>OX596012.1:4814244-5477404 GCA_951394025.1 Heteromyza rotundicornis | reverse complement strand
CTCAGCCTCATCCAGCTCAGCTGGATCGAATTTTCGCTTTTTGGGGTGTTGCCGAGGCGCCGGTTGTTGTTGTTGCTGCTGTTGTTGATGCTGCTGATGTAGTTGTTGATGTGGCTGATAGAGAGCATGGTTTTGCTGTTGTTGTAACAATATTTGCTGGCCCGCAGCATTTATGGATGACACAGTCGATGTTGTTGTTATTGTGGCCGACGTTGACGAAGACGATGTTGCTGTTGTTGCCGCAGTTGGTATTACCATTTTGCTGGGCGATGCAGCAGCAGCAACAAATCTCCCGTTACTTTTCGTGGCACTGTGTGGCTGTTGCAGTTGTAGCTGTTGTTGTTGTTGGTGTTGCTGCTGTTGTAGTTGCTGATTTGTTATGAGAATTGTTGCCGTCGTTGTTGCTGTAGTAGTGGCTTTGACCATTTTTTGTGGCGCAGCAACATCAAAAATGTTGCTAGATGCATTTGCGTAAGTGTGGCCGCAGTTTCGTGTGAAACCGCATTCAAAATGATTAACGATTCAATTTGGAAACACTGCGGACATCTGAAAATAAGCAAACAAATGGAATAAGTGAAAAAGTGTTCCATATCATTTAATCGACCGCATTTATACAGCAACATTCCACACAAACACACACACACACACACCTAGGCACAAACATCCATCTCGAAAGTAAGGAACAAAATCAGTTGCAGTTAGTTATTTGCTGCCCTGTTGTTACTACCTCAAATATTTTTGCTTTTTTTTCTACAGGCTCTACACTTCAGCAATTTTTGAGCCCGCAGAGGGCGTGGTAGTCATTTCCAGCATTACGCCTAGCATCCACTGATAAGCTCAGGGCGCACAACCACAGATACAATTGCAACTGTCGGATGCAAACCAAAAATGAAATGAAATGCAAAAAAAAAACGGAAACAAAATAGAACGAATGGCAACACACACACACTGAAACACTCATCAGGCGTGCGGTGGTGTAGGCGAGTGGCAACCCAACAGGGGTCCTTTCTTTCCATTCCAAGTTCGTCAAAGTCGAGGCTGTTTGGTTGTTGGGTGGATTGATGAATTGTTGCTGTGAATGTGTGGGTATGTTTCCGCAAAAAAAAAAAACGTCATTTATCCAATATTTTGTCAGTCTGGCCAAATTAAAATGTTTCCGCTTTCGAAGGATCAAACAATTGCCTTGGATAGACAGCAGCAACACACGAAACACTCAATTTTGCCTCAAATGTTCGGATTGTTGGGGAACTTGAGCAAAGTTGATTGAAAACGTTAATCAGGAAATACGTTGGGCAGGAAGCGCGCAACCAATTAGTCAGGAATAGCGAAACAGAAGACACCCACCGATTTATATAGAAACAAATATTTGCGATTAATTGTACAATCTGCTGGATGATATACAGATCCCTAGATCCTGTAGTGACTCTAGGTTGTAAGTAGAGTTACTTCCAAATCTGAGTAAGACAAAATAATCACTGCAAACAAGCGACACGACTCAATGAAAAAATTCACACTGTTTTAATTTCGCAATATTCAATTAATTATTCCGGCACATTATATTCATCAACCGACGTTCCGTTGGTCTTCACTACACGAATATGAGAGTGTGGCATTACAGAATGACTTCTTCATCATAGCCAAAATACGAAGAAAAAATAAAAATGTAAAAAAAAAAATGTAAAAAAAAACACATGAAAAAAGCGCGCGCGAGAGCAAATGGTGTAAGAGTAGATTCCACCAACCCAGTGTACCAGTGTCTACAGAGGCCCGACGACTGCATACGACGATGGTGCCACCCAACCAACCCAGCCGACCAACCAACCTTCCTGGCGGCAGACACACAATTTCAATTTGAGCGCGCGCAAAGTGTCGATTCAGACGTCAACGGTGGTGCTGCTAACGTCTCTACCGTTTCGATGGTCTTCTGAACGTAAACTGAAAACTGATGCAATGTTGCAAACTTGTAAGCGATTTTCTTCTCATTGCACACTATTCATTGTTGTCATCCGTCCAACGACGACGATGCCGTACCCTCCTTTATTTTAATTCTTTTTTTAATTTTTTTTTAATTTTTTACTTCTACTACTTCGTTTTTCGTTTACTTTTTTTTTTCTTTCTTCACGTATATATATATTTTTATTGTCGTTTCGTTCTTCGCCTTTGCAACGAAGATTGCGTTAAATGATTAAAAACGTCTCTCAACTGATTCACTTTTATAGGCACGTCAAGGTGGAGAGAGTGCGGTGTGGTGGGCTGTGGTTGTGCGCCGAGGTCTTCTTCTGAGATGCGACGGAGGAGGCGGGAGGTGTAACGCATTTTGCAAGCATTGAAAAATATTACGAAAAAAGAAGAGAAGGCAAAACAAACAAAAAGAAAAGAAAAAAAAAAGACGGAAAAACAAATAAATAAAAGAATTTCCAAGTGTACGTGCGCGACAATACTTTTTTTTGTCCCTACCGAATGCAGTTCTATAAGCATCGTGTCCTCAGTTACGGTTCGTTACCGTTTTGTTGTTGGTGTTGGAGTAATTGTTGTTGTAAGCAGAGGCGCTCACTTTTGGTCCCATTTATATATTGGATGTTTGTAAGGGCCTAGGCCCAGGAATAGATTGGAAGAGTTCAGAATTTAGCAAAGTAAAAAAGGGTTATCAAAATTGTAGCATAATTGACAAAATTATCGATTGAAGTGACGTCATATCGTTTCGTTCCAAATTTGTCTATTGTTTAAATTAATTGATTAAATTTCTTACAAAAACTGTACAAGTGAGAATGGCGTGAGTTTGATCGATAATTTTGTCGATTTTGTTACAGAAACGAGTGCAATCGCGTATATCGATATCGATTCGATATTATCGAATGAAATCGATAGTCTTGATATCATTTCAGGTTTGTTTAGGTTTGATGTTGGGTTCGAAAGTTTTGAATGCCCGCAAGTGCACTCTCGAATTTGGGTGAGTTGAAGTAGGACGAACGTTAACCGATTTTCGCATCTACGAAAAAATCCATAATAGGAGTAAGTCCCTGTCTTTTTTCTTCGGTATAGCCGAAGTAAAACTGTCAAGTTCGCGTTTATACCGATACCATTCAGAATCTATCTAAATAGGAGAGAAATCGTATACCTCAATGTGGAATGATATCCTTGCTCGTTTTAGATTGATACATCGTTCAAGCTATCGTCGACGATAGCTCAGTATCGAGCTACGTCCATTTTAACCGTTTGAAAAAGATACGAATTAAAACGGTTTCAGTTCCAGAACCGGTTCTTGGTGGTCCCTGGTTACTACTAAACATTGGTACTAACTTAGTAGCTACCAATTCAGTGTAGAGTTAGAGTTCAGTTGAACTCAATTAGACTATGAATATTGGCTATAGTTTATAGATTTTTTTTAGATGGTTGAGCGCACAAATGTAATAAGTGACTTTAGTGTGAAAGTAGTTGAAGTTTTCATGTTTTTTGGTACAGTGTAGTTTTTGCCAGTTAAAAATCCACAATAGCCACTCAGACTCAGGTAAAATAAACTTGGTAGATATAATTAAATTAAAAAGTTTGGACATTTACAAAATTTTACTTTTTTAGGTTGGTAATTAATTCAACTTAAATTTTGTAACTGAAAATGTCTCTTTTCTAATTTCCAATTTGATGCTAATTGACTGGATGCGACAGTAACCATGTAGAGTTGTTCAAAGTTCGTCTACGCCGACGAGCCACATGATGATGATACTTCTTTCTAACTTTTATTTTGTTTTCATTTGATTCTGTGTCAACTCACATAGCACATTGTCACTACTCATTGTCAGCAAAGTATTGTTGTTGCTATTGCTGCTGCTGCTGCTGCTACTGTCGATTTGAGTTTATAGAATAACAATACGGATTTGTATACGAATATATGCTGTATGCTGTGTACGTGTATGTGACTACTATAAAAAGATCGCTCTATGCAGTTATGATAAATTCAGTATCAGTTTTTTTTTTCGTTTTTTGTGAAGGGAACAATTGGACTTGTGCAATATTATTGGAAAAAGTTTTTTGAACTTTTGTGTTGTTGTTAATGTGGTTTTTGTTCTATATATGTTTTTTTTTTGTTTGTATGCGGTCGTGGTCAGCGTGGTACTCATAATCACATTGATGACTCAATGGTTTTTCAAAGAATATGTACAAATTGCTTTCGCATGCAAAATACAGTAAACGTGGAGAGTTGCATGAAGAGTTGGGAAAATATTATTTAGAAATTATATTGAAAGTTAAGTACATACAACAAATACGTCAGAGTTGAAAGAACCACAACGGCTTTTGTTGGGGGGGAAATGTGTAATTGCGTTTCATAACCGATTTCAAAAAGGAAATTTTCTATTCGACTGCAGAGTCAAAAATCCATACAGTCAGTCGTATTCGGTCACCGTCTTAACTAAGTTCAAATCCATACAGCGTTACGGGAAATAATATCGTTAGCGACCAAAGGTTAATTTTATCGCGGGAAATGGGCAACACGTAAAGAGTAGTTACGGAAGATGTTATGTAAACAATAAGAAGAAGACGATGACAACATACAAATCGAAGGAATTGTTTAAGATTTGCTTTGCAAAAAAATAAAGGCAAGTGTAAGAATCCGAGACGAACTCAACGAACGAACAAACAAACAAACATCATTATCATTACACAGTCCGTGAGAGAGAAAGAAAAAACAGTTGAGAAAGAGAGAGGTAGATATGGGGCGAGTGAGTAGTAAGAAAAATGTATATATATATATGAAGTCGCCAAACGGAGCCAAGCCAAACGACGAGCAAACACAACCGAATTAAACGAACGAATGTCAGTAACCCCACTCGACGACACAATGTAGTCGCTGTCGTCGTAGTTCAGCCCGACAACGACCACGACGATTGCAGGAATGACTACGAGTGCCGTCCACGATGATGATGATGATGATGATGATAACTACAACAGGGATTCGTATCATTGAGCGCGCGATATTTCCACTTTTTTCCACCGAGTTGCATATAAATACACTTCCCTACGTAGGTGAAACTGTAGCTGGGAGTAATGGCTAACGAAGAGCATAATAGCAGCGGCAGGGCAGCAGCACTAGCATCGTACGCAAAATGAGCTCCTCCAAGCAAGCAAGTAAACCAAACAAACGAGCGCAAAACAAATGTGGTACTGTGTGGAGTTCTTAATCATTCAGAAGCGCAAAGTGGAAAATGCATCATGGGCAAAAAAACGATGGCAAAAAAGCAGCAACTTCAACGCATGTTTGATGTTGTGCTGCTGCCCATGGTAGGGAGTAATATAGGTACCAGAATACAGAGAGCCATACACATATATATATATATATATAGAAAGAGAGAGAAGAAACGAGAGAAAGGGAAGTTCAAAGTATGAAAAATGCAACAACAACAACAACCAAATTGAAGCAGAGAACAAACAAACATACGTTACTGCATGCTGCATGCATGCAACGTAAAAGAGGTGTGGCAGTCAAGGGGGTGTAGCGACGGTGTACGCGGGTGGATGCTTTCAAGTGGGTGGTAGGCTTAGCAGCTTGTTAAGTTGTGATTTTTACAGCGTTCAAAAAAACAAATCCTGCTACAAGCTGCTGCTGCTGCTTCATCTTCTTCGGAGTCGTTGTACATACGTATGTGTGTAAATGCAGGCAGGCAAGTCGAATCATTTTGTCTACACAGTTTTTTTTGTAAGGTTCCTTGTTTTTTTCCTTTTGCCTTAGCTCAATGTTTTACGGCGTAAATTTCTGTTGTCGACCGCACTACGATTGTGTGACTCTGACTTTATCCCGGCTGGCCGCCTAGCAACGAGCATTGCAGAAAATGAAACAAGACGACGCTAACTGACTGACTGACGGCTGCTGCTGCTGCTGCTGTTGTTGCTCAGTTTGGAGGCCTACGAAGACATTTTATGGCATTCGCATCTGGTTGGTGAAGTTAGCGGAACACAGTGAGGACAATCAGAGAGTGGAGCAGCAGCATTATCGCCTCTTACTCATATAATAATGAGTAGTGTTTATTTTAAGCATTTATGCATGCGGTTGGCAAAGTCATAAAAAAAAACTGCAATTCGCGCTGAGGGAAATAAAAATAAAGTGGAGTTGAATTTTGAGATAAGATTTAAGTAGAATTGTGGTGGTGAGTTTCAAAAAAGGCAACTCCATTAATATATCACAGGTCTGCCTAATCTTTCCTAACGTAGTAAGCAAGCCTTCAGTCTCATCAAAGCTCACTTTGTTCCGAATTCGGCCTTCACTGGTGATTAGTTTGGATTACTAAAATTACATTATTCAATACAAAGCGGAATTTCTCCCACGCACATCATTTTACTACAAACGACTTACTACACTCTACTCAAATCGACTCGAGTCGGGGGAAAAAAGCTATCAAAACAAGCTGCGTAAATTTATAGCAATTAAGTTAATTATTGTGTACTTTATAGTCAACCGCAGCACTGCCAAATGGAATCACATTAATTTAACAATAGAGAAAAAATTCAAGCAACAACAATGCAAAAAATAGTCAGCAAAAACAAAACAAAAATAAACAATGAATGATTTCAATATGCAAATACGAAATGCAAAAACAAAAAAAAAACTATTAGGTATAACCTCAGCTTGGTAGTTAGTTGGAAAAAAAAAAGAAAACAAAAAGTCAAACTAACAAGTTAGAATGACAATTGCAACTTTGATGAAAGTGTTCAGGAGAGGCATTCACTCGAATGTCAGTGTAATTAAAAATGTACCACCTTGTTCCAAAAGCCCACAAAAATAATACAAGGAGTTAAAATAACAAAACATAAAAAAGTTAATTAAATGTTAAAAGTTAATTAAAGGACTCACTTTACCTCTACTTGAATTTAGATAATAATATGGTGCAGAAGGAAAGAAAAATTTGACGCATGAATCCCGCTCATAGAAGGTCGCAGGAAGTATCGGAATGTCTTCTCGAGGCAGTAATTGCGATCAACGGACTACGATTCGTAAAATGCATACAAGCGCGTAAGATCAACGAGGCTGCTTGGCAACCCTTTATGTATTTTAGTAACATGCTACAAAAAAAACTAGTAAGAGAATTATCTTCGGTCTGGTCGAAGCTAAAATACCCTGCACATACGAGTACGATACCTTCTTCTACAGTTTTTTTTTTGGCAATTTTACGCAAATTTTTCGATATTTTATCGATGGTTTCCTCTTTATTCCCGATTCTTTAAAAATTTTGATTCATTTTGTTCCACTTCCATTTATTAGTTTCAACCAAATCACAAAATCGGCTTCCAAATCGGTTAAGATAAACGAAAATAAAGAAATTTAGCCACTTTTTTTGTATGGGAGCTAGGCGTGCTTCTTATTTGATGTTGCCCATTTTTTATGCCATCCAAATAGAAGCCAAAATACGAAGAATTCCATTTGGAGTCGATAGCAACTGCGGCAGTTATCGTGCGAAATGACAGACATAGCTAGATCGTCTCAGGAGGTGATGCTGATCAAGAATATATAGAGTTTTCCATACCAACCACGCCTTTTTATGGGCGTTACAAACGGTGTCACAAAAACAATATACCCTTTGAACACTGTGTTCAGGGTATACAGAATAACCTCTAAACGTTAACCCCAAATAACCATTTTTCCATATAAAACATATTTTCGGAATGTTTGCTAAAAAAATGGTGCACAATTTATGCTAAAAGTGGTGCATATGTTATATCAAAAATTATCTAAATGCAAAATTCCCATTAAATATGTTCCACTTATATACGGTTTCCTTTACATATTGTGGGAATGATCGGACTCATTTTAAAAATATTTTGAAATGTGTTGAGAAGAAGTTTACTTTTTTGTGACCTGACCATAAAATAAATATAATATTAATAATAAAAAATATTTTTTTTTGGGGCAATTTTTTATGTTTATTCACTGTATTTGCTTTTTGATGTGGCGTTAACTTTTATCAACAATGCAACAGAATTCTGTTTCAGTCAATCTCTTTACTTTTCTTTGAATTCCAGACAATAAGTCACCAAAATGTATCACACATAGTTACTTAGTCATCAATCTAAACCACATAAACTGCGTACAACAGCCAGTCACTCAACTGAAAACTTAGTTTTGATAATCTTAAATTTAAGGCAGAAAAAAAAACCACAATGACTCACCTTTAGACGAAATTTCGTTACTGTGCCCAATACATATTTTCCCTCCAGCCGCAAATCATTGAATAAAAGACTTGGATTTTTTGGTTTGCTTTTATTTAGTATGATTTGGCTGTGCTCCGTGAAATGCAAAAACTCTCGTCGTTAAAACTTTATTTCGAAAATTGCATTCAAGCCGAAGAAGGAAAACTGTTGCCAACAGCGTTTGGACCAGCAAACGGAAGCAATCATCGATGAGAAGTTCTATGCAGTATGAATGTAGAAAAAGTTCTGTAATAAAATGAGAAATATTTTAATTAAGCGTATAAAACAATTATAAGTGAAAATTGCAACAAAAAAAATTACAGAGAAAGAGGGAGAAAGAGAGAAACAAATATAAAATAAAATAAAATAAAACAAAACATTTTCAACAATAGAGCAGGGGGCCGGGTTGTGGTTGGGGCTCGCCAGTGCCAGTGGGTGTTGAATAGTGAACAAAGTAAAAAAAAAAAAGGTCGAACTGCACTGAACTGAAACTCACTCACTCACTCGCTCACTCACTTTTACAAATTTGACTTTGGCAACACTATTTAGTGGCGAAACGGTTTTTACGTATGTATGAAGGATTGATGAATGCTGCGTGCACTGAATGTTGCTGTCTGCCAACAAATAACGAACAACGGTAGGAGCAGCAGTAGCAACAGCATTTGAAATTTGCATCATCAACATCAAACTCTGCATTTGTTTACATTTAGTTTTTCTGTTTTTTTTTTGTATTGCTGATTTTTCCTCTTTTTTTTTTTGTTTGAATTTTTTTTATTTTGGATTTTGCGCAAATGGGGGAATATATATTTTTTACACATATATATATTTTACAGAAAATGTAGCATCTGGGAAGCATGAGTTTTGTAGGTTGTTGGTTTTTTTTTTGTTTCTGTGAAGAAGGGCGAAACGAAACGTACGAACAATTTTTGTTGGCGGCGGAATATTGCGTTGCAATTTGCAACACTTTGAGCGAGTGAATGTGTGCGGTTGTTGAGTGATACGATGCAGATTTTATGCGCATTACTGTATTTAGTGTTGCCAACTGAGTTGACAGATGGAGCGATAGTCGACAACAATTGCATACGGTTTATTTTTTATAGTAGAAACAAGCTTTAATTGTTTGCTGGTAAATTCTCATTTCGATTGTTTTTTTTTCTTGTGAAATAACTGACAAAAGATCAAGAGACAAAATCTTATTTTGTGGAGCTTTTGGAATATTTAGGCGCACACGCAGAACATAAAAGCATTTTTTTAGTAAAAATAGTTAAAAGGCCTAGAGGAAAAGACCTTTCACCCCCTCAATGCATAAGTGATGAATCGTGTGTCAAAATAGAAATAGGGGAATTTCCCAGCTTCAACATGTGACCAGTAAATACAAGGCAAGTTTGCTTAGAATTTTCTCAAGTTTCTTTCATATTTGACAAGGGGGGACTGCTATGGCAAGTGTTAAATGCCTACCCTAAAGAAGCTGTCATTCGAAATTTGAACTAGTTTGCAGGTCGTTAGCTTCAGAATTGATTTGCTCATTCCCTATTTCATGCAATACGTATTAGTAAATGCGGTCTTAATAATTTATATGCTGAAAGCAAGGAAAAAAAAACAACAGCGAAAACCACATAAAAGGGGTAGAAAATCTCCGCAAGAAACAGTAAAGAGAGAGCGACACCTTTTCTCCCCAAACCAATATGAAATTTCCGTAGAAAAGTAACCATTTTTTTTTTTGCTGTTCGCTTGTCGATGGTGATGGTGATGGCTTTGCGGTTTTTTCATATCCATTAATATTCAAATGTTGTAACATTTGCATGTGGGCAGAGATAAAAAAAGTGTCCTCTTCTCGCGCTGTGCCATCCATCCATTCACTCATCTGGTGCTGGCATGGATATGGATGGTATCGTGTGGCAGCAGCGGCAATCATTTTGCGCTTCACCTGATTTGATTGCGTCGAGTTCTTGAAGTGGTTTTATATTTATATAAGTATGTATTTTTTTTGAAATGTTTGGAAAAGCATCCATTACCGAAATGGTTGGAGAAGTGAAGGAAAAATTCTAAAAATCAAAACACTCACACATAGCGGGGGAAAAAAACACACTCATGCACTGAACCGTGTAAGTTGTGCAAACAAACACAAACTGGTACATATGAAATCTTTATTTTTGTAAATTGAATGTAATAGAGAAGAAGGTTCTAACGGTTCAAAAGGACCTTCTTACGTCAACTAAACGAGAACATATATATTCATAGATCGAGTGCAACAGAATGGAACTGATAGAGTTACGTGTTTCTTCAGGGTTTTTCTATTTATAATTTCTTAAAGATTATGCAAGAGGGATGATAGTGTCAGAGGCTACTTCTAGATTTCTTGGTCTTAATAACCTCACCTCAAAAATACCGAATACAAAAGCGAGTCAGTTTTTTTCTTTAAAATTATTTTAAATTTATTCCTGGAACCACTTGTAACATAACAGGGCAGATCTGGATCGAAGAGGTTTATCTCGCTACCTAGGACACTAACATATCCGTCATTTGATTTGATTGGACGCCATGCTGCAAGTCTCTGTGTCTTCGCCAACAACTTCTGTAGGAGGTGCAGAGACGAGGACTAAGTGGAGACAGTAGATCATCTATTGAGCTCTTATCCGGCCTTCTGCGATTAGTCTGTGTGACCTCCCGACGATCAACATAGGGAGCCTACATCGTGTCTAGTGTGTCGATGAGCTTGCAGCTATCCTAATCCTTCTTCTTTCATTTGAGACTCTCGATACCATCCCATATATGTGTGAGACTAGACCAGCCCAGACTCACCATTTCTCAAGATAAAGGAAAATAAAGAAAGTTTTTCTCCGAAAATAAACTCCAAAAATATTCGCAACAAAATTTGTACTTCTAGATTTGTTCTGAACGTGTTACAATTATTCAGAAAGCATCAATTTGTCGAAAAGTGATTTTTTTTTAAAAGTAAATTCACGACTCTTTGCTGATAAATTTTCGTTAAAAAGGTTTAAGATAAGACTGCAGTTATAAAAAAAAATAAAAGTAGTTGCCCACTAAGTGAATTTATAAGCACCAATCTCATCCCTCGCAAGACAAGAAGACCGTAATTTATTATTCTTACTTAGTCCAACTTCTTTCTATATATAAAAAAAACCCATATCATTAAAATAGAATTTAAAGTATGAATCAAACCCGAAATTCAAGTCTATTAACGACACGTTCTTTTTCGACCAATATTGGGGTGATAAAATAACACACACAAAAAATACATTAAACATTTAAAGAATTTGTGTTTAAGACAAACCTGTAGCGGACCCAAAAGTTTCCTAAGCAATTCAAAATTAGAGTAAAAAAAAACCTAACCTCCACAAAAGGGGAAAAAAACACAATAGAAAAAATATAAAAACTGCTCCAACAAATGTTTATGTGCTGCTAATTGTTGGTGGCTTATCACAGATTTCAGATCAAAACGGGGGTAATTTTAGAAAATACATTGGAAAACAAAAAAACCGAATCGCTCGCGCTACATTGAACGGCGGTCAGAGTGCGCGACCATCATCACACTAACACTCTGCTAACAATGGTGTGTTGCATGCAATATGATTGGGGATACGTTAAAATTCAAATTTATTTAGTGTTTTTTCTGTTGTTGTTGCTGCTCGTTTGTTTGTGCTTGCGGCTTGTGACCTAAACAAATACAACTGGAAAAAGAGCAACAACAAAAAAATGGTAAAAAATTTAAAAAAAAAAAAAAGAAACAATCAAGCAAGAAGGAAAAAAAAACAGAGAAGAAGAAGGAAAAGCTAATCTTACAGCATAAGGTTGCTTGAATGGATGGCTTAGGTAATACTTGGGGTCATTGCAATGTTTTTGATTTCGAGTAGGTTGCTACGCACACGTTGATTGCTTTGTTCGCCTGCTAGATGTCGCAAGTGTGCACAAGATTATGAATAAATTGGATAAATAAATGGAAATAAACAAAAGCAACAAACTAACTACGACGGTATACATTTCTTGTGGCAGAGACGTTGGAAACGTTGATTTATGATTAACATGCCATGCCGCATGGGTGTAGGCTGCATGCGTAGGTTTTTCGTAGTATTGTCATTATTATTTGAATCATGACGTCTGTGATTGTGATACTGTTGATGGTTGATTAAATGGTTTAAAATCAATTGACACATGGATGTGAGTTCGGCCGAAAGATATCAACGAAACGTCTAAGATGTAACTAGATAAATATTTAACCGACAATGGAATGGCCACTCAACGGAAAAACTCTTTAAATCAATTGACTCTAATCGAAGAAAAGATTATGGAAAAATTACCTTAAAATTGGCAAGCGGGACCCAATAGAAATGAAACAATTTTGGAAATCGAACGGATTGAGAATGGAATTTAAGTAAAATTAGAAAGGCAACAGAATCGATATGGTTGGAAATGGACCGGGAAAAATGCAACCTGATAAAAAGGGAGTGGATTTAAATAAAATGAAACTGGACTGGAACCAACTAGAAGGGAGCAGTAAAAAAAAAGCTATTGGACATTTTTAGCTACTTGCAAAAGAATGTTAAAAGAAAAGGCTTCAAGTCTCCTTCAGGTTTAGCTTGCCTATTACCGGATATGTCCTTCCAGCAATGTAATATTTGCTCTTTAAGCTAGAGTTGATCTTTATCGAAATCCATGGAGGCCACGGAATGGTGAGGGTCCAGTAAAAGTACAGGTCGACTCTTTTCTATCAAGTTCATCTGCCTTTACGTTTCTTTCATAACCACAATGACTCTACGCTTATTAGTAGCCAGGCTGATTGGAGATGGTCTGAGGCAGATTTCGATTCCATGAGAAACAAAGTTTTCTATGCACGTACTTGCATATAAAGATTTTTTGGTCAACTGTCTTAAAGCCGACTTCGTACCAGATTTGATGATCTCCTAAAAATTTAGGTCGTTCCCATCTATTTGCGAATATTACTTTGAAGTTTTGGTAAAAATTGTATTTGGGTAGACTGGGATCACCAATAGATGTCCTGTGTGGCTCATCCTGTGCATTTTCTTTGAAGAGAGTGGGAACATCAAACTTGGTATCTTCTGCATCGTTTTTTTAACTAAAGGCCCCTCTGGACTATGCTCCACCACTTCTTATCTGAGTAAGGTAGTGACAACCGGCTAATAAACAGGGTTGCAATTTGGAAAATATTTACGTTCAAACCATCTTTAGATGATAATGCATAGATCCCACGATTGCTCCAATTATATGCAATCCAAAAAAATCGAAAGCCAATCGTGTGAACTCAACTGAGCAGATTGTGTTCTGGCACTCCAAAGGCACCAACCAAAGGGACCGATACACCAACTATATGAGAAGAACAGATTGCTGTTAGATGGACGCATTGGGTCAATCGTGGGAAACTAGCTTAAGTTTTCAAAAGCTAAAAGGTGATAGTTTTAGACGAAAAAGGCTTTTATTTTTAAATATTTGTACACTCTTGGTACGTAAAATAAATCAGAGTTTAGACATAACTACTCCCACCCTTTTTCGGGTCTGCACCGGTTCTAGTTGCTTAGCCCTAAACATTTTTCACTTTTCAAATGAATACTTTCATTTTACTCAAATACGATTTGCTGGGAATTCAAAAACCGCACATAAGACGTATCCGAAAATAAATGAGAAAATATACAAATGCTGTCGTTTGTTGTTTCACCCAGACGCTATTTGATGGATATTTTCGGTCAATGCGTGTGCTTTTCTACGTACACATGTACCTGGGCCCGATACTTTGCGATAGCACTTAATAACAACAATTAAAAATTTTTATATTTTCAAAGGAAATGTTGTTATAATTAAGCGAAATTTATATTTCAATTTGTAGAGAATGCATAAACACATTTCAAAGAAGATTTATACCGTAGACGAAGACAGAGCCAATCGGTGGCATACAGTACAGAGCACGGGGAGAGGAGAGGAGCAGGCACGAAGCACGGGTCTCAAACAACTTGTATGTACGTCTGAATAGAATTTTATTTTTAACATATTTTAGCCAAAAATAATGAAAACCAAAGAACCAAAAATAATTTAAATTTAAAGTCTGTTTATTTACTCAAGAATAATGTAGAAAAGATAAAAATATGGTGTGTGTAGCGTGAAAACCAAAAAAAAAATTGAGAACATACAAATGTTGAGATTGGCAGTCGTATAGATTGGTTGAATCGACGCTGGACGGCGGGCACGGACGCAAGAATGTGTGTACGTTTGGATGAACGAACAGACAATGAGTGAATTTCAATAATTTTCATTAATTAAAATGAACAAAACGTTCTGATGGTGGCTGCTTTGGTTCGTTCGTTCGTTCATTCGTTTGTTCTTTTGGCTGTATTGCACTGTTCTGTTGGATTCTGTTCGTGTACGTTGGCGTATTATAAACGTAAAAATAATACCAAAAAAAAAGTGGGTTTTTTTTTGCTTAATGGCAAAGATACAAAAGCACGTACTATACGTTAACGTATACATCTGCATCATTGTATAGTAAACAAACGAAAATACATGAGCCAAAGAATTGATGGAAAATAACACAAGGCGGTGGCGGTGATGGTGGCTGTAGTGGAAGTATGAAAAATAAAAGAACAAGCAAATGCGTAAAGCCATTTTGATAGTACGAAAAGAGAGAACAACAGCCACAATAAATACGTTGTAGTTTTTAAGGATCATAAAAAAACTAATCGATTAAAATTGTGTAGAAATGAAGAACTAATGAAATGGTGGGTTCTTTTTCTATACAGGGTGACCGGGACTAAGAGGTTAAACCACTGCCAGTTGAACCACTCTGCACGAGAAACCAATCTAAACTCAAAATGACACTTCCATTTGTAGCAATTCAAGAATGCATTTTTGTTCATAAAATCGGATTTGTAAGTAAAAGGCTTTGTGCATTGTGAAAAAAGCACATTTGGATTAATGCTACTCATGTTGATCAGTTATTTACTCGTTCAATTAGCTTTCCAAAACGCCCAAAGAAGGCCTTCTTGCGGCAGTAGTTCAATATTTATGGCTTAAAACGTAATGACACCTCTGAATTCCATTTTACGGCATAATTTCGTCTGCAGATTTTAACTGGGGTCAGATTAGGTTAAATGTAGGTACGTACAAGTAAACCTCGGTTAAGTAATAGCAGTAATAACCTCTCACAACAGCCCATATAACAGCAAATGAAAATGTATATGATAATTGCGGACTAACAGTTTAATACCGAATCCGAATGGCGAGACCCCCAAATTAAATAAACTTTTTTACCGTGGCGTGACGCTAGTGTCTTGTTCAACATAGAAATATTTTTTTCTGCTTATTCCAGGAGGAAGTTGAACCCTTCCAAAACGTAAGGCAGAGGTAATCATTGCACTGTATAGAAGGTGTGGGTTTTATCCGATGTTGATCGATTTCAATACCGTCCAAATATGTAGAACAGTGCCTGGCCGCTCATAGCCTCGCGAGACTGACAATAATCGTATTGTTCACACAGACACGATCGGTAATTCACGAGCACGCGAAAGTTGTGTTTGATCAAAGCAGTTCGATTTGGCCTGCCACTGATGTAGAAGCAAACAGAAGGTACATTCAACTAACTACGGCAGCTATCATGCGAAATAACAGACAGACGAACATTGCTAGATCGAATTGTGCGGAACAGTTCAAACGAGTGCACAAAATATTCGGAATTGCCGATAACTGTGATTGTGGTTTTACCATGGAACGCCTGAGAGGGCGTGGGGGCTTCATAGCCAGTGCTTACTGTACTAACTTTAACGATATTTTGGTTGGGTTAAATAATCTTCCGACTACCGGCTGATAGTAAGTATATCAGTATACTACTTTGTAGTAAGTATACATATATTCATCAACTACACAGAAAAAAAAGTAAAAATACAACAACAAGCAACGGCCATATCAGCAGAAATGCCGAGTATAAAACTTGATAGATAACGAACGTATCCAAACACAGCCACATCGCCATAACTGGCAGAACTTACCTCAATCGTCGCTTCTGCTATTTAGCATATCTTAATTTGTTTAATATTTTGTTTATTTGTTTGTTGTGACGTTTTGTGAGTAACGATGATATCGCGTCCCCCCTTAACAGCCCATATAAAATGTATATCAACGTATTTTTTTTATGTGTTTTTTTTTAAATATTTTGTTTTTTTTTTTGCATTAAGTTATTTATTTTTCATTAAGAATGAACAACAATTTTATAGTCAGGCAGGCACATACATACGCCGAGACCTGCACACACAACACATACGCCCACACATGTACACAATCACGACAAAATACTACGACGAGAGACACAACAGCACGTTTCGGCGTAGATATAAAAATGTCGATCAGCGTAAATCACACACAACGCCGTATATACTTTATTTATGACTATACTATAACACCGCTCCACAACGGACGATCTGATCGGTCCCTAACCGATATATAAATATGCATGTGTGGTGTGTACACAAGCTGAAATATATATATATATACTTACGTACATATATTTTATTTTACCGGCTTATCATCATTAAATACGAATTTAAATTATGACTTATCAGTTTTATAGTAGAAAAGTATCTAGCGACCGAAGAAAGGCTCCTCCGTGTTCGAAACTAACTTGTATAAATTGTGGTGGCTCAACTCTTCGGATGCTTTTTTTTTTTAACTATTAATTTATTTTGTTGTTGTGATTGTTTTTGTTTTATTTATTTATATTTTGTTTAAATATTTATTTCACACTTCGGCTTTGCATTTAGCTCTGAAACAGCTGGCACTATGGCCCGGTTCGTCTGCTTGCTTTGGATTTTAGTGTGCTTGTCGTTGGCGTGTTGCCGCTGCTGACTGATAAGCTTATATTTTATAGATTTTTAGCCTTCTATGGCTTTGGAAGCTTAACTTTGCCGCTGCCGTCGGTCGCGGTCGCTGTCTGTTGCTGTTGTTGCTCTGGCGGTTGCTCGCGTATTAATGTTTTTCTATAATATGAATTATTAATGGAATTTTTTCAAACATTTTTCTACACATGTACGAGTAGTTAGTTGTTGTTGGTTTTTTTTTTTATTTGTTTGGTTTGTGTTCTTCGTTTGGTTGTTGTTATTGTTGTTGCTATGACTCGGTTTTTCTCACTATGGTTCTCTTTTGCTATGTGATCGAGTTGAGCAGTTGGTACAGTGGAACGAGAACGAGTTGGCTTGTCGAGTAAAAATTATAGTTTTGGTTGCAAATTAGATTTAAATTTTTAGCCATAGTGCGTTTAGCCCCGTTCAACTCGTTTTCGTGCACTTTTTTTTACTGTTTCGTTCATAGTTTGTTGCACACCATTTCGATTCCATTCCCAGTTCCATATTGTACTGGTCCATTTGTATTTTTTTCTGTTCCATTCTCATTTTGTTCCGTTTACAAATCCATTATGTTCTAGTACATTCTACATTCCAAATCCGTTTCATTTCCACTTCTAAAGCCCGATACGCATAGAATACTTTATCCTTCATAACAACAATAAATTATGAATATGTAACCGTATCAAAATGTATGTTTCAATTCCAATTCTTTAATAGAAAAAATTGGGATCGGAATACAAATTTGAGTACGAGTTGCTCTTTCGCTAATGTTGGGATTCGGATTCAGGTTACACACTCATGATTCCTGGTTGTTATGAAGGCTTGAAGCATTCTATGGGTTTCCAGCATTAGAAAAATGTTTATCTCTTGGCGTACGTTGAAGTATTCTTTGAGCTTTAGGCTTTAGTTTGTTGAAGTTCTTTTCCATAACGTTCCAGTTCCGATTCTCAATAAGTGATACCATAAATACTCTATGTGGAGGTTAGGTTTGGTAAAAGTGGTGGCTGTAATCTTCACATATATCACATATGGTTCCTTAACCCAATCTCTCTTATCCGTTATATGAGTTGTCAAATCAATTAACTCCACTTCTCTGAACTGGTCATGTTAGTCTCTGTAGCTTCCTCGGTTAAAAGCTTATCATTTCACCAGAATAGCCTTGTTAGTAGTCTTTATTCTTATTATTATGGAAAGTGGTTCGGAAATAAAGACTTTTATGGGGTTTTCAGAAGGTTTGACACAGTGATATATAAAAATATCAGAAAAGTTGAGTTATTCGATTTGACAACTGAATGGGTCATATGATGTTTCTATACCTTGCTCCATGGCTTGTGTCTAGTTTGAACACGTAGGAGCATGTTGGATTGGCCCACTTCGGCATGACTTACCACTGACTTATTTTTACTATAACTGCATGTCACTGTAACTCCAAAACTGACTCTCAAATTTGACATCTTGCTTTACTGTGGCCAACGCCAACTATTGTAAAATCTTGGAAATCGGATTTGTATTTTACTAATCCATGGAACTTGGACTGACTGACTGACTTGACGCAATGGCCAACCAAGAGCCAACGCAAGCTAAGCCAAATGACGTGAAAATAAATGAAATGAAAAGAAAAGCATTCGTAATGGTTTTCGTCTTTTCGTTGAGCGTACAAATGAAGCGTGCAGTTGTACGATATATCATAGCATTGTGCAGCTCCACACACAACAGCTCGCGAAACGAAATGTGTAGAGAGGCAAACGAGACGAAGAATTCGTGGATCGTCGTCGTCGACTTGGTCGTCTACAACAGTCAACAACTACAAGCCAGGCAACAGTCTATACAGAGTCTGTCTGGTCGGGTAAGGGGAAGGGCAGGGACTGGGGGGTAGCTATAGTATTTATGTTGTTAACCATCATCAGTTTTACTACGTTCAACACCAGTAGCAGTTTTTGGCTCTTTTTGAAGTTCAAGAAATTCAACAAAACGAGTCAGCGGACTGAACTGGCTGGCGGCCTGGCTGGCTTGGCCGACTGCTTCGTGCTCTTGGAGCACACTTTGGAGTATTTGTTTCTTTAGTTTCTTCCAGGGATTTTGTTGTTGTGTTTGTGTCTTACTTCGTCTTTCTCATACTACAATCAAGTATTGGCGTGACTATTCGTGAACCGGTTTGTAGTATCGCGTTGCTTCGCGTTTCATTTCAGCTTCAATCAGAAGTAATTTTTTTTCGTTTCGTTTTTTATTTGATTTTTTTCCCCGTCTTCGATGTCTCTAATGTGGTTCAAGCGTCTGGTACATGCAGAAGGAGGCATAAAGATCATTAATTACAACAACATCAGCAGCAAATAAACGAAAAAAAAGAAGAAACTGAAATGATGTTCTTTGAGCAGTTTCACAGTTTATTTTAGTATTGCTGCAGCCTTTTTCATCTTCATGGCTGTTCTTCTTCTTTTTGTTGAATTTTGGCCTCTTCTCGTGTCTTGTGGTGTGTCTCTTGTGGATGTGTTTGGTTAAAGGCTGTTTTTTTTGTTGTTGTGTGTTTGAATAGGCCGATATATGTGTGTAGTATTTTTTTGTATTTTCGATTTTCATTTAAAATTCTGTTAGTCCGCTTAACAAAATGTTTAGCCTGCGGCTAAAACAGTTTGGGCTTTTCTGGCCTCTTTGTGGAGTGAGTAGCAACGCCGATGCTGGTTTGGTCGTGTCAGTTGTGTTGACTGTTTTTACCCTCGAGTTGTAACAATTTCTTAGCGTACTACACTCTACGTGTGTTCAATACAGGTTCTTTTTGATATTTTTGTCTTTGAATTTTTCTTCAATTTTGTATGGATTTTATTTGTTAAAGCTGTGATTTTAATTTGGCTTCGCTACTTTTAAAACAATTTAAAAAATATATATTTTTTTTAAATACTTTGCACATACGAGTACGATACCTTCTTCGACCACTTTGTGATAAACTCTAGGCCGATTTATTGGCTGTATCATTTTGATTCGTGTGTTGCATAAAAAAACCAAATAAGTCTTTCTTAACTAATTGTTTGGTAACTAGTTGGATAATAGATAACTGAAATCTATTAAAAACTTTCCAAACTAAGTACAAAATTTTGACATTGTGATCCAAACTCTCTAATTAGCAAATAACGTATCCAATGGGTTTTTCATTCATTTCTTTTGGTCTTTTATGTTGGAAGATATTTCCAGTCGCAGCAACTAGTTAGTACTACTTTTCCATAGCACAAATCCAGCGTACTTCTAGTAATCCTTGCTCTAACTCCACTACACTATTTTCGTAATAATGACGATAGGCTAAAGTATGCACAGCGATCTGATTAGATCTTCTGTGCGGGCCTGTAATCTAGTTTTCCAGGTTCAGACTTTTTAAGAATTCAAGCACATTTTCTGAATTAGTGTTCTAGATTTACACCAAACATAACCTAACGTAACATACCGGTTTAATCATTTCCTGGCAATAGCTGGGTTCCCGCACAGAACATGTTTGTAGTCTTCAGTTATCGCTTTTCAATAGTCCCAACCCGATTTGTTAAGCCCGCGTAATTTTTTTGATACTCGTCTGGCTTTCACTATAAATCTGTTTGCTTGCCTTGTCCAGTGGTTTGCAAAGTTTTTATCTTACCATTTTTCTTAATAAATCTGCAGTAGTTATATCCTTTTGATATACGACAGAAAGGTTCAGGGCCAAAAAAAACCCACTGGGCTCCTCTTTTAGCTAAGCAATCAGCTCTTTCGTTGCCGTTAAATCCTTCGTGTCCCGGTGCCAAGCTGAGTTACAATGTATTTGTAGTTCCTAGTGAGTTTAGGGCTTTGACGCAGTAAAGGACTATGAAATTGCTCTTTCTAAAACTTGGGACCAAATATCCCGGCTCCGGCGTCGCCGCTTTCAAGCTTGAATCCATCCACTATTGTCATAGTTCTGCCACTGTCAGGGTTGCCAGCATAAGGATATAAGATAACAGTGTGTTGATATTCGTAGCGAAATCTTAAACTTCTCATATTGTTACAATTATGTCACGTTCACGATTGTTAGAATAGTGGTTCATTTTTAAAAATATTTTTTACACAAATTTGTATAACTATTGTTTCTCAACAGATATTCGCTTGGCCCAACTGACTTTATGTTGGGCCACACCAAATTTTTTTTTTGTTTTATGGAAAAACATGAGCTTGATCACTTAAATAATAAATAATTTGTATACCTTCTTATATCTTATTTGCACTTATTATGCACTACTCCTATTATGAATGATCCCACTGTAAACAAATTAACCACATCCAGTAAATATTTATATAAAGCGCAATGACTGAAAATAATTCAGTAAGATTCTTGCCTGATGAATTAAAAAAAGGAATAGAATACAATTAATGAACTACAATAAAACAATGCAACGGAAAAATGTATTTAAAAAAAATAAACTACACACAATTTAAACAAAAGAACGAAACTAAAAAAAAAACAATAACAACAATTCAATAAATGTGAGACAAAACGAAGGTGGTGTACGCAAAGTAACTACTAGTTAGTAAAAAAAATAAATTTACAAAAAATATCACACAATATAATAAAGCATGCAAACCGATGCGACGCAACACATGAGACTGAGAATGATAGACGAAAAAAAATGGAGGCTATAGAAAGATGAGAGGACGTATGGGAGAGGATGGACGGGCTAGAGTTGACGGACATATGGGCAGGCAGACAGACAAATTGTCAGAAAAACGAGCCAACAAAAGCGTGATAATTTAAATAAAAAGAAGTCAGATGTGTTTGTTATTTTCTAATAAAACAATGTGGAAACACAATAAACCAAACGAAAAAAAGTGATTTTTTTTTTGCAAAACAAAAATGAATTTCAAATGAGCCACTTATTTGTCAGCAATACCACTAACTACCAACAACAGCAGCGGAAATTTATGCCACTTTTGAACAATAATTATAATAAATTCAAATCTAATAAGACCTTATCTTAACTGAATCTGCAAAGACAGCATAAATTAGCACAGAAAAGAACGCATAACTCAAAAAATTGGTCAAAATATATAATAATTTTTTTTGATTTAGAAACTGAAATAAGTATGACTTATTTGGTTATTTTGTAGAGGTATTCACAAAAAGTAGAGAATATTTAATCATTTACGAATTAACAAGACCGCTGTGAATGCCACTAATGTATATATTCTTCTACTGTATTAGTAAGCCTTCTCACAAAATTTTGTCATAATCTTGGCGCACATAATTAAATAATGAGAAAACGTGTCTTTCGGTTTTACCGGCAAACAATGAAGTTGTAGAATCCAATTAGATATTGAATGGAAAGTTTTAACTTCAGTCCATTAGACCCAACCAAAAAAAAAAACCAACCAATAACTAACTATGCAATGACTGAAAGAAATAATCAATCAATAACCCAACCCCTTTTTCGTAAACAATTGTGGGATTTCGACCATATCATTACCGATAAGATAACAGCAGATACGGGTAAATTTATCTTTTTCGGGTGAAATTGGATGTTCATAAAAGACATAAATAAAATAGGTAGAAAAGTCATCGATTCGACAGCGAGTATGCATCAATGGCAAAGACCTTCATGAATGACATTTCGCTGAAATTGTAACACATGCATTAATAGTGTCTCTCTTTCTTATGCATGACACTCTGCATGACATTGCATCAATGCAGTGTAACTACATTGTTTCCTACTCGTGTTGAATCATTTACTTCGAATTGAGTGAGAGCATTGTGGCTCGTTCCATTGATAACAAAATATTAATAATTTGATAACATGTGTTGTATGCAATTTAATAAAACATTGCTCACAGCTGACGCTCGTATCTTTACTGTTTTTCGCCGTTTTTTTAGACTTCAAAATTGCATACTGTTTTTTTCTCCAAAATACAGGGCAGGGTTAATAATTATTGAATGTCCACCATAAATCTAGTATTTTTTTGCAGATAAAAAAACTTGGACGTCAACAAGACTTGATTAGATGTGGATACGTTGAATGCGATTCTGACAGTCAACTGTAAATATTCATGGAAATGGATTAAAATAGGGAATGGAATGGGAGTGAAGTAAAGTGGGAATGGAACTAAAAAGGGAACAGAAAGAAAATAGACTGAAACAAACTAAGAACAACGATTAACGTAAATTTAATGACAAAGGTTATAGGGGTATTCATGTATTTTTATAGAAGTGCAGCGAAAAACATAGAAAATAACCAGTTACACTAGCAACAATTTGTCTCATTGTGCTTCTAGTTACAAACTGACAATGTATTTTTCTTTGAGTGCATCTGACCGATCAATTGTCGCATACTAGCGGATGGCAAATTAGTCACATTATTTGTGACACACGCACTTTTACACACAATAGGCCCAGCAACGACAACGATACCCCTAAATACATACAACAAAGAATAAAATTCAACGCGTGCTCAATTGACATTTGTGCCTGCTACACTTTGATAAAATGTTCAGAATGAAACAAATAGTTACAACAAAAAAAAAAATAAAATAAAAAACGATGTACTAACGGGCCTGTTAAGTTAAGTGCCCTGGGTTTTTTTTACAATTTATTTTGCACCGCCATTTTAAAATAGTAGCCAATGGCGGGGGACATTATCTGCAACAACAAAAGCCACTAGTTACTGCAGTTTATAGCAGCATTGCAATTGCCACATTTATTTGCATTTTTATGACAGTTGATGTGTTTTTTTTTGTCGTAATCAATGCGCCGCTTAGGACTTTTTAATTTTATAGCCAAGCGCAATTGGAGTTGGGTTTTTTTTTTAAATTTAATTTAATTTTTCTATTTGTAAGTATATATTTACTGCATTTCCTTTTTTGATTATTGGTCTGTAGTAGTATTGTAAGTGACATTGTTGTTTTTGCCATTGCTGTGGAATGCAAATTTTTTTCCTGCCTCAAATTTATTTCTTTACAACATTTATTAATTATTCCAGTCATGCACTTTGAGCTGAACGTTGCTCTACGGCTACTGCTCCTCCCACGCATTTGGCTTCATTATGTCTTTTATACTATACTTTTTGTTGTATAGTATATATTTTCTTTATGATTGTAATTTTTGTTCTCGGACAGTTTCGCGTCGCTAGGCGTATGTGAGTTTCTTTGTTTAAATAGATTTTGTATGGGTACCCTACAGTAACAAAAGTTACAATGAATATTTGCTTTATAGGATTCAAAGTAGTAGTAGATCTTCATTTAAGAAATTCGCAAGAAATTTCTTTTTAGCTTTCCAGTGCATCTCTCTTATCTGCAAACTGCCTATACGATGTAGCGTATCCCAGATTCGTTCAAACCAATGATATCATTTCATATAGTTAGCTTTATTTGTAAATTCCTCCAGTCGAGTGTTGTGCACATTCAATTAATTTCACTCCAAATGTGGTCATTGCTCGGCCATAGTGGTTGCGTCCGTTATGTGTGGCTGTGCCTTAGATTGGCTTAGATTAACAATATTTTTATAGAATTCAAAACTACTTTTTCCACATTTATACAGTGACATGACAAATGTTGGCATGCATATAGATTTGAAGAGACCGAGGCAACTCAAGTGAGGAATAAACTTACAAAGGTAATTTAATATTTTATTTAATAATGGTTTTCATCTAAGTCTGTAAACTGTTTATAATGCAAAACTCGTAAACTTGGCATGAGGGAACAAAAAGAAAATTACTCGCAGCTTCTATTTAGGAATCCAAAACGGGGTGCGGCAATTCGATAAGGGTTTTTGAAAGAGGGCTTGGCAGCCGAAAATATGGGGGTGGCAGTTAAAGTTGGGTCCAAAATGAACTGACAGAGAGTCCAAGGGGAATCGATAAGGTGTCCATGGCGATCAAAGGGAATGCAATATATATACCTGCGAAGTCACTGGTAATTTACTAGTTCTGAAATATTTTCCCTCGGTGTAAATGAGGGACAATTTCAATAGAATTGACCTTCTCCAATGACAAGCAATGCTAATTTGAACCCATTTTTTATTGCTGAAAAACAGTTAATTTTTGACCAGTATCAATTGCAAATTGTGTAATCCATAAACAACTCCTAGACGAATTTGATTTCTTACAGTGTATTTACGGTGTAGTTGCTGGGATGACATTTTCGTATTCCGAAGTCAGGGTTGATATATTTAGGACATTTGCATTTTTGAGTAGTTAACTACTATCTACACATTTGATGTTCATGGCTGCTACCACTTACCACTACCACTACCTTTGGGCATAAAAAAATTTATTGAAAAAAATATTTCGACTAATTAGTGCTTCAGGTGACGAAGATGAGCAGAATTATTTTAATGGAATGCGTGATCTTGTTTATGGCTTTAAAGCGGGATGCGGAACAGCAAATTTTGACAGATTTTAACTTTTTGTAAACATTTTTTTTTAACTCATTTTAAAATATAACTTCAAAATATAAGTTACCCGCCTTTCAACGTTTTTCATAATTTTATACTCTTTCGCCACTTTTAGCCTAAAGCAAAAAATGCCGATCTGGCAGCACCATGCACAAACGAAGAAGCGAATGATACGAAAATGTCAACAACAACAAATAAACAGCAAGTTATGGCCGGGAGAGAGATAAAAAGGGTAAGGAAAAAACGAGAGTAAAGAACGAGATGAAAGAAAACACTGAAAAAACACCAACCAAAATCAATCAAACGACAACTATATTCGACATGTTTGCAGAGTTGCCGAGATTTGAATTAAGCTAATTGGGAAACTGCAAAATACTAATAACATTTTTCAATAATACGAGGGTTATGCACGGCTTAATACATTAGGGTATGCAAAGAATGTAATTTGTTTGATTTTAACAACAAATTTCTATATTTTTCATAAATTTCGCAATTAGTTTCGAAATTCATTCAAATTGGCAACTCTATGAACAGCAAGAGCATTGAGGAAAGAAAGAGATGGCAACTGAATGGAGCTCGAATGAATGAAAAATAACGAAAATGAACGAATGGAAAAAGGCAAAAAGAAAAGTTATTTTTTTCTGCTTATTTTACGAAATTATCAAAATTCGAATTGGGTAATAATACTCAGGTGTGAAGGGTATATTTAACTTACGTTTCTGAACAAATCCGTCGATGAAATGTGTAAAGGCGGCAGTACTGCAAATCAACGGAGGGGCCCCCAACTATTGTCACAGAATCTGAAATCTTTGCTTATCCAATTGGCAACATTTTCTTTAGTTCTTTTCGTTTTATTTTTCACAAATTCGTTAATATTTTAAAGCAATTTTTGTTTTATGTAAATTTACATGTTAATCAGAGCCTAAAATATGCCAAAACTAGAATTAAAATTCTTACACACGCAACTTTGTAATTTGATGTTTTTGCGAGGTTGATAGCGTTTGTTGGCGACTGCGACGGACGTCGTTTTTTTCCCTCACCGTGAAAAATTTTCATTCATTGAGGAAAATTGAAATGAACGATGATGAATTTCATTGCCAGCTCACCCCCCCTCTCAAAATTGGCCTGACACCGACTGGCAGCCACGATTCCACCTACTACTCCTTCTCCTCCGCCGCCCACTCTACTCCACCGACTTCCTCAACACTCATACGCATTTCCTACGTTATTACTGGGCACCATCAGAATTTCTTCCGTGTGCTTTGGCTTTTTCAGACATTTGGCATTTTCATTTTACAATTCTGTTTTGCTGTTTTTCTTCGTTTCGGTTATTTTGCTTTTCCTTTGCTGCTCTTCTCAATACACACCCGCAATTGAATTGTTGGGGAAAATTTTTCACACACGCACGCACACACCGAATTCTCTTATTCGATTTTTTCCGTTGAATTTTTGAGCCATAAAATTACCAAAAAAAATGTGTAAAAATTTCTTCTTCAAATTCGATTTGACTTGTTTACACGCTTTTCCGTCAAATCTGTAGAATTTCTTGTGTGAAATTTTGTATTGTGAATTTTCAATTTCTTTGATTTTCCTCACATAAAAAAAGCTGGAAAAACTTTTATACGCGAACGTCCAGTCGACGGCAGCGAAGAAAATTGACTGAGGGATTGTGATGAATAAAAAGTATTCATCGACTACTACTTTTGTACTCGATATTCGCATCAGTGCTGCCAGATTTTTTTAAAACCCGTGAAATCCGCACAGAAAAGTTAGAATTTTTTCACAATTATTGTTTTGTTAAAAATTAAATAGTTTCTGATGAGATTTTTCGTTTAACGTTTTTTCAATTTTGTGTGAGTTTTTTTTCCAATTTTGTGTGAGTTTTTTTTGAGATATTTATCAGCGAGGTACATATTTTTCCGAGTTCTTGCTCTTTTGACAATTGCCACCAAAGTTCAGAACCATTGTGATCCCTTAATGGACAGTTTTACCAAAGTTTAGAGCCAATTGCACAAAATCGGTTTTAGGCGGTGTACGAGAATAAAGTGGGAATGTTCTAACATTTTTTTTTTTTTCAGAAAATCCGTATTTTCAAGAGATCCATATTTTTCCCTGAAAGTTTCACAATTCCGCATAAATCGGATTTTCCAGCATACATGGCAGCACTGCTTCGCATTCTTGACGTTTCTCCAAAAAGTAAAGGTTTCACCATATTTCTTGGCGTTTCCCCGAAAGTAAAAGATTCACCACGAGCGTTGCCATAATTTGACTATAAGTTCTATAATTTACTATAAAATGGTTGTGAACTTTGGTGAACAGTCGAAAAGCAGTTTAAGCTTTTGAAAGCTTTTTTGCGTTTTCTTAGTCCGATTTAGCCTCTTATTTTTAAAGCTTCTGTTCAAACAGGTTTAGTTTTCATTGTTTATTCGAGAACCTTCAGAGAAAAGGTCTGAAAAGCTCAGTCTTATCGACTTAGCGCCTTAAAAATAAAAAATGGGTCTAGATAAAAAAACTAACAATTGTTACTTTGTCTAGCATGGAGGGCCATTTTCTCGATAAGTTTTTGTTAAGATTTCCTTGTAGTCATTCGAACGGGCTCCAAAACATATAACTTGCCCATAATCAAATTTCTCAATGAAATACGTTATTAACATAAAATAATTAAATAAGTTCATATTTTCGAATAAGTTCCATTAACACCCCTTCAACTAACGCTCCGCAAAGTAATTATACCAAGTATTAGCCAAGTTTACCTTTTCTCTGAGCAACTTTCTTCATAAAGAATTTATAGCAAAAGTTGTGATTTATTACAACTTAAGGGTTTTATAACCCCAAAGACTATTTTCTCTTCTCACAGCTAATCCAATCTCTCTACATGACCACCATCATCACCGCACTCATCTTCCTCGTCTATTTCAACTTATTTAATTGTTTACGAAGAGATGCACATGTCCTTTAAGCACATCATAATAAATCCTTAATGTGTCAACTTAAGCAAAAACAACAAAAAAAAAAAAATACATAAAATTAAAATCCATAAATGTTCAGTAGGCACCAAAGGCAACAGCAACTCCTGGAACATAGCTTAAATGAAAGGGAAAAGTTTTTGTGATCATAAATCTAGCAAGTGTTGCCTCCTGCAACGATGACAAGGCCGGACAGGACGACGAATGTTTGTCTCACATGGTGAGCTTCTCCGTGTCTGTTACGTTATTAAAAGAAAAAACTATTCTCCTTTAGTTGTATTAGTTGTATATTCTCCTCAAGGAGTATGAATTTAGGCAAGTGCTTGATGCTTGACGCACTTAAAATTACCACCACCTCCCCCCCCCCCCCTTGTATTCTCTACGAAAATTATATATTATAAAACGACAATAAAGGATATTAAAGTGTCAGTTTGCGCAAGTTAGTTTGATTTTCAAGGAAAGGATTCCCTCTACGATTGCGGTGGTCGTTGCAAGCTTAAGCGACATTTTATGAGCGAATAATTTCCGTTTTAGTAAGGCGAGCGGCCACACGCGGTTTATGTGTTCCCAAATGTTGTGACACTATGATTATTTATTGAGGAAGGCAAGGAAGCCAGTAGAGTGGCGTTCAAATGTTGTTAAAGCTTTCATTCGGATTCGGTAAAAGTCATGCCCGTTAAATGTAAGAATCATTAAAAAAGAATGCCAAACGAAAACAAAAACAACTTTTCAAGCCCAAACTATTCCAATTAACTGGCACAGCCCCACCCCCACCAGTCAGTCATCAGCAGGAAAAGTCTGTGTGTTGGCAGAAAAGAGTTTACATGGCAGCCATTTTGAAAATTTGTGCAATTTGTACCGAAAGTGTTGAGAGTGAAATTTTTTATTAATTAAATTGCATGCATGTAGAGCTCACACATGAACACACACACTCCGTACACGAGAGCAGACTTCAATGTTTACTTGTAATTTTATACTTTCCGGAAGAGTGCAACACGTCAAACTTTTTCCATAAATGAAGTAATTCAGCCAATTTAAAGTGTTGCGACAATTGTTTTGTTCTTACACTACTAAAATGACTGAGGAAAGCCTCACAATTTCCACTTAAGCTTTAGGAGGGCTCATAATTATCAAATACACTCAGCACTTCACCACTTCAGCACCTTGCAATTATGAAATTCGCGTACCACCGTTTCACAGAAGTATACGGCCTTGTTTGTAATTGCTAACCCGCAGCTAGTTTCGCAATTATGATTATGCACACGTACATTTACGCACAATCACATATTGAACTACAAAGGAATAGACGAAAGCTTCTATGATCCTCCCTAGAATGCAATTGCACTTAGCCAATTCTGCAGTTCGTGTTATTTTGGTGAATGCGAAAATATTTTGGAATATTCGAGTCACTTACATCCTTTGCCTTGGATGTTTTCACCTTTTTTTTTGACTAATGTTACAACACACAAAATGAGCTACACGAATCCTTATGGAAGTGTACCCATATTTATTTCACTTTCATACGCAACACAGAAGCTTTAATTAACTGACTGGGGAATTTAGAGTGGCAAAAATGGAAATGAACTTCCCGTGAATGCAAATTAAAGTTCGAAATTGAAATTTTGTTCTTCAGTGAATACGGAATTCATATTATACATATACTTACTCCATTTATGACATAATGAGTAATTCCCTGGTAATTGGCGTTGCTTGAAATAGTTTTGTTTTAAATAAATTGCTACTTTCGATTGAGGCAAGGTGATGCATACACACACATACAAGAAACTAGAGCAGGTGTTCCTCACCTCTCCTTTTTATGAGTGACATTCCGAATCTCGTAAATTGAGTGATCGCAACCTCTGCAATAACTAAATCAGCAAAATCATACCAAGGGAAGACCACATAAGAACGATAGGAAAAGAAGTTTTAAAGAAAACAACACGATGTGAGATATCAAATTGCTCTGGCCACAGAAAGTCGGTTAACATCGTTCTATACCGAGACCATTGACGGTAACGGTGTATCCTTCCTAATTTTGAAAGAAATAAGTCAAGCTGTCGATAACATTTTTTGATAATTTCCACACGTACGGGCAAGCGTGAAACGATGCATGACAAAGCTTACTAAATATTTTGACAGCAGTAACATTGACACTAGTATCCACACTCCCATTTCTGAAGTTTATCGCCTTATAGACTCTATATCCGAAATGCAAGCGAATTACCGGTGGTCTAACACTACAAATTGCGTTATAGCTCGGACTCTGTGGCCTAAACTAGATATTAAAAGAACAAATAGTATATTAGCTCTTAAAAGACACTCAATCCGCATACTTACAGGAGTACTGACTGGACACTGCATCATCGGCGTAATGGCTGACCGATTGCAGATCGCCAGGAGTGGCTTCTGTAGTAGTTGCGGGGACGAGGAAGAAATTGAATCCATTGAGCATCTTCTATGCAACTGCCCAGCACTACAAGAACGTCGTCTACGAATATTGGGAAAACGGTTCTTCGATAGCCTGGCAGAAATAGCAATTGTTCCTCTGGACGATATTGCACGATTTGCTCTTATATCAGGATGGTTCTCCCATCTCTAACGGTTCGGATCCGTATAATAAAGGCATCACAATGGGCCTACGGCCTCTGGGTGAGTTTGCTGACAACAGCAAACAGCCTTTTTAACCTAACCTAACCTAACCCAACATTGACAGCTGCTGAAAAAAAACAATTGCAAAGACTATCATTGCTATCTGGTCACCCTTTAAATGATTGCTGACGCCCAGCTACGCTGAAAAGAAAAGAAAGTGAAGAATTAGAAATCAAATTTCCAATGTATTGGCTTCTTGGTAGACGTTCTGCACCAAGTCATCTAACCCGTGTGGACCTACGGTATTCAATTCTGGGAATGGACATATAAAAAAAATCAGAGATTTCCAAATAAAACACTGCGGTGTATTGCTAATGCATCATTACCCAGCAAAATGGCAAAATATAGATGCAACTTTTCATAAAACAAAAAAAAATTGTTAGATTCACACAAAACTTTTATGTGTCTTTATGCAAAAAAACCATATTTTTTTGAAAAATTTTTTAATTTTTTTTGTTGATTTTCCATATGGTTTTATTTGATTTAATTTTTTTTGAATTATATAGAATTAGATAGAATTTATATAGAATATATGAATTTTTGACTCAGAAGAAAAATGAATTGTACACCATGGCGTATGAGTAATGTATTACTCACATGTATTATGTGTATCTGAGACTCAGTTGATGTATTATGTGTATCTGAGACGTGGTTTAATGATGATGTTGATGATGCGTATTTCAATATAAAAAATTTTAAACTTTTTCGTTCTGATAGAACTGGCAGAAAGGGAGGGGGTGTTGCAATTTATTGTAAGAATAATATTAATGTAAAATTTCTTTGTGAATCAACTGACTCTGATGTAGAGTTTCTGAATGTTGTTATATATGACAATACGACAAAAGTTTTTTTATCGTGTGTGTACAATCCTAATAGAAATTTTAGTTTGGATCCATTTCTGTCTTCTCTGTCTAATTGTCTAATTGACTACGATCATTTTGTTATATGTGGTGATTTTAATATTAATCTTCTTTCAAAAGATTCCTCAGTCAGCAGTCTTTATGATAATTTGAATGAAGTTGGATTGTCAATTGTAAACTCTGTGATGCCTACACGATTTGCTTCCAATGCCTGTCCCAGTTTACTTGACTATTTTATTGTATCTGATAAGCATGCTGTTTTAATTTTTGACCAATTATCTTTTATTTCTGACCATGACCTAATTTTTTGTACTCTTAATATTTGTCTTAGTCCTGCTGCTACTGCCAACTGTTTTACATATCGTGACTATAAATCAATAAATTTTGACTCCTTGACTAATGACTTGACCCTCATTGACTGGACGGACTGCTGGTACAAGGCTCAGCTGATGAAAAGTTAAATTTTTTCTTAAATAATATGTGCAATATTTTTGACGTTCATGTGCCACTTCGTACAGCACGAGTTATCAATAACTCTTGTCCATGGTTCACTAGTTTGGTAAAGCAAGCTATAAAAATGCGTAATAAAACCTATACGAGATGGAAAAGGAATCCTTCTGCTAAAAATTGGGAAGAACACAAGCTCGCGCGTAATGAAGCTACTTCCGCTGTCAGGTTGTCGAAAAAACAGTTCTATCAGTCGAAACTAAGTACAGCATTACCATCTAAGCAGTTGTGGAGAAATTTGAGAGAGATTGGTGTGCGCAGTAAGAGTTCGTCTGAGTGTAATATTGATCCTGATATATTAAATGATTACTTTATTGTTAATAATGTTGATGAATCACAATTTAATTTGGAAGGTGTAGTTTCTCCAAATATCATTAATAAGTTTGAATTTTCCGCTGTATGTGAACTCGATGTTGCCAAATGTGTAATGAAAATTAAATCGAATGCTATTGGTGAAGATGGGGTAGCTATTAAGTTCATTAAGTTAATATTGCCCTATATACTGAATCCTCTTACACACATTATTAACCATTGTTTTACTAGCTCTTGCTACCCTAACATTTGGAAAGTGGCTACTATCGTTCCTGTAGCCAAAAAACCTTCGGCCTCTGTACCCAGTGATTTCCGTCCTATAAGTATTTTATCTTCCATCTCCAAAGTTTGTGAGTCCCTCATGGCGGAACAAATATCCAATTATGATACTGCCAATAGTCTTTTGTCACCTCTCCAGTCTGGTTTCCGTCCTGGGCACAGTTGCTCTACTGCAGTAGTTAAAATATTGGATGATATTAGATTGTTTTATGATAAGGAATACTTGACTTTGATCTGCCTTTTAGACTTTTCTAAAGCTTTCGACAGTGTGAATCACTCTCTGCTTTGTTTGAAATTAACACAATTTTTTGGTTTTTCAATAACTGCGGTTAACCTTATAAAAAGCTATCTTGAAGGTAGATCTCAACGAGTCAGAGTTGGTAGTTGTTATTCACAATATAAAACTATAAGCAGTGGAGTGCCTCAGGGGTCTGTACTTGGCCCGCTTTTATTTATTTTGTTTTTAAATGATATTTTCAAAGTTTGTAGATTTGTTACTATGCATGCCTATGCTGATGATCTTCAACTCTATTTGTCTCGTCCTATTGGTCTTATTGAAGATTTGTGCGCCAGAGTAAATGAAGACTTAGAGTCTATTGGTATGTGGGCCATGTGCAATAAACTATTTTTAAATCCATCAAAATCATATGTCCTTCCTATAGCTAGAACTAATTATAATCTTCTTGAAGTTCCTCCGATATTGCTTAATGACACTAAGTTGTTGGTTACTGACAAAGTAACGAATCTTGGGTTTAAAATTAATTCCTCACTTACTTGTGTTGATCACATCAACTCTGTAGTGAGTAAAGTTTACTATACCTTGAGAAATCTTCGTATGACTTCAGCATTTATGCCTATTGAAACTCGACGCAAGTTAGTGGTTCAGTTAATAGTCCCAATAATATCCTACTCGGAAGTGGTATACAGTAACCTGGACTCGCTTGCTATGCATAAGATAGAAGTTGCCTTTAACAACGCAACAAGGTATGTTTATGGGATTGGGAGGTATGATCATATATCATCTTTCAATACTCGTATTCTTGGTTGTAGTATTTCCGCATATCTTAAGTCTAGAAATTGCATATTTTTGCATAGGTTGATTCAGACAAGATCCCCTCTTTATCTGTATCATAAACTACAATTTAGTAAATCAACCCGTAGTTTGATTCTTATAACACCTAAATTTAATTACACTGCTTCTACGCGTTTGTTTTTCATTAGTGCTGTTCGTCTGTGGAATTCGTTACCTATTCACATTAGGGGCGTAACAAATATAGTAGACTTTAAGCTTTTAACACTCCAATACTTTTCTTAAAACAATTTAGTTTTCTCTTCAGACTATACTTTCTTCTCGCCTTTCTACTTTATCTACTATATCTTTTTGACTTTTTCTAAATATTTTTCATATCTGCTAATTTTACTTATATTTTATTGTTTTTTTATAAAGTAGTATGTAAAGTAATGTTGCATATCTGTTTCTTGAGTCCAAATGTTTCCTGTAATTGCTCTCCTGCTGGCCAGGGGTATAAAGTGGCTACTGGAAACGTGTGGATTCTGTGTGTGCAGTCTTACTGTTAGTTTCCCAATTTAATTTATTTTCTATTCACTGTTAATTTTAAGTCATTTATTTATTTATTCATCTATTTAATTAATTTAATTTTTCTTCCTCTTTTTTCTGTTGATTATTTATTTTAACTGTTGCATTTAAAAGATAATTCTTATATGCTAATAATAAATTCCTAATAATAATAATAATAATAATAAGCAATTAATGTTACGCATACGCCATGTTGTATGTATAACAATATTTTGTTTGCGTCTTTATTTAGCACACATCTTGTCGGTAACCCCAATTCTATAGGCTACTATTTCCATAGTATCTCGTTGCCCTACGTTCTTCAACTACAAGTTCGCCATTTCACAGAATATGAATGCATTTCTGTACACAAAATTAAGCCAAATTGATCTGGTGTAATTAAATTGTGCTGGGACGGTCGTGGTCATTGCAAAGCTCGTTTCTCATCTCTGTTCGACAGAGTGTTGACGCTAAGGATTTGTTGTAGTTGTAGCTTACATTACATTATGGTTGTTTGTTGTTTTTTTTTTGGTTAATTACAGCCGGGCAAAGCAAGTTTCCATTTAATTATGCATGTAATTAGCCGCACTTCCGCTCTTACAATGCTTGCAGTGTTGGTGGCCGTGGTGGCCATTGTTGTTGCGGATGTTCATAATGATAATAGTATATGGTTGATGTGGTTTTTCTCTTGTTTTTGCTATTGTTATGTCTTGTTTTGGTGTTGTTGGGCGAACTAACGGTCCCAGTTTGTAAAACACGTTTAAAACATTATTTTTTACTAAATCGTCCATTGGGTCGTTAGTTATTGCCCATACCGCTTGTAACAGCACACTCGATCTATGTTATGTTGCTGTGTCTGTCCCTCTCTATCACCATCACAGTGTATTATAGTGGGCCCAGTGTCCCTTTCAACGGGCCATCATTTACACCTGCCATAACATATGAATATGATTTATTTGAAAAATGTTTTCACCACTCAACCCCTGCACATTTTCTGTGCGGGTCAGTGTGGCCAATGTTACCCCCTTTTTGTTTTTTATAAATATTTTAATGAACGTTATTTTAAAGTGAGTTTGCTTTGCTTTAATTTTTTTGGCCAAACTGCTGACTTTTAGTGTTTTTCTTTCATTTCCTTGTGGTTGTTGTTGTATGATTGTTGTTGCAGTAATTTTAAATAGATTTTAATGACATAAAAGCCCCATAAACCATTTTACAACTTAAAAGTTAAAAGGTTTTCATGTGTGGTGTCATCTAAGCCTTTATATTCTAAACCAAATTCTTTCATCACTTATGATAAACTATTGTCTTTGACAACTTGTAAACGCCCCTTAATGTTCACTGGGTTAATCCACTGGCTGGCTTGCACAACTCGATGACTGTTTAAATACTCTTTATGACATGTCATTTAATCCTAAATGCGAGAAATGTGTCGATGTTGCCATTATATTTTTGTTGTCTTCTATGTATTTTAGCCGGAATTTTCTGTTCAAATTGTGAAATGATGCAAATTACTTTTTTGAAAACAAACAATTTTTGTTGCCTTTTTGAGGCATATTATGTATGCTGATTTCCTTTTGTGGGTACGGCGGGGAGGGCGTGGCTATGACATAAACATCATTTGTGGCCATGCAGGTGCTAACAATTGTTGTGCTTTGGGTATTTAATTTGTACTTTGTCGGTGATTAAACATTTAATGGGGGAATGCTCAGGTACATTTTATGGTAAAAATATTTTGGTAAAAGTGCCATATGAATAGAAATATGATTTTAAAAAGGGAAGAATTGTTTCATTACTTCACTGAAATAACTCTTTTGGACTTTAAGCCACCAACCAGATAAAGTTTGGTGCAAAGTGATGAAAGCATGGCCAGTGTCAACGAAGAGCCGGAAATATCGATTCGGCGCCGATCAGCTAACTCGGGCATCAGCAGAGAGACAACCAGACCTTTTTTTCGGTTGGTTGGATTTTTCGGTAAGATTGTGCTGACACAAGAATTGAAGTCGAACTAATATTGTTACGGAGTGGGTTTTGCAAATTGGGCGCAAATTGACATTGACGCATCTTCACCGGCGAGGTCCATGTTTGGTTCAGTGGCTATGCCAACAAGCAAAATTGAGGCTTTTCGAGCGACCACAATCCACAAGTGTTTCAATGAAGCATCAATGCATCCACAAAGATTGACTATTTGGTGCGGTTTTTGGCACGACGGCATCAGCATGAAGGAGACACCGTTACCGTTAATAGTCCTCGGTGCAGAGCAATGTTAGCCGACTTTCTGTGGCTAGAGCTCGACCACATCGATATATCCGAGCTGTGGTTCCAATAAGACGGCTCTATATGCCATACAAGCAACGCAACGCTCGAATAACAACTCCTTAGTCAACGCTAACAAGCCAACCACTTTGGCCGAGCACGACCCCAACATTCGATAATTATGTGCTGTTCCATACATGCGATGAATGTAGCTTCAAAATAAAGCCACAATCAATTTTATATCTCACACCGCTTTTCTTTTCCTATCGTTCATATCTGGTTACCCTGTATAAAGAAAGATTGTTGTTTACCGGCAGAACCGGATTCGTGTGAAATATTACTCTAGGCATAGGCAAATGTGGCTAGTTTAATAACCCGGCGTTGCTCGGACATGTACTTACAGCAGTGAAAGTCCCCCCAGAACTGCTCTCATGGATCAACAAATTTTCTCCCATTAACTGATACTTGACCAAATGGTTTAATAGCGTTCAATAAGTGTTTTACATTGTACAGCTTGTTCTTCGAATCACTGGGTTGCACGGTGCTTGTTCTTCGGCGTACTTCTTAAACTTCTTTAAGATACATTTGGGTGTTGTTTTTTACAACTTCTTCTACTTAAATACAAATTTCCAAATACCGATTCCAAACAACTGGCCGCCCTCTCCACCGATTCCTGCTAATAATAAAACAATTTCCATTTAATTATTTCATTTTTTTTCAAGATCATTTTATTTTTCTTTTTCGCTTTGTAAGTTTTGTGTTTTTGTATTTAATATTAAACTTATACGATTATATCATTTGGGTTTTGGTTTTCTTATTTTTTGAATTTATTTATTTCGTATCTTAAGTACGTACGTATAAGAAAAAGAACAATTGAGCATTTGTGTTTTTGTTTGGTTTTTTTCTTTGTGTTCATCGATTAAAATTAATAAATGCCAACATAAGTTATGTCTAAAAAAAACGTATTTATTACACAGTCGGGGCTCATTTCAAAATGCATATTTGCTGGTATTTTGTAAACTATGTAAAGGAGATATAATTTAATTTTTAGTTTATGTTACACCAATTTTACTTAGCTTAAGAACTACGAGACCATATGCAAATTGAAAGGAGTGTCCTCTAATTACTCTTTAAACAAATCAGTTAAAATTAATAAAATACAAAATTTCAATAAAATAAGTGATTGAGGAGTGAGAGTAAGTGCCACACCGGTTAATTTCATATTGGTGTTTTATTAATTTTTTATTTTTTTTTTAAATAAAATAAATAAATAATTAAATAATATTATTTATTTAAATTAAAAATAGTCCAAAAACTTAATGAATTCTAAATGATAAAATATTTTTTTTGGAGATTTCTTAATGGCAGAACTAATCAAATTAGAGGCTAGATGCTTTACCTCTCACTCCTCACTTAAACTAACAAAAGAGAGTTTATCAAAGAATTGTTTTTACTTTCCTCAAATAATTTCTTTTTGAGCTCAAGTGGTTTTTTTCGCTAATTTTTATTTTGTAGAAAAACTAAACCAAACATTCATTCATAAATACATTCTGCTGAGAACTTACAATTAACATTATTTTTTTTTAACAATTAACTATATTCACTATTTGGTTTTGTTTTCGCCTTTCTTTTTCTTTTTTTGCTTTTATTTTATTTTGTTTTATGTTAATTTAAATTGTATTTATATATAAGTACTTTATATATTTTTGAAGTTTTAACTAGTTACTTTACTAAGTACATGATGCTGCTTATTTTAGGCTAAAAACTTTTTATGATTATATACACAGTGGTTTCTTTTTGGTTTTTCATAGAATTGGAAAGTTAGTCTAGTTTAAGTTTATATTTATATTTGTGTTTAACAATATATACTTTCAAAAAGTCATACCACTTGTTCTGTTTATTTATGGCTTAGTTTTATAATGTCTTTCTGTTTTGTAATTTTTTAATTTTTTTTTTTTTTTATTTCCTAAATTTATTAATTTACATATTAAGCTAAACATTTACTTTTTATTACATACATACTCTTATATATTTCATTTTTATCAATTTTACACACTATAAGTCCGTTTTACTTTGCGCTTTCTTATGCTTAAATACAATCATGAGCTTTTTAGGATTTTTAGTTAGGTTTTTTTTTTTTGAATTTTTTTGGTTTTAATTTTTTTGTTTTGAATTTTTGACGAAATTTTTATTTTTGTGGCTTTTTGAGCTGAAATTATAGTTACCTAATTATATTTAAGAAAATTTGTACACAAATTTTATTCACTAAACTGATAGTAATAAAGAAAAGGTTTTCTTCCATTTCACAACATTGTATTTGTTTCTAACTTAAGGCTATTTTATGTACAAGTAAAACTATTTTAAGCAGATTATTTCTGTTTTTACTTACAATTACAAATACTTACTCTGACAATAAATATTTATTATATACGAGGGTCGTGCCATAAGTAATCGGTCTTATCATAAACTGTTTGGGTTTTTTCAGACACATTTTCTAGAATAACTTTGAAATTTTCAATAAACTATTGAATCGACATTAATTTTTTGACAACAACGGAAAATCTGGTGATACAGTTATGGTTTTTGAACAGGAAAATATATGGTGACGCCTTTATTTGGTAACATATCACTGAGTGGAAACGCTTATGGTAGCAGTGTGAATACAAATTGTCTGGTGAGTTTAAAATCAGATATCTGCTACGAAGTCTATGGGACTTGACTCTTCCCTCTTTTAACAGTAAAATATACTTAGTACAGAATTGAAGAGTACTCGTACAAGCATTTTCGAAATTATGGGGAAAATTCACGATGTGGTTCGAACTTCAACCGAATGTGTATAGTATAATTTTTTGAAAGTTCAGTTGGTTACAATGAAGCCTTCTACAAGATGAGTAGTCACAAGCACTATACAAAAATTGTTATTAATTCACTGAAGTGTGCGCAGTCTAGGAAAATAGTGAACATTAACCAGGGACTTGAACTGAAACGAATATCGGTTTCGGTTCACACATCTCAAAAGTATCGATTACGGTTTTGAATTGAAACTGTTCCAGTTCCGATTTCGGTTCCAGAATCGTTTTTTGGCGATCCCTGGTATTAACACATCAACGTTTGTAGGGGCTTTGAGGACGAGGAACTGGAGGGGGATACCCACTACTTCCTCTGTCGATGTCCAAGCCTACAACATCAAAAATTTTGAGGAAATATGGTTTCAGGTCTTTTATCAAATTTTGTGCCATAACCATGGAATTACTTTAGGTAGAAGAAGTACGTTCTGAGACGTTTTGGAGAGTTAATTTAATACAATAATAAAATCAGTAAATTTCAGTCGGCGAAAGCCCTACACTTAATGCACCATACTTGAATTATGAAATTTCCAGACACAAATTCGAAATTATCGAGCCCAAATTCCTGTGATACCAAGTTTGGTAGTATTTCAACGAACTTATGTTATTTATTCCAATTTGTACGACAAGGAAATGAATGGAATTTCGAATTGCGTCGTTTTTGCTTTAAATATTTTAACAATTTTGACAAAATTTAATTTCGGGCAACTTTGCGATGTTTTGATGGAAAAACCTTCCTATGAAACAAAAGCCAAGGTTGATGCATTCGTATTATTCCAAATGAAAACCAAAATCACAGAGCTTCGTTGATTAAATTCTCTGTCAATTTCCCTTCATGTGCTTACATTTTCGCCAGTTCAGCCACGATTTAAAATGCCGCTGGTGGCGAATTTCAAGCTAATACAGGCACGATTACTTATCACACAACGCTCGTATTATCATTTACCTTGTATACATATATTAACTAGAATAGGTGCAGTCTAGGAGTTTTCGTTTGAAATTTATTTTCATCTTCATGTTTAGTTAAACTGACGATTTAGCAATCTTTTTTGGAGCTAACTGCAAGAGGTTGTATTCGAAATAAGTATTTTTGTTGTTCTTCATTTAATATTTTGTTTTTATTTAAAATCTTTTTGTATGCTTTGGCATTTTAAAATTACTGATTAAATAAACTCAAAACAATTGATAGGATTTTAGAGGATTCTCTACCCAGTATAGACTCAAATTTTAATGCACCCAAAGCATTTAATATTTATGTTATTTGTAGGATTTATAAGATTTCTCAACTGGTGTTAAACAATGTCAACTGAAAATACTCTGGTTAGCTGGGAAATCTGTTTAGAATGCATTGGGGTGGGGAGGGGGCGGGTGACTGAGTTTTCAAAGTTAGAACAAAAACCAATTTTAAAATAAATTTGAAAATAAAATGAAGCCAAACCAAACTGAAACATTAAAACTATTTCTCCTATTTCGAATGCTGTCTCTTATTTGGCTGCCATTTCTCCATTTCACTCCAGCTCTTTTTCAGAGTTTTCTCTGGGTTAATTGGTTTTTAAACTTTAATTAGAATTGTGTGTTTTTAGCAGTTTTAGCTTTTGTTGTTATTCAAATTCCTTTTGCTGTTATTGTGTTTATTTTTTGCATTTATCGCCAGTTTACTTTATGCTTAATTTGAGCAATGGTTTTGTTTTGTTATTGTTTGTGTGGGTTTTGTTTTTTGTAAGACTTCTGAAAAAATACTGTAGAATAAATAGTTGTTACTCCTTTTCTCTTTTGCTTGCTTACTATTTTTGTGGGTGATTCTGTTTTTGGTGTTCGTACCTAGAAAAGGTTAATCGTATTTTTTTTGCTTGCTTTTACCTGAAGTTTTAAATGTGGGTCGACCTGCGGAAATTTTGTGTGTATTCATTTTTGTGGAATTTTTTTTTTTTGCTCACTTTTTGTTTCTGAACAGCTTTGGCATTCGTTGCTGCGTTAGTGGCCAGGCGTTGTAGTACAAAGTAGCCTTGATTTGGTAACTAGTTTGAACTAATTTATTTTAGAGAACAAGGCTAAAGTAAATAAATTAATAGTTTCAGTAGAATGTAAAGTATTTTTTTTTTGTATTTTTACTTTTTTTTGGGTTATTCATTAACAAATACTCTAGATGGAAGCTTAACTTTATGAACTTTATGGAATTTTAAGGGAGCTTTTAGTTATATCCCCTCGATTTAATATTTTCTTGTAAAATTGCTTAGTTATTGAAATGAAAAGTTTTTCTGCTAAAAGGAATTATTATTTTAAGAAGGAAAATTTTAAATTATTGCACTAAATATTCCCAGTTTACGCTAAGTAGTTTACGTCAAAGAATCAATGTGTTTAGGGCACGTTTGCAGCAATCATATTAGATTTCAAAGGAAGTATGAAATAGGCACAGAGCAAAACAGAATCATCTAACAGACAAATCAATTGCCAGAGAGAGAGAGACATTTGTCACGCACGAAGAGTCCATGTCCAACAAAGGTTCCTTTTTGCTCAGGTAAATTGATCTGAGTGAGTTGAAACAAGTAAATTACCCATGACTTCGCACGTATAAATATTGGACTCCCTTTGAACCTTTCATTGCACACAACTTTAACAACCACGACCATCATCAAAAACCCTGATCGAGACTTTTAGGAGAGCTTACTTAACCGAAAATCGAGCACTGAGTGGCTGAAGTGATGAGTGCTTGGGACATATATGTGAAATTAAAGCTCAATAGCTTCTGGAAGGTGAGGACAGACATTCGAACATCGGATAGACAAACAATGGGATTTTATATAATGTGATTTACGCATATATATTTCAACACTCTTTAACCATCCTTGGCTTCCACCGGATCCCCGTTGGCCCTTGGAATCTATTTATACTCTTGTCATGATCTCAACAAATTAAAAGGTAGCTTTAGGAGAATCCACTATATCTACCATGTGACATTTAATTGCCCGACCCTTTTATAGACATGCATCTGGACAAATGGAATTGTATATTAACTGAAATCGTTTACCGCAAACGAAGTTTTTTTTTGTTTTTCATAAAAGCGAATTTAATTTCCTACAAATGAGGCGCTAGGTTCCATAGTATGTCGAATTAAAATTTTAATTCAATAAGGACTTAAGGAATCTTATGTACTTAAAGAATTTGAATTTTGATTCAACTTATGGACTTAATTCACTATGGCAGTGAACACTTTCCATAAATCAGATGTTTTTATTTGAAAAACGTGGCCTACGAAGTGCATTTGGAAATGTTGTCCCTTCGCTAATAACTTAAAAATTCTGTATGTGTAAAATATAAAACTTGATAAAAAAAAAACAACCCAAATCTAATTTCTGTTCACAAATTAAGGCTACCTTGTTTCTTTACACTCTTCCGCCCCCCCGCTTAATACCAAATTCAACTTTCGAATGCACACTTCCGTCCCACCAGCCCCATCTAATCCGAAAAGTTCTTTTCATCGGAGAAGCGCACATGGTGTTGCTGTTTCAAACGCGGCGCTGCTCGTCGACTGGCCGCCATCATTTCGTTAGTTTTGACAGTTCGCAGTGTGTTTGCCGTTATTGTTTTTGTTCTTGTCAGGCGTGGTCTGCCGCTTGCGCTTGTTTTGTATCCGCTTCCGGTTGTCGCTTCGTTGGCTTCGCTTCCGTCGGAAGTCTTTTCGTGTCCACCGCCATCGTCGTTGGTTGAGAGGGTGGGCGACGATGTGGGCGGCGATGATGAGGTCCACTGTTCGTCGCAGGAGCAATAACCTCGTGCCGCATCGCCGCCTTCCAGTGCCAGCGAGTGCATTTCGCGTTGTTTGAGTTTTTTCTGTTTGTATGGGCTTTTGTGGGGAGCTTCCGTTTGTTGTAGGTGTTGTTGTTGCAATTGTTGTAGTTCTAGTTGTTCTTCCTGTTGCCGGTGAGTGGTCAGTGATGGCGGTGGTGATGGTGAGAGGGACTGCTGATGCTGGAAGTGGTGCGAGAAATTATCTTCAGGTGTTTCCGCTCGCAAGGTTTCGATGGAGCTGGAAGTTGTAAAGAAAAAATTTTCTAATTAAATTAAAGTTTGAAAAAAATTTAATCAAAACAAAAAAATTTTAATAAAAAAATTCTTTTTTTTTAGTTTGGCCAACGTTTTGTCTTACAAATTAATTGTGATTAAAAAAGTTTCTATTTGCACTAAGAAGCCGACTTTGGAATGTTTTTTTGCATTCCACCCAGAAGCCTTGACGTTTTGAGTCATTACAGATTATGACCCAATTACAATCAAAACACTACGAATTCATGGCTTGCCATTAAGTGTAAGAAAAGCTTTTTGCATTAATGAAAATTTTAATTATTTAAATTGAAGAACCTTCACAGCAGCCACTCATAATTGCTGCTCAAAAAATAATTGACGCACTGACATTTCGCAAAACTAAAGGAATACACATTAAAAAAAACGTACCTAATTAATCCGCTCAGAAGAGAATTCCAGCCAAGTGCGACACACGGTGTCACAAAATGCAATTAAGAACGTTTTTTTTTTTGTGATGCTCATCCATTTTACTCACATGAAAGTTTCTTCGCTTAAGCGATAAAAGCGACAAAATTGCAACCAAATCGAAGTTCGTAAAAGCGAAAAACGTTGAAAAACTTTTACCACCCACTCATATTTCTTTAATTCACATTGGAGAGTATATTATACACACTGAGTGTAAAGGAGCCCTGTGTGGCAGTAAGGAACAGTGCAAAAGCTTACGTATGTACGAAGCGAACAATACTTAATCAGTTAATTACCAAAAAGAGTGAAAAAAGAAGGAAGCACAAATAAAGTAAAGGTAATTTTCGTTCACAATATCGTTGTTGTTGTTGCATCAGCTTGCATAGTAATGCGAAATTTCCATTTTTGCCGCAAAAGTTTTATAAAAAGTTGTCAAGTGGGAAATGGAAAAATTTTGCATTTCGCTGGAGTATTATGACTGTAGTCGTTGTTTTTCTTTGTTGGTAAGTGCAAGAAATGTACTGTGGTAATTATACTTACAAACAAGCGCAAATATTGACATTTAACATAATTTTTTTTTTCATTTCTGATTTTTCTCTTTGCTTTTTTTGCACGCGTGCAAGCGTGGAACAACAGTAAATGAGCTAATTTAAATTTATTTTCTTTTGCATTTTTATTTCGCAGAAAATTGTAGTGTTTCCTACACTCTTTTATATCCTTTTTTTTTGGCGTGGCATTTCGTATAATTTTAATGCACTTCATTATAAATTTCGGACTAAATTTAAACTATTGTCCTGAAAATAAAAAAAAAACCATAACCTGTAAGGGAAACGTTGCTATAACGCCTAACGCATGACGTTTGAAGGTTTCAGTGACGATTTTGGTTTTTATATTGTTGTAAAAAAGGCAATTTCAGTTGAAAATACTTTAAAAACTTTAAATAAAGAAAAACTAGTAGGGGAGGGTGGCCACCTACTGGCGCTGCCCAGCTGCTGGCACCAATCAGTTGTGACGTTCGTGGCAATGACAGTGGCAATGTGCTTAGTGTAAAAGTGTCATCTCAGCGAATTCTAAATGGGTGCCAGTAGCTGGCCACCTTTTTTGGAGGGTCGATTTTGGAGACTTTTGCTAGAACGGCTGGCACTGGAATTTCCGTTGAAAATAGCCATTCAACTCAGCTTTCAAACGAACTCGAGATCTTCGCGAAATTAACATTTCAAACGAAAGTTATGACCTTAGGGTGCCAGTAGGCGGGCACCCTCCCCTACTAACACTTTTCATAAAATTTTCGATTTCCCAGCCCGACATTCAATGCTGCTGAGGAAAGCACTAAAGTTTATTTTTTTTTTATTAAAAAAAAATAACGCACTGCAAGTTCTGTCCGATTGATAGAGTTGAACACATTTTTCTGACACATTCTGACATTTGGAATTCTCTTCTGCTTTATGACATTGCGTATTTGTTCTCTTTGTTAATTCTTTGCGTAGCAATTGGAATTTTTTTCTGTTTCATTTTCTTTTCGCTTCAGTTCAAATTTTTGCATTTAGTTTTTTTCGCATTTGGTATTGCCGAACGGACATGTAATAAAAGTGATTGCAGACAAAAAACCAAAAACCAATAGGCAACAACAACGAAAATATACCTGGCAACTACATAAGAACAGGAATTTTTTTGTGCATGATTGCATTATGTAGAAGGGAATGAAACTCACAAGAAATATCTGAGAAAATTAACAAAAATTCTGTACGTTTTCATATTTCCTCATCCATTCACATATTTTAGCATAGCCAATAGATTGAAAACAAAACTAGTAAGAGAATTATCTTCCGTCCGACCGAAGCTGAAATACCATTCACATGTGAGTACGATACGTTCTTAGCTGTAATTTCATGGAACATTTTTAGTTTTTTTTTCGATTTTTTATCGATACGTTTTTGATAATTTCGATTTCTATCATTCAAAGATTCAAGATGTGATGCTGCTCAAGAAAATATAGTTTTCTCATAGCCTCCACGCCTTCTTGTGGGCGTTACAAACGGTGTGACAAAATCAATATACCCGTGCAGGGTATGGCAAAAAATTGGTAAGGTGCAAGCAAATAACCAGCATTCAGTATTTTAGATTTTTCTGTGCCAGTGTTGTCGCTTTTATCAAACAACCAAGAGCATTATTCTTTTTCGTCAGTTTGACATGAATGCATGCATGACTTATTTTCGCATGAAGCAGAAAAATGCTCGCCTGCATACTCGTATGTAGAGCACATTTTTCACATTTCTCTAGTTCAGAAATGAACTGAATAAAGTATCCAGACCTTGAGTATGACCAACAAAGAAAAAAGGAACTTTAATAGACTTTAAGCTCTGTTCGGTACACTGAAGTGGGATTTCTGTAAATGGAAATAAGAGAGTTGAAGAAATGGCTTTTGAATAAGAGCCTTTTAATTTTCATTCAATACAGTTTCAACTTTATTAAAAATGAAATTGTTATCGTTTGACCAGGTAAATTCCATAATTAAATATGAGGGTATGCTATAATATTTCTATAAATAACAGCTCGACTCCCTAAGTGATCATGGCCTACACATGAATGTTTAAATGTTGGTATAAAAATTTCCCTGTTGAATTTTTATTTTTCATTTCTATTTTGAATTTTTTTCCATTTTAATTTCGCACAAAATAAACAAAAAAAAAGCATAGAAAAAGGACTTTGGCAAGTTTAACACAATAACCAAAACATGCCTACGCATAAATCCAATAACTCGCACAAGGTGCTGTTGAGTGGTGGCGGCGGCGGCGGCGGCCCGTATTTCCGCCAGCGGGGACTACAAAATTAAAGTGAAAATTGTGTTGGAAAAGCAATCGAAATATTTTGTGTAATTCACTGAAATCAGAGTGAAAACCCTTTTTTTCATATGATGGCAAGATGATGCCGAGGATTATGACAGCACACAAGCATAGACACAGTTTATATGCACATACACACTCTATACGTACAATAATAGTAATAGCAACAACAATAAAAAGCGTCCTTGGCGTATGAACGAACGAACGAATGAACGAACTTTCCGACCGTTGGCTCAGGTGGCGCGTGTTTTCAGTTAAATCCTTTGAAAAGGAAGGAAACCAACAAACACAATAAATAAATAAATAAATAAAGGATAACAAGGACATAAGAGAAGCAGACACGGTTTAGATTCGTGCGGCTAAGTGAGTATGTGCGAAGTGGGTGAGTGCATTTGTGTGTGTGAACAGCTGCTTTAATATTTTGTGTAAATTCAGTTATTGCCATCTTTAAACGACTTAGTGTTAGGAAGAAATATTTTCTAAAAATATCAAATTTTCATTACGTATTTTTAAGGGAAAAATTATTTGAAAAAAATTCAAATAACCGGTACCCAAATAAATCACCGGTACAATGTCTACTTCATGACTTTAACTAAAAAAGTCACAAACTTTCGCTTTAAAGTGTTAGTAGTGGTATTTAAAAGCACAGTAAACAGGTAGAAAAAAATTAAATACATGATTTGTTGAAGTTCGTAAGAGAGTCAAGCAGAGAAAATGTCTCTTCACTTCTGTGGGGGTTTGCAACTTCTGCACAGATCTTCAATATCGGACAGTCGTGGCCAGTGACTGCTAATAAAATAGTGTACACCGGTTAAGATTCTAAAAGCTATTTAATTTTGTGCCATTAAGAAGGCCAGATTGATCTCGATGTTGATGAACGATTAGCTTTACGAAGACATATTAATTTTTCCTAAATTTATTGGCCTTGTTGTGACTATAAGCCTCGATTTCCAAAAGCCAAATTCTTGAAGTCCTTTGCTATGAACCGAGCCGCTGTAAATAAAAAATGCCACCTTAATTGGATTATTTGTCCTTTGATTTTATTTATAAAAAAACTCATTCCTTCAATATTGTATGCTTACACGAGAAAAGCTTTCCATTTCAAATTAAAAATAACTTCAAAACGTTTTTCAGGTGGTTTAAAAAAAAAATTACAAAAATGTCACAATTAAAAGTCACCCAAAAGCATTTAATCAAAACCATTCCCTCCCCTCGAAGCATTTATCTGAGCTCACATTTCGCCATTTCAACATTTTAGGGCAATGCCTGTGCGTTAAGCGCTTGCCTGTTTTGAGTACCGTCTGACAGCTCAAATGTCAACCAAAAAGAAATTAAACATTTCAATGTTGGCTGCCGTTCGTTTATATAGAACAATGATAACAACAAAAACAACAACAACGAAAGCAACGATATTCCACGAAGCACTAGCATCAGCATCCAACGACCATTGCCAACCTTGCCACAATAAATAAAAGCGTATAATTGCTTTAGCCACGTTGGCGCAACTGCTGTCAAAGCTTGCTCGTGTGTCCTTTTCTCATTCTTTCGCTCTCAATTTGGCTTATACTTTACCATTTTTCTTTTTCTATTTCTATTTCTATGTCGGTCTTCGTCTGTTAATGTGGCAAAATCTAATTGTATTTTTGCGACAATGTGCAAATCGAGAGAAATTGGTATGCTTTCACGGTACGCTACACCTTTTGCGGCGGCTATATTAATTGTGGAAGATTGTGTGCATAATCTGAGGGACTTTCTGAGATTGGTACTCAGCAAGGTATGAACATGGAAGCATTACCCTGAAGAATTCTAAATCCTACTGTCTGCAGACCGACTATAGAGTACGTACAATTAGAATCTAATATATCTAAGCTAAGCTTAAACCTAACCTTTCTGTTGTAAAAATTGCATCAAGTGTTTTATGGCAGCAGTCATTAACTTTGGCTTCTTCTGCTTAACACACGCATTCAGTTTAATTCCATTTTGAGTTTTTATTGTCGCCATTGTAGGTGTATCACTTGTGTTGTTACTTGTCTGTTGTTGCTACCTCTCGCACAGGGGACCCAAGCTAGATTTATTTGCTGTTCATGTAAGTATTTTGATAATTGCTCGAGATTGCGTAGCTGCAATAAATGTAAAATTGTATGACAGGAAAATGAAATTTTCCAGAAATTCATAAAGAATTCCCAAGAGAAATGCTAATTTGAAGTTAATTAACTTTTACTATACATATAACGTTATGAAAGAGATGCCAACTACATACAATCTGATTTGAAATTTTTGTCCAATACAAAGTCTTGCAAATGGAATTGAAGTGCATAACAAATAGCAACGCCATTTGTGGTCTTAATTGAGTTTTGTAATACAACAAATACAACAGCAGCAGCAGATATACTCAAAAACACCTACAAGCCAGTTAATTAGAGAGAATTAAATAAAAAAAAACCACAGAACTTTTTATAAAAACGCGTCTCCGCATAAAACATCAAAAAACGCCTAATTAAACACACCCGCACCTTTGACCCATTAAGACAGTGTGCCACTCACTCACCCATATACAACACAGATACACAGGCACGCACACACACACACACCCCGAACTGAGTTTACACACGCAATTAAAAATTAAAAACGTGCTTCACAAAGCACAAGCAATCAAAATATTAAATAAATAAAAAGTCAAATGGAATAAATGCCTGACTGTGCTAGATTTTTTTTTGCTTCACTCGTCGAGTCCTTATACTGTTTTTCCCCATTTAATACTGTTTTTCCCATTAATTAACCGGTGTAATTTAGTAAAACACTAGAAAGCTCTTAGTGTAATGACTTGTTTTTCGAAAAAAATGGGGGTGCATTTTTTTTAGTTTATGTATGGAAAATTATATTTGAATGCTTGATGTTATACCCTAAGATATGGTCGAAAGATTGTGAACTTGATAGTAAATTCAGTGGACATTATTTATTAGAATTTATTTGGTTTTATTTGTGGCTCATATACACTTCGAACCAATTTTATCAAAATTGGTTCTTTTACGACTATTTCAGAGAAAAAAAAGTTACTGTGTAATTTGTCGTGTACCGGTGGACTTGGAGGCGTACACTTTCCTCACTGTGGTGTCCTCGACGTGTCCAAGACAATACTTTCACTTTTTTAATGATGTCGACGGCTTTGCACAAATCGCAGGACTCGTCGTTGTATCTGCGTCTCCAAAATTCACAGGAGATATATCTCAAACACGCCAAGTACCTACATTCTCGCTATCACCAGTAAGTGTCCACGTTTCAGTTCCGTGGAGCAGTACAGGGAGGATCACTGGCTCGACCAAGGATTTTTGAAGCCAACAGCGATCTCAGTCCAAAATAGCAGCAAGCATTACTCCGCTGTGGGGTCGTTTTGCAGAGTTGATGTTTACGCCCTGGTAGATTAACTCCTCAACCACTACGAAATTATATGTGTCGATAGCGAAGTTCGGTCCAGTTGGGACGGACCTCCTACTTGCGGACATCATATAATTCGTCTTCGTTTCATTGGATTTAAGGCACGTGTTTTTAAAATGCTTCGATGACGTCGGAAGTGCTTGTGCAGCTTGTCTTAATGCCCGCTTTTCGCATAATTCTTTCTAAGATAAAGTTGAAGAAGGCCCACGACGGAACATGTCCTTTGCGGATGTGTGATGTTCGACAGCAACCTCCCAGTATGTCTTATTAAGCGCCATCCAACACAGCCGTATGAGCTTCGCTGGTATGCGGAATTCCGTCACAGTTCTTCTCTTGTAATCGCATCGTATGGAACCTTGAAATCGATGAAGAGGCGGTTGGTCTCAATTCGAAATTGGGTTTTTCCCAGGATTTGTTACTATGTGAAGATTTGATTGGTGGTGGTTTTGCCGGGCCTGAAGCCGCACTGAGAGTTTACTATCACCCGGTTGGAATATGGCTGCAAACCTTCACATATAAGGGTGGATTGGATATTGTATCCTGCATGTAGCAGGTATATTCCTCGGTAGTTAAGGGGTCAACTTTTTTAAGGATGGGACTAACTATGCTTTTGTACTAGTCTTTGGGCATGTTTTCCTCCGTCCTGACGTGGGTTCCGGTTTCGAGGCGTGATGATATTTGCTATGTTCTTATTTAAAACCTCCACACTTCGCCTCTATATCTGATGGCTTCAACACCAATAAGCTCTGAGTACATTAACGATGCTTTCTTCAGGCAAATGACTTTCCGTTCTTCCCGCCCTTTAGACTTGTACTCCTCAATGGTAGTTTCAGCAGTTGAGCCCGCGTTGTCGTTTGTACCTTCTTCATCAAACCATGAATTCCTTTGAATTTGGGATGATTTGCTTCTCTGCAGGTACGCACGTCCATAACACAGTCGTAGTGACATAGATCTATCAGCACATGTTCGACTATGTTTTGTGAGCGGTCATTGAAGTGCAGCTTTGTCTTGTGGATGTTTTAGTGGATGTTTTAGAACAATTACTCACATTTATTTCACATTTATTATTAACCAAAAACCTAATCAACCTACCGGCGCATATTACTCCACAATTAGTTATTTAGTATTTTTTCAAACTTTCCAAATTTTGTAGCCTTTACTTTATTAATGTACCTAGCTCTTCTCATTTAAAAACTTTTCATTCACCTGCTTGATATTTCATATAATTAAATATTGAAAATTTGTATACTAAAATTTGTTTACTAAAACTTGTTTTCACATCTTGCAGATATTGCCCCCCCCAGATATTGTTTGAAACTTTCGAAACATTACCTTTGTTTCTTTAAGCTAATGTGTGTGGGTAGTTTCTCTGATGGCAATTAATAAAATTAAACAAATTACACAAAAATTTTGATTAAAAATTTAATTTGTGTACAGTCTTTCCAAGCAAAAAGTAATAGGAAGGAAGTGAAAAAGAGAGCATATAAACTTAATAAGTTTCCAACCTGCTCTAGAGCCAGTGTTGCACTCCTGCGAATATTCGTAAAGGAAAAGAGTTTCGTGTTTTTTGTTTCATTGAGGAAAGGAAAAGATTTATTTTAATAATGTTTTAAGTACGCAAACTTAAGAGAATGAACAAAAAAATGGCATTGAAATTTGCACATTTTACCAAAAGTACCTACAACTTTTTTTTGGTACTTTTTTATTTTGCCCGCCTAGTACCTAGGTGCTCTTTTAGCAGGGCATTATTTCACCTGAGCACAATTAAATTTGCATTTTTACTATGTTTGGCCTGGTTGCAGCTGATTAACATTTACGCTTGTTAGTGGAAAGCGCTGCGCTGAGTGCACTTGCCACTTCCGCACGCTGTGCGGGTAAGCTTGCGCGGTTGGTTTGAATGTGTGTTAGAAGAGCAATAAACATAAATTTCATATTATTACAGGAATTAACTTATGCAAGCGCGTTTTAAATGAAAAAAAATAACAACAAACAGAGAAACGAAACACTGAATATAAAGAAAGCCAAGGATGACTTGGACGTCGTGAATCTTTTGGTGCTGCCTTGGCAAATTAACACACGCGAAAGAGTTGCCAGCGTTTGGCTGGAAAAGTGGCACGTCTTTGAGATTTTCTTCTTCGTTTAAAATTTAAATTTTAATTGAAAATAGGTAGCCGTGGTTCTTACTGAACCGATTTGGGTTTGTTGTTTTTTTTGGTTTGAAATTATGTATGGAACGAAATGGGAATGAAACTGGAACATAATGCAATTGGACCAGAACAAAATGGAATTGGAACAAAATTTTGGAATGGATAAAAAAAATGGAAATTTTTGTTAAATATTAAAAAATTTTCGATAAATTTTCGAAAAATTATCCATAAAATATCAAATAGGAATGAGTGTTGTAGTCTTCTTTTTTTGACAATTTTTAATTTTCGGCGATTTTTTTTGTGGACGATTTTTTACGCAGTTATGTGTTATAAACGAAGAAATGTTTACCAAAAAAATAATTATAAATTGTGAAAAAAGTTTATAAAATTGTCTCCGATTGGCAACTCTGTCGCCACCTCCTTTCTTTTACATTTTAAACACACAGCACACAGTTCATAAAATGCACAAAATGTGCTTAGAGTGGTTATTTTTTTCTTCAAACTCAACCATCATCATTGTTGCATTCGTTTTTTCCCTTATTTTTGTTCTTCTTTATTTTTGTTCCTTCCAACCATTTTGCAATTTTCGTTGCATACTTCAATGGGCCGCTTGCCTGTTCTCTTGTTTAATTTCATATTCAGCGCGTTTGTACAATTTTAAAATTCCTTCCTCCTCCTTTCTTTTTTTCTTCTATCAACTATGCAACGCTGCACACCACTACACACACTATACTATACAACATAGTGATTTGCCTTTTGCCGTTATCATGCTAGGTTTGTTCTGCTTTTTGTTCTTCTTCTACAACTCCACCAGAAAACTGCTGGTATTTTAGTGCCATTACGCTTTTTCTGCTCGCAAATTTATGCAAAGAAAGTAAAATGTTAAGTGCAGTAGAAGTTTTTATGCGTGTGCTTCTCAGATGAGTGCATAGCCAGTGTAAACTCACAATCACACACGCACATGAATACGTAGAAGAAGACGAAACACCGCTCATTGCGCCGTGGTGGGCGTTAGCGTATACCGTAGAGCCGTGGGTGTGTTCATTACCGCATTATGCCAATGTTTGCGGCGCCATTTTGCATTTCCGGCAAATCGGCTTGCTTGACTTGCTTGCATTCCTTAGCTGTGGAGCATGTATAAGGAAAGGCAAAACAGCAGCGAAACAAAAGCTCTGGCAAAATGGCAAAATCATGAGCAGATTAGGACGTGTTCACTATTTTCTACTATTTTATTCTGATTGTGTTGCCGCTCTGATACGGATGCACTCTTGTTCCTTCGCTTTTTTTTGTTGTACGTGATTTTATGCTTAGTTTATGGCGTGGAGTGGGGTTTGAATTGGGAATTCATCACATTCTTAAATAGTCGTTGGCATGAAACTTTTTTAATATGAAAATAGTCGACATTCCCACCTAACCACGATTCCATCTTACCCAATGGATTATTGGGTAAGCTTTTCATCAATTCAATTAATTAAGTTTGAATTATGCATATTTCTGGAAGTGCAACAGCAAAGTATCAAATTGATCACTTCCACTGTGCAGTAATGAAAAACTCAACTAAAACCGTCTTACCATGAACTCAATTGATAAGGAAATATGTTCCAGGACAAAGAAAATTAGTAAAAAAAAAAAATGCCAGTCCACTCAAGTGCAAACGGAAGCGCAACAGTTACACTCAACAAGGTGAAGCAAGGCCAAAACTAGGAAAATGAGACCGAAGAATGTAAAAAGAAAAAGAAAAAAGGAAAGGAAAAAATAAAAATGCTCGAAGTGCAAGAGCGCAAAAGTGGCACACAAGTATTTGAATATTCATGTTGTCTCCTGGCTGCTATCAGTTGCGTCACTTTTTTCCTACTTAAATTTTCTTCAATAACACGCAGTGTAAAATGTTAGTCAAATATTCTCAGCTACTCAGTATAAGTAAGATTTACATGATTTAGTTCGATTTCGACCACGTACTCGATAAACGTATAAGTGAGAGAACAATTGATCTACTCCCTTTGGCCGAAGTTACAGGCTTTAGTCCGAAGAATTTTTATTGTCAAAACCATGAAATGTGTCAGACAATCAACTGTTCTGTGTTAGAGAAATTATTTTTAGAATTTAAGGCGAAAGTGAAGTGCAAAAACCGTCCAACAACAGTGTGACTAAAATTTTTGTAGAGCCTATAGTTAGTGCTCTTTTATAATTAATGAAGGTTTAGAATTTCCTTTAAGGCTAAATAAATAATTCCTTATAATAAATATGTACAATTTATTTAGTAAGTAGAATAATTACTTTTTTTTAACTTTTAATTTTTTTTAATTATCTCCTAAATATATTTTATGGCTTTTTCTTAAACTTAAAAAATGGTTTTCTGGTGATATGTTCCACTGAGAAAAAAAATCAAAACGAAACGTTGTCAATTTCCTGCCAAAACTAAATGTGACTGTTTCACGTTGAACGTTAGAACTGAGCAGTGTTGATTTTATCAAAGCGATACCCGTTTCAAATCACAATCATGAAGTTCTGGATTTTTTTTTCTCAGTGTATGAATTACATTTTACAGGAATAGTGGTCACTAATATAACTATTAAACACAATCACAGCCTCCACCGGATATTAGTTCACTTTATGCAAAATTAATTTCTAAATTATTTGCACCAACAAAAACAACAATATATTCGACGAAAAGGATAAATGAAATTACACAACAACACAACAAAAAGTTAGTTCCATTGTGTGGCTACGGAACTTGTCTGATGATTGAAACAATGACGACAAAGCTACCAGTGTTTATCAATAAGCATTGATGGAAATTGCTGAGAATCTGGTGGCCAAGTTTACACTTGCGTCAAAGCATACTTATGGGCCAAGTGTGAATTACAGGAGACGAGATAATGAGAAGGAAATCGTATTGGATTGGTCTTATCCTACGGAAACCATTGACGCTTTTATGAGGCCCTATGCCCCACATAGGGTATTTTCATATTTAATACGGAATACAATAGATAAAAATTAAGGAAAAGCAGCTGAATTGCTAGGCGGCAGAAATATAGGAGAAGGTGCTGTGCCTTGGTGCGATTTTACCTCGGTCCGAGTAATCTTTCCCGTTATTCGGTTGAACATGCAATTGGTTCTTCTATAATATTCCCTTCTCTTCTTTTCTTTATGTTTAAGTTTACCATTACATTGTAAATGGTCGTGTTTGAAAAGGATAAAGAAACATTAACAGAACTTCATGTACATAGGTGAAAAAAATATAAAACCCAAATGGAGGTACATCACCTTCACCTATTCTTATGGGTCAACTGTCAGATACTTTAATGACAGTTGTTAGGTACATACCTTGCTGAATTCTAACACTTTAATGTTTTTAATTGCAAATGTTCTCTTTCTATTATTTTACAAATGTACTAATTTTTTTTTTGTGGATTGAGAAATTATTTTCTTTTGGTGGCAGGAAAATTATGCCACCAAGAGAAATTTTTTCTTTCCTTATATTTTTTTCTGAATGAGAAAGTTAATTGGAAAAATGGTGCACTTTGTATTTATTTTTCTCTTTAGCAATATTTTCGCTTAAATACGTCCGAAGTTCAAAGAAAACTTTTATAAATTGGCAAATTGCAGAAAAAAATTCAAACATTTTAATTAAAAATTAAAAGAAATATTTCTTCAGGGAAAGACTTTGTGCCACAAAGTTTTGACTTTAAATAAAAAGTGTGGGTCGTTCGGTCATTGAACTTCACTGGCAATTGTAAATTATAAATTGTATATAGTATGTAGCACAACTACTTCTTCTTCGATTCGATTTATCGAATTATAAGAATGCATTCAACTCACCAAGACGACTATAATTCTAGTTCGAACACCGACACCTATCAGACGCGCATCTCATCGATCGCCGCCTGTGGCACTTGCTGTTGCAGATGGGAATTGCTGCCGCTACCGGATTGCACGGAGCCGGCGCTTGTCATGCCGATACCCTCCACTGGCCCCATCGAGTGCAGATGATGATGCGAATGACCCTTGGTGGAGGGGGCGCTGCTCACGCCGCTGCTACTGCTGCCATTCGAGGGTGTTTGATCGACTAAGCTGCCCCCACAGCCGGAAGGTGTGGACGAGGCAGTGCGTACGGGTGGACGGGGTGCGCGAATGTGATGTGGCTGCATTGCAATGCTGCTGCCATTAACGCTGCCATTAACGCTGCCAAGACCCGTTAGGACATTGCCGTTGGGCTGGTGTTTACTTTGTTGTTGTTGTTGAAGTTGATATTGTTGTTGCTGATGCTGTTGCTGTTGCTGATGTTGTTGTTGCTGTTGCTGTTGCACATCTGCAATGAATGAGGCAATTGGAAAACATTTTTTTTAAATTGTCGCACACATAAATCACATGACATGTTGCATGAGAGCAGCCCCCAAAATTGTGGCTCCGAAAATACCAAAACCACACATAAACTGAAACTTACACAAATGCACACACACACACACTGGTATTTTATACAAATCTATGCTGCACTTTCTGCATAATGTCTGACATGTGGCATGACGGCGACTTTTACTATCCGAGATCCACTCGCTCGCATGCACCACATTTTCCACCGTCATGGGTTACGTGTACTCGTACCAATGCCATGTAAATTGCTTTTTGACGGTTTTCCGCTCCAACAGCGCAATTTCGTTGTCGTCGCCGCTACTCGGTACATGCTTAATGGAAAGTACTGAACTGCAAATGCAATCGAATTATATTGCATGCGAGAATGAGTTGAGTACCTCCACTTGAAAAATGCCACTAAATGGTTTATTTTATATGCAACACGAACGACTCTTTTATAAATTTTTAAATTTCAATTAAACCCTTTTCGTTGTTAATATACATTTCGTTGTATATACAACTACAGGGTGTTGCAAAATATTTCTGGTGAAAAAAAGTTCCATGCAACAATTCTAAATATTAAATAGGACTTGCAACCCTGTTCCAAAAAATACTTGAACGACATAACAAAAAAAAAACTGCGGGTGGCCTACTAAAATTAAACAACGCCAATATGAATAGGTACACACACATAAATACCAGATCAATGACTTGAAGGAGGACCACATATTCCCTAAATACAAAACTGGCAGTTTAAGAACAAAAAATTAAAGAAAAGACGAATTCAAACGTACTTATGTACATACAATGTACATATACACACACACAAAAAAGCAGACTGTGGAAACATCACAGCCACTGCGAATAAATCAAATTAAAATTTACACAGAAAATTACACGCAAAGCAACAAAAGTGCAACGAAAATGACAGCAGCAATAGAAGCCTTGACTGAACAGTGTATGTATGACTGAATTTCACTTGAATATCGTAAAATAGAGTCATCGTTGTGAGTAGAAAATGCAGGTCACACGTTCAACGCTCTGCAAATATTGTCACAAATGCGGAAAAGTCAATTTGCTGAAGGTATTTGTGATGTGATGCTGCATAATGTTGTACGCTGTATGGCCAAGGCTGAAGGCTTCCATTGCTGCTGTTCGTTGTTGTAATTGGTAGCAGCTCAATTGCAATTTGGTTGATGAATTGTATGAAGTGTGTATGCTTTGTTTGACGGCTTGCATTGGAGGCAAATCTAGGTTGGACTGGCAGAGCTTGAATTAAGCTAACCAAGAGCTTATAGATTTGATGGCACTAAAAACCTATAGAGGTGAATGAAAGTACTTTGCAATTCCTAAAAGAAAAAAAAAATATTTTGATTCTCTGAGAGCAATTTGAAATACTTCGAAATTTTAAAATGAAATGTCACACACGTAATTATGTTGTCAGTGTGAGTTTCCGTTGAAAATTTCGCATCCAGCACTCATTTCATTACAGCAATTTTTGGTAAAAACACTCACGCAAATGTGCGCCGCTAATTATGTGCACGCATATGCACTTCCCGTTAAAATCATCAAACCAGCAACAAAAAAAAAAAACTAAAATGACAACGGAAACGAAAAGCCACACTCTTCGAATGCCACCATCGCAGTATTGCCTAATAGCTGAGCTTACGCCCAGCACTGCATTTGCGGTCGTTGTATAAGCAGACCGCAACTCGTTGCAGTGTAACGCACATTTTGAGTTATGATGCCATTTCCGACTGTCATGCATCCTAATCAACTTCCGTTGGCGGAATTTATAAATTGCGAAATTTCGTTATTTTCGCATTCGAAAATGTACGCACGCAATTCATAGAGTCGCAGCAATATTTTCGTGCAGCATTGTGCTGGCTTGTAATCGGATGTGGGCCATGCGAAATTTGTCACAAAAATCATGTTCGTCGATTTTTTTGCATGTCTTGTGGATTTTTATTTTTTTTAATTAGAGTTTAGTGTTTTACATGGTAATAACTAATTACGCTAATAGGTGATACATAATCCATAAGTTACACGTTTGTTCAATGGGGCGTATGAGTGATATGAATGGATTTTTTTAGATGTTGATAGTAAATTCATTTGTTTGATTAAATTCTATGAATTATTATTATAATGATGGACTTGAGAGACTTCCCTAATATGTGTGATGTTATTTGTAAAATGTTTTTCAAATATTACACCGATTGGAAAAATTAAACTTTTGGTTGCACCCAAGTGTAAGATAATATTCATATTATCAAGTAGCCATTGATACTACTGGAACGTGGAGAAAACCCTTCTCATGGCTCACCTTTCTTCATTAGAAGTACAACATTTCTCTAACAACTCGTCAGCGCTGTCGTTGTTGTTTTGAGTTCAGTTCGATTCAGTAAACGACAAGGAACGGGCGTGTCGGCCAGCAAATTGTTTCATTTAGTCCTTCACAAGAAAGACTCGTATATATTCGGAAAGTGGGTCTAAACATTTAATTGACAGCTCGGGTTTCGATGAATTCAATGCTGTTTGACGCATAGTGTTGAACATGGCGTATGAGTGATATTCAATGCAAAACAATTTAATTTTTTTTAAATTTAAATGAATTGATCTCGAAAAACGTATTCCCTTCTTCTTCTCCTTCACTTCCTTTAATCCCAAGCGTGACATAGGACATCAGCAACATCTACACGCCATCGTGTATGTTTTTTTTGGCGATATCCTTCAATTCGCCCCAGCTTTTTCCGAGCGTCGCCTTCGTCCTTCAATTGTTCTTCTCAACATCAAGCGCGGTCTGCCGCAATTTCGCATGCCGCCACCCATAGGGTTCCACTCCATAGCTTTTCGAGCAATACAGCTCTCATCTCTTCGCAGGTGACAGCTCCATTTCAACCTCCTTATACGGACATCTACTGCCTCCATATTCTGCGGTATAACGCATCGTTGGTGTTTTTGTTTGGCCAGTATGTGTTGACGAATACGAATACAGGCATCAGTTGACGAATACTTGGAGACGGTTTGTGTGTACAGCAAAACCAATAGAACGTTTCACACGTTACACAACCTCATTCAGAATTTTCTAATCTCTATTACAAATATTACAAATACTTTTGTTGGTCTGTGTGCTTCTGGGTTTGTATTCACGGTTCACAGGATCAAATGTGTAGGTACTAGAAAATGCAATCTATATTATAAAGTGCCTGTATTTAAGGTGGATGAAATAGCAGGGCGTGGTTACAGCCCCTTTATTTGAAAATAATGTTTGACACTTCTCGATGACCTAGAAGGTTGAAATTTGACATAAGGCTTCTTGGGTTATTGCTGAGGATGGTATCAAATTTTGAACATAAAGAAATGGGATTGATTTCAGCAGTGTTTACTCTTGCCGTGAATCTTCCAACCTTAAATTTTAAATATCACCGAAATTGGTTCAGCATATGAAACTCAGTACAAATATCAATTACCTGAGCCAGGCAGACTTATTAGCTAGTAGGATATGTCTATCGCGTTTGGAATTAGTCAGCAGAGGGTGACACTATAAGCAGTGACATAAACTAGTAACTACTGAATATAATTCAATGAAATTTTACGTTTCATGAGGTTCTAGAGCAGAAATGTAGCCACACGGTGCCAAACATATTGGATAATTTACTATACTAACCGAATACTTTCATATGGCGAAGAAATACTCCACCTCCCAAAAAACTGTTTAACATTAATTTCGTTCTGTTGTTGTTTGAAATTATCGTGTTAAGAACCTTATAGTAAGTTTGCATTTTTGATTTTTTTGTAGTCCTTATTAGGTTAATATTTTAGAATAGCCAAAGCGGTAAGTGGAAATGCATCCCACATCCATTCCCATACCCATACCCAAACACACACTCGTACACATTTTTACATTAATTCTCCTAAGTATATGGGCATGGAGCGTGTGTTGTCTTATGTTATATCTCCTGCGATTGTTTTATGCATGCGAAAGGCAACGATGCCAATATCGTACGCGCACACCATAGGACTTTCAACACTGAGTGGCTGCTTTCACCAAATGAAAATCAATTTGTGCTTTCCACCATGATTTGCTCGTCCTTTCTTTGTTGCTTAAACAAAAAAGAAGGAAAAAAACTGTGAATATGTTAATAAGCACACACGCTCACCCACTCTTTCACTCACGCACTTATAAATATTTCATGCATTCCCCCCACCTCGCCTGATTTTGTGATTTTCATATTAAGCCCTGAAATATGCCTTTTCGAATTTTTCAGTTAGTTGCTTACATTTTGTTTCTGGTATACTTCACCCACACTGCACACTGACTTAAGGAGAAGATATTGATGACATGACGAAACTTTTTATTTTTTCTTTGCACATCCTCTCGCATTAACTTTATTTTGCAATCACGCGCCGTGGCCGTCGTTCGTTCGTTCGTTCTAACCTAACCATATTCGAGCACATAAATCCAATTTAATTGTATGAGTGTGCGTAAATAAAGGACTAAAAGCATTTTAACACGTTGCCTTTGAGAAGGGCCCTGGTGCGGGCGTGTGACGACGCTCTAGTTGTTGCTTCTGCTTCGTGTTGTTTTTTTTTTTGTTAGCTTCAACCTTTTTTTTGCCTACTTTTTTTCTTGGCTTCTAAATAGATGCTCATAAATTTCTCATTATTTACCGCTTACACATTTTCGCTTACGTTTTCTTTCTTCTGTTTCCCGTTTCCGCTGTCGTCGCTGATTTACTTCCGCTACATTTGACATATGTTCTAGGCGATACCTGTTCGAGTCTCGTTTTTGGTGGGTGTCTCTTCTTCTTCTTGTTCGTTTTGTTGTAGCTGTTGTTCTTTTTTTTGCCACTTTGCCTGTGTCACCTTTTGACCACTTGGGCTATTCATTGTCGTTCTTTTTGTGCCTTGCGTACGTCTCTTATTGTGAAATGTGAGTAATTGGCTATTTACTCGTTTATTGCGTACTTTTGCGAAATGTGTCACTTTGCGCATTTGAATTATATTTTGCATTTCAGTGTGCTAAGTGGGGCTGTGCTGGCTAATGTGCAATTTAGATTTTCAATAATGAAGTCATTAAGCCTAAAAGGATTTTAAGTATGTATCCTATTATTTTTTTAATGACACTTCAGATCCGAAATCCTTTGTGAATACAATAAAGTTTTTTTTTATAATTTACATCCATTACTGTGGTATGTGATTGACTAATGACTAACGAATAAAACTGCTTCGAACGACTTGTGACAGCCATAATGAATCTAAAACTGCTTCTAACAAAATTTTCCTGAAACTTTGTATGCTCCCAAACTAAGAATAGATCGCAGAGGACCCATAAAAAGAGACACATAAAATCTCAGAGAAGGAGAGACTTGTGTTGGACTGTGCAATGCTAACGATTTTCCTATACAAAGTTCGACTTGTAGAGGTCTTTTGTTTTGAAACATTTTACTAATCGTGGAACAATTAAAACTGATACTTGTGATATAAACTCCTACCAGGAAACGAACTTCTTTGACCCAAAAGCCCTTTACAAAGGCAAATAAATTTCGATTATTGGGAAAATCGTTAGTTAAATACTGTACATTAAATGCATTAAATGTACTGAATGACTGTTCCATTTAAGTAACATTTGTGAGCATTATGCACTAATACAGAATTGATTCCTCTTATATGCTACCCTGCTGGTACGTAGCTCTCTCCGTTCTTAGCTTATTACTTTGATTGCTTCCTGTACTCACTGTGCTTCTGTGAGTGTTATTTTGTTCGTACACAGTATGTACTCGAGTGACGTTATAGACTTAAATTTAAATCAAGAACGAAAAAGTCAGTAAAATATTATTGAATTCTGTACACGGAGGGAAATGCTTGCTGAAATCATGCGTTATAGGAATCAATTAAGTAAAAATTAGTCACGATATTGATCCATTAATTAGAAGTCAATAATAAAGAATTATTAATCATAAGAACTGTTAAAAGTGAAAATCATAGTTTGTGATTTGTGTTTGCTTGATTTGTTCCACTTAAACATGAATTATGATTTTCCCTTTTGACATAATCAATGACAAGAACGGAATAAATTGTGCAAACAAAAATTATAAATTATGATTAAAAATTCATAATTTTAGGCTTAAGTGAGAATAAATGAATCATTCGTAATAATAATTTGAGCACATATTTCCAATTAAATAAATTAAAATTTTTTTTATTTGCTAATTTTTTACTTAATTATTTATTTAATTTTACTTTTTTATTTGCCAACTTGCTTAGAATAATTTGTAATAACTTTTTCACAAATTCAGTTGTCCCGGAATTCGAACCGATATCATCCTCTCCAGTCCGGACTCCTAACCGATTCGGCTACCCTCGCATTATTGTAAAAGCGTCTAAATGTATTGTATATTGCTCAGCAATTCATGACAATCAACCCAGTTTCTCATAATTCATGATAACACGTGCAGTTTCATGACCTAGTTAATCATCCATTATTCATCAAGAATAATAAAATAAATCACGAAATTCATAAACCCTTATCATAATGTATTCACAATCCAGATGCATTGTGTATGAACGAATTCGCAGAATTTGTGACTAATATTCACAATTAATGATTATAGTTAGTAATTAAGTAACAATAATTTTATGGACTCCATAATCGTAAATCATGAGCCAACATTTCTCTCCGTGTACTCTTCCGAATTTCAAAGCAGCGCGTAACCCTTTGAAGTTTCGCTTTCACATACCCATTGTACAAACATATGAAAGTGTACCATTGCTATAATTAGAAAATCTGCAATTCAGCATACTCATTAACAATCGCTAAATCAAATGACCGTCCATAAAAGATACAAATTGAACTGGAAAAAAAAGCAGTAATTGTAATAATTATACAGCCACTATAGAAGCTGTAAATATATTTGACAATTACTTTCATTGATTTAGTATAACCTTGGCAACGCAATACAAAGGGCTTATTTGGGGATAGCAGCGTGGGACGGTTCAGATAGTGTTACATATTTGCTCTAACTATTATTGCTCATACGCCCTGTTGAGCAACTTTTTTTTTCTTTTGAGTAAATGATCTGATTAAACAGACGCGGTGCGGTATGGTATGATATAAAGTACGGTCTCAGTTTGTGCAAAATATTTTTTTTCAATATTAGTACAACGCAATCCAATTTAAACCTTAAGAAAATTATCTTCTTCGGTCCAAACGATGTGGATATATCCTGCACATACATATAAATACGATAACCTTTTCGATATTTCTCCAAACATTTCACCATAATTTATAAGTTTCACTTCCACTTTACTTCCACTGATAAGTGGTCGTTCGATAAGGAATCTTGGTTAGAGCTGAGCTAAAACTCATATTGCCAAATTAATACAACAATACATTTCACTGGCGTTCATTAATGAAATATTTCCACTTCACGCCGAAACACAACCCAATTCACATTTGTGTGAATTTATAAGTGTGCTGAAAACTCACTCAATACACAATTGAACTGCATTGTTAAAAATAATGACAACTTGTGTGTGCAAACCATGAAATGATCACGGCAAACTTGGGTATTAACTGTAAGAACGGCCACTACAGGAATTCCGGTGAAATTCCACGTTAAATCAGGAAGTACTTGCGAAGGGTGTGCGAGAATTTTTGATACAAAATAGGTGTGAATAAAAAAGCGAAAAATTTTAATGGATGCCAACACTTTTGATTGCTGCAAAATCATTTGTTGTTTTTTTTTCTTCTATACTTTCAACAAGCAAAGAAGCTCTTTCATCGAAGTGTACTCGCTGCTCGAAATTTCCAACGAAAGCGGAAGAAGTGCTGAGCAATTTTCCACAAATAATGAATTTTTATTCAGTTCAGTTGCCACTTCAGTTAGCTACCAGCCGAAGTGGTGATGATGGTGCGAGTGGTGGTGGTGGTGGTGATGCCACTGCTGCTTTCTGGTTATTTCACAACAGTCAATAATTCCAATTTGTATGAAAATATGCCGGGCGACCAACCATATTGATGGCAAACAGAATTTTTCCAAATCCCAAACAATTGTTAGCCCTGTGTGCGATGTATGTATATGTACGTGTGTGTGTGTCGTTGTGTGCTCACTCAAAGCGTATTAAATAAACATTTGCGCAATTTGCACAAATTTGATTGGACAGCAGCGATTTACTGTTTACAAATTACAGTCGTACGCTTACGTTCTATCGCTCTACCCCCCGCTGGTGTGGCGCTTTTATTTAATTTGGGGAAAATTGATATTTAAACAATTTCGATCTAGTGCGGTGATAAATTTCATTACGCCAATTTGACTAATACGCGGGCTGCAGTCTGCAACGCAGGAATTCGATGATGAAACTAAATCAAATAGAAACGAAATTTTGATTACTTCATTTTCATTTCTGGCTAAATTATAGAAAGTATTTTATGGCCTTTATTGGAGAACTTTATTAGTTTCTCTCTTTTCGATTTGATTGAAACATTTTTATTATTTCTTTTCTTTTTTGTTACCATCATGGTTTACTACAGAGGCGTTGAGAAGGAATTGAAGCTGCAAATTGAATTTCCCATGGCAACTTTCATAAAAATACAATTTCCAATTTACGAAAAATGTATGTGAAAAAAAAGAAGTTCCTTTTCACACTTTGTAAACTCAGCGTAATCCAGCAGCTCATCATAAATCGCTGCGATATACATGGCTGCTTAAATTGAAATTCTCAAAAATCTCGCAAAATCAAAAATATAATGAAAACTGTGCGAAAAAAGATTGGGTTTTTTTTTGGTTTTTTATCTCAATATAGTAGAACACAAATGTCAGCAGGAGGGGAAAAAAATAAAAGTACTACTTCAGCTCTCAGATTAAACGATAGCAACACTATATGGATATACACATCCCCAGCGAAAATGTTATATATTATATTTTGCTGCATATTTTTAATATTAGATAGTACAGAGCAGGACTTGGGCTTTAAATAAGCGTGAGAGTAGGTATTCAGTTGAATTCATCAAGGATTACGAAATTTCTGTCAAAGCAAAACGAGCTGAAAGTTTACTCTATTCAACAGGGTCTTGTGAAAACCCTTATGCGCTTATTACGAAAGTGAGTGCAAAACCGTCCGACAACAGTGTGCCTACTGAAAGTATTTTTTTTTCCTACAAATAAAGCAGTTATTTGTTGAAAACGAATTTCCTTGGTCGTAAACAAAGTTTTGTAATTTTTCGCTTGGGATAAACGAAAATTTCTTCAAGTCTGTCATTTAGACTGAATGCTAATGTTAATCTCTTCTTTGATAGTTCGTGTATTTCACTTAAAGTCTTTTGCTTTATTCATGAACTCATATCAAAAATTATTCAAAATTTAAATAACCTTTCTAACATTTTACTGTGTAGTGTGTAGTGCTGAAGTTACTTTAACAACCTGATGGCAATACATACTCATTCAAAATAAGTGCTTATTTCAAATGACAACAACACTTTCACACTTACACATACGTACTCAGGCTGAAAACATATGCAACACGCCTAAATGTAAAATTCAGCGAAAAAAAATAATTTAAAAAAAATCCAACAACAACCACATCAGCTATCATTGCAATTGCCTGGCGGGCGTTACTTTTTTGCTCTTATTATTTCGTTGCCTTGTTATCGTGTCAAACCCACGCATACACGAGCGAAAATGTAATAAGCAATTTTACAGGTCCTTTTTTTTATTTTGTGCCTTCTCTCTTTTTTGCCTATGCGCATTTTCGAGCGCCAAAAAGTATGTGACATTTAATGCGGCAACGCCACCATCGAGCACAAAAACAATCGACGTAATAAATATGCCTTTGTGTTCATTGTGCCGACGCCGCCAAAGCCAAAAAAATAGGGAAATATTAACAGCAACAAAACAACAAAAGCGCCGCATTGACGCGTACAAAAAGTTTGTCATCATTTGACATTTGACAGGATTTTTTCATTATACATAAGCCAAAGAGGAACGAAAAAAACCAAATTCATAATACACATGTACGTACACATGATCATGCATCCCTATGAATAGACCGTTTGTGGGCAACATAACCCAGTAAACCAAGAGACTTGGAATGGATACTAACAAACATTTTTTTAATTTCCGAACATTTTGATGGGGTGTGTCTAAAGTAGAATTCGTATCCACTTTGAATCTTAGTATAAGCTAAGTAATTGATACACGATATGTGGACTAATCTCGTAAGAGAATCGTCATAGTTTTTCCAAATGCAAGTTAACTCAAAACAAAAAAAAGTTTACTGGCTCTAATCGCCTATTGCATCCAATGCCTCATCAACACACTCATAAATATCGCTTTATGTTGCTTGCAAATAGATTTTTCTCATTTTTTTTTGTTTCTTTTTTTTGTATTTCTATTCTGCTGATGCTTTGGCTATATATTTTTTTTTTGTTGGTATTTTGCTGAAATTTCAATAATCGCATTTGAATGGAGTTATTTATGTGTGTGTGTTAGGGTGTTCTTTTTTGTTTCATTTTTCTATTACATCGTCATGGGGTTGTGGTGATTTCTTGATAGGTTATGTTGTCAGTCAAATAAGTGTCAGCATAAAAAAAAATCCCTTACGCTTCACTGTTATTCTTCGAATTTAAGTTTTTTTTGTAATTTTATGGGAGTTACTTTTCGAGGAAATAGCAAGCACAAAAACGTTTGAACAATTAACTAGTTAAAATGGTACTAAAAAATGGTACTATTCTCAGTATCATTTGTCTCATTCACAGTGACAATGTGCAATTTAATCAGTTCTTCTTCTACGTTATCCATGTAACCTAAAATTTTAATTATTTTGAAGCTTCAATTTCGTAATAATAAGTAATGCAGGCAGAAGACAATAGGGTAGTTCAACTTCTAACATTTTCCATCATCTTAACCATTTGACGTAAATGAGGATTCTACTACCAGAAACAGGAAATTGATTTATATTGGTAATGATTGCATAAAATAAACAAGGAAATTTTCTAAAAAATTTAAAATAAATTTTCATTCCTTGTATTTATTACTCAAGTGAGCTTTCGATAAAAATACCACATGTCTCCCATTACAATAAATGTAATATTTTATTTTACAAAGCTCTTTGATTTATCAAAAAAAACCCTTCAACATTCAATAAGCTGTACGTAAGCATGCGCTAGAATGTGGTGTCATATTTCCAAAGCATGCATTCATTTTTACAAAATATAACTTCACGGAAGTTCTCCATTTTCGAAATGATTGATAAAATTAAACCAAACGCTGCTTGAAATCAAAATAATAATAATAATCCTTTTGAAATGCTGACTTCAAGTGGTATGCTGTTTTCAAGTTGTATGCTGAATTACATATATTAAACAACATTTTATTTTGTTTTAGTAATATCAATCATACGCCCTGTTGTACAAATATTTTTTTTTTGCTGAGCAAAAAATGTATTTCCATCAATTTTATCGTTCAGTGAAAAGTGGCTTAGTCTAAATAGATCGTATTGCCTTTAAAGGTTAAAATGAAATAGTAAGAGAATTGAATTACCTTCGGTCTGACTGAAGCTAAAATACCCTGCACATTGCAAGTACGATACATAGACCATTTTACAGTAATTTATCGAAAATATTTAAAATTTTATCGATAGTGTTTCGATATATTATCCATAATTTTTCGATAATTATTTGATATTTTATCGATTTTTTATCAAAAATTTATCGATTATTTTTCGATGTTTATCTATAATTTTCGATAATTTCCAATGCCACTTCACTCCTGATCCATGTATTTTGTTCCAATTCCACTTCGTTCCGGTCCAATTCCATTTCATTCTAATTCCATTCCCATTTTATTCCTGACATAATTTCCAATCAAATACCAGAAACGTCTTCCAAATCGGTTAAGTATTTCTCAAGATAAAGGTAAATACAAAAATTTGGAGTCCGTGTTGTATGGGAGGTAGGCATGGTTCTTATCCACTGTTGCCCATTTTTAATACCTTCCAAACACAAACCAAAAAAATTGGGCTGGAAAAATTTGGAATCGATAGCAGTTATTGTGCGAAATGACAGACAGACGGACAGACAGACAGACATAGCTTCATTGACTCAGGAGGAATATATGTAGTTTTCAATACCGGCCACGGCTTGGGCGTTAGAAACCGCTAGAAACTTTACCTTTCACTGAACGACGACGATATTTGGTTTCAGCAGATAATTTTATGTGAGAATTAATATATTCTTACAATTCTGTACTACGTTAGAAAATGTTTTGTTTAACTGGGCGTATGAGCAATTTATTAAAACGATCAATAAAAACGGCCAGACACGATTACTTTATTTTGAAATCTACATTCAAAATATCCCGAAGTTTCTCAGAAGGTGGATAACATGCTGATTTTCACACACAATTACACTTAGCACAATTGCAACCTTCAACATCGTTCAACTGAAGATTTGCAATTTTCCACTATTAACCATTTAGTAAGAAAAAAAGTTTGTTTTCTGAAAAATTCACATCATCCATGACGATTACCTTTTATTTTTAAACAATGGAAGTCACTGAAGATTTTCACAGAAAAAAAACCCTGATTCCAATGAGATCAATGTTAACTTTTATTACTTAACTTTTCATTTGAAATCACTTCAGTCAAAGTGACCAAGTCAAGTTCATGCCACTCAGAATTTTCTGAAAACCAGCAAAAAATTAGTTCAATTTCAAGTATTAAGCGTTTCCCTTTTGTGGAATGTTCATGTCAAGCGTGTAAAAGTGTAAAAGGCAAAGTATTACTGAGAATTTTAATAACAAAGTGAAAGCGAGAAACAGCAGTAAAGTAACTACTAATAACGAGATGTGAGTACCTACCATCAAAAGGACTGAGTACAGGTTTAATAAAAATAATAAAAGTAAAAAAAGTATGAATTATTCACTCGAAAGGTAGTGAAATATGCTATCAAAAAACGAATGGGAGCGGAGCAATATGGAAAATATATTTTCGCTCTAGTGATTGAATTTTCCCCGCTGTTTTAAAAAAGAGTATAATTTTTGTATGCGGACCCTTTGGTTGCGACTGTATTTGTTTTCATATATATTTTTCTGGTGTTTTCTGATATTTGCCCTTCTTCATTTAGCCGTCTTTTACCTTTCTTCATTTCATTGCAGCCAAATATCTTTAGCAATTTCATTACATCCGGTGGAAAGTGTGTTCCGCATTTTCTGAAATTCTACAAACTCTGCTCGCAACAGGAAGAAGTTGTGTTCTACTTTTGCCTTTTCTCGCTCTCTCTTTGAATTAATACAAATTTTCCATTGATGTGCTGTGCTGGTATTTCTGCATTCATTTAAGTGTACACTTTTTTTTTTTGGCGTTGAACTTTAACTTTTGAAATTAACTGGTAGACTGAGAAAATGCATTTCCGCCTTTGGCTGTTGATCCATTTTTGTAATGAGAATGTGTATGTGTGTGTGTGCTCGATTTTTTTCATATTATTAAAATGGTTGACCTTTTTTTATTAAATGAAATGTGTAATGAAGATTTTCAATTATGAAAGTAGTTGGATCAAAATAAATATGAGGACTAAATGAGGGAATATATTCACTAATGGAAAGGTTAACATATTCATCATTAACATTAACATTAACATATCGGTAGGCACGGTTACTTGTCAATAAAACTTTTGTTAATATTACACACTGCGTCAGAACACAGGATTTCCATGTGGATATTAATTGAAAGATGGCACTCTCCCTAATCTAAAATATATTTTTCCAAATTTATCTGAAAAAGTTCCTTGGAAAAAAATGTACTTGGAGGTCTGAAAAATAGTCGAATTATTTGATTTTGTTTTAGCATGACATATTCCATACGAAATGTTAATTTTTTACACCTGACAATAAGTCCTCTTCACTTCTAATTCCTAATCGTTCAAATATATGAAATGTTGGTGCGTGTATACAGTGGCGGCCTGATAATTGGGGACAGCCTATTTTAGTCATTTTGAATGACTTCCAAAATTTTATGAATATGAACTTGGGTACCATTCGAAAGGGCTCCGTTCGATTGAGTACAAGGATACATTACTCCTTTAAGTACCTATCGAGAAAATACCTGAGGAAGTTTTAGGTACTTTTCGAACTTTTTTCCTGGAGCTATACATTTGTTTTGGTATGCAAAAAGTTGCGCTGGTCAAAATAATCATTTTTTTTTACTAAAATAAGTTTTGTGATAAAAAATGTTCCTGAATTTCGAGAATTTCTTAATGCTCTGATGCATATTTCACTTTCCAGTTTCCTTTACCCACTGGTGGCTTCAGGAGAGCCTACTGTTCACAGCATTACTCGTTGGGGAGGGGGCTTTTTTTTTGTAAAAATGTATTTTTATATCCTTCCGTGCTGTGCTCTGTGTTACATCATTTCGACTATTTTAACCGAAAATAATTGGCAAAATCCACCAAACATAAGGACCATAAATCCGAAATAAGTCCAACTAATTTCATATCAGCACTGAAACCACGACATTGGTTCGCATTATTTGGTTGGAATGAAGCACAGCCACAAATAATAATGGCATACGCTATGCGCCACAGCAAGCAACCCACAAGCAATGATGAAAATTGCATTTCTCTTTGGTTAATACCAGCAATTTCATGCATAAACCCCAGACGACAACAACAAGCACAAAAACAAAAACAACCAGTACAAAACTACAAACTCACCTGAAGATGGATTATGCCGTGATGACGCCGAAAGATTTCTGGGCAAAGTCATGCAATCGCCCGCACCAACATTGGCATTGCCCGCCAATAGCATATTACCGCGAGCATCGAGCATTGCGGAGTTCATGCTTGACCCAACACCGCCGCCACCGCCACCGCCTCCGCCCGGATTACGGCCATAATTTATGGAATTCGTATGATGCAAAGTGCCCGCTTTCGGCAGAGTCATCATGCCCGGGTTATAGGTGACACTATTGACCGCCGCACTTGCACTCCCACCACCACCAGAGCGACCAAAGGTTTGCGTATTGCTCATACCCTTGATTTGCATATGTTCGCGCTGGGCTGCGGCGGATTGCTGTTGATGATGATGTTGTTGTAATTGCTGTTGCTGTTGTTGTTGCTGTTGCAATTGCTGCTGCTGCTGCTGCTGTTGTTGTTGTTGCTGCTGCTTCGTTGATGTGCTATATGTGACATTACCCATGCCACCTGAACCCAACATGCCCCCTTGCTGAGGTCCCACATCACCACTGTTGTTGCCGCCCGTGGGCAGTTTCGTTTGAATGCCGCATAGGTTGGCAGTGCTGCCGGTTATGTTTGCGCCAACACCACCAACTCCCAGACCTACACTCGTCTGCTGCTGCTGCTGCTGTTGTGACAGCTGCATGCCGCTATTCGCGCATATGTGCGGCGGTGGCGGCTTAACATCGTTTGCCGTCAACAAGATGGCACCCTGATCCCCATGATTCTCCACATCCACAATCACATTGGCACTCTGCGAATGCGCCATATGATAGTGGGCATGCTTAATCGGATCGGGCGGGTAGGCAACTTGCTGATGCATGCTGCGCTGTTGATACTGCTTCTGCAGAGTCTTGACCTCGAGGCGCGTCTTGTCGCGCTGGTAGTAGACACCCGCGAATATCAGTACATTGAGTATGAGCAGACTACAGCCGATGGCTATTGTCACACTGAGCGCTGTGGAGTAGGCGGCATAGCCGGCCGCCTCGAAACCGGACGCCAATGTGTCTGTAGTCGCATTGGCGAGTGTGGTGGGCGCAAAGACACCACCGGTGGTGTAGTTGCCGCCAACGGGTATGCAGGTGGTGAACATGTTTGGTTCAACTGTAGTTACTAGAACGAAAAAAAGAAGAAGAAGAAAAATTGGTATCATGTTGACATTTATTTGGCCTGTATGCAGTGAAATGCGTCTGTGTGGTTGTCAGTGTGTAAGGGTGTATGGGTGGTGTTAATGCTGTATGGTGCTTCTACCTGGTAACACAAGGCGTTGTCCTTTTCCCTGTTGTCGCTTTTTATGGTTTTGTTCCCTTCTTTGTTTTTTCACCACTGTGCATTTAATGTTTTCTATTTCATTTGAATTGCAAAGTGGAAATGCATTCTTTTTGCATCTTTAGGTGATTCTTCCTTTGGAAAAGTGTTGAAACAAATGTGCAATAATGCATTCAGTAGAGGTCTGAAGCCTCAGGAGAATTGAAGTGGATTTTACTTTTACTTAGGATAAAGATAACTGCTTGCGTGTGTGTGCGTGTACGTGTTGGTATATAGATATTTTCACAGGATTTTTATTACAATGGTTCTGAGAGGAAAGAAATATTCTAAACGTTTTTTGTACTTACTATCTTTAAAAAAGGATTTTCAAAGTTCCAATGGATGAGGGATATTAAGCCAATTGGTTGGATCGGAAAATCTTAAAGGCTAATCTACTTCAACCGATCTTCTTGAATTTACAGCAATTCCACATATCAGTTCCGTAGTGGATTATCATCATAAAACAATACTCTAAGTCAGTGTAGATTTTCGGCTGCTATTTGCTGGAATTTTTTGCTTACGGTTGCACTGGTTTGGCACAGAATAAACGATAGACTTTACAGTTAAGATTCAGACCAAACTTAGTCACTGATCCAAAACCCTGAACATAGAGTTGTGAAATTTTTGTATACTTTGGTTCAATATTCACACACAGACTGGTGCTGGTTTATTCGGGCCACGTACTAAATATTTCGAAACAAAGGTCACCTTGACCAGAATCGGGAAATTGTAATACTATCTGACAGTCAGGCGGCTCTTAAAGCTCACATCATTTGCTCCATTGGCTAGTGGGGGACTGTCTTGGAAAATAGAACCGGTTGGAAGGGGCTAATATATGCTATGTTTTGCCGGGTGCCAGGACACGTTGGTGTGGAGGGTAATGAGGCTGCAGACGAGCTTGCGAGAAAAGTATCGGCTACGCTCCTTATAGCGTCAGAGCCATTCTGTAGTATTGATGCCACACTATCCGCGATATGCTCAGAGAAGGAGTACTGTTGGGCAGATCCAACTATTGGTTCGATTTACCTGTGCACGGAAAATGTCTACTTGGTAAGTACAACAAAAGCAGATTTGAAGCTTGTATCGGGCTGAGTATGAACCGGCTTCGAATTCTAACGGCGTTCCTCACCCGTCACCTCAGACTGAGGGGGCATCTCACGAAGTTGGGCATTTTAAAGGACGACTCATGCAGACTCTGCAATGAGAATGAAGACAGTCCGGGTTATTTACTGGAGTCCTGCGGAGCAATTATCCACACAAGGAGGAGCGTACTGGGGAAGTACTTAATACCAGAGCATGGATAAGGCCAAAATTGGACTCTCTAGGGTTGGTGGAGGTCCTCTAAATATTCGCAGGGGTAAGATTCGTGAAACCTGGGCCATTGTCACCCAACACGAACTCGAAGTGGGAGCACAAAAGACCAACGGTCTCAGTGCAAATCTCTTTAATAATTATTATTATTAATTCCTTTCACACGGTTTATCGATCAGACATTTCACATACATATCTTAATTGCAAACATTTTAGTCTACTATGGCACAATTCAGATTTTATCATGCTAAAAGTAAACTCAAAAAAAGAACAAAACATGTCCCTATCTACACTAAAATCCTTTACTAAATCGTTTTTCGTTTGAATTATGCTAATTAAGTGTGTTTAAATGAGTGTGTTGACGAAAGTCCTGCAAACAACTGACTATCAAAGGACAAATTGATTTATCAATTCCTCTTCATACGAGAGCACTTAAGCGGAGTAAACGAAATTTCGAATTTGTAAAACTGCATTAAAATGCAAAATACGAAAAAATGGAAAATGCAATCCTTCATCAGCAAAAGAAGACAACAAAAACAACATCAAATTGAAAGTTGAAAAGACTCACGAAATCTGCTTTAATGCGCTTTTAATTAGAGAAACAGCAAAAGACCACAAATGCAAGATTATGTCGAAAGCTTAAAGTAAATTAGAGATAGAAAGAGATAGTAGCTCGAAGATACTATACACAAAATACGTTAGTGTGTGCCCGACCCTTTTGTAAGATTTAACCCATTTGCTGGCAGAGAGTGGTAATTGCATTTTAAAACTGCACGTCACTAGCACGAATTCCGGATGAGATTCGACCTTTTAAAGTTTTCTCTTTAATTTCAAATTTAAATTCTATTGCCAAAGCATTTCATCACCCTATACTCGACTGCATCAAGGCTTCAACTGCTGCAGGATGTAATTGGGTCAACAATTTGTGCTTCAGCCATTTTTTTTTGTTCCATTTGTATTTAAAGATTTTTGCTTTTTGTTTCCGAATCAACATTTTTGTTATACGTTTTGTGTTTGTTTTTTGTTTTTTAATTTTCCTTTGCTTTTGCTTTTCACTTTAACTTGGTTTGTTTCCTACTTTATTTATTTTTCTAATTTCTTCTCTTTTTTTTAATGTTCGTTTTTGGCCAAAGTCACGAGCTACAAAGCCACCAGCTACACTCTCAAGTGGCAGAGTATCATCAACAAGAAGAACGTGTGACGACACGATGGCGGCGAAGACAGCCATGTTGTCAAGTTGATACCGGGATGTCCTTCGCGGTAGGGCACATCTTTTGTGTGATTTCTTGGCGTTGGCTGAACATTTTTCTTTGCTATTTTCATTTAATTGAAGAGGCAGCACAAAAAAGAAGGAAGCAGTGCAACTACTACTACTACTTTGCTTTATTAAATAACTACTACTTATTTGTTATAGGAGGAAAGACCCAACACTCAAACGAAAACAGTTAAGTCATGCGCGGGACTTGTGTCTTGTGTGGTGTACTAGCCTCGTGCTTATGAACATTTTCCCTTGAGTACTTGCGAATTAATTCTCTCTGTGGGCATAGTATATTTGCTCTGTAGACAAGCTGACGTGGCAAAGCCAAAAGAATGTAGCAACTATTCTATGGCAGAAGATAAACAACTTTTGCTTTGCAATTAGTTAAAATTAAAAGAGAAAACCTAAAAAATTAAACAGAAATTGCCTGCCTGATGCGGGACCCCTTCTCCCCCCCCCCCCGCCCCTCTTTGTCACCCTACACAACCAACCAAATAAGCTAAGAAACTTTTTCGTCAATATCTCTGGGGTTGACCAACTTCGACTTGGCTTTTGTCTATTCGAAAGAGAGACAAGCCATTGGAGGAGGGAAAAAAAAAATTAAAAAATTACAATAATATAAGAAAAATTAGACACTCTCCTCTCCCATGGCGCAGAAGAAATGAAAGACGACTTGTGGCAAGTACATTTTGTGCGAGTTAAAGTTTTTCCTTCGCGGTTTCTGGTTTTTGGTTTCTGGCATTGAAATGGTTTTCTTTTCTCGAGCAAAAGTTTCTTCAGTTGAAAGTTGACTGCTTTGGGTTTGGCGGTTAGATAAGCTGACTCTGACTCTGTCTATGACTATGATTCAGTTCTTGTGCCGCACTTATGGGGTTGGTGGGTTGGTGTTGGCTTGAAATATAAATGTCTTTTGTTGCCACCGTACTTGGTTGGTTTGTTGGCTGATTCGTCGGTTCGTTGTTAGTCGGAGTAGTCTATTAAAATTGTTGCTAATTGAAGTTGTGTGGAAGTGAAAAGTTTTTCATTTTGCGCTCGAGTCCCTCTCGACTCGTATAGTTGGCAAAGTAAAGCTTTAAAGTTTTCTAAAATGCTTTCATAATTTCCATATTAATTGGGGTTTTCAGTTTGTATGTACGCTTAAATGTGCATATAACTTGAAGGAAATTACAGTTAAAAAGAAAAAAAAATTAAGATTTGCCATACTTTACCGACGAAGTTTATAGCTATAATATTTAATCGTACTTCAAACGAATTAATATTGACTCTCGTTAGAGTTCCCAGTTATTATGTAAATAAAAACACTCATACGCCCTGTTGTGCAACACATTTTTCTGAATACAATATGTATAACGTTCTTTAATCCTCAATTTAGGAGAATTTTAGTATGAACTTGACTACACATTTGTCAAAAACTCACTTCCCATTCTAAGTAAGAGCTTAGTATTTATATAACTAACAAAATCATTAAATTCAATTGAAATACATTTCCCACATATATGCTCACTGACAGCATAAGTTTGGTTATTAGTTGTGAATATTTTTCCAACAACCATTTAAATGCAAAACAGTTGACTGACTGGATGGACCATTTCAGATGCTTTTCATGATTATTTTCAACATACATAAATGGATGAAATGATAAATGATCCAGAAACATTGTAAGCAATTGATGTGATTTGAACACAAGGCGTAGGCTTTCGATTAAAGGAATAATAGAAGATTTGTATATTTTGGTATATTGCAGTATTTATGTTTATTGAAAGAAAATGATTGAAATAAAGATTTGAGTAAAAAGGTTACATTACATATTACGGCGCGTTTACATTGCACGAATGTACTGCCTTCGCACAACCGTTTACACTTGGCTAAATATTTCCTCCCGAACAAGCATCTGTAGCCTGAGTTTGCCCGAACATTTTGAACGAGCCACAGATCACTAACCAAAGTTCGCAAGCCGAAGCATTTACACTGAACAAATGAACGGCATTCACATATCGAATAACGCCTTTTCTATATTAAGCCAACGATACACATTCGGTGGTAAAGCAAAGATCGATCGCCGAAGCATTCACCCTGATTGAATTATCGGTAGCTCCTTCGTTCGTTCGTGCAATCTAAACGCACCCTAACATTGTAACTTCTAAACTAATGCAGCTCAATACATTTTTCTCAAACAGACTAGGTAAACTGGTGAGGGCGTACCCTTAATATATTAAGTAGTTAAATACGCTTGCCCTTCAAAATGTACTTGGTGGCGGGCAAGAAAGGGATAGAAGTTAATGAAATGGCAGATCAATTAGCAAAGAAAGGAGTAGAAATTCTCTTTGTAGGCCCTGCAAACCTTCTGTGGAATGGGAAAGCAGCTGCTTATATATATTATATATTAAAGGAATAAGAAGAAAAACTACTGCTCAACCAAGTCGGGGTACTAGCGAAATGAGTAGAAAATCTGACTTACAATTGGTACAGACCGACTTAAATTTGTCATGATGCGAGAGTAAAATTTTTCATAAAGATACAGTACTTGTCGTTCGGAACCGGCTCTAAACTATAGAACCCAGTAACTAACATAAACAAATTCGACTCTGTGAACTACAAAAACGAAGTTGTTGCTGTGAGAAGTTGCACCTAGAACTTGACCTTTTTCTAGGTGCAACTTCTCACACGATCTAAACATATGAAACAGCTTGTAATTTACAATAAGGGTATTCATTTGAAGTGGGAAACCCCGCGAAAACGCGCAGTTGCTTAAAAGAACTGTCAAATTTCATATGTTTTGACTGCTCACCTGCACAACTGAATCGTTTCCGAGGGGTTTCCCACTTTTAATGAATCCCCCTAACATAATTTAAAATTGCCCTTTCTTATGTAGTTTCACTTTCGCCGAACAGTCTGTGGCTTCTCCGAAAATGGTTTTTGTATCTTTTCCCCAGGCAATTTGAGCAATGAAAAGCCAAAAGCCACAACTCAAACGACCCGATTATCGAAGCGAAAACAATCAAGCAAACTGAAAACTGCATCACGGTATAATAAAACTGAGCAAAGATTGTAGATTGTATTAGCAAATATTTGCACTTGAGGAATATACTGAAGAATTATGGAGAAGCATAACAAAATCCCCAGTCTCAGAGTTGCAAGGAAAGTCCCAGAATTAATGCACACGTGTCACATTCAAATGTTCCTCCACTCGACATAGATTATGTGCGAGTGTGTGTGCTTCTGCGTATAAAGTTTTATTTGGAGAATTACATACATTGTATATTTCAGCACTTAAAATAAAATAAAAACACTTAAAACTCGAGTGCCAAACAACAGCCTCAACTGAAATTGATGCCGCAAATACGCAACACACGCCTGAGAATTGCTCCAGCTCTAAACTCCTTCGCCCTAATCAAATATCAACCGCACATGTTCACATGTTCCGATTGCAAAATGGAAACTCGGAAGTTCTGTAAAGTTTTCGTTTATTTTTTTTTCTTTCTGATTTTGCAAATTCATGACAACAAGAAAATTTCATATCCAATCGCATCCTACAACATAAACCCTAACATCCTACGTTGATGACGCATCCGCAATTATTGTCCTTCGGGCGTTGTGCTTTATTGTGTGCCTTTTGTGGTATTTGCCATGCAGCATGGCATGCTGCCTTCATCACTAGACCTCCGGGGTGCTTGCTGTTCGCTTCACTTGCGGTCAGTTATGCTGGCGCAAATGGCCAAGTTGGCATTTTCGGACTGTCCTTTATGGTTTTGTTATAGTTTTTTTTTTGTGTTGTTTTTGTTTTTGTTTTTCTTTGTATTTATCCATTTTTCCTTAGCTGTAAAATGTTGCTGCTGCTGCTGCTGCTCTCTGGCATGGGAATTGAAATGTGCCCGAGTACCATTGAACTGGAATTTATTTAAAATTTGTGAAATTTTATATGTTCACTGAAAGGGGTCTGTGCTTTGTGCAGCTGCTGAAAGACTCGGAAGTGATCCTTTCGTGTGGTAGTTTATTGCACATATTGGCTTAGCAAATGCAACGATTTGCAGTTGTCATTGCATTTAATTTGTTGTTGTTATTATTATTTTTTTTTTTTGTAGAAGTTTGCCGACCATAAATAATATTTGATTTGTAAGGCAAGTGCATGTGGAGTGTAGTGGGTAGGGATTCTATGGAAAATGTGAATATAATTTTTGTGGTTTGGTCTAAGTTTAGTTTGAAAGAAAATGTTGTTTGTGTGTTCAATGACTTCAACAGGAATATGAGATTCTACTGAAGCATGACCAGGAAATTTATTAATTTTCTTGTGATTAGCAATCAAATGGTTTTCATATTCGATGTATCCGCTCTGTAAAATGAAATGCTCTCAGAAGCCTAAACCATCTTTTAAAAGCAGCAACAACAGAATCGACAACGACTGTCTTAAGAATGCCTGCATTACTACCACTCTGTACTGATGAGATTTTGACTTCCAACATGACGTATTGATCCGTCAAGAAAAGTGTGACATGACCTAATCATATGTAACACGGTGTTACGCACATAAAGAACATCATTACGCTATTATCTCAGCCTCTGTTGATATCAACATTCAATTTCACGGTGCTAAAGGGGGTTTTCAAGTGCAATGTAAGGAATGGAAGGTACAGAGTGAATTTTAATTTTGAATGGACGTTTACGTACTTATTCTAAGGACCAATTTCTCAGTGCTTATTTCGGTTGGACCTCTTAACAACCAATACACCCTGTATAAAGCGATCAGATCCATGAAACCAAACTTCCAAGAAATTTGGAGTTAATGATAGCCTGTTATTTTAAAGACAAATTCGAGGCATACTTTTTGGGGCCAGAAAAACAGAATAGCAAAATTGTAAGTCAATTGTTTAATAATTACGTTGTTTAGTGTATCTGTTTGCCATTTGGCATCATTCATATGTGTAGAATAACGTCGTAATTACTGAACGATTGACTTAAAATGTTATCACTTTCTGTCCCCAAAAAGTAGGCTTCAAATATTATTTGCATATAAATCCACAGCCTGCTGATACCAATGAATAACTCATAAATGCACACTGGTTTTTTGACTAAATGTATTTCAAGTCTGGTTAAGAAATTCAAATTCAATTAGCATGAAGATTTACACAATTATTATTAGTTATGTTAGCAATTCTAGAAAATTCAATAAAGAAATTGCTTACACAAAAGTGCAGTACTTTGCAATAGCAAACTCTTCTATTTTACAATAGTAAACTGAAATGGACATGCCATTCTCCGAGCAATTGCAAATAAATACTTCTATTTTACAATAGTAAACTGAAATGGACATGCCATTCTCCGAGCAATTGCAAATAAATATGTAAGTATTATTTTGTTCATATCTCTTAATTGAAAAATTCAATTAAACGATCAACTGCAGCCATGTATTTACTCTTCAAATACGATTAGTCAGTTGGCCATGTAAATAGCACAATCCCAAGTGAATAACCAAATCTCAGGCATAACCCAAAAATGTCTCCATTTAATATTTAAGAACAATTTAAATTACGAGACAAATATGCTATTTGGAATTCGGCCCAAGGCAATGGCAAACGACAAACGCACGACACCGAAAAACTATAGATGGAAAATATTATAAATACTTGAAGGAGAAACAATCAAATGTGCTTGGCATGTGATTTAATTTTTGTGAACAAAGAAAACAACAAAAAACCACACACACACCCACACACACACACTATCTTAAAGTACAGACAATAGACCAAGGAAGAAGACAGACAAGCAGACAGACGACAAATAACTTAAAGGAGCTGCTGCTTCGTACCTTTGTCAAATCTTAAATGACAACTGCAGTAAGAACACACACACACACACACACATATTTACTCAAGCACAAACGCACTCACAACTCCTACTCAAACACCAGCCTTTTGAATTTTGTATTCGGCTTATCCCAAGTTCCTTTTTCTACGAGTGGTCCCTTTCTCCCCAAACACACATACATATATTTCCACAAAGATATCCTAAAGCCAGACTGTGATGGCAGCGAACAAATATTTGCCAAGACGGTTGTGGGTGTCAATTGAGGGTTAGTGGCAATTTGTGTTAGCGTCTTGAATAGACTGTCGCCGAAGTGTGGGCAGCAGCCATTCGCAAGTACTTACCGCCTAAGATGCCACCGCTCATGTATATTGTGCCATTGGTGCGGCCAGCCTTCTTCATCAGCGCCTCATCGATAAGCAGGAGACGCGTCGAGGCGAAGGGATCCGGTTTGACGGGTCCCTCATACAAATCCAAGTCATCGTGATTTTTAAATAAATTGTGACGCGCTATGACATCCTCCATGCCGGCACGATGTAGTTCGGGTATCAGGCGCAGCCATATGGAGAGCTGGTGGGCGCGAAAGTGATTCTTAATGCGTGGCTTCATGCCTGCGTGGAGCGAACATAGAAATGGAAGAAGTGGAAAATTGTTTAATAAAATTTTATATTAAAATACGCAATGATAGTATTTCCAAATCAATTGTGCTGACAAGAGTGGCGTGATTGGTATTAACAGACTTTGAGGAGCTGAGAGCTGATAGCGAAATTAGATTGAAATTATTGAAAGTTTCTGGGTTTTTAGTATAAAATTTAAAATGATTTTAATATCCGATATTGTCTTTCAGCCCACTGTGTTTGGCTGCTTGTGTGTGAGTCAATTAAAATGGGCAAATGTGTTCACAAAAAGTTTGGTTTCTGCTTACGTATGCGTAACGCATATCCACTAACGCATACATCATCATATGCCTGCTGATGCCCCCCACCAACTAGGCAATGTGAACCTTATCTTTGCACATTCATATCCTATTCTACACAGAAAAAAAATAATTTGGCAATTTGATTGAGTTTTTGTTATGTTTTTGCTTATCGATTTGATATTTGTGTTTGCTTTTATCATCGGTGGATCCTTTGAGTGCACAAATATGTAAAGTATACATACTGCAATTATGAGGAAAATTTTTTATTAATTTTTTTAGTTGCTACACTAGATCTCCAGGGCTTTACTACTTTCCGAAACTCAACACCCTACCATCGATATGTGTGTGCAATGTAGCGTATTTCATAAGCCCATATTGAAGTCATTCGCTTTACAAAGTTCCTTCTTCGCGTGTATCTTTCCGCATCTAAATATCTTTCAAATCTTTTATTTATCTGCCTGATAGTATCTGCTACGGCATATGCTTCTAATATTCGTATTCAGTTGAAGCGTTCTTGCGTATACACAAACGGCATCTGCTGGCCCTGTTGTACGCATACAATAAAGGTGAGAAAATGTGAAATTAATAACACTTGTGCCTGGGCGGGCGTCACAGATGCGGCTCGTGTTTGCCGTTGCTGTTTGTTGTTGTTAGGTGGAGGTCCCTGTGCGATTACCTTGAATTTCTGTTGACATTTTCTACCTTATCCATTTTATGCAAATAGAAATATGCTTTGTTGCGTTTTAAATCGAGAAAGTTCGACTGCTATAGCTTTTGATTGCCGTTTGTTTGTTGTTGTTGTTGTTGATGATGCTATGTACTTCTTCGGAATTGGAGAAAACGAAACGAGGGGAACGTACAAAGAAACAGTTTCGTTGAAAAGTGGCGTGAAAATTGATTTTGATTTCAGTCATCGTGGTGGTGGCATCATAGTGCCTTTGTCATAATAGAGCCATTGAGACAGCTTACTAGACGCTTTTGTCAAATGTTGCGAGACTATAGCACATCTACAGCCTCGCAGCTTTGGCTTATACATTTAGGTTCAGCCGGATGTTGGGTGACTATTGGCGCGTGAATCTTATTTTACACATTTTTTTTTTACTTTCGAGTGCTCTTCACATTCAAGAGCCTGGCATTGGAAATTTTCTCTTTTGATGGAAATTTCTTTGAATTTCATCAATTGAGTTTTGTAAAGTCTTCCATTTGAAACGAGCAGAAATTACACAATTTCCACTGGCACATGGAAAAATTAAAACTTTTTTTTTGCAGCTTTTTAACCAATTACTTTAGTGCACGAAGGCAACTGACCATGTCAGCAATTTAAATTTTAAAGTCAAAGAGATCAAAGTTGCAGCGTAATGAATGAATGAATGAATGAATGATAGAACCTTTACTTAATTTCTCTACTAATTTAAAAAGGAATCATTGTCTTTTCTCCTTTCTTTCCATGTATTAAATTCTTGTCTCTAATGGAATTAGTTGCTTCAAATTACACATTAAATGAAAATAATATCAAAATAATAGAATTATCGGAATTGTCCATAATCCATACACAACCATTCCTAGGCCCCCCCCTCCACCACAACCAATTGAAACAAGACAATAATTAAAGATCCGTTCTTGTAAAGGATACATTCCACTTTTGTCTTTTCCCCTCGCCCTTTTTAATGCCCGAAAATTGTGACCAAACCATAATTACAAATCAAATAAGAGAGAAAACAGAAAACAAATAGAAACACAAACAGGTCATAATCACCTGCGGAAACAATGTGTTCTGCTGAATGTATGTAGTGTATGTGTGTGTGTGTGCGCGGTAGTTTGTGGAAATGGCATACAACTTTTGCCATTCAAACACAGACATAAACACACACAAATACTCTCTTGATCTGGACAAAGAACCACAAATGTATTGCTTGGGGCATGAGGGCATGAAGGCACCATAAGCATACAAAGACGTTAAGGTATTTTGACACACACGCCCAATTGCAATTTGCGGTGAAAGTAGCAATTTTAACTTTTTCTCCATGACAGACACTGCATACACAACAATGTGTACCCAAGTATATGTTGTAGTAGGATGCACCCTAGTTTTGAAAAAGAAACTTTGGCAACTAGAATAAAATTAGAAAAATCAGCAAAACTTTTGGGAACTGGATTATTAGCACTACTTTGCCCGCACTTTGCAATTATGCGAAAAAAGCGTTTGGCTCAGACAGAAGGACAGACATATAGACAGATCTGTACAAAAAGATATACTTAGAGATGATTTCGATAATTTTAAAAATATGTGGACTAAATTTGGTGTTTGACGGTCGGTCCTTCCATTTCAACTTTGAAAGATAGCACAAAATATAAATTTATTTTTCTTAGGGCCGAATTACCTAATTTTTCTGGTCTAGGCTCTAGGATGAACCTCAATTTACTCAAATTAAATATGAGGCACTGCATCCTGCGATCATACTAATTTCGCAAAAAATTAGTTCACATACTAAAAGGAATGTGCCAGATGAAAAATAAGGTACGCCCTAATTTTACTTACAATGGGAACAAAATGTTATTGCAAATTCTTTTGAATTTTAACACAAAATATTGTTTGTTGAATGGAAAAACTTTAATTACACAGTGCGGCATACATTTTGAGGGATGGTGTTTTTGGAGAATTGTAAAGGCAACGTACTAAATAGCAATGGGGTTTGTTTTAGTTACCGGAATTAAAAAATTTAATGGAGTTGTAAATAAAAAAATGTTGTAACCACCAGGAAAAAAGTTAGAAAAGTATGTTAATTTTAGGTTAAATTTTCCGGAGAGGTACCCAATGGGTGAAGACGTCCTAATATTCATTCGAAAGGTATTGATTAGACCATCACAATGATACCAATATCGATACTGTCAAATGCGCCTGTGAGATAGTTATTTAAATACCTTCCAAATTTCATAGAAATCAGAGAGGTCGAGTGAAATTACCTTGTAGATTTGTTATGGAATTAAAGGATCTTTAATTTGGGAGTCTAGCCGTTCGGATTCGTTTAACTGGATTCATTAAAATGTTGATCTGATATATAATATTCCCATTCTATTAGAAAAACTCCATAAGCAAGCCAAACAATAATTGAATTTTGTTGCATAGTGTTATTGCTTTAACGTCACTTTTAATCCTCTTACCTATTTCCAAATACTTTTGATGAAGCGGATCATAATTCTCCCAGGTGATGCTGCGAAAACGATTGCGTTCTTTCGATGCTGGTAACACAGAATCCTGACGATGATGCTCATTCGGGTTGCTAAGTGTGTGTAGGGCATAATAAAAGAAGAAAAAGAAAATAGTCAAAATAAGTCATAAGAAAAATAAGAAGAAATTTCAGTTAGGCAGAAGAACAATTTTACTTTTTTCATGCATGTGTATTTGCTGAAGAGACGAATTAGAAAAGTTTCCTCAGCTCGATAAATGCAAACAATCAGCGTTAAGTGTTCCACATAAAAGAGTTTCTACTTAGACGCTATGCTCCATGCCACCTTCAGAGTTCTGCTCGAGAAACTCATAAAATCCACACTAAAAAAGAGTGACAAATTAAACTGGCTGGCATCCAGTTTGAAGAGCTTTGAGGGCATGCCTATGACCTAGCAGGTGGAGAAAGTTCCCCCCGGGGAAGGTGGTGCGCTGTGTTGGGTTTGGGAAATTAGTAGAATGGGTCTACAAGAAGTGTTAGTAAACAACACTTGAGTCTAAATTGTTTTCGCTTTTCTTTTTCTTTTTCTTGTTCCTGTTTTGTTGCGCTGTAATTTCTTCTTTTGCTGCTTATTCGCATAGAAATGTTTGCCGCAGAAGTGTGTGTTGAGTGGAAAGTGAGAGAAGTGGAAAAAGTTTCATCATCATAAAGATGTGATTGGAAGGGTGTCTCAAGTTGTTGAGATGCAACACTTATGGCCACTTACTTTTGTCATTTATTGGTAGTGACTGAATTGGTAGCATAATTTTTAATTGGCTGTGTGAGGTGAAGCAGCGAATGGAGAGAAAGTTGGAAGGAGAGAGAAGTAGAGAGACACAGAAAGAAAAAAATCTTGATTGCTCAGCAGGGTTCTCGTTTCTCTTTTTACTACTATCGGAGCTGATTCAATTCCTACTATTTTACTAAAGTAGTATATATTGCTACTAATTTTAGGGTGATTTCTACTACGATTTAAAGAAATCTACTACCAACATTTGTTTCACTGTTTTCAAACAATATTTCGAAAAATCTACTACATTATATACATACACTAACATAAGTTTCTACTACTATATGAAATTTTTCTACTACTTTTTTTGATATCAATGATTTTTTTGGCTAACCAATTTCACAGGACCCATTGTGGGTGTTTCTTGAAATCTACTACAGAATTTCATGATAAATTTTGGTACTATGTATATAATTCTACTACTTTTTTTAACTTTAAGGACTACTTTTACTTGCTAATTACACGGGACCACTATAGTACTTTTTCATGAAATTTACTACCTTTATATGTATTTCTACTACTATATGCAAATTTCTACTACTTTTTTATTATACTGATTTTTTTTTGTTTTTTTTTTGTACAAGACCCCTTTGTAGTATTGCTATTTCTTTACATATACTACCCTTAAAGACCATATTTACTAATTTTCTGAAAATATTTTTTAAATTTCTCATTTTTAGTCCCGATTTTCAAATCACACCAAACATAACCTCACTTTACATTTACTCTCACATACTTAATTTCCCTCTCCCACAACTCACCCCGTTCTGGCGAAATTACTCCAAAATATGATGACCGCCTCGGAGAGGGCAATTTCCGACTTCGTATAATTCTGCGGGAAGTGACTGAAACCATCCACAAGTGGAGCGCCAAATATATACGGTAAGTCCTCGCCATGCACCGTGCCCATACGTTGCGGATAGTCGCCATCCTTTGTCTGATAGTCGAACACATAAAAGTAACAGCGACCAGCCTGAGCGGTGGAGGAGGTCGAAGCCGAAGCCGCACCACCGCCACTCGACGAAGATCCGCCTGCCTGGGCATTGGACATGGGCGGCGGTGTTTGTGAGGCCAGTTGATCGCCTGTGCGTATGATGGGCGCCACGAATTGGGCATCGGAGAGGGCCGCGACAGCTGTGTCGCGTGTGTTGATGGGATGCTGTGAGGTGCGATCCCAATCGGTGTACTCGTTTACAATCTGTAATGGTAAGAGCGGGGTAAATTGTCTTAGCTTTTTTTATATGAAAACAAATTTTATCCCTGAAAACATCTTCAAGTCCTAACGAACATGTGTTCCTTTCTCATAAATATGCCAACTGAAGAATGAATTTTGAAATGTTTAACGACAAGCTTGTTTGTTTGTTTTTTTTTTTTGTTAATAAAATTGACATCGATAAAAGTGACTTTTAACACGTCATCAGCGAAGTGCCATCACATCATTTCATATTTTTGCCGCTAAAAAGCATTTTATGGCAATTGACGTACGAATACATGCTCTTACAGCCACCCACACTCACATACATAGTCTTCAACCCACACTGGCAATGAGAAGCATAAAATATGGCATATTTTTTTATTAGCAACAACAGGCAAGAGACACAACACCAACAACAATGCCACAATGAGTGGCGTGTTTGAAGCGCTTCTGCGGCAGCTTCTTTCTATAGGCCCAAAGAACAAAGAACTAAGGAAACAAAAAAAAAAAGGATTTCTTTTATTTAATGCTGGCTTTGTTGTTGTGTGTTTGCGTTTAGGTGTGGTAATAAAAAAATTGTTTATATTAAAAAAAATCAACACAAAAAAAAAGTAAGAAAAACAAATGAACATAATCGTGAATTATTGTTTATAAGCGTGTTTGCATGCATATCAACATTCATACTTCAGTGGATGTGTGTATGCATTTTGTATATATTGTCGTTGAATTGCACACGCAATTTCTCCAGCAAAAAGTGTGTCAGTATGAGCAAAACATACAAAATATTCTTATTCACACTTACGCCCATGAACGCACTTGCTGGCACTAATACACTTGCAAAAGTGATTTAGGTTAAGTGCTTGTTGGTGTGTGTGTGTGTGTGTGTGTAGGCATGCGAGAATGTTCGTTGGCAAGGACATTCGAAATGAAGTGCGTTTATGTTTTGGCAGCAAAGGCGCTGCATATCAAAATGTTTACACTTTCATTTTTTATATATGTCACATATGCCCACTTGTAGTTAAGTATCAAGGCAAATAATAATTTGTGTTTATTTGTTTTTATTTATTTATTTTTTGAGTTTCAGTACTTATTTTTTTTTTTAATTAAAATAAATTAAATTTTTTTTTTATTATTTTTTTTGCTCCACTGTGTTATTTGTGGCAATTGTGTTGTACCATGAATCTTTTGGATTTATGTGTAATTTTTTTTTGTTTTCCGCTGGTTTTACATTAAATTGCAGTGATTGATTTGTGAATTAATTTGTAAAAGCGAAAAAATTTTTTTCTCTGTCTACCAACTCTCCATTCAAGCCTTATCGGTATACGACATCATCAACAACAATAAGCAGCAATCAGCCTCAAATATATATACCACCCATTTGGTGCGAGAGGCCACAATATATTCATGGGGGATAATTTTGATTTTATTATGAGCGGAAATTTATCAAAATTTATCAAATTGATGGTGCGAATCGAATCGTTATTTATTTATGCATGCATTGATGTCCGTCTTGTGGTTGCTATTGGTGCTGTTATTTGTTCTGTTCTTTTTATTCACTTTGTATGTGTTTGTGTGTACATAAATGTGTCAATGTGTGTCTGTCATTTTGTCAGCTGTCAAGTGACATAAAAATTAACGAGATCTCATATATTGCGGTAATTTGATGAGATATTTTGGTACAGAAGAATGGGTGTAGAAGGGCCAATATGACACTTCTTTTTTAATAAACTGTTAATTCAATCATTAATTATAATAATTATGGGTCGACAGTGATTAAAGAAATGTAAAAAAAGCCCTTGACACATGATTAATATGTGAAAAAATTGATTTTAATGAGCTTAATTGTAAAATATTTGCGCATGTTTATATGAGTGTGAGGGAATATTGAAGATAATTAAAATAGCTAATAGTAAATCGATTAGGAATATTCGAACTAATAACTCTAAATATGAGTGACATAGGCAACATCGGTGAAGAACCATGCCAATTCAAATTGAACGTCAAAGCTCTTTACTTTAGTATATCTTGAGAAACACTGAACCGATTTGGTTGGAAATGATGAAACTGGAATAAAATTTGGAAATGGATCGGGAATGAAGTGGAACTGGAAATTATCGAAAAAATATAGAAAAAAATTTAAAAATATCGAAAAGTTATCGAATTATTAATAAATTATCAAAAAAATATCGGTAAATTATCGAAAAATACCGAATAATATCGAAAAATTGTCTAAAAAGGGTATTTTAGCTTCGGTCAGACCGAAAATAATTCTCTTACTAGTTTCAGTTGAAAGCACATTTTTCTGTTGCTAGAAGGAAAATGGAATGTTCTATACCAGTGGTCGGCACTCCATAGTCTCGCGAGGACGAAGGTAATCGTATTTTTCACACAGACACAGGTCGGCAATTCACACGCACGCGAAAGCTTTTTGCTTAAAGCATGCTTTATTGCAGTCAGATTCAGCTTGACCGCACACAAGCACATAATATTTTGTGTGCGTGAGTTCGGGTTTGCCTAGCACTGTTCTATACATTCCATGATACATCTTTTTTACAAGGCGATGTCCTATGAAAAGTAATGCATTACCAGATTCACGGATAATCCATGCAAGTATTGATCCGAAATAATTCATCTACGGTTACTTATTTTTCAATGCATTTATCCATTATTATGTATTTGTTTCATTTACTCAATTTAAATGTAGGTATACCTAAAGACAATTATATAATACAAACTACGCACATTTCATTTTACAAATTCTTTGTTGAAATGTTATGCATTCATATTCTTAAGAAGATATTCGTAGAAAATATTCTTCAAAGGAGTATTCTATTAAATCAGAAATATATCAGAAATGCCATACATATCTTAATTTTTTTTTAAAGAAGCAGAATTTTCGACTGAAAAATTTGGAAACTGCCAAACTGACAACAAAATTTGTGGAATATATAAAATTTTGTGTATAAATTTCTTAGGTTCGTTTCATACCTCACACGCATCTTTTGAACAATCCAGTTTTGACTATAGAATTTTTACTTCACAAGAGGGATGGATTTTTTGATACAATTGCACTTTTTCAATACAATTTAATTTGAAAAAGTACGTAAGTACTACAGAGACATTGTCGATACAAACTCACAACCAAATAAAAAATAGTATGTTTTAAAACATTATTTTTAGGGTTTAATAAATGCTGTCGTAACATAGACCATAATTGTCGTATATTTGGTCATTCGTATGGGTAATAATTACATTTTTTTAATAAATGAGAACATTTTTTTTTTGCATTTGTTTTTTTTTCTGGGCTAGTTTAATGTTCCTACATGCATTCATGTCACTGTAATTCTTTTCCGACTATTAGAATTAAAATTCCCACTGACTCCATCCGGCATCCCTATTAGTTGTATTACGTGGAAGGAAAGTTTAAAATAAATTCACATAAAATGCAGGTCACGTGGTTAAATAAAAAATTTGTTTCATATTTGCGCACGATTCACAATCATTAAGCAACGTACAAAATTTGTATTTTTCCTTTTCAAATAATATTTTTATGACTACTTACTACAACGTAAAAATAAGAAAATAAAAAAACAAGCGAAATGCAGACGTCACAAAATAATCGAAGTCTGGAACAATGCACAGCCATCAGTCGTTAAATGAGATGACCGGAAAGCGAGTGTGTAGGAAAACTATCGGCAGCCGCAAATATCCAACTGATTGCGCGTACCCATCGGTACAGATAATAATAAAAAGAGAAAAGAAGAGAAACAAAACATGCGAAGTGCAAATAAAAATGTGAACAGAAAATTACCTACGCAGCACATTTGTTATTTCCTTTTTTTTTTTGTGTCATTTTAGTTTTTATATTGCATAAGCCGCATAACGGCAATAATACAGAAATGTATTAGAAACTCATAAATGAGGATTTTATGAGGCACACATACACAGTTTATGTGTCATCCGGATTAACCGCAAAATGACAAAATGTCGCACTGGAAAATCAAATGCAGAGTGCCGATGAGTGCAGGCAGTCGAGGAAGGAATTATGCAACGGAACAAACAATAGTCGTTATTTGTGATAAAGCTACAGTGCTCATTAGTGTGTGTTATATTAGCGTGCGTGTGTATGTGTACTTGCGTTCGACAAGGACTTCCCGACTTTTAGCGCGGAAATTTCCAATTTATGAGTTTGATGTGGAAAACATGGGCAAAAAACATATAAATGCTAATTTTCACGATTATTGGGTATAGAAACGGGCACACAGCAATACAATGAAATTATAGGTTGCCATAAATAGTTCATACCAACAAGCATTCTCCACATTTGGTAAATTTGGCAGAAAAGCCAGTATGTCAGTATGTCGTCCGCTTGGCTGCTAAAGTTGTTTGTCGCGGTCAAATAAAACGCCAGGCTCAGTATCAGTTCGAACATTTATTAAACGCAAATACACAGACACACACACACAGACACACTCAAATATGGCCAATGGAAACACACATGAACGGCCAAATAATGATACTAATGGCCTGCATATTAGTATCACGCTTATACGACATTGGGTGTGTGTGTGTGTGTGTGTTCTAGTTAAATTCACAGTTTGTTTATTAGTTTGATAACGTCACGTTCGCAATGTGAAATGTTCGTACCGTTTCATTTTCCATCCCAGGGAACTTTTAATGCAAAAATAAAATGGAATTTATATTCTTGGAATAGCTAATTAACCCCATGAGACCTTTTTAGTTTTTATACCATTCAATGGTTTTAAATTTAAACTTTCGCTTTGCATATAGTTTATGCAACGTTTACTGCTAATTGCATTTTGCGTAAGTGTAAATAATGTTTTTAACCACACCCCCACAGTGGAGTTCGTTTGACTGCAAATGGTTTCCCCTTAAAATTACATTTAGAAATAGGTTTTATGTTCATGCAAGAGCACAAATTACACCGAGTACACATATAGGTAATACTTGTGACATTTGAATTTTTTTAATCAAAAATTTCTGTTTTACTTATGGAGCGGCTACTAAGCGTTGTAGAATGTCCTGCACGACAATAAATGTTCTCTTCTCTATAGCCGTGTCCACATGTAAAATTTTAGCGTTATCGGTCCACCAGGGCCGGAGTTGTGACACTTGAATATTTTTTATTCGGAGTTGTAATACTTGTGACATTTGAATTTATAATGTGTAATGTTTTTCTATGAAAAAATATCTTGTATTAATATTACTCATACGTCAGAGAGTACGATTTTTTTTTGGAAAACTTTTAGAAAAACTTCAATCCCTATATCCCTATATCCCTATATATATTATAAAACTGAGTGTGTGTCTGTCTGTATGTCTGTCTGTCTGTATGTCTGTCTGTCTGTCTGTCTGTCTGTCTGTTTGTCCCTCAATCACGGCTAAACGGCTGTACCGATTCTCTTGAAACTTTCAGGATAAATTCTATAGGTATCGACATGTAACATAGGCTATATGCGGTTGGGATTGGACAAATGGGCGTGGCACCTCCCATACAACAGAAAATATGTCTACAAGGTAATTTAGTAACTATTGAATTGAATTTGAATTGAATATTGAATAATAAATACGAAATTTATCACGAAGTTGCATAATAACTTTTCCAAGCTTTATGCCAAATGTGAGCATAATTGGACAAGGGGCGTGGCACCGCCCACACATCACGTAACTTAAATAACAGCTAACTAAGCAACGATTGAATATATTCTAATGAAATTTAGCATGGAGTTGTACAGTATGTTTTCCCAGCTATGTGTCGAATATGGGAATAATTGGACAAAGGGGCGTGGCACCTCCCACACAACACATAACTTAAATACCAGCTAATTAAGCAACTATTGGCTATATTTTAGTGAAATTTGGAATGGAGTTGTACTGCTTTGTGACGAATATGGGAATAATTGGACAAGGGGCGTGGCACCGCCCATACAATTTTCTACCCCATATCACGGCTTTACTGATTTTATTGAAATTTTAAGGTAAAATTGTGTTAGTAATGGAATTTGCAATAGGACATAAGAGGTTGGATTTGGACAACGGGGCGTGGCACCTCTCATACAACAAAAAATAATATTAAAATGTAACATAGTAACTATCGAATATTAAGTGGTCCATGCCACCAACTGCGCCCTTGCACATTTTTTGGGTGAATCATACCGGGTGGGATTACAACTGCCACCAAGTGCGTCCTTGTGCTTTTTTTGGCTGAATCATGCAGGGTGGGATTGCAGCTGCCACCAAGTGCGTCCTTGTGCTTTTTTTGGCTGAATCATGCAGGGTGGGATTGCAGCTGCCACCAAGTGCGTCCTTGGACTTTTTTTGGCTGAATCATGCAGGGTGGGATTACAGCTGCCACCAAGTACTTCTTTGGCCATTTTTTGGGTGAATCATACCGGGTGGGATTACAACTGCCACCAAGTGCGTCCTTGGACTTTTTTTGGCTGAATCATACCGGGTGGGATTACAGCTGCCACCAAGTGCGTCCTTGGAAATTTTTTTGGGTGGCTCATGCCGGGTGAGATTACAACCTGACACCAAGTGCTTCCTTGGACATTTTTTGGGTGAATCATACCGGGTGGGATTACAACTGGAACCAAGAGCGTCCTTGGACATTTTTTGGGTGGATCATACCGGGTGGGATTACAACTGGAACCAAATGCTTCCTTGGACATTTTTTGGGTGAATCATGCCGGGTGGGATTACAGCTGCCACCAAGTGTGTTCTTGGACTCTTTTTTTGTGAATCACACCGGGTGGGATAACAACTGCCACCAATTGCGTCCTTGGACATTTTTTGGGTGGATCATGCCGGGTGGGATTACAGCTGCCACCAAGTGCGTCCTTGGACTTTTTTTGGGTGATTCTTACCGGGTGGGATTACAACTGGCACCAAGTTTCACGGGGGGAATAAACCATCAACTACAGCGCCATTGAAGTTGTCGAAAATCTATATATATATATTTATTTTAAAATTTTATACAACCCGTGCAACGCCGGGTATGTAACAGCTAGTTCAATAAATAAAAGAAGGGATGAAATGAACTGACGCTACATTTCATCGCTTTTTTATTCGGAACGTGTCATCTGTAGTGTTGTTGAAAATCCTAAGTTTGGAGTAGAATTAGCGTACGCATACCTAAAGCATAAAATGTTCAACGACAGCATTACAAATAATTCTCAGGTCCCAGTTAGCGGACAATCGAATACAAAGCAAAGATCATCTAAACAAAAAGTTAGGAGTGAATGACAAAAGCTAAAAAATTTTTTTCAAATTTAATTCTTAACTATGAAATGATTTCCTTCAAATATAATTAGTTGTTTTATCATTAATGCCACAACCTTTGAAATTATTTAATAGTTTCAAAACTCAATTTCCGCCCTTGAAAGAGTGGAAAGTTTCCACATTAATTTAAGCGCTTATAAGGTTCATAAGAAACTTTTGGTAATGTCAGCCAATATTAATAACAAGAGCAACAGGAAAGACACAGAGCCCAATCAACGCTGCCAACGTGACGCGGCAAGTTGCTCGTCGTTAGGTTTTTAAAACATTTACAAAAACAAAAAAATGCCTCAACTTGATAACGGCGAAGAATTTCACTCCATAATTTTCCATGTTGATGCGGTTAAAAGCACTTAAAGTTTAATTTATGCACAACAAACGCACATAATTTTTGAAATTCCGCAGAAACGCAGAAAGGATATCAACCGGAAAGAGGCGAAGTGAAAGTATTAACAAAAACAAAAAAGAAAACACAACACAAATTAAAAAAGGTTATAGTGTAGCGGAATTTATTTAGATTCTAATTTAAATATGGAATTTTAAATGACAGAAGCAATGAAATTATAATTAAACCCCCGCCCCGCTTAACAGCCTGTATCTGAACTTCATCACCTCTCGCATTTAATATGCATCCCAAAAATAAATATGCCATGGCAACCGTATTCACAACAACGAAAAGCAAAATCAAAATCAAAAGGTTGCCATATGTTAATTTGTCATTGCCGTTAAATTGTGCACGTGTGGTGGCGGCGGCGTCTTCCGGTTTTCATTTCATTTGGCGGGCACACATGCTCAGCAGCTACTGTCAATATCTCAATTCCGTGGGGAATCTTCAAATTACCACGAATATGTTGTTGAGGCTGTTTTCCTGGTATTACCTCGCCCTCAATAAAAAGTATAAATATGAAAACCAACACACCAAACCGAGACAAAATAAAAGAAAATGGCTGCCAATAAGGTGTTAAATTCGAATTGGGTATTTCAGTTGCTTTCGCTTTGATGGATTCCTTGGTTTCTCATTATGCTGTGTTGGTGTTGGTGTTGGTGTACGTTGTGTATGTAGCACACCACTTTTAGCCTCAATAAATGACAAATTTCATATATTGTATGGCGGGTTGTTAAACAAGAACCGCTAATTTGATGCCACGTAAGTACACCAGCACGCAATGTGGGACGGAGAATAAAAAGGAAATGAGAGTAATACTTGGCATCAGCGGGCAAGGCCAGCTGTCATACAAACATTGACAATTTCTCCAAGTTATGATAAATTTATAAATTTCTGTTTCACTCATTTCAGAGTCTTTTTTTTTATCACCAGCTTTAAGCTTTTAGGTAAAAACAAATACACATACAAGACTTATCAAATCAAACTTTTATTATTAAAATCTCGCCATCGCATCTCTCACTTACCGTATAGAAAATCTCATTGAGATGATAATTGTAGGCATTCCGCACATAAGTGCGAATAATTTTATCGCGTCGTTCGCCCTCGAAACCGTTCTGGATGTCGTGGGCGCTGAAACGCCAAATCGACTCGCCCGTCACCACGCCAAACAGTACATCATAATGTCCGCCCGAAACGCTGCCACCACTGAAGCCACCACTACCATAGCCGGAACCGCCACTAAAGTAGCCGCTGCCAGCATTGCCGCTACCACCACCACCACTCCCGCCTCCTCCTCCATTTGAGCCATCTGCCGAGGAACGTTTTGAGCTGCGCGTCATTAAATCATCGATATCGAGATTGGAATGTCCGGGTCGGATAACGACGCCATCAACCTAAATTGAAAAGAAGAAGAATGCGTCTTTATTAGAAGAAGAAGAAAAAGGTGGGAAAAGTGGCAAAGTGCCTAGACAAAAAATGTCCAGAAAAATGAGTGATAAAGTCAGAAAAGATAGAAAAGATAGAGAAAAAAAATGGCATGAAGAAGAAACTAATAATAGAAGCGTAACAAAGTCAAACGAAGAAGATCTCTTGCAGAGACAACACGTCTACTTAGAGAATGTAAGCAGAAAGCGAAAATGATTCTTGGGGAAATAAAAGAAAGATGAGAAATGGTTCAGCTAACTATAAATGAATGGAAGTGGTTGCCTGGTTTCGCTGGCATAATCTCTGGCTTCGCACAACTTTGTAGACAACAAAATAAACAAAGAAATATTTGAAAGTTCATTTTCATTTCCATTTCCATCACTGTCAAGTGTGAGATAGTTTTTTCCGGTTATACAGGGACGTTGAGAAATGTACCATAACCACCAGGATGTTATAAAGATTTTCTGAAAAAAGAGCATACTTTTTTACCCCTACACAGGGTATTCTAACTTTGACAGGAGAATTAAAAACTAAACCATCCACTCATGTCTGTCTGCCTGTCCATACAAAATGACCCGAAAACAAGGAAACGACAGTTTTTTTATAACGGAAATACTCGATTACTCAAAATGCTAGAAAAATCCAATGTCAAAATAGGGTCCTGAGACAAATGTAATCGATTGAACATTTTCAGAAGCGGATTTTGGACATGATCTGAAATCCCAAACACGCTACAAATTGATTAAAATGTGGTCCTGATTTTGTATGGGACTATGACCCATGTTCACTATCCTCTTTATTAGTATGTTATGTTTGTGAAGAACGTGTATAAAGTTTTTAATTGATTTTCGGAATATTGCACAGTGGGCGATGACTCCAACTGACAGTTCGTTCATTTTTTAGCGGCTTTTATTGCTTTTATTTACAACGAAGTCCTTTACGCCATGATCAGACGTTCCTTTTTGGATTAACCATCCTGAATGTTAAAAAAAAATTCATAATCATAAAGATGACTTAAACGTGGTAAACAAAACTGTTCCACCCAAGGCGACTTGAAAGTCCCAATCGATACTTTTAGCAGGGACGATATTTCATAAAATTTTTTACTAATACTAATGAAAAAAATGCTCAAGAAGGTTACATTTTTTTTCCAAAATAAATGTTTTGATTTTTCACAAACATTTTTTTTTTAATATTCAAAAACTGTAGATAAAAAATACTAAAAGAAGTAGCAAAAAAAATTTAGGGAAGTTTATGAAAAATTTCGATTTATCGATTTATTATCATCACAATATATAAAGTCATTGTTTGTCTGTTCGGACATTTGGACACCAAGAACAATTAACCGGTTACTAGTTACTAATTATGTTCCTAGTAAGTAATTATAAAACTAGTTCTATAATTAATCCATAATTCCAAATAATTATCCCCCCGGGAGCCATTCCTGCAATTTACTATATTTTCAAAATTGTATCGTAATTTTTTGTTTATCTGATTGAAACGTCCTTCATCAACGTAAAGAAGAATAATAATGTGACAAAATGCATATGACCACCTTCCATAATAATTGAAAAATAATTATTCCAAGAATGTACTTCCTGATACCCATAAAAGCATAAAAAATACTGCAATTAGTGCTCTGATTTTGATGTCACTTTATGTATTAGTTAATTTGAGGTGATCTCAGATTTTTACATGTGGCAAAATACTTGAGATTGAAATCGGATTTTTTTTTAGTATTTTACATGGTTTTTTTTTCCTTAACTTTTTTTGACTTAGATTATTTCACAAGTTTCAGATCTCATTTCGTTCCTTTCTTTCGTGTCGTCATTGTCATCCCAGTTTTTCCATTTGCAATGCCGTAAATAATATTAAAAAAAGAAAAATAAAAGAGGAACTCCAAAATTTGAACTATTCAGTATCAGTAAAATATAATAAAGAATTCGCAGGGCTCTGTAGAAAAGTGCTGAGATATGTTGTCAAAGTAAGTCAGTTTCTTCTCAGAATAAAGCATTTTATTTTAGAAAGAATGCACTCCAACTTTCGTACTGTACTGTGCTGACATCTACTTTTACTCTGCACAAAGTTTACTAAAGTCTTTACTTGCGTTTTATTTCGAGCTTTCCATGCTTTCGCATCTTTTTCTTTCTGTCTAATGACAAAGAAGAAATAATTCAATTTTAAAGTGTCATTCACAATTGAGACACTTGAGTTTCCTTGCTTTAAACTATCTTATGTGTGCCCTTCCACCGCCCTCATAGCAATGTGCCAATTGAAGGTGTTTCCATTTGGAATTATATCTGTGCAGTTGATAGCTCAGTGCGAGCAGCTACTTTGTTAATTCGCTTAAAATTTCGGAATTGTTTTATGTTTGGTTGGAAATTCCGTTCTGTTTGATTGTTTTTGTGTGTGTTCTTTTGTGTGTTTGTACTTTTGACTGTGTTTCTCTGCATTTATTTGTTTGTTTGTTTGTTTGGTATTAAGAAATAAATACTTGGCAACCGTGGCGTTGCTCTTCAATTTAATTTTGAACGCATCCCACATGTGTTTGATTTTATTTTCCTTTTTCTTTGTGTCCCTGTGTCTTCTTGGGTGTTTCATTAAATTTCACGCGAATTGTTTTTTCTTGTTTTTTTTTGTTTTGTTTATTTTTGTTGTTTATTTTATTAGACAGTAAAGCGTTTCCAACTAATCCTGTCGAAAGAATTTCCATCATCTTAAGCTGTTTTAAGACTCTTGACTGCTTGCTGTGCCGTGACGTGGGTTTGTAACATTGTTGTTTTTGAGTGCAATTGCGTTTGCTTTTATTAACTTTTGTTTAAGGATAATTTGCAATTTTTTTTCTTCACTCAAAGTGAAAATTTATTTGAAGATTTCAAACAGATTTCCAAGAATTTTTAAATTTTCTTTATTTGTGTTACGTTTTAAGTAGAAATTGTTACTGTTTTTAATTTGTAACCATTTTTAATGAGATCCACCCCCATCTGCTTGATTCAGATTTGTTCCCAAATCATAAAAAATCAATAAATTATTTTGGTATTTTGGCGCATCCGGTAAGGCCCTGCTTTACTGAACATGTATACCTTCAGGGTAAGTTGGCCATTGACTTCATTGTGAAATATTTGCAAGTTCTTGGATCAGTCACACATAACAAACGAATTGCTAAGAGAAGTATTTCTGAGCAACAAGATATTTGAGTATCGCTACAGTGACTCTCAGGCATTCGGAATTTGAAGTGAGGCGAGGAGAACACATTGAATGAAAAAGAATTATGTATGAATGCCATGAATGTGTAGAGAATTTTTCAACAGAAGTCCTTCCACGAAGAAAATTAGCTTTGAATGCTCCTACGTCAAACGTAAAGTGTGTCTCCAATTAAAACATCAACAGACATCATCGTCAGCATGGCATACCCAAGTACTTACTAAGTGGACTAAGTAAGCTTTTGAAGTAAAAAAAAAATGCTATATAAAATGGCACGTGGCCAAGTATGAAAAACAAGAACAAATAATGAATTTAGTGAATGGAGAAATAAAAAATGAAATTAACTAAAAGCAAAGGGAATTTTGTGCCCTTCTTGTTGCCTTACCGACGGTCCAAAAGATGTTAGAAAATTGGGAGCCTGTATATCCGCCGCATACAAATCCTCCAGAGCCACCTCACGCAAACAGTCCACAATCTGCTCGTGGTGCTTATTCACATCCTCCGGTATCGAACAGTTGACCTCTTTGGCCAGTTTGATGGCAAAGAGTACCGGATCCTCAACCAAAGCCCACGATGAGTAGGCCGAGCCCGACATGAGTATGGCACGATGGAAGAGTCCCCTCACCATTGTGGGCGAAGTCATGAGGTAATTTATACAAGCTGCCCCGGTGCCGTGGCCCGCTAGCGTCACCGCATTGGGATCGCCTCCGAATTTCTGTATATTCTGTTGGACCCAGTGTAGCGCTGCAATTTGGTCCATCAGGCCGTAGTTGGCCACGCGCGCATGGGCCTGAGGATTCGGATTGGCATTGAGGAAACCTAAGAGGGGAAAATAAAAAAAAAAATACAAGCAAGCGATTATTGCCGTTATTCATGGGCCCTTTCGGCTTTTGTTTTATCCTCTAGTTGCGCTGTTGATTGTTTTTTATTTTTTTATTTTTAGTTTTTTTTTCTTCAAAAGCGCTTAACAGTGATTTCGTGCTCTGTGAAACTTACCTAGAATACCTAAGCGGTAATTAAGCGTCACAACGACCACTTCACCGTAGCTGGCTAACACGCTGCCATCGTAAGGATTTCCGCTGCTCCATTCGAAGGACTCGCCGTGTATGAACACAATTACGGGTAATTTCTTTTCACTGGCCCCGGCTGGTAGTAGTGGCAAAGAGGAGTTGGAAAAAAAGAACAAAATGGAGAAGATTAAGAAGAAAATAGTAGCGGAAAATCGTTGTGAGTCGGTACACTTTTCGCGAAATCAGAAATAAAAATTCATGAGAGTGCGCGTAGCGCTGAAACGCTTAAGCTCTATTAAATGTTTCCGCCTTGGCCGGCATGTATTTGTAAAGGAGGAAAATTGTAGGAACAAAACATATACACGATTTGCAATCGAGGGTGGCTCAAATTGTTTAGCACTTGAGATAAGTAAGGTTGGTGGCATGTTTTTCGGTTGAGAAATTGCTTCTACGTGACGTATGATTAATTTTAATTTATTACATTTAATTGTTAATCGTACGCCAAGTGTTGCCCGCAATTACGAGCGGAGATTATGCGAGTATATTTTAATGGCCTCAGTGGCAACATGTAAATTTCTTAGCTGGGCTAAGTGATGCAGCGCCCCTACCCTTGCCCAACTTTCACTGAGTTGATGGAGTTTGTATTTACATAGAGAAATCTTGATTAGTTTGTGGCACGCTAATCTCTGCCATTTGATTAAATTGGTCTAATCCTTAATGTCATTTATATTCATATATTTTGTCCGTTTTATTTTATATAAAATAAAATAGATTAAGTGGCCAAGGACCGATTATTTTATGCTGCCATAGCATGCCAGAAATTAGTTAAGAGGGTGTGACTTGTGAGAGGGTCTAACACTAAGAGTGACGAATTGACTCCAACAAATTGATTTGCAGTTTAAAAAAGTTATTTTACATGCGAAATTTCAGCGAAATCCCTTGAATAGGACCCAAGTTACAGAAGATCCGAGTTACATAGGACGTGTCAGTGGGCGGACCATACATTTTCATAGTCAGCATTCATTACCAAATACAGTGAAATTGGTGAAAAACTGCCTGAATTATAACATTTTAGAATAACATCAGCCACACCCACTTCGTGGAGGCCAATAAAATTACCAGCATTTTGATCAGTGTGTAATTAGAATCGATCAAGTATTTCTAGAGTTATAAGGGAACAAACATACATGCCCACAGACATAAGTACATACTCACGAAAAGTTTTATATAATAGTAATGATTGAAGAAATTCCACCCAATAATTTAAAAAACTAAACTAAAGAAGAGCAAATTGTTTTGAAGGTTCTGTGTCTTTTCAAATATATCACTCCGCACGTAAAAGGAAAACCCCGTATTTCACAAAAAATTACATTTTCAAATTAAATCGAAATCAGCAAATATCTTCTTTAGGACAAACATTTAATGTTTTCATGTTAACAGATTCCTGTGGTGGAATTACCAAATATCTACCGAATGTTTTCATTGTCGTTGACAGCGATGAGACAACAATTTGACACGGCAAATGATAGCAACTCATGTGAGAAATTCCGTGCTGATGGGCAGGCTAACGTAAACAGAAGAGCAGCTGTTCGTATGACATGACGACGAGTATACAACGGACCCATACAGTGGCCTATGCTATGATGTTGTTATATAACAGACATCTCCCGATATAACCTAACCTAAGCATGACTTGACGTATTAACTTTGGGAAGTAGTGGTATTCCAATCGTATTCCAATTTATAGTAAAGTATGCTTGCGGAAACCTTTGAAGTTGCTTAAACTGGGGGCAGCTAGCACTTATAGAAACTTAAATTTGCATGCGAAAATGCATACACCAGTTTCTAATTATGCACTAAATATCAGACAGACAATGTTCATAACATGTGCTTGGAAAATTCCTTAGGTTAAGTGAAGCAGGACCATTGGACTAATAACATTTACTGGTGTCATAAGTCCCCATTACATGTGTAAGATATTTGAAATTCACTTACTTAGTTTAGAAATGTTTAATACAAAAGCAAACATTCCCGAAAGTGAATTCAATTGCACACGAATGACTGATTAGAGCACAACCAATAATTCCATGTTAATCATACGCCCAACAGGCTCTGAAGGATTTCATTATACCAACTTCGTATTCAAATTCGGATTCATATTCAAAATTTGGTATTTAATTACGTTTCAATTAACTGCACAAGCTCACACATACACACATTTCAAAAGCGATTAAGCTTATGCAACACAGCTGCTCTAAATTCACCAAATGAAGTCCAATCAGTAAAAGTGAATTTAGCATGGACGTGGGGCAAAAAATCAACATAAATTCCCAATTGCAAAAACAAAAAAAGTAAAGTGTAGCAATAATAATTTGCAATAGTATGCACAATGCACGAACACACACGCATATATATATATTCAACACACAAATATTTGTTTACTTCAATGAAAAAAAACCACAAATTATAAAAAGAATATTATTATCATACAAATGCAATTTAAAATTCTATTTATTTACCTACTACTTAGTTGCAGTCTGCGTTTGCATAAATTTACTATAAATAACACATGCATAACTGAAATAAAATAAATTATTTAAATTAAAGTTGGCCAATGCAGTGGCAACAAATAAAATTGCAATTTTTGACAAGTCAAACAAACCGCCATGTGACAACTTCGACTGGCAGATGAAAACTGAAAACTGAGAATAATGGAATTTATTTTGTGGCAAAATTTGAGAACTTTTTTTTTTTTATTAATAGCTTGTATGTGGTTCAGTGACTTAACTTCTTTGGCTAATATTTTCCAAATGAAATTATTTCAAATACACTTGCTTTGCCTGCTACTTTAACTAATTACCTCAACATTTTGAATATAATTAAATTGGCTTGTTTGTCAGAATCGTAGGTCAGGACATGCTACATGTTGCGGTTGTACTGCTGCTTGCTGTACGTTGGCTATTAAGTGGCTTGCATGTGCGTTTTGTTGACATGCTCGCGTAATTGAAATTAATGTTGGCGAGTCAGTGGCATTGGTGGTGACTCTAGGAGTTGCACTGGCATTGCTTTGGCATACAAATCAATGTGCAAATATTTATTGATATGAAGGAGGCAACAGAACGTATGGAGGCTGTAAAATTTGGGTAGGCAATTGAAGGGTTAATTGGGAAATAGTAAAGAAAAAATGCTAATATTTCCATGAATTCTATGATTACTGGAAACAAATTAAAAATGTTTATAAAATATATTTTAATATAAATTTAGTTTAAAAAAAAACCACTGTGACTCTGTTTTTTTTTAAATCTAATTTTTATTACAGTAAATCCCAACACAATGAAACCACTTTCGCACGCCATAATTTCGATTTAATTCCATGCCATGTGCCTGTGCGTAACCACTGTGGTGGCATAAATCTGAATGAAAAAAAGGCTGCCCGAAAATTTATACGCCGCTGCTTGAACCTGTATGCCACGCCCCACCACTAGAGGGCACTCGCCGAGAGCTCGAGTGCAGTAACTTCAGTTGACATTTATGGCAAAATATTAACATAAAAACACAATTAAATTTATTTCGCACTCGCACAGAATCCCACATTTGGCGGTAGTCACCACTCACCACTTCCAAATCGCTCCAGCCACCCACTTGGCCGTACTCAATACGGAAAACAAATGTGTCAACTGGCGTGAACAAAAACGGAGCGCTCAAATTCTAAACAGACTCAACGAAATGAGACACACGCATACAAGCACACCAAATACTTATACAGACAAATGCTTTAAGTTGGAGGGAAAATTTTGGCAACCAAAAAAAAAAAACCGTTCCGAACCCGTTTTGGCGGCAGGCTAACGACAAGCGCGTAAACTGCGTAAATATGAAAGCAAGGAAAAACAAGAAAATAAAAATTATGTCAGCTCATGGCTGGTGAGGCTCTTTGGCAGACAAGGCTTAGGCGATACAGCAACGGAGATAGAAAGAGATGACTACAAATGCTATTTCCGTTTCCGTTTGATTTAACGCTGCGATAAGCAGCAGTTCTGTTGTGCGTTTTACTGTGCCCGCTTGTTTTTGCTGGCAAATGTATAAACGAGGACCCCTGCTACTGTACGTCATGTTTGCTGACGCCTATGTGTATGTATGTATATGCGTAAAAGTATATAAGTCACTCGCATGCTTGCCATTAGAATTTTGGGGTCATTTCCAGATTTTCAAACGACCCAGTAGCCGATTAAGTTGTTTTTGGCAATGCTTACCCTAAAGTGTCTGATAAGTGGGGAGGGCCAACGAAGGATTGTAATTGATTTGGCAAAAAAAAACATATTGAGGTTTTCCATTTTTTGTTCTTTGAAATATATGATTTTATTTTATGATTTTTAAATTTAATTAAAAATTGTATATTGTTAATTGACATTTCTATTGTCAAAGAGTTTATGTAATTAATGTGTCAATAAATAATATGCAGGTATAATTATTGGGATTTTTTAGTTATTTCTATTTGGTTAGAGAACATTTTACATTAATTTTTCATTCAATAAGTTACACTGTACAACAAATGTTGGCTATAATGGGAATTTGTAAAAATTGCAAAGGAAACTTCTGGGTAATTGTATATGTTAACTAACTGATCGGACTATTATATTCGAATAGGAAGCAATATGCCTATCACTAGCACTACTAAGTTTTAAGTATTCTAATAATTTCCTTTATTTAGAATTTTCGGTATAAAGCCTGGGTTAGACTAAGTAAATATTTGCCCAAATACACTCAGACATTTTTAAAATCAAGTAAAATCGTATGGTAATGAACAAATATTTTCATTTTTTGATTGTATTTTATATGCATTTGGGAAAACATTTGCCTAGTTTGACCGGGCCTTAAGTAATGTACAAGGAACTTAAATCGTTAGGAATCATGGACTAAAAGTTGTAGAAGGTAGCATATCTTCTGAAAGAGGGAAAAAGCATCAACAGGGAAATCTTGCAGATCTTCTCAGCTTTGATGAATTACAGCTGAAACGGAATGTGCCATGACAACTCTCCTTGGGTATTGTATTCTTCTAGGTGCGTCATATACGCATATGTAAGGCAGCTTTTCCAGCTGTTGGACATGCCCAGTTGTTAGACAGTGACATTTCTGCCGTGCCCCGTGATCAGAACTACAATGTTCGTAGTGTCAAAGAATAAAACAAGAGGAACATTAAATAAACATTCTCAATCTGATGTGGTAACTTCAATTTCGCATGTGTTTTTCAGGTGTCCAACATGTGGGCAGATATGTATGGGGGTAGCTTTTTATTGTCGACAGCATTCAAGCGAGCTATTGAATTTCGTAACATTATGTTTAAAAAAAAAGCTGTGACTTTAAACGAAAACATGTCCAACAACTGGAAAAGCTCCCTTACGAGTAAACAAATCTTTTTTTAATTGAATAAAAATGCATTGCAGGAATCTGTAGCCATGTAGTTACAGCTTCCTAGGTCCACTGGTGGCTTCGGGAGAATTTACTAAATTTGCCACACCCGTTTTTTGGACGCCCTTATGAAAATAATTCGGCTCGAGTGGCTTAAGACATGAGGTCGTAGGATATATATGTGGAATTGCAGTTCTCTTGATTCACGGACAGGGTTTTTACAGTACTAACCATTCCAATCCTAATCTGGCACTTAAATCAACCAGCCCCCAGGAAAAATGTGGCGTATTGTTATTTAATTGAATTTGTTTATTTGCAAGTTATAATCACACTGAGGCGCTTAGAATAATGACTAAATGTCTTAAAGGGAAATCGGAGTCGGGTATCACCAATTCCAGCCCAGGCTAATTTTTGTCAGGCAAGCAGTGTTTTTAATTTATATTGTATTTAATTAAATTTAATTAAATTTAATATTTTATATTTTATGAAATTACTTTTTTCCGCCATAACAAATCTGTCAAATGAACTGGTGGCTTTTGAGCATAAATGACACTTTGTGAATTTGTCAATGCTGCGGTGATTTTTTAATTAATTTCGGAATTTAATTGAATTCACTTGGGGAGAGGAATATAAAATATAAACAATTTGGCATTCGGTATCAGTTGGGGAATTAATTAACCGGCTATAGTGGCGCTTTAGCGGTTAACCTCTGAAACTCAGTTGCCCTGTCACTAGTGGCTCTTTTGCCAAATGATTTTACTTACCATTTATCGGTGAGAAGATATTCAAATACAAGCAGTCTTCAGATTGATTCTCCAAAAATGGCAGCAGTCTTTTCAGATACTCCAAACGGCCTTTTGGCATCTTCTCCAAGGCGGCCGTCTCATTTTGTATATTTGGCAGGCGCTGCGGGCAAACGGGGCTGCGCTTGTCAGAGATGCGAATGCCGTCCCAAGGCGCTGGAGCGCGCGTCGGACTGAAGCTGCAAGAGAGACGAAAACAAGAACAACAATAAGACAACGAATTCAAGTGGGAAGGATGTGAACGAGAATGAAGACAACGAAAGTATATTCAATATTGACAGCAAAGGAGACGCACAAAATGAAAAGAGCCACCGAAATGTTTATTTTAATATGAGCGATAATATTTGATGGACATTTTTTTCCGGGCTATGATTCCTTCTCTTTGGGCCTTACTTAAGCACACAATTTGCCATATTAAACAGAAATCGTATCCCCGCGAAGATAAGCAAACAAACGAAAAAACGCCAAGGCAAACATTTCCACCGAAAAGGAAAATAAAATTTTTAAATAAAAAAAAAAAAACGGACAGAAATGCAAACACAGTGAAAACCAATTCCCACCCACGAGCCGCACTCACAAAAAAGTGAAATGGTCTGAGTTTTTGGGAGGCGGTGGTGGGGTATTCAAATTCGCCATCTTTCAGTTCACGATGAACGTGAGCTGTTCATAATTTTATATTTTATAATTCACAAAAATCATACCGAAGTAGAGAGAAAAGAAACGAACGAAAAAAAAAGATTGCCTTTGAATAAGCGTGGGCGTGGGTGTACCCCCGTCTGGGGTGTGGTTCACACAATTGCAAATATTCCATTACTCAAGGAAAGTTCAGCCAAAAGCAGTTGAATTACTTGACTTCTTCTGCTTGTTCGTGGCTGAAAAGAAACTAAGGGAAGAGCAGGATATCTTCCTTTCGTTGGCTACTGCCATGGTTTCGGTTCACAATGTTCGTTCGTGCGTTCGTTCCCTCGTCTGTTGGTTGACTGGCTGCATTTGATGTAACTTATGTGGCTCATATTGTTGGCGTTGTAGTTGCTGTTGTTTTTGGTGATGTACTTGTGACGTAATAAATGAAATTTCCTTGTACGTAATTTGAGCACATTTAATGGAAATTTACATTGGGCAAGGCAGCAAAGTTTTATGCTAGGATTTTGTGAACTACAGTGGAATGCTTGCAAATTTTCTTTAAAATTATGAATAATTAAAATAAAAATAAAATAAATAATAACGTTCAGAAGTAAAGTTTTATGCGTTCCTTTACTTCTATTGAGTTTATATTTTTGAAGAAAATATCCCCCTTGCAGATTCCTGAATTATTTAGAATATGATTAGTGCTGGATTCACCCTATAGGCACAGTAGACATTTTTTTGTATTTTAAAGTAAAATTTGTAGATACAGCTAACAGTGCTGCAAACTTGAACTCCAAATTTCTGCGCATTTAACTAGCCTGATTACTACATTTTATCCTGATTACTCCATTCCCCTTTCATACACCAGCTGGGACCGACAATTCGCAGATGAGCAACCGCAACCAAGTTAATTGTTGATCATATGGTATTTGCTATAAAATAAAGTTTCTGCAAAAATGTGAGAGAAAAGTGGGCGTGTCAGAAACTATCCCAAAACACGACTCACGACCCATAGAACACATATATAAATTTTGGTGAAAATCGGTGCAGTAGTTTTAGCGTCAACTCGCGACAAACATACACGTCTCTTTTATATACATAGATTACTCTTGAATAAACCATTGCTTAAGCATTTCCCAAATGCTTGGCCAAATCATCACAGAAATATAAATTACTTAACTGACTTAATGCTGCAAGTACCTCTAGTTTTGGCTCGAATTGTATGAACAACTACAATCATCGGTCCTCGCAGTAGTTAGAATACAAAATTTTTGGAGATTGTGAAGATGAATGTACTTTCCAGAAGCAACCAGTGGACCTAGACAGCTGTGAGTCTACATATATGTCGTATGCACCCAGGAATTGAGACACTCGAGCCTGATTTTTGATTTCCATAAAGGGAACGTGGCCATTCAGAGAAGTGGGCGTGTCAGATATTGTATAATATATAGGCTCTCCTGAAGCCACCAGAGGACCTAGGAAGCTGCAAGTGCTCATGTATATTCTGTGAGACCATGGCAAGAGATTATTGAGTCGAACAATTCTAAATGTGGACATGTTAGATAACGGTAGACTATGGAAAGTAGACCTCATCACCAAAGGGATTGGAGAGCTGCAATTTCGCATATATATTCTGTGAGACAATGGCTGCAGGTTCTAGAGCAGGACTTTATATTTTTTTTCGAAAAGGGCCGTTACAGTTTGAAATATGACCGTGTCAATTGTAGTATGCTCTCTCCTTCAGTCACCTGTGAACCTAGGAGGTTACTATTCCACATATATATTCAGCGAAATCAAGGCTAGAAATTCTCGATCAGGTTTTTCAATTTAGAAATATGTCGTGTCAGATAAGATAATAAGGGCGTGGCAATTCAAGAAGGGCAATCCGAGAAGGGTTTAAAAGGATTCAAAAGTGTAGGGTATTTTATAAAATTTTGAGCTTTTGTAAATTTGCCCCACTTTGCATTTGCCCTGCGGCTAAGTTGTTAGCATTTTTAATAATTCAATCAAATTAAAATATCGCTCGGCATGGTTGTGCTGTGAGTGTTCGAGCATGCCGCAAGGACCAAATATACTGCATGCATATACTTGTGCACACACAAGCGCCTTTGATCCGCTTAAAACATTTCTTGGCGTAGTAATTGCGTGTGATGTTATTCTTTCCAAATTTTACGAGACACAAAATAACGTTTCGACAACAGCTGTTGTTGTTCAACAACTACCATAACAGCAACAACAAATAATACGAGATAAACAACAAAAAAAAAAAAGAAATATTAAAATAAAATACATAAAAAAAAATCGAAGCAAACTTTTTAAGGGGGGCGCAAGCTGTCGAAGCGCTTCAATTTGTTTAAGTTGTTTTGATTGCGGCAATGGTCGTGGCTGCAGTTTGGGTAAAGTGATTGGTTCTTGAGACGGTTCTTTTGTGTATGTGTGATTGGAGTTGGTTGCTGTCTATGTTTGTGGTTGTATGTATTTTTTGGCTGTAAAACCTTATGTTGCATTAAAATCAATTTTTTAATTTGTATTTTCATAAATAAACTGAACGAACAACTTTCGTAATTCAATGAAATGATACTTTCTGTCGGCTAAGATCTTAGGCTTTTACAGAACAGAAACTTTCGCCTCTGTGGGCTTATAAAGTCGTAAAATCATAAAATCATAAAAATGGTTATTTCGTTTTTATGGCCGCCTACAGACCGAGCCATCTGCATGGATATAATCTTAATTTTGAATTCTTTTACAAATTCGCTGCGAAGATTATTTTCCAAATTAATGGTTTCTTGTAATGAAATCAGTGCGAATTTCAAGAATAATCCCCGGCACGCAATTTACCGAAAAGTCTAGGCGCGTTTAGAATTGTTGTGGGCTCGACAATGATTGTTGTTGTGGCAAATGTTGCTGGTTTTGCTGTCGCATCGAAAAATAAAATCAAATTTGTCAAGGATTTAAGAAATTGTCTTCTGATTTTTGTGGCAATAAAATTGAATGACGACTTTTAGGATAAAAAAATTTAAATAAATTGTAAAAATTACGTTTTTCTTTAAATAATTAAAAATTAATGAAAAAAATGTTTTAAAATTATCTATTTTAAAAAAATAATATAACATTTTTCTTTTTATTTTAAAAAAAGAAATAAAATTTGTTAAAAAATAACGCCTTTAAAATTTTTGCATTTTTATATTTTTCGGCCCCAGAAAGTATGCAACAAAATTTAAAAATGTTCGTAAACCCAAACTTACCGATTCTGCTTGGTGGGTGGTGTGGCATACGGCACACCTAAGAACACCTCCACCGAACGCAAAAAACGAAAATTATCCAATGGCAAGATGAGGCCATGCAAGCGGCCATAGCGCGTTTGCACAATGCGATGACCCAACCTTCCATTTTTATAAATATCCGACGTAGATGCGTTCACAGCGTGTGGCAGCGCCAACAGCAGCAGTAGCGTTGCATAACTCAACAACTGCAGGCACAGGCTACGTCTCAAACACTGGCTGAGAGGCTTCAAGTCGAATGTGTTGGTGGTGCGGTGCATAGTGTGGCCAATGTGGTGCTATATTCTGTGATGGTTTTTTTTTTTTTTTGGTGAATTTTGTTTCACAAAGTTTTTGTTTTTGTACTTTGTGAATCTTTTAGTTTTTGTTTGTCCTGAACACCCCTTCCCTTCAGCAGCGATCAAACGAACTATCTGTGCGGTGTCCTTCTGGCGAGCTGGCAGTCTTTCATTTCCAGCTTGTTGGTGTGCGGAAATTGCGTTGGTGTAAATTTAAACAAAATCAAATATTTTCCAATCAACTTTGGAAATTCACAATTTTGTGCGTTGCATTTTTTGCAATTTGCTGGTGTGGCGTAGGGGTGATTGCTGACATATTGGTGTTGTTGTAGAGTTTGGCAGTTTTAGAAATATTGCTGAAATTTGTGGCAATTCACCTGTAAAGAAAAATAAAAAATTGTTGGTAAATTTTTGTTAAAAAATAAAAAAAAAAATTTTTTTTGTTAGTACCAAATAAAATTGGTTACTCAAATGAATAAAACTTTCCTCAACAATTTTGCGTAATTGAAACACATACGCACACACCCACTCGCACACAATACTAACTTCAAAAACTTGTTAGTCAATTTCCGTGTATTTGCTCTGCTGCATGTGCAAAGTTTAACTCTAGCGTTTCCACCAATGCATCATTGCATCGCTGATGTTCTTTGCTTTCGCAATTATTCTGTATTTTCCAAATAGAAAATATTTGCAATTGAAATTGTTTGCGGTTGCGCTTTCCACTTCATAGAATTGAGCGCGTACTCAATGCGTAAAGTGGAACATTTCAATTTAATTTTGCAATCAACCAAAGCCAATGAGTGCAGCATAAAGGGCCTGGATGAGCCTATAAGCACATTGAATGAAACTTTTGTGAGTGCTGATACATTTGTTTTGATATTTGCTTTAGAATATGTTACTTTGGTAGAATTGGTGGGATGACAAAAAAAAAAGAATAAAACCTTAAACTAGAAAAGTTTCAATGAACCCTGCTTTTGTTTTGTATTTTAAAGCATTGCATCATTACATAAGGTGAAAGTATCGCAGTATGGCATACTGAGAATTTTAATAAATAAATAATAAATCTTTTGGCATTCCCTAAAATATGTGCAAATTGGCGTAATATAAAGCAAACAGAAAAGGCATTTTGAACAACGGTTAAAATATGTACGAATATAATTTTTTCAGAATTTCTATTCAAACCAGTCTAAAAACATTCCAAAACAAGGAAAATAGTAAATTTTTATTTTGTTTTACTGTCCAAAATGAAGGCATGAACCCAATTCAATATTTGAAAATTCTTCATTAGTCTGTTACTCCAACGACCCAGAAAATTTGAACCAAATTGGAGACATGAAATTTGAGCCATGGCCGATTTGTCATGGAATGCCCTATAAACCCTTTTACCTACTGTAAGACTGAAAAGGGAACTCGAAAGAAATTAAAACCAAGCAAAACAAAATGGAAATCCAATGTCAACCAATTTACAATTGAAATACTACAATCGTGAATTTCGAAATCCTAACTTCAAATTTAAAAGCAGGGCCCCCAAAAATACAGTTTTTTGAGAGGTGAGCTTATTCATCGTCAATTGTCTTATGTATAACAATTTTGCTATTTGAATTCCGTTGACACTTTCACAAATTTGACCCAAAAAGAAGTAATTTTGTACAACATGGCGTATGAGTAACATTTATTACAAAAGAAGAGATTAATGCGAAAGTGGTTCTAGTCAGGTCGTGCTGAATATGATATGTGGCTTGTGGGGAAAGGATTGAGATTCAGTTCCTGATATTGACAATGATGCGGTTGGACCTCTTTTGCTTCAGACTTTTTTAGGTGAGTATCTTTTCGATTTCTGACAAATTATAATAACTGAACCTGTCACCTTACTGATGCGATATCTTCATTTGGATTTTTAATTTTAATTTAATTCAAATTTTTTTCATTTTTGGATTATTTTTTTTATTTCATTATTAAAAATACCGTTTTTATGTTTTTTTTTATTATATTATTTGTTTATATTATTTTAATTTTTTATTCAATCATTTCAGAATCAGTAGAAATTTCCTTTTGTCATTAATTAACTTTAATAGCATAAATCTGTAAACCACACCATGCGCAAATTGACAATTCCACTTCACTTATCATTTAAAAACTAGACAAGGGTATTTCAAATGAAAAAAAAAAAACGTTTGGCGCCATAAAATCGCAACGCTAATGTACATTTGAAATGAAAAATATATAAAAACTCACTACCTAAGTGCATCTAATCCAACAAACAAGGCAAACGTTTCCTTCACGTTTCCTCTTACCCGGGCAACTTAAAGCCCAACAAAGACGACCTTAATCCGTAAAACTGTAATTACAACGCGTTGCATTACATACTTTTGTGTACTGCTACTTCTCGGACGTTTAATGCGTTTGGTACGCCGCCCTGCCTCTGACAGACGCCAGGCCGCTGTCAGTGCAACACCGCATCTTAATACCACTTTATTCTCGTAAACTTAATACTAAGAGGAAACAGAAAAGAATGAAAGGATGAAAGAAAGAAAAAAACAAAAAGGAATTTGCAAAAATAAAAGAAACCTTGCAGTTTTACTCATTTCCGGAGTTGGCGTTTCAATGCAGCTAAAGCATTTCGCTTATTTTCACATTATATTTTTATACTTGCTATTTTTTCTTGTTGTAGTTTTTCCATTTTTCCATTTTTCCATTTTACTATTTTCTTTTTGTTTTTGGGGCAACTAAAAACTTTCCACTTGAAGCAAATAAAAATGAAGAAAAAAATGCGAAAAAATGTTAAAACGCCTTTTGTGGAATTTTCTCGTGCCACACCCACTGTAAGTATGCTTTTTATACAAAATTGTGTTTTTTTTCTTGGACTATTGTTACTAAAAGCTTGGTGCAATAATGTTTTCATAAAGTTTTTATTGTTTTTTTTACAATTTTTTTAAATTTTTTATTTTTTTTATTTTACAAAAATACTGTAACTGCTGTAAATAGCCTTTGTGCGTTCGCTCATGTGTTCGCTTTTGTTTTGGGTATTTTACACATTTTATACATTTTATGTACGTATTTGAGTGTGTGTAAATAATTTGTGTGCTACCATATTTTCCAAGTAGTTCCTGTGACGTGATTGTACTAACTGCCTCCATTATTTTTGCACTCGCCAGAACTAAAATGTGTAAAGCATTTTTTCTTAGCTAATTCTGTGCAAAACTGCATGGCATGCTTGCGTTTCTTTGTGTAATTGAGTGTGTGTGATTATTTAGTAAATGGTTTTTTACTTTGTTTATGTATTTCTGTTGATAAATGTCCTTTTGTGGGGCTGAGCGTACGTTATTAGTGTGTACGTTCTTCGGGCTTAAGCTTAATTGCAAATGGATTGCAAAGCATTGCAGCCAGACATTTTGTGTGCCACTTAAGATTTATAATTTTTGTTGCTGTTAAATTGTTGATTATTCTAAAAATGCCATTTCTTTTAACATAAATTCAATAAACAATCGCCTAAAGGAAATCATTCAAATGCCCCAAAAATTGAATACCGCTTTGGCCTCAACTTATTGGCCAATATGCAAATATTGAAGTATGCCAGTAAAAAAAAGTGTATAAAAACATGCCTCAGTAAGCATTCAACGGGATAAACAAACGCAATACACCAAAATAAAGCCAAACACTGACGTCAGCGCCAAGTAATGGCAGCCAGTAAAATCTTAAAATAAATCCAATAAGGAGAAAGAGAAAGAGGAAATTTGCCAAGGAAGCCGAAAAATATTCAACATAACAACACCAAAAAAAAAAATAATTCCACAAAAAACAATATTTGAATAGAAAAATCTAGGCAGGGGAAAACCGAATAAGCCAAAGCACGAGAAAAAAAGGAAAACAAAAAAAAAAATGACAATTGCAGGAAGTAAACAAAGGCAACGATTTACCCAAGGAAATGTGCTTAGAAGGAACACACACTAGGCAAATATCAACAATAACAATAGCAACAACAAAGCCAAACAACGACAGCAGCAACAATTGCGGCCAACAACGTCAGCCAAATTGGCTGCAATTGCATTCAAAAGAAAAAGGCAGCAGCCAAAAGAAAATGCAGCCAGAGAAAAGATTTGAATGGAATGCAATAAGAAAAGAAAAAAAGAAGGAAAAAAAGAAAAGAAATTGAAGGAAAAAAAGAGCCGAAGCTCTACAATGTTTGTGCATGAGCCAGAGCATGCAAAAAATGAATTTTCATATTGCTTTTTTTTATTGTGTAAATTTCCGCTGCCTGCTACCATGTGCACTGTACAGTTGGCGGAAGGAAAGAAAATTGAAAATAAATACGGGAAAATGCAAACGGTTTTTTTGCGTCATATTGGACGCCTTAATGGCGTGGCAACTCGAGAAAGGAAACCAAACATTGTGAAAAATGTGTAAGAAGGCAAGTGCCAGTGAATTCCGCTTAAAGTGAGAAAAATGAAAATGCGAATATATGCGAGGGCACTAAGGAGGCCCGAAAGGATGCACATATTTTTCTATTTCCGGCGAATATTGTGGACGGAAGTGCGACGAGCGTATTTAATGTAAGGCAAAATGAATGCGGTTCGCAACAAAAATATAAAAATGAAACAAAAATAAAATAAAATAAAAGATGGGGAAAATTGAAAAAGAAATTGAAACGTTGAGAGAGTGCAGTGTGTGTGTGCGTATGTGTGGCCGCATTGAAGTGCAATGCTTTGTCCTTGGTAACCGCGAGAGTTCTTTGACTGCATACATACAAATATGTGCGACTGTACATGTGCGGAATGCCGAACAAGTGTGAAAGGCATGCATAAAGCATTCTTTGGTGATATGGCGGAATAAGGAAATATTCATTTCCGTCTTATGTACATATGATGGCTATAACGATATTGATGATAATGACTATCCAATCGATATGATTTAAGACTATTGCATTGTGAGTGATAGTGGAAATGGTTTAAGGAATGGGCAATACATTTTGAAAATTTATTATTATACCAAGGCAAGGATACGCTAAGGAAACACATGAACAAAATATTTCCTTGAAAATTCTGCAATAAATTCAGGGAATGTGTTTCCTTAAATCAACATGATCCCCGTGGAAATTTAAACAACAAACAAAATTTGTTTAAATTCCAAAAAATCCTGTACACAGCTCTTGCCGCTCGAACTAGACAAGCGAAAAAATGTTGCCGTGTTATCAAAAATCCAAAAAAACGAAAAAGCGAAAAAAACAGCAGAAGAGCATGACATTCTTGTCAAAGGATAATGTTGTGCAAAGAGAAGAAAAAACGAAAAAAAGTAAAGACGGTAGCGATGTACCCAAAGCTGATTACGCGCATCATGGGGCTCCATGTATGTGTGGTAAAAATAAATAAAACAGCGTTAAAAAAATACAACACAGCGAAGGTAAATTCAGCCGTAAAAACGTAGTTTAGTTTAGCAGTTTCGCCACCACCAGCTCTGCAGCGCTCACGCGGAACTTTCAAGGGATTTTCTTATTCAGCTTGTATGGGCCGAGAGCTGAGAACTGGCAATGTCGTTTTTAATATTTACTTAAGCTGAAATTGAAGCTACTCACACACATACAGAATCTTTTTCATGCATGTAAGTAGTTAATATTACTGCCCATTCTTTTTTTTTGTACAAAATTTTAATTCAAAGTTGAAGATTATAAAAGAAAAGTAGAGCATTGCGCCCTACGTAGTCGGCTTACGTATTCACCTCAGGCCGGGTAGCTTGTTTGGTGCACAACTTGTCATTAAGTTTAAGTCGGCGTGGGGTTAGCTCAGGCGCAGCTAGGTAAACAGTGCTGATTAAGCGCTGTGATACTAAACGATTGAGGGTGCAAATGCAAAGACTTTTGATATTAGATGTTTTAGAAGACACCGGAAGGGGCGAATGAATAATGTGTAGAGAAGTACAATCTCTTTGAATGCCTTCGGGATTTTCAGATTCGAGATTTTGGTACAAAATTCAGTTGCCATATATAAATAATGACTAGATGTAAACTTAGATTAAAGAATTCATAAACTTTTTCTCAACAAACGCTTAAAATTAAAGATAGAAATTAAAGATAGAAGATAGAAATAGTTTATAAAAGTTAATTGAAAAGAAAAGTAATAAGGTGCTTGAAAATATGTATATATAAAAGAGACATGTATGTTTGTCACGAGTAGACGCGAAAACTACAGCACCGATTATCACCAAAATTTATATATGTCTTCTATGGGTAGTGAGTCGTGTTCTAGGATAGGTTTTGACACGCCCACTTTTACCGCCCACAAGTTATAAAAACTGCATATTTCTCTGAAATTTTTGCAGAAACTTTTTTCTGATAGAAAATACCATATGATCAACAATTAACAAATAACAAAGTTGACAAATAATACACTGAATTGACGACTACTTAGTTGGTACTAAGGTTTGGTAGCATCTAAATTTGACTAGGTATTAAAGTCTAAAGTTTTCAATGCTTTCCTCCTCGCTAAAAAAAAGTCACGAATGAAAAAATTCTAAAAATTGCAGCTCAATAAAATGTTTGAAATCAATTCAACCGTCCAAACCTGTGGCCATCACATTCTTTATCATGTTAAATATTCACAACTTCTTCTCAAGCACTTGACAAAAATAAAAATATAGAAAAGGAAATACAAGAACGTCCACTTAATGTGCCAGTCCCGAAATAAAATTAATCCCTTGCATGAATATTTCATGATGCATTACGAGGCGACTGTGACCACCTTCAGAGGAAAGTCCATTTAAGCAGGGCTCTCGAACGAATGGCTACACACTTTATGCAAATCGCAATTCGCCCCTGCACGATAAAAAAATATGTGCAAAAACACAAACCCATTTCATCCTATTTAAAGCATTTTGTCGTTGGCACACAGTCTCGCATAGTCATACATATGCCCACTTACTGCATGAGTGAACATAAAATATTCGTTTCGTCTCCAATCCATTGGCAACAATTTAAATAAGCATATAAATTCATTATTTTCAGTTATGCCCCGTTTTCGGCCCATGATGCTGCAAATGTTCTATGTCACCCAGAACGAAGAGCGATACAACGAATGCGATAAGTGAAGAAGAAAATAAAATAAAATAAAAAAGCAAATGAAAAAGGACAAAAGTCATTGGCACTGAACCGTCAACGAAGAGAACAGTACAGAACAGCACCAAACGTAGTAAAAATTTGACTGCGGAGAAGAAACAAGAACAAAAACTTTTGTAAGTGAGTCGACAGTATGTCGTTGGTAGAAATGAAAGCGTGTTCACTTTTAAGCTGGACACGCGCCTTTTAATGTGATTTATGATTTAAATTCTCCATGCGGGTAAGCATACTTTTAGGCGTAGTACATCATTCTGATATTATACACACGCCAGTATGCGAAAAAATTAAAGCGTACTATGAACTGCAAAATTGTTTATGAATTGCGGGTAAATGGATTTTGATAGCAATGTGTTTTTATAGCAGAAATTTTTAAATTTCTTTATTGCAAATAAAGCGATTTTCAATGTATCCACTTTAAATTTTCTCTGATTTTTTTCAGCATAAGAAAATTAAAATAAATGAGAAAACACACCAGTCTGATAACGTATTGGTTTTGATGAAAACGAAAAACAGTGTTTCCAGCTAGCATGAAATGCTGGCCATAATTAAATTTGTCAAAATTGTGATGGAATCTTTTGGGCAATTGTATATGGAACCAAATGTCCCAGTAAAAGTTTAATATGAAGTGTGCATCTCCATCACGGTAGGCGTATCCCTAAAATTTTGTTTGGTATTTTATAAATACCTAGCTGGGCTGGACCCGCTTTTTACTGTTGCATTATTAAATTTATCACATAAGCAATTTTTCTCCCTGAAAGCGAAAAGAAAAAATTCCACCAGAGTTGGAGAGAAATTCACAGATATGGTAACACTGTTTGCAGCGCCATCTGTGGGAAACAATTCGCACATGCGCAACCGCAACCAAGTTAATTGTTGATCATATGGGTATTTTCTATGGGAAAATAGTTTCCGTAAAAATGTGAGAGAAATATGCAGTTTTTCTAACTTGTGGGCGGTAAAAGTGGGCGTGTCAAAACCTATCTATGAACACGACTCACGACCCATAGAACACATATATAAATTTTGGTGTGAATCTGTGAGGTAGTTTTAGCGTCTACTGGTCCCAAGCATACAAGGATTTTCTTATTCGGTATCATTGACCTCCCAAGAGTGCGTCTACAGCTCCTGTAAATTGATGCCAACTTTTTATACTAGCTGGAAACGCTTCATTTCATAAAATCGTTTCGGTCAGTTTTCTTCCATTTCAAATGGATTTTTGCATAGAGTGATCGACGATACGATATAGTTTAACCCTTAATTTGTCTTTATATCGAAATAAGACTAAGTCAACATTTTTGATTCGTTGTAACTTGGACATTAATGGGGATTCAATACTGAGTGAGATACACTCCTATGATGGTTAAACGGTCCCCTTGTGTTTTTATGGACCTAAGTGAAAATTGTGTACAGGTGCTTTGAGTTCAAAAAAAACAGAATTTTATTTTTGAAGTTTTCAAGTTCCATTAAAAATCGAACCGATATTTTGCTCATTTCCGTGTAACTTCTTTTAGTCACACAATTATAATAATAGCTGCCTTTGTCCTGATTTTATTTGTATTGCTTTTTCTTTCCATTATACGTCTTTTAATTAATTTCAGTCGTTATTACAGTCGATGTAATTTGCCCGCAGTGAGGCACGTTGAAAATGGGGCGGCAAACTTTTCGGTTGTGCTTCGCACCTTTTCATCAAACCAAAAAAGGAACTTTGTGCACAGCCAAACAAAATAAATTGTAAAGTTTCGCAACATTTTGTCCCCGTCACCCTACGTGGCCACACCTTGGCGTGTGAACCATTAATATTTTCCACAATTTTTCCAAAATATTCGCAGCTCTCATAATGAAAAGCAAGAAGCAGGACGAACATTATCCACACATAATAAATAATCAATAAGAGCGTCGAGCGGCCCAGAGTAAATACAACAATAAGAAAAATAAAAAACCTGGCAACTAAAAGGAAAATATCTATAGAATTGAATTAACAGCAACACATCTGCTAATGACAGTTGACAGCAACGCGAAAACGAACGCTTCGAGGCTACACTGCCACCGTCATTGAACTTCCGGTTTCCGTTTTTCTCCTAGCGCCATACGCTTTCCACCTGCCTGCCAGAAAGTGTCGACGGCGTTCAATGGGACCGCCGCTTATCGCGCGTTGTGGCGCGTGATGACTTGGCGCTCAGCTCTCCAGACTGATTATCAACTAACCCTCTTTTTACATCTACCTCTACCTCTACACTAAACTATGCTGAAAGATGCATTTCGCAATAGTTCGGAAAGGAAATTATGGCGCTCGCATTAAAATTACTTACAACAATGGCAATGGCGGGAAATTTTTCATTATTGTGCGCTGAACATTTTAGAAATGTTATGAGAAAATAAAAATTATTTTATGGAAAAAAAAGTCTCTCCTCATTAGCAAAGTAATTCGAGCGGAAGTGCAATGCTGGCTGAACGGTGTTCAAGTGAATTGTGAGGCAGCGATGAGGGTTGAAGTTTAACGTAGAAGCAATTAATTTTCTGCACCTCAGGTAAGAGCGGGGCATTATTCTATTACATAAAAATAAAAAAAATATATATTTTTTTAAATAAATATTTTAAGAAAATAATGTTGAAAAAAAAATGTTTTAAACGGCGGTGTTACAAATTGTGCTTGCCTCAAGCCAACATAAATCCATGCACGGTAATCTTAAATAAATTGATTAATTTACCAACAAGGACTAAACTGCCTACGATATAATTTTTCTCCAATTAGGGCACTGCTTACCATCCCAATAGCAATTATTTCCACTACCGACCTTTGGCCATTCAGGAATTGCCTCACTATTGAGCTTACAAGGGAAACAAACAAACAAAAAACAACAACACCAAGGAAAAAAACCATCAGTGTATTAAAATATAAACAACAAAGCACTCAAAATTTAAGAGAGAAAAAACCCCCCAAAAAAGAAAGCAAAAACTCCATCACCATCATCATCAGCCATTGAAGTCATAAATCATTATCCGCATTTCCTCATTAATAGCATCAACACCAAACCAGTCAGCATTTGCTGCCAACACCACCCTCTGCTGGTAAGTTTTTGCAAACACCCTAACAACACTACCCCAGCCATCGCACACACCTTAGCAACTACTTACTCCTGCACTTACCCCATCGGAACTTTGTTTACCCGCCAACAGCTTAATTGTGGGACGCATGAAATATTTCCGTGCGGATTAATTAATCTTTTCTTGATGTTTCAAGGCGCGTTGAAACGCACCACCCCAATGTTCGCTCCCGTTCTTTCTCTGGAGGTGCACAGGTGAATTGCTGACGCTGTGATTTTCATATTAAATGTTCTCGCACGAATATGAATGGGGCGGTGGGAGCGAGTATCAATTAATTTTAATGCACCCTCACATCTGTACGGATGAGCAGGACAGGTTGGGTGGGCCGTTAGAAGGCATTGTTATTTACAGTAAGGTATTCTTAGTTGATAGAGAGAGAGAGAGAGAGAGAGAGTGTGGTAGATGAAATGCTGACGGAGGACAGAGCTCTCAATTGGGGCCATACTTCTTTCATTTGAATTTCAGTAATTAGAAAATAAATGTGTTATGAAAAATTCTTAGAAGAACCGGAGAGAATCGAAAATATTGAAGAAATTTTTAAATTGAAAGAAAAGGAAAAATGTATCGAAAAATTATCTAAAAATTGTAGAAAAATTATTGAAAAACCTGAAAATAGCTCATTAAAGATCTTAGTATACGAAAGATACCAAAAAGTGTTGAGTTGTCTCATTAAAAAGTTATTAAAAATTATCGGAAAATATTCAAGAAATTATCGAAAAATAATTTTGTTGTTTTTATCGAGAAACTATCGAATATTTATTGTTTTTTATTATTACCGAAGTTGAAATACCCTTACACAATATAAACCATTTGGAAGTAGCTCGAACATAAAAAAATATTGGGCTCAGGACGCCATTTTGACCCATTCATATGTGGTTTTAAACCTCGGACTTTGTCCAAAATCCGTTTCTAAAAATTTCCTATAAAATCCACTAAAAAAAATGTTGTCTGAAGACCCCATTATGACCCATTAGTTTTGGAATCTCGGTCGATGTCGAAAATTCTCTATAAAATATAGATAAGTTATCGATTAAATATCGAAAAAACATCGATAACATATCGAACAATCGTCGAAAAATTATTGCAAAATCATCTAAATATTATAGATAAAATATCGAAAAATAAGGTTTTTTGCATTTGTGAGAAACTATAAACTAGTTTCCCATCAAGTTACTTTCGTTTGCGGTCTACGATTTCAGTCACTGCAAATACAAGTGTATTTTCTCTAAAAGTATTCAAAATTTGCAGCAATTACTCCTCCTCCTTTGAGTGTTTCAGAAGGCGCAAATTGATCTAGAAATATTATTTTTATTAAAAATAAAAATTTCAAAAAATTCTTGATATAAAATGGGTGAAACTAAATTGGAATTAAAAAATTGTATATCCTTTAGGCCAAAGATTTTTTAGAATGGAATGGGTACAACAAAAAATCGGGAAAGCATTTATTGTAACAAATCATTCAAAAGTACGTTCATTTCAAAATCACTGGCCTGAGGAGGTTATACGTTGCACACCATTTGGAAAAACGTTTTCCTTCTTTTAGTAGTAAATGGTACATCTTACGGAAAATCCTCAATATCTGTACAATCTCCCTAAGGTCCTCATTAAATGTAGGGTAGTTTAGCTTTGATCTGACCCAAGATAATTCGCTTATTAGTTTTTATTTAATTTTTTGATAAGCTTTATTGAAAATGAAGTTAATTTTTCGAAAAGTTTACTGCTCATACTCGTACCTCTTTCGTTTGTTGTTACTTTAATTTGTTTTCATTTAATTTCATTCCCAACAATCACATTTTTTTTCAACTTTTGTATTGCACTTTTGAAACTTTTCTGCACTTGAAGTGCTGCCATTTAACTTTAAGTGCACAAAACTCTATGCTCTCGCTGTGCTCAAAAGTGTAATTGCTGATGATGGTTAATGTGGCAGAAAATAAGAGGGAACTGGTGCATATATGTGGATAGTACTTACCATTAAGGGTATGTAATAGAGATGGTAAGTATTTTTTTTTTTTTTTAAATTTCTTTTTTGTTTTACAATTTTTATAATTTTAAATATGACATTTTTTGCTTAGTTGGAGTAAAAAATTTAATGCTGAATGCAATGCCTAATGCAATTTGAAAAGTAGTTGCCGCACACACACACACACAAATTTCACACAGACAAAATTTTGCAACATTGCCTGGGGGAGGCAGTCTTTCTCTATGTCTGTACATGTGACAGTCTCTGCGCGGTCTTCCAGTGTGGCGTTGTCACATCCGTTTTACATTTTTTTGGGAAACATTTTATTTTTCAACGCTTCAATTTTTCACGCTTATTCTTTATGTTGCCCCCATCACATTTTGCCCTAAAAGTCACTAATAACACAACCATATGGAGTGTGTGGTGGCTCACACAGCTTCAAAACTAAAAAAAAGTGCTTAAAAAAAGTTTTATGTGCGGGGTATTTCCGGGACTTGGGCGCTTTTTGTGTGCTGCATCACAATTGCGGTTGCACTAGCAATGGAATGCTGAAATGTTTTATTTTTTGGAATAAATTATTTTAATATATTTTTTTTGCTAAATCTATTTAGGAGTTTTTTTCCCTGGCATTTAAATGCATATGTTCCTTTGCTTTGGTAAAATATTTTTAGTACATGAAAATTCTCTAAAATGTTCAAAAAAGTTTTGCTTTTTTTTCGAATTTCTAACATGTTGATGAGGCAAAAGTTTTGAAATGCTCGCCTGCAGGAAATGAAAACGTTGGAAATGAACGCTGCAAATAGTATTTCATGGTTGTTTGATGAATATTTGTAAAATTTCTAAAAACTGTTGCATAAATATAAATTGAAAATAAGTAAATAGAAAAGTTTTTTTCGAACGTTTCCCTTACAGCGAAAATGTTAACAGTGGAATTATTTCAATTAAATTTAAACTATAATAAAAATTAGAAAATACAAATGAGCAGTGAAAATTTATTAGAGTATACACCAACTACATTATAAACCCTCCGCAGTTGTCTGCAATAATTTGACGAACAAAATTTCGGTATCTATTCCCTAAAATTAAAACAGAAACTCTCACTAAACACCTTGCCAACTTCGGATTGAATTTCAACAGAAAATTTAATGCACAGAATTTTGATCAATATTTGAATCTATTTATAACTTCCAAAATAAGTTTCACCCAGGCACAATCCCAGAAGGTCACATCTTTGAGAATTAATTTACGAATCATGCTGTCCAAATAATTCATAGAGGAAATTCCAATTTGCATGCAAGATTATAAAGGCTCAACTACAATAGGAATAAGAAGCCCTCTTAAGTGAGTTTCTGCAAAATACCATATGCATGACTCAGTGCACTTATATTATACATGCTCGACAGTTCCGTGAGATTTCGTTCAATTTGATTTAATTAAACACTAAATAAAAATATTTTCTATTATTTTGAAATTACTATTTTTCAAATAAAAGTAATTTTATCCAAACAAACTGAAAATTTCCAAATGAAATACTTTTAAAATCGTTTTTATGTCGAAACATGCCCAAGCTTAAAAGGTAGCAAAAAGACACATTTTAATTATTTGAATAGTAATGGTTTTTTGTCTGACTGTCCCAAATGGCGTAAGAGAGTCTGGCCAGGTATGGCCCAATTGTTGGACAGTGACAGTTTTGACGTCTTCAATGGTCAGAACCACAATGTAGTGTCAAGTGTCAAAGCATAATTTCTCTTTTAGTGAAGCCTTGACTCATTGGTCGGGGAAACAAGAAATGATGAGGAGCTTTTTTTTTATGAGTTCCATATGTTAATTATGTTTTTTCATCGATAGAAAGTATGTAAGGAATTTGTATATCATTTTTATTGAGAAAAAGGCAAAAAATAGTGCAACATTATGTCAGAATAGCGAAGCTGTCCAGCTGTTGGACACTGGATAAAGAACCTTTCCAGCATCCAATTGTAATTTTTATAATTATGATGTAGTAAATAAAAAAATTCCACACCAGAAATTTCAAATACATCGTAAAAGTCTGAACTTAGGACCATAAAATCCGATTTTAACTGGAGCTACCCTATTCCAATTTAATTTAATTTATTTGTATTTATTCGCAAGTTTTAGTTCCATTGAAGGTATAAACATTTAATAACCTTTCTAAAACTTATGTTTGAACTTCAATTTATAACTTGGACTTCGGTGTATTTCAGGTGTCCAACAGGTGGGAAGACATTTTTTGGAGTCACCAGAAAATTGTCTGTGCAAAAAATATGTTTTAAGGAACTTGAATGCTTTAATAGTAGCTACTAAGTGGGCATTTGGCACGGTACATGTACCACTTTTTGATACAAAATGTATACACATTTAGACATAATTGTATAAAATATGTACTACTTATGGCATAAATAGGAAAAATTATACCAAAAATCGTTAATTTTTTGGACAAAAATTAAATTTTATACCTTTTGGTATTTAAAATATACCGAAAAGTTTTTGTGAATATATCAAAAATGTTACAATATACCACAATTATGTACCAAATTTGGCCAAAATGCCCACGGAGTATTGCTTTAAACGAAAACATGTCCAACAACTGTGCAGACTGCATCATATAATTTATAGATATTGGTTTGATCACTATTCTGCTGGCAGATATACATAGAAAGTATTTCTTCAATACGTGAAGTAAGGAAACTCAAAATATCCAAAAAAAACCCCTAAAATTAAGCTGAAACGTTCATGGACTTCTGGTAAAGTTGAATAGCTTAAAAACAACTATGAACAATCTCACTCTCAAATTTATGAGTTTTTGGCTTTTTTGGAGTTATACTTTTATAACTTTGTGAACAAACCGGGCGTAAATGTTATACTTTAAGTGGTTGGCCGAATGGAATGCAGCTGTGGTGATGCCTGAACACAAAATCTGCTGCGACAACTGAAGTTTCGACCAATTGGCTGCTGCAGCAACCGCTACTTGTGTACGATCTTTTGAGAAGTTTTTTAATTACATTTTTACGTTTTTTTATGCTTTTCCTTGAGTTTTGATAAAGGACTTTGGTGCAAATTATAGTTGTGCCTTAAGACGGGAGCGTAAAGAGAATGCAAAAGTTTGTTTTTGAATATCTACTGTTAGATTTCTTTATTTCCTGACTGGCATCGAACCTATGATCTATTGAGGTGCTGATACTGAACTAGCTACAATTTTGGCTATTTGCTGACATTTCACACTTGAGTTCGTCAATAAGTAATTTTCCATGAACTTCTGGCCTGAAGGGTTACTTCACACCCACTTTTCACTTCTTCAAACCACACAAGTGCCTCGATAGTGGTTTAATTATGGAAAATTATATAATCTCCCAAATAATACAAGTATGACATAAATCATGCGCACACATTCTTACACTCACGCACAAACACTTCCACACAATTGACAGCCACTTAACAAACAGACAAAAGTGCGCGACACTTACACGCCCACTTATACGAACGCCTTTGTTTGGTAATGCCTTTGCATAAAACCACCCAAAGGCTTTTGAATAAATTCAAAGACAATGTGGAAGTCACGAAAATATTCTCATACACACGAGCGCAAACAATACACCTTCCTGCCGAGTTTTCGGATTCTAATTTTTGTTGTTTTGTTTTTTTTTTTTGCCAAATATGAGAAATGAGACATTTGCTGGAAACTTTAAAATTGCTTTTGACAACAATTGGCTGCAATGAGAACTTGAAAATTATTTACGCGCCAAACAAACAACTGTGGAAGTTTTCTAAAGAATGAATGAATTAATGAATGAATGGGTGCAAAGTGGCAGAAGAGGTGTGGCGGAGGGTATTAATGTGTTTGCAAGAGGCGGAGAATGTTGAGCTGCGAAGGGTTTTCGCATTATTATTTCAAATTTTGAAATTTATACGCGAAAAACTTCATTTGCATGCAGCGTGGTAAGGACACGCATATGCTCACAGATTAGCCAAATACACGCACACATTTAGTACGCACACATACATGCAAATGCATGACTGTGCTTAAATAAACAAAGAAGTGTTTGTGTGCGGAAGTTTTTGTTTAAAAGCATATGAGTTTGAGATTTAGTTGTGCGTGTGTGTGTGTTTGGGTTTGCGAGTGCGAGTGCGAGTGCGAGTGCGAGTGCGAGTGCGAATGCCAACTTTTAACATTTCCATTGTCCCTTTGTCTTTGCCAACTTCTCTGTTACGTTCTGCGCTGTTCGCCTCCCTCCCATAAACTTCTCTTTTGTTTTTGTTTATATCGTGACTTTTTGCTTTTAATTTTTTTTTTGTTGTTTTGTTTTCTTTTTTCATTAGCACTGAAGCGCGAACTTTTGCCACACAATCTGTTTCCTTCCGCCTTTTTATGTGGTAGAGCTAATATGGCGGCCGTTTCTTGTGCTGCTTGGTGGCTACATATTTTGGCTGCGGAAATGGGCGTACTGGTATTTAGCAGCTGACACGGACCCAAGATCGCGTTTGTTCTAGTCTTTCTATTAGTTATATATAAGTAAATACATGTATGTATATGTGAAATTGTGGTGAAAGAATAGGTACGCATTTGTGTGTGTGCACGATGCAGCTATTTTTAGCCACTCATACGTCCGCACAAATGCTGTTGAAATTTGCCGTTATGTTTTGTTTGTTTGCTTGTGGCACTGGGAAAGTTTCTTTGTTTTGCAATTTTCGGTGTGTGTGTGTTTTTGTGTATTTTTTGTATTTTACACCAAATCGTCCTTAATTAAGAAATTAGTTGGTTCGCATTTCCCTGGCCGTATTTAGCGCTTTGTTTCACTTAATTGGCGCATTATTTCTTATTCAGTGCAAAACATATGAAGCCTTGGCCTAGCGTGCTAGGAAATCATTTGTAAAATTATTTCCTTTTTATCACTGCAGCACAGTGTTTTCAATGGAAATAGTTAATGGGCCTATTTAGCGAAGTGGCACGTCCATATTTTGCAATGTGGTAATCTATTTTTGGTATGGCAATCGAATTGTTTTTATTTCTATTCAGTTATTTTTAAATTAAACTAATTAATAATTTCTTTGATATTTATTTACCAATATACATACATTAGCGTGATCCAAAATCGTTTTGGGACAAATTCGACGGGAAGTTAGTAAAAAAATTAAGAGAACTCTTCAAGGAAAAAATATCTATAAGTAGCTTTTTTTTACGAACCCCCCCCCCCAATTTCTTTAGGTTTTGGACAAAAATGTCCCCAATTTGTTTTTTAATGATTTAGCTACTAGAACACTGTTTGCCTAAATTGAGTTGCACTCATATTAAATATTGTCTATTAAATATTCTGAATGGCTAAAAACTACCTAACGTTTCCAAATAAATTTATTGCATTTTTTATGGGATAAAATTATATTGCAATAATACATTTTAGTTATTCACACCCTATTATTATATTGAAATTGATTTAGTTTGATAAAAAATGTATGTTTGGCTCTCTGGGAATCTCCATCTTATGACAGCAAAGCAAATTTTATTCCATTCCGAGTTGTTGGAAAAACCCTCTTCAACTACCTGAATACAATATTACAAAACAAATGAAGTAAAATCGAGAGACCGATACACATAACCACGTCATCAGCCAGAGTTCTTTGCTCTAATCCATACCAAACATTACCTAATACACAGTAATAATGACCACTACCAAATCGACTATTTCAATGTGTGTACAACAGTTTCTTGCACTTTCTAAATGCTCAAATCAGTGCCAGAAAAACTTAAAAAACTTGAGAGTTATGCCGAAGCACAAATGTCCCATTTGGAAGTATCTCGAATATACAAAATTTGTATCTATTTATATGTGGTTTTGGAACGTAGGATCATGTCCAAAATCCATTTCTAAACATATTCAATCAAAAACAGAAATACTAAAATTTCAAGTCGATATCTCCAAAATTGCGACCGCCATCGTGATGACACACAGACGGACAGACAGATGGACATGGGCTAAATCGACTCAGGAGGTGATGCTGATCAAGAATATATATATTTTTACATACCGGACACACCTCCTTATGGGCTTTACAAACGTTGTGTCAAAGGTAATATATTTAAGTGTTATTGTAACGCCATTCTGGCGAAGAGTACAATGGTGTTGCAGATTTATTTGTATTAAATTAAAGCTCTAAGGCCCGATATCACTGACTGTGCTTAGTAACGGAACTTTACAGTAATCCTACACATTTGCCATACAAATGTTACATCAATAGAAAATTGAATTTAGCTTAGTGTGTGCGGGTAGTATAAGTATTTGTAGAATATTATGAATATAATAGTAAGCAGCTGAAATGTGGCCAAAGCAAGCAACAAAATTGGATTATTCTAAAGGATGAACAATATAGAAGTGCCTCAAGTAAGAATATATGAAACAGCAATGGAACCATCTGTATATTACATAAGCAAAACGCAGCGAACAGCAAGAGCATTAGTGCTAATGATTAGTGTTTATGTCAAGCATTAGTGGTTAATTTCAAAGAATTTAACTATGAATCGATTCAAGTAAGATACCAACTGATCAATACTGCCATAGAATACTTAGAAATTTCCTCTATATTCGTATGTGTGCCTTGGAATTGTAAGTGATTTTTTATGTTTCCTAAATAATTATAAATAATTGTAGAATTTATGACGTTAGGTGGCATTCACAAAATTCTTTGAAGTTTTTTATTCTTATTTCACTCCACCACTAATGGCTTGTTGCAGCTTAAAACACACGAAAACGGAACGGCACACGTTCCTCAGTCAAGGCACGAACGCACCATAGCAAATTCGTTAAGAAACATAAGTTTGCATAACTTTATTCTGCAAGTAAATGTGGTGCGTGTGTGTGTTGTTGCCTTGCCTGCATTTGGCAAATGCAATAGACGCTCACGTGTGCGTGACGATGAGTGCATCACGCGATAGTGCTGCTGTGCGTGCTAAATACTAAGCACATTCTAAGCAAAGCAAGCACCAAGTACAGACTAAGCAACTTTCAATGCGCTTTCAGTCATTTGAATATTTTTCCCAAGCATACGCCCCGCATAGCTACAAATATTTTAACTGTTTCCTTGGCTTTACAATGCTCTTTTTTTTTGCTTCTTTTGCTGCTCTCTATGCATTTCATGTTCTATTCGTTTGCATAATTAACATGCATTTTATTTCCGTGTACCTTTTTGCACCCCTGAGCCGGAAGTAAGGCCAGTGCCGTTGTTTCACTTCCTCATTTCCATAATATTGTCCTTATTGTTGTTTTGGTTGTTGCTCTGCATTGTGGGCAGTGAGCTTTAGATGTTCTGACTGTGGTGCATGGTGGGTAATTTTGAAACAGTTCTTTTTTTGGTGTTTTCGTTTGACAATTAAAAAAAAACAAAAAACTATAACAGAGTGACATTAAAATAGCAAAAAGTGTACACAAATTTTGCATAACTAACAATTTTATAGCTTTTTGATAAACATTTTTAAATGAAATTTTATTTTTTGTTTTCACTCAAACTTTTTCTGACTAAAACTTCCAAAAACCAATTTAAAGCGAAATGTTAAAAATTTTTTTTTTTTCGTTTTGCCACAAACATTTTTCACATAACTATTCCAATTATAATATTTTTATGTCACCATATAACTATTTTTTTCACATTCTATTTAACATTTTTTTTAAATTTGTTTGTCAAAAACTCAATGTATTTTATTACACTATGATCTGCGTTTGGTAGTTACAAAGCGAATTCATTTTTAATGTAATTAATTTTCATTACTCGTAAATCAATTTGTTTTGTATTTTGGTGTACTAAAAATGTTTAATCCACTTTCAGTGGCAATTTGTCACTGAAAGTGGATTAATTTCTGACCAGACTGGGATTAACTGGATATTGGCTATTGGTAGACGGTATTTGTTTTCATCTTCAGTTTATGTAGAAGATAGTTTATGGCTCGAGTGATGTCTAGCAACGGCTACGTTGTCAACTGTACTGCATTAAAGTCTTTTTAAATATAATTATTTCATTTTGTTACTCATACGCCATGTATAGCACTGCACGATAAAAGTTTTGCAAAATGTTTGTTTAAGTGATTTTTGTTTCATTCCAAAAATACATATTAAAAAAATAACATAGACTTGCCTTAATTTTTACGTGAAGTATCAAGTTATACCATTTTTAATTAATTTTTCTTTATTTAAAGGAAATATATTTTATTATACATGTACAATATATTTTAATTTGATATTTTATACCAGCCAATGGGAAACGATTACTTGGACGATTAATTGGAGCAGTCCTTTTTTTTGATGAGTTATATTATTCGATAACACAAAACTTATGTGTAAACTATATAAGAGGCTGTCTTGGGAGGAGTCGAGAATGGATATAATTACAAAAATGAACTCGTTTTTTTTTATATAAATGCTGATCAGAGAATGCCAGCGATGCACCGCACTCTTTCATACATGTATACTTAGTTTTTCTATGATTCACTCTTAAAAATATCTCTAAAAAATCATTGACTCAAAACATAAACAACGTAGCGGTGTTAGACGCTCTCTCTCACTCATATACTTTGAGTATAAGTTATTCTTCATTGAATTTTCGCACACAACGCTTTGGTGAGAGTAAAACAAATACGCCACATACTTATTGTTACATTTTGCTTATGTGTTGGAGATCTCGCAGCTAAATATTATAAAGTCTATAGTTGAGGATGCAAACATCTTCGAGTTGATGGGTGTATTTTCACAGAAAAAATGTTCCCAATTATTTTGGCTCTAGTACTTACTATTTGCAAACTAAACGGGTTTTCGATGTGCTGCTTTTGTTTTAAGAAACAAAAGATATTGAAAAACTACACGATTTCAACAAAACCTTTTTTTTCATCTTCGAACCACGCGTTGTCTTTGTCCAAGAAGCGTTTAATTAAAAACTGTACGCTGCTACAGCAACAACAAACAATGAGCCTATTGTTTTTCTCTTAATTGGCACTGCTTTCTTTTGACTCTCTCTCCTTCACTCCTCTCTACGTTCGACAAAAGGCCCTGACTCTTACCGAAAAGTTCAATTGCATTCAATAAAAACTTAATCGCATTTTCATATTAATACCTACAATTGCACGTAATTGTGCACTAACATGTGAGTGCGTGTGCGTGTGTGTGAGTTCAATCGACAGCTTAACTGTCATTTGAACTTAATGCACCGTTAAATAATTTAAAACCAACTGCTTCTTTTTGTGACACTTAATGCTGGCAATTATGTTCACGAGTGTGTGTAAAAGTAACATTGACAGTTGCATGTCAACGCATTTATGGCAAAAAATATGATCTGATAAACTTTTCACTGCAGAGTAAAATTCAATCAGTTGGGGAACTTTTGGATTTTTTTTTTTGGTTTTTATTTCATTTCATTTAAATTCATTTTATGGGATTTAAGAACTTCGAAAAAAATTAAAATTGTTCTTCATAATCAATCATATGCGATGATAATTGATAATGATTTATTATCTGTTTGTGGTGTATTAATGCGTATATGAATTTTAAAAGTGATTTAATTTTTGTAATTAACGGGACTGGGTTTTTTTAAATACAATTTTCTAGGCTTTCGTAAGATTTTATTTATTTATCCCGACTATACAATTGCCATAAGAGATTATTTCGAATTGACCTAATAACCCTTAATATGTCAAGCGAAAAAGTATAACAATGAAATTGTGAACTCTACCGCCTCTGGCACTACAAAGTGCTTTTGATGGCCACTGACAGTAGAATTGAAATATTTCGCATATATCCTAAAATTCCACTGAATTGTTGTTATTACCTGCGTTTATTTATTTTTTGTTTTATGCTAAAAACAAAAACAAAACAAAATTTGATTTTTTTTATTTGCCATTGACATTTGCTTTGAATGTGAATTTTTATTTTTGCTAAAATACGAAAATATATCCGCAAAACGTACGAAATGAAATTGCATGTATTTTAAATGCTCTTCAACTGCCTCAGCTCATCTCAATTTCAATCTGTACTTGAAATGTCCTTTAACATTTTTCGTTATATGCAGAAGTATCCTTGGGGCCAAGCCCACATGTTCACATATGACAATGCATGAGAGCACAATTTATGAATACTTTTTTCTCCACCATTTCGAGTCGAAACCAAACCATACCACAGCAAAACCAAACAACTAAAGTACTTAAATGATTTTAGCTTCATACAAAATACATACACACACACACAGAATACAACCATTCATGTTGCCTGTTTTGCTTGCAATTCCTTAAATATAGTATTTTTATATGATATAAGCCAGTTTTACTAAATACTTATGTAAAATGGAAAAATAGCAAAAAAAAATATGTTAACACACAAAATAGTATACAAAAATGAGTACAATAAACTACGGGCCACTGGCAAATAAATGTCAACACTGAAGGACAACAAGGCGTACAATGTTGTGTATACGCCTCTGATAAACATTGGAATGCCACACGGTGGTTCAGTATAGAAATGAGTTGGCCAAAATTCAATATCTCCTATGGGATAAAGTGGGAAACACTTTGATATAGCAATATTGTGGTTCGTGCCTTTTTGTATTAACAGAATTCAATAAATATGTCATTTGATTGGATTTTTGACTGTGAAATCAAATAAAAAATCTTTCTCAATTTAACATAAGTTTAGGTTAGAGTTGTGGCTATAAGCTTCACATAGCCCACATAAGGGTCCAAAGCATTACCACAATCTCTCTTCTGCTTTACATGAAGATTGTAGACATTCTACCATTGTCTGCATCTAGTCCGAGTGTGTCGGACTGTAAATCGAAGGTTTTAAAACATTTCTGTTCAGTAGTTGTGACTTCTGTTAGCATTTTGAACATTGATCGACGAAGAACCTTCAATCTACTTCTGATTAAAGTAGGACTGTTGCAGAGTTGATATTCCAGAGTTTCTTCCTCATCGGGGTCATTGCAGTTGCGACATCAATCGATGGATACGAGCCCCATTTGTCTAGCATGAAGACCGATGAGACAGTGAGTCTACATTCATACGAGGGCCAGAGGTTTTTGTAGTCTTACTGTGAGTGATGCGTTTCTATCTGTTACCACAACAATTTTATTGGAGAATTATGGTTCGGTCTCGAGTACTAGGTGGGGTGACCTCCTTGACCGCCAGAATGAGCTGCTACTGTAGTCCGCTCATATTTAGGCAGACATGCCATAATTTTAGTGCCCTTAGTTTCGTTTTGACAGCTGATTGTTGTTGACGTGTTTGGCATCATGTTGAGTATGGAAGAAAAGGATTTTCGTTCTCTCATAAAACCTTATTTTTTGAGAGGCAAAACGGCGAAGGAAACAAAAAAACAGGTGCCCTGGAACTCTGTTTCGTAGTGCCCTGGGACTCACCAGAGTTGTACATTGTCTTTCGTAGTTAGATCAATTAGTGTGTTGTAATATTTTGCCACCGTTTTTTTTAGTTAACTATAACGCTTTCGAGAGCTTTGAATGCTGCCTGACTATTCACTTAAACATGTATTTGTCTATTAGAAGCAGTATCCATAACTCGTTCCGCAGCTTTCTGTATACCAGTAACTTATGCTTGAAAGATGCTGCATTCTATAAATTGCCTCCCATATATGTGAAAGTCGGGTTTTGTAAAATATGCTGCCTAATTCCGCTGAAAGTGTTCCAAAACTTGGTGTATCGATGGTCATAAGTTCATACCTCGTCAATGATTTTTTTTTCGTTAAGTTATCTACGTCAAAAAATGTTAGCTACGAGGTGGCCGTATGACCGTCGATATGGTGAATCTGAACGGATCACATCCTTCTTTATTTGCTCTGAAAGATGGGACACCCTGTATATTTTTACACAATTTCACTGACAACCAACTAGTTATCCAACAATGTATAAATAACAAGAGTACAAAACATTTCATTGAAGTTATACTATGTAGTTATATTGGCCCACTGTATTTTGTTGTATGTTGATATGCTTTTCTACCACATAGTTACTACCTACTATTTATCATACTATGTGTATGCGATTTATTTTTTTTAATGACTCTGTCGCATATTATTTTTCACAATAAATTTCATCTCATTTCATGCGTTGTGTATTTTTCATATTTATGTGGGACATTTTTTTTTCTTTTTAAATTTTATTGTATTTTTTTAGTTGTTCGTCATATGTAGTATTTCCTGCTCTAGTTTTAAGTACTTTCGGTTTTATTGGACATTTTTCTATGGTACTTTATTTTCATGGGAATTCGTAGTGTGAGTTATGGCTACGAATTTCGTATGAAAAGGCAATTAAATTGTATGCGCCTGAAAGTGGTTTTATATTTCTTTTGAAATTCCACTACAATGGCAGTAGAAACTTGTGCATATTTTAAAAGGCTTATGCAAAATGTGTGCATGTGTGCGTGAGTGCGTGTGTGTGTAAAGTACTTTCCATTTTACCACACTACATTCGTAGCAAAGTGCGTAAAGTAATTTTTCACTTGAGCCACACTTGCATACATTTTTTTGAATTGTCGTATTTGCTTGGTTCTTGTTGCATACAGAAAAAAAAAGCCACAGTGAAATGAAATCTTTTGCATCATGCAACAAGCAATATGCTTTATAAATATGAAATTTTTCTTTTGTAAACTCACGTAGTAAGAATTTGCGTTAGAGAGTTGCTATTTACAAATGAGGTCTCTACTATTAGGGCAGCCTTGTGCTAGGTACATTTGGTTCTTGATTTTCTCTTACAATATAGTTGTAAGTTTGCAGCTTCTTGTTGGTTGGTTTCGCCCATTCCATACGAGTATTGTAATGGCAACAATTTACTCGCAAGTCTTAAATCTACTTTATGTGCTGGCTGTACTTTTGGTATTTTTCGTTTGTATATTACGAGCACAGTTTTCCGAATACACACGAATTGTCATTAAATATGGATTATGTGGGAAAATACAACATTGCATTCTGTAATTCCGAAAGAGTTTATATTATTGCACAAATTGTGGTATTTGCATACGTGCCAAAAAACCAAAAATACATTTTTCGATTGTTTGCGATAGTGTAGAGCCGTAGAAGAGCTTAAGTAGGAGGTAGGCAAACTTGAAGCAATTCAAACAAATGTAATGGTATTGATTTCGTACATGAATTAGTTTGACCGCGCGAATAATCCAAAGCAAACAAATCTAAAGCGAATTTGTTATGTAAACTGATGGTTATGGTAAAGACACAGGACACAGCGATAATGACCACGAAATGGTTACTTGTTAGCTTTCACTCTGTTGTTTGGATTGCCTAAATCGAGGTTTGAAACTTGAGCGTTGAGAGAGTAAACATTTGAAAAATTCTATAAATTCAACGAATGCCGCTTTTAAAAGTTGTCTATTAAAGAACAGCAAAACTTTTTCCATAAAAAAAATCCCCAAAAGAAGTTTGAAAAGTAGTTTACTCCTTTAATATTTAGCATATTAGGGCATGCTAAGGAATCAGGTAATAATTTGAACAGTATGGAATACGCCTTTTCTGTAATATTAAGATATGACGAACATCGAAATTACAATTATATCATATCAATTCTATATTATTTCATATCCAAATTACGTTGGTACATATCCGTTCTATATTTATACCCTACATCTCATGAGGTATGGGTATATTTACTTTGGTCTGATGTTTGTAACACCAAGAAGGAGAAGTGTCCAGTATATATATTCTTGATCAGCGTCACCTCCTGAGTTGATTTAGCCCTATCCGTCTGTATTTATCCTTCTTAGGCCCTAGAAGGAGTTGGTATTGAAAATGGGCGGAATCGGTCGACTGTCACGCCTACCTCCCATATAAGTGAAAATCGTGTTTTTACCGAAATTTCATCAAAACAGTATGAAATTTTGTATAGTGGGGTTTTCGTGGTTGCTGATTTCGAATTTGATGTCGGAATTTAAAAATTCAAGATGGCGGAACCAATATGGCGGCCGATATTTTAAGATTTCATCAAAACAATATGAAATTTTGTATTGGGGGGTTTTTGGAATCCTTGATTTCGAATTTGATGTCGCATTTTCAAAATTCAAGATGGCGGATACAATATGGCCCAGTAGGTGTAGGGTATACATAAGTCGGCTTGCCCGACTGAAACTTACTCACTTGTTTATTTGAACTTTATGATATTATGATATATCTCAAAAAACACCCTCCTTATATACGATGCCTCCAAGCAAACTACCTATCGAATGTAGTGTTGTCCAGGCTGCTGAGAATTTAATAGTCACGACATTCCATGGTCTTAGAGGAGATAACGCAGTTAGTCTAGTGTGGGTATAGAAGCGAACAAAACGCATATGAAGGACGGAGTTCAATTAGACAATATGTACAGTGTACACCTGTACCTATACAACATTTCTGTATGAAATAAGATATGATTTTCAATACCACAAAACGGATGGACGAATGTTAGTTACAGCAAAACCACAAATATGTTCTGGCCAAACTACAGCGAACATCAGTTTAAATACATATTCTCCTTCAACCGAGAGGAATGCAGACTTCTGATATGATTAAAACACCAAAAATGATGTTGGCATAACATCAGTTCAACATTATTTCATCTCAAAATGATTCAGAACTGCGTAAAGTTTTACTTTTGCTCAGGCTTCATTGTATGTACTAACGTTTAATATATTTTTTTGCCTTAGCTTTAATTTATGTTTCCAACAAAGTAAAATAAAAAAAATAAAAAAAAAATAAATAACTTCCAAACCTGTCTGTGTAATAATTTCGCCACTAATACGCCACATAAGGGAAATGACTGGGAAAAAAGAACCGCCTGAAAAATGCAAATATTGTCAAACAAATGAAGACAAATTACTTTGGGTTAGACAGTGGCAACAAAAACAACAAGAACAACAACAAAAAAAAAACGAGAAAAAGAAAATATGGAAATGAAATATAGAAAAACGAGACTGTGGGTTATTTCCCACAGGGTGAAATAAAACAGAACCAAATCCAAAGTGAATCCAACCACTGCAAGGCAATTTCACTCCAAACCAAATCAAACCGATTCAAATCTACTTGTACAAGGATTGTGTGACTATACTACACTGTTACAAGCAGCAGAAAAAATAACAAGGAAAACCAACAACAATAACAACATGAAAAAAACTACCAACAATGCGAACGTTGTGCGCTCTTTCCGATTCCCCACCAAACCCATACGCCTTGTGTGCTCTGGCCCAGGTGTCTCCGAAACCGCCAACATAAAATAACTTTCCCGCAGCAAATAGAAAAAGGATTTATATTCATTCCCCAAACCACCACCACCACCCCCTCACCCAGCTAGAGTGTAATATGTCCCTTTATTTTTTCTTTTTGCCTTTGCCGCCTTTTTTTTTCACCAACCAATTCGGCACGAGCAAAATGCCATATTAATCATTTTCGTTTTGTTTATCGATTTATTTGCGATATTTTTCCATACGTTGCGTTATTCTTCGGCTTCTTATGCTTCATTTCATTCGATTTATGTCTATGTATAACAAATTTTTCTTTATTATTTTATTTTATTTGTAGTATATTTTTAGGAACGTTAGCAGCTGCTTCTTTGGCGCTTTGCTATTATTTTCATTAAGATGTCGACTTTGCCGTCAGCTTTCTTGGCACAAATTCAACTTCAAAAGCCTTTTGGCGCTTTGCAGTTCACAGCACTTTTGCATACTTTGCTGTCTACAGTGTCTACGACTATAGCATGTACATTTTTTCTGTATTTCTATTTGCTTTCTTTCTGCTTCTTCTATTCTTATGTTTTATATATCTTGTTCTAAACAAAGTAATTAGTAAGTAGCCTTTTTTGTGGGGAAAAAAGTTTCCAGCCTGAAAAAAATGCAGTTAAATGAGTGAACAGAAAAAAGGAATTTTTCATTTCTTGTAATTAAGCAATTCTCTTTATGCTTCATTTTATTTTTTATGGTATTTTTTATGGTTGAGTGAGCTCAGGTTCTCTTTTGTTGCGAACAACAAAAGGTGAAGATTAATTGAATTCCTGCCATTAGGTGGATTTTTCGACTTAATTTTCGGGTATGAGTTTATAAACTTTTGAGCAAAGTTTGGGGTGAGGGAATTTCATTAAAGGTGCTTGAGCATCAAAGAGAAAATAACGTTGATTTGGAAACTTCAGAGAAAATGATTTGAGGAGGCAGCGTGGTTTTTTAATTAATGAGAAAATTGTGATGTAGGAAGTTTCATAATATTGGTCATTGCATTAACTCTACACAGAAAAATTTAGTACTTAGGTAAAATGAAACAAATAAAAATGGTTTTATTGTAAAATGTGAGATGAATGTAGATACTTTTGACTGTCAGTACCCAAACATTTATACCCTACATCTCATGAGATATTTATTCAGGATGAGTGATAGGTATGGAAAGGTTCTTGACTATTAGGGTGCGGGTTCTTCTGCAAATGCATATTTGATTAGCGTAAACCTATAACAAAACTAACTAAATATCTTTACGAATCAGAAAATTTGCTTTAAATTGACATCAATGTGCATTTGCATATTTCTGCATATTTGGCCATTTTCTAACTTTTTTGCATATTTTCAGATATTTGCATATTTTGTCATATTTCCTTTATTTTTTTGCAATTTGCTTAAAAAATTCCAAAATCTTGAAAAAATCAATGGAGAATTTTGAAAACGATTTTGAATACGAATTTTGAGAGGTTGGGTTTTTTTTAACACCAACTGCCACCGATACCTACTAACTTAGAGTAAACATATGTTATGCCAACAATTTTTAGTATTTAATTAAGTTCATTTACGTTCACTTGTAGCTACTAATTGCACCAAGAACGACTTACACTCTTCGCTTGTACGCTTATTTGCATTCATTACTAAAAACCAAATTACCAAGTCTCAGGATCTGTTCAAACATTTCACACTTTACACTATTGACAGTAATTGTTTCCAGTCCTTTGAGTTCTACAAAAGATTCAAAAGTGAACCAATTGGTGTCTGTCAATTGATTTGGTCATATTTGTAACTACAGGAAACTGTAGAGTAGCAACTTGTATGGCACTAAAATCATTTCGAATATTCACTATGATCAACTATATATGTGTGTGTATGTAATTTATTTTCAAATATACATACATATGACCAGTGCAAAACTAAAATCTGTTTGCCAGCCATGAATGAAGCAAAGTGCAAATCTGCTTGAAAATAAATTGAAATGGAAAATTTCAATTCATTTGCATGGCAGACGACAACTTCCGAACAACAAAAAACAAAAACAACTCGAGCCACACACTAAAGTCGGTTAAAAAGATGAGGAACATGCTTAAAAGCTTTTCCTTTTTCGGCCAGCCAAAGCAAAAAGGATTCGGCATAAGCCATTGAAGCAAAGAAAAATAATAAAAACATTTGCACAACATCATTTTTATGGCAGTGCAAGTGACGATGAATTTAGAAGCGAGGGGGGGGTAGAGTGTGGAAAGGATGAAGTGCGCTCAAGGAAGTGTGGGTCAAAAAGCTTTCAACATGCTTGGCTTTTGATATTTAAAATGTACACCAGTAGAAAAATGTTAGTAGATGAAGAAAAAATATTTTTATTTTTTCAAATATTAAAGTTATTTCTTCTGCTGTCTGACACTTTTGAGTGTCTATTGACATGAAACGGCAACATAAAGGAGTGAAATGCAAACAAAAACTATTCAGTCAAAAGCAGCGAAAAGTCATTTAACTACAGATATGAAAGTTGTTTCTTTGATACACTCAACCCCCGGACTATACACACAAGTTTCCCTCCCCCCATAAAAACACGATCGTTCATTTCATTTGAGTCTGTTTTGCTCAAATGTGTGCATTTGTTTCTGTATATGTGTGTGTGTGTGTGTGTGTTTGTGTATATGCAAGTGTGCCTCGTGGTAAGAAAGGCCCATCAAAATTATGTATTTCTTCTGTTTATTGCCATGACGGCATAAAGTTGAGTTGTTGCTTGCTTGCTTGCCCCTTTGACATTAGTGTGTCGACTTTAAGTGAGGCTTTTTGTGTGCGTGTTTCTTGGCACAAAAATGTTGAAGACAGCCACAACTTTAATTTGATTGTACCAAAAATATATTAGTCCTCAACGTATATTTTTTTCAATGCAACCATGCTCAGCTTTGAAACGAAATTAAATGAAATGAAAAGAAAAGTGAAAAAATACGAAAAAACGATTTGGAAATTTAAATCAGAGAGAAAAATATGACAAACCACTGCCACTTAAAGAGTGTGTCAAATAAATGTCAAATGTACGTGCGAGTGAGCACAACTACATAAAAACTAAGCAACTCGAAAGTAATAACAACAGCAGCAGCAGTTGTGCAAGTGGTTGTAAGCAGTTGTGCTTCGGTGCTTGTATATGTGGAATGCCCGACACATATGTTTTCCATTTAAGTGGCGCGCCATTATGTAAGTTACTCACACACCACTCACACACTCACCTACACAAACAAATACAATGGGAATTTTCTTTCATATTTTCATTCATATTCTTACAAGATTTCATTTGGCGCTCCAGCAATGCTATTGTGTGTGAGTCGCAAATAGTTATGAATTGAAAGGGGTTTGCTTTTCATTTCATTTCTTGACTTGCATTTGTATACATATTTCCCGTTATTCCTTTTCCTTTTTTTCTTCTATTAAGTAGCTCCCCTTTTTTATTGCATTGTATGTCTTTGGTTAGTTTTTGGGGTCGCCAAGAATTGTAATAAATGTTTTCATAATTTAATTTCTTATTTTATTATGTTTTTCTTGTATTTATTTTCGTTATGAAAATGTTGTGTGTTGGAAATATATTCACTTGAGCTTGGCTCTTAAATGGAACTTAATTTTCATTTCCTTTGTATTAAATAAAAGTTTGTGCAAAGAATTTTAAATGGAAATTTCACTTGAAATTATTTGAAATCCATTAAACCAGGTCATGGAATGTTCAGAGGTTATTTTTTTTAGTTTTTAATTTTCTCTTACGTTAAGTATTTTATTGGGTTAGAATTGAAGGTTTTTATTTATTTAATTTAAAAAATTTAAATACATTTGAGACTTACGCCAGTGAGATTAAATTTTATAAAATTTTTTAACATTAATGACACTGTGCGACAGTACTTTTCGGGCATGAGGCTTTCCAAGTGGAATGGATAGAGTAGATCCCACATAACAATATAAATTCCGGGTTTTACTGGGTTTGCGAAATCAAGTCATTTTTTTAAACATTAAAGTTTACAGATCCTTATTAGGTACAAAATTGGTTAAACTATGATGGAGTTGTAAGATTTTTGTCATTAAGACCTATTTGGAAAGGTAATTAACAGTAGTATTTGATCGTCGTTAATTCGATTCCATAACTTTGAAATTCTATGCTAATCTCTAACTTTACCTTAAAATGTATCCGAATTTTTTTCTAGAATCTCTAAAATTCTTTGTAGAGGGATTGTTGTCAAATTTCCAATTCGTTCCTTGAATTAATTTTTACAAGTCTTTTCAATAATTTCACTTACATTCAGCGATTTTTTTATTTCATTTTAAATGGAGCTAGCTGGGCCCGAACCGCTGGGCCTAAAAAACTTTTATAATTGCATTGTCAAACTTATCCCATAAGCAATTTCTCTTTTCTATATATAGATTAACAGAAATCATTTTATTAAATGGCAGCGCAAAGTGATCGAAATAAATTGTTCATATGACTCAAGTTTTCGATTAAAAATAAATCAATGAGGTTCTAATGTTTACGCATGGATTTGTTTCTCTGATGAAGAACCAAAGTAGATTCCCAATCATGTGACAAAGTAAAACCCTCAAGGACAAAATTTCAAAAAAATGTTTTCTTGACATTTTTATTTATCTGATAGAATACCGTTAAAGAAGTGAGAGGATGAAGGCGCTAATAAAAAATTTCAAAATGAGTTTTATTATAAAAGTGATTAACATAACGGCTAAACCACTGAACGTATCAGAACCATACAAACACCATACGTTTATTTGTGAGCTTCGGAAGGTTTACGTACTACTTCACAGAGAGAACTGTTTGCAGGAATTGTGTATTATATTGATCCATGAATAAAAAAAAACATAATTTAACATTTTCAGTCATGAATACTGATTTTGATTTTATATTCCGCCTTTGTAGTTATGACTTATATCAATTCAATTATGATTTTTTATTAATGGATCAATATTATGATTATAATACACAATTCCCGCAAACAGTTCTCTCCGTGTTTGGACTTGATTGGTCAAAAGAGCGTGGTACCACTCATACAATTTAAGTATTACTTCAAAATATATCTGGGATACTTTCCAGCACACATGGTATTATGCTTCTTATTCAAAAAGTGCAATGCAATGAGTAAAATTGGACAATGGTCAAGCATTTGACAAAACGAAACAAACAAATTTCGATTAAAAAAATAATTTGTACAAATGAGAACTTCAAATCAGGCGTCCAGCAATTACAAATATAAAAGTGTTTGTCCCGGTTGATTGAATGATTGGTGATAGACTGACTCATCACCGCCCAGCGCAAGCCGCTGAACCTAGAGTTCTGCAATTTTTTATGTTATGCTCTGGTGTTCTGGGGGTTCACGGAAAGGTTTACGGCAGGGTACTTTCACTACTTTAAGTATTAGTCCGAGCAACGTCGGGGTATTCAACTAGTATTTAATAAATTTAAAGACGTTTTTACAAATTATCTACTAGAAATAATTTTTTTGTTAGGCGGTGTGCCTTCTTCCACTCACCCCTGCAGTTGTATAAATAGTTATTAGGAAATTCGGAATAAGAACCTCTAAATTTCCACTTTATGAGTGTATTTGTAAGGTTTTGAACGTTCTTGTGAGAGGTGACAGAAAAATTTGTGATTTTTTTGTGGAGTTAGTGCATTTTTTTAACATACAAAAATTTGTTTTGCATTTGTCGATAAGTGTAATCAAAAGTAATCTTCTGCGAATATCTGCTCGACCGTAACCAATTCTAATGAAAGGTGATAAAATCAATTGAAAATATTCTATGCCACACAATACTTTCAATTAATACTAAATGGAACCAGAGTAAAAATTTCCCATTAAAATGCCATAAGTCAATTTTAATGTAAATTTCATGAAAGCTTTTTCTCACCACTGACTGGCATAATCAGTACAATGGTGATAAACTCAATCACAACTGATTTCGTGATGATTGTCATTTATTGTTTAATTGTTAATTGGTTTTCAATGTTTATTGATGTGATGTCAGTTGTAATTTTGTGAGTGCATTTCAATATTTTCAAAGTGTTTTTTTTGTAAATTTATAAGTACTCTGGATTTTCCATTTAACATAAATTAAATTATTTCGCTGGAAGTAGGTTAAATGAAGTGTTTGAAAAGCTTTTACCACAGCTTACAAAAATGATTTTCTTTTTAAATTGAATTCACTTATGGAATTAATTTTTTCATATTTATTAAATTTATTAAAGTCTTTTAGCATTTTTCAGCCATATTTGCTGACTGACTCAATTACCCAACGAGAACATTCATTAAATTTAAAGTACCTACCAGCTCACCCATTCAAGGCAGCCAGTAAAAATTAATTTTTATACATTCACACACAATTAACTCAAATCTCACACAGGCGATTTCTAACGTCAAAGAACAAATAAGCAGAAGGAGCAAATAAAGAAAGAAAGAAAAATACCCCAAAAAAAATGCAAGCTTATTTCCTACAACGGCAATGAATGTTTATGTGAGAGCAACCTTCAAGGCAAACCTAATTGGTAAAATAATAAAAAAAAACCAATTGTCCTGAAGTGTAACAGTAACAGCATTAAATAGCAAAGTAGATGATCTTGGAAAATCAAATCTTCTGCAACTTTCCTTAAACCAAAATGAAGACTGCAAATGCTTCGTCTATCGTTCGTCTAAATCCCAGCCAAACTTCAAAATACTTCGATTATTTTGAGTGTACCTTATTTTTTTGGGTTTTTTTTTATTGACAACTTAAGCTTCTTTCTTATTTCTTGTTGATTTACCTTCTAGTATTGTGGGATTTTCAGAATATTTTGTTGTTGTTGTTAGTCATCCGATTCGTTGCTGGCAATTTCTTTCCTTGACGACGACGACGGAGATGTTGTTGTTGATGAAGTTTTTTTTCTCTTTTACTATTCCTTGGTCAGCATTAAATTCATGTGGATGGGCAATTTTTCTTCGAGATTTTTCGTTCATACGTTGGGAAATCTTAACGCTTAGTTAGGTTGTGTTCCAGGGTGTATGGCATTTGACAAATTAAATCCTCGCATAGCGGAATGAAATTTTATTTTTTATTTTATTTCATTTTGTTTTTTTTGCTGGTGCTATTTTCGTTGCTGTTTGTTGTTGTTTTTGGTGAGTGATGAGGATATCCTTTTGTGAAATGTGTGTAGATTTCACAGCTCTGATTTCACCGCCTTTTTTTGTTTTATATTTTCTTGGAAGGAAACTTTTCAGTTTTGATTTTATTTCTTTATTTTTGACTTGGTTTAAATATGTGTTACTGCTTTAAAGGTTAAATGCACATTTTACTTTGGAGAATTTATTTTTTTTCACTTTGTTGTAGTTTTGGCTTAATAATATTTAAATGCAATTCTTTTCAAATTTAGTAGTTATAATTTTTGAAAATTTTTCATTGAACACTCATTGAATATTTCATTCATTTATAAGACGCCTAAAAGTAGGCTTTGAATATTTGTTTGCGGCAATTTGTTGTGTTTTTTTTTTAAACATTTAATAACCCTTGACTTTCACATCAGCAGTTCAATATTTTCTGTATTTCTTATGCTTGTAAGAATCTAAGCTTATATCTTTCGTTGATCCATTGAACTCACAATTGAATATTTTGTTTGCTTTGCTACACCAACACAATAAGCGTATAATTAATTTGTAATCAACTTTATTCACAAGATCTTGAATGTATGCCTCAATTATTCATCAACCATATTATTCTCTACACTGAAGTTGCCTTCGCTTACACCAGATAATTGCCTTCACTTCAAGGTAAATTTGTATGCCACTTAACACTTAACCATTGAAAAATGTATTATTTCAGCCTAGTTGTATGCAACATATTCTGCACATTATATTTCACACACTACAATCGCGTTGACCTTTTCTCTTATGTCGAAATTGAATATTTTTTTTTGTATTTTCCGCCTAAAAGTACACTAAATATTTGTGGTTTACTATTGAATGCAATCAATTAATTATTTATACTTCCACCATACAAAAAAAAAACTTCACATTCTAAAACAATCAGAGCGCCTAAATGTGTGCAGCACTGTTTTTAAGTATTGCCCTCGTTTCCAATTTAATATTTCACAGGCACTTTTCACTGGCAATTCAAATGCCAATGCACTCGAATTGGAGTAAATGCTTCACCACGACCGACACTTTCAGCACATTTAATTTATGTACGACCACGTATTGTTGTGGTTGTTGTTCTATGCCAAATAAGTACACAACAACAATGGAAACGAAAATGACGAGCAACGCGACGTCAAATGCAAGCGAATTACCCAATGCTCACTTCACTTTTGTATTTTAAACTTAAATGCACATTTGTGTTATATCCCAAATGAAAATTGAAATTAAAATTTTGTAAACAGCTTTTAGGCTTTATAAAAATTAATCTTCAGCAGCAGAGGTAGAAAAATTCCCACAGGCAATGGCAATTCTTGACAATTTGTCATAAAATACTTTTTGATAACGTTTAAAAGCCACACGAGCGCTCATAAGCCGATTTATGGCATAGAATGAAAAATTTCCCCCACAACGTGAATTCCATCCATTTTCAGTTACTGTAGCGTATAAATGCAACAACAGCAATTCGTTGTGATGTTTTTCAAGTCAAGAAAAAAAAAATTCTTGTAAATTAAACACACAAAAAAGTGTTACCGTTCGAGCGACAAAAAAAAACTGCCGTTGGCACTTACGACACGTTGCACGACACACGAAAGGATACCGACGACTGAGGATATTTTGTTGTCGTGGAAAAAATCATTACAGCCAAGAAGAGGCTGTTTTCCCAATTTGTGCTGTTCGCTGTGGAAGGTGTGTGGAGTTTAGATTTCAAACCGAAAGCTTTTTTCACGGGAAGTGCGTGTGGATTGTATTGTGGAAAACCACTTTGCAGCCAAAATCAGCTGATTGATTTAGAGTGTGTGTGCGGGAGAGAAATATTTTCCAATCGTTTCCATATTGGTTTGTGGGAAATTAAGTCAAGTGGTTTTGTATTTGTTTTTGTCTTTTTTTTTATTATACGTTACATTGCTACATTGTCCCAGTCACATGTTGTGTGTTGTGGAAGGTAAGGGTTTTCTACAGCTCGTACATAAACTGTAGGGTTTTTACTGTCAGTGAATGCAATTTTGTGAATAAAGTTTAATACTTAAGCCGGAACATAGATTCTTCATTAGAGTTGAAAAATGTCTTCGCGTGGAAGACATTAGAGAAGGCAGAAGATTGGTTCGAGCCTGAGTGGCGACATGCGATTTGCTCAATTGAGTTCACATGATTTTTTCAAATTACACATGATTTTGGTGCATTGGGGCAATCGTTGGATCTTAGCTTAATGTGTTCGGTATGCTCTGTGAATTCTGTTGTGCTCTCAAAGAAGCGAGAGCCTTTTGATTGTTTGCACTTTTTTTTGTTGTAGATCGGGACAGTGCCAGGGGAAATACTGTAGAGTTTTCAATTCATCCGTATCTCCGAGGCTCGTACATATATCTGCGCCACTATGTGTCATCTCCCCATCAATGAACCTATGGCACAGTGTCTAGGGACAACCCCCGTCAGTGTACTAACGGATTTCCTGCCCAAGGATAGCAGTTCCGCTATAATTTTCAAGTTCAGTCTAGGCCATAGTTGTCGGAACAATTTGGAATCTTGCCTACTGGCCCATTTGTAGTTCATTGCTCTGTTTGCTATACTATCAACCACTGTGTGGCGTATTGGATGTAGAATTGAGTTACCCAACGCATTGATCTCAAAAGCAGATCTTTCTCTTTCCGCTTACACGATGAGTAGAGAGCATAAACGTCAGCGTCTTCTGTGTAGGAGTAATCGCAAATCTGTCTGTCTTTCTGTACTGTATAATTTCACGGATTTGTGCACAAAAGATGCCTGAAATACAAATTTGCTAAAAAAAAACAATACGAATTTACAAAGATTTCATTGAAAACCATTAAATTTCTTCATTTCCTATACCGTGTATAGCTGCGCTTAAAAATATGCCACAAAACAAAGGCAACCGCTCTCAGCTGTTGTGAATTGAATATCAACCACAAAGTAAATCATCATTTAAACTTACATTCCATAAGCAACAACAAATTGAGCATCCACAAGGCAACAACAGCCCATGGGAAATTTCCACAAATTCTCAGAGTCTGTCTCGGCTTCAGCTTTCCAGCAAGGCTTTTGCTGTAAAGAGCGTGAGTGCATAGTGGAACTTGTTTATGTCGGAGGAAATACTTTTTTGTGAATGTTTGTGTGAATGTAGAATTATGTGTATGTATTTATGTATGTGTGTTGCTATTCCATTTAAAGACTCTATCCACTCTATCTGCTTTTAGCTTCGTCTTAACTTTTTATCTCACCGCACCCTTTCCTGTGTTGTTGTTGTTGTTGTTGTTGTTATTGGTGTTGTTGTTGGTTTTCTGTTGTCTGCTGTTATTCATGGCTGAGCCACATTGCCGACCGAGGAACCGCGTGGACCCGCTGCCGCCACCATTATCACCACAACTCATGCGGCCTGAAATGTATGGCCGTAGTCCTTCATTTTTGATACTTTTTTTTGTGTTTGCTTTTTTCTGTTGTTGTTACTTTGGTTGTTGTTGCGTACGCCCGCATACAATCCGTTGTTGTTGTGGCAGTTTATTTTTTTTTTATTTCACTTTTATTTTTGTTATTTTCGTTCTTTTGCTCATTGCAATGTTTGCTTATTCCACGTAAATCCCCTTTGGGGATTTTACAGAACCACGAGAGCACAAGAGTCAGTCATTGAACCGGAACCTGTACTACGTTCTTTCTTCTTATTCTTCTTCTTCTCGTCGTTGCCTACTTGAAATTTCCTTGTTTTATTTGTTTTTTATGTTTTTTTTTCTTACTCTTTTTCTGAGCTTGATTTGCAGCCAACCAAATTAGGGGAAATGCAAAAATGGGTCGGGAGCAAAGTTGAAACAAAAAATAACACAAAAAAAATGATTGGAGCATGGAAAAAAAGAAAGTGTTTGGAATTGCATTTGGCAGGTCACAGTGCACAGTGGGCTGGACCAAAGTTTTTAACACTTTTCACCCAACGATTGATTTAACTATTCTTGACGTCAATACCATTTTTTTTTTTTTTGATTTTCGTTTTGCAGCTGCAACTGCAAGAAGTGGAAAAAGCATAGGCAGCTGCCATTTTTCATTTTTCCTATGCACGAGAAATGGATTTGTACCTACTGGTAAAGGCTGCCTTTTGATGGCCTTTTGATTAAAACTGACATTGGAGCTGTTGTATTTTTGGTTTTGTGGCTGTCTAAAAACTTAATTAGATCCATGAAAGTTAGCAGTGACAGAGGGACTAATTCCGCTCAGTTGCATACGAGTTTGTGTTTGTGTTGGGGAAATGTCACCGTCAAAGGTCAAATCACAGCGCCAATAACAACTCCACAGCCTAAAAAGTTATCATTTCAACTTTTTCTTAATTCTGCCACGCTCTGAAAAGTATATGCCATCAAATATTAACATACAAATTGTTAATAAGCTTGGGGAATAGCGTGCGCTCAATGGCAACTTTTTCATATAGTATTACCAACTTAAAAAATATCAAAAAAAAAAAGAGGCAAAAGATAATGATTTTCTTGTGGGTCTTCTCTGGCTCCATGATGTATGCTTTCGTCGGGCCTAACATATAATTTATCAGTCGCTTGCCTCTTGGGAAGGTTGTGCCGCGTGAAATTATGCTTATTACCGTCGAGTTGTGGCAAATGTTCTTTGCTCTGTGATATGTGAAAACTTTCACAATAATTCGTAGTAATGATTGAAATGATTTTCTTTCATGCTATTGTTGTTGTTGTTGTTGTTGTCTGTTTGCAACTTCAATGTTCAGTTAAGCCGCCTGAGAGAAGACTATTCGCTGAAATTGTAATAATTTGTTTTGCCGAATCGAAAACTTAACACATTCATACGGGATTAGGTTGTTATGCAGATTGTTGTTATGTTGATGAAGACAAAAGAAACAAATTCGAATTAAAAATATAAAAAAAGTCACATTTTAATGGCTTTGTGCTTGGAATATGAAAAAACGTAAAACCAAAAAGTGGAAAAATAATGAATTTTTCATAATCATTTATTGGAAACTACAGCTTCGCTCGCAATAATTTTGTATTTTCACATCAATGTATAAATGTTATACTATGTATTATTTAAGCATCCCTCTGCCCATTCACCAGCCAGCAATAACATTTAAAAATCATACACATGACATTGTGGATATTATGTGTTAGCCCTTTTCATAGACTCAGTAGAATCCACAGAACTCAGAGGCGAAATCTACAAAATCGTTAGGTCTAAGTCCCAAAGTACTACTGTGCAAATCAATTTGTCTTATCTCTTCCAAAAAAATAGGAAAAATAAAACAAACACTGTACAATGGTTTGGCAATGTTGTACACTTAACTATAACGTTCGTAAAGTACTAACGTAGGGGACGATTTTACAATTTCCCCAAACACAAAACGGTAATCCCCAAACATAAAATGTTAAAAATGTTAAAAATGAAAAAAATCGCTGCAAAGATTTTTTAAGCTGATCCATGATAGGTTCTCGAAACATTTCATAAAGGAAAAATTAAAAAAGAACATAATCCTAATTGCATTTTCCCAAGCTCTTTTTGAGTATTTTTTTTAAGAATTAGTTTTTTGTGTATTTTAGGAAATGTTATAAATTTGGGGATTTCTTTAAAAAATTTGGAAATTTTGTGTTTAAACACTTTTTGTATTTTAAAATGTCCTGCAATACCTAGTCTACTATTTGCAAAGCTAAAGAGCAAACTATCAAAAAAAACCCACTGGGCGTATGAGTAACATTTATGCCTTTTTGATCCAAAAAATCGATTATGAGCTATTAAGTGGAGTTTTTTTAATATTGTGTTCAGAAAAGTAGCTTAGTTTTCATTTTGCATTAGTTTTGCTAAAGACTGTAACATAAAAAAAGTAGCATTCTCGAGTTATGATCGAAAAACAGGAAGAGGGTTTCAAACAATTGAGAGAATTGAGTCAGGAAACCAAAAATTCAGATAATTGTGCAATTTAGTTGAGGGCACAGCATTGCAATTTAAAAAAGAAAATAAGCCACTAACAAATTCCAAAATAAGTAGGTAAGTTTCTGTCGGTCAAAGTTGACATAAGGGACGTTCCACATCAGATTTCCCACATCTACTTTTGTCCTTGTCCACCTTAGTTCTTGTTCCATTTTCTTTCCGTTTCTATTTTATTACTAAATTTGTTCTAATTCGGCTTTGTTCCGGTCTATTTCCATTCCATTCGTGATACTGATCAAGAATATATATAATTTTCTATACATATGCCTCCATTCGGGTACAAAATAATGAATTGCAATTGTTTTGTTTTTTGTTGCTGAACGGCAGGGTGAGCTTCACACGTTTGAAGCCATATCTCCTAAACTGCTGGCCTATCTCATGCGTTTCAAAGTAGACATAAGCAGCCAAATTTGGAGGTATTGGTGATGAAAACCGAGACTGGCTGAAGGACATACCCAGTGAATTTTATTTTTGTGAAATTGTTACCATACTCTGGAGCTACCCTACTTTAAATTGCTGTAGCTTGAAATAGAAAAAAGTAACCAAACACAAAATAATTTCCAACTTTTCAATAACCGTTTAAACACTCACTAACGGGAAACTCACCCTTCGCAGACATACAACTTTCAGTCGTCAACCAAAACAGAATTTAATTTTAGCGCAGTGAAAATAAAATGCCAAAAATGCATTACTACCATGAACATTTGTTAACATATGCATTGGGCAAATATAAAAAAAAACTGAGAAAAACCAATTGAAAGGCAATATGGATATTTTTGGCAACTGCACAGGAACTTCCGTTTGCCATATTGCCTAAGCTTTTTTTTCTTTTTCTTTTTCTCTTCTCCTTTCGTTTTGTCGCATAGCACTATGCTACGTCGAGTGCGTTTTGTGTGACAAGCAGTGTGTGACACAAAATAAAATGTTTAAGAAGTACCAAAAAAAATATTACTTTGGCATATAGTTTGGCTCTTGGTATGTGGTCTACTTGCACATGTGTTGATTTTGCATATTTCCAAGCCTTCAACTATGCCACACTCCATTCAGCTGAGTGCAAAACGCACCTTGAAGTGTTTTGCTTTTAGGAATATTTCAGTTTTGTTTTCATAAATTCGAACTCGCCACTTGCAACATGTTGCAACAACTGCCAAAATGCATTTTTCCTTTTAAATTAAAATTTTTTTTTTTTTGGAAAAATTCACTTTGATTTTAGCATGCATCATTCGATATTTCAGGAGAAGCAAAAGGCAGGAAAGCATATAAAATACCCTTTTTTTGTTGCTGTTGTTGTTGTTATTCTATGATGTAAAACACACACACACCCACACACAAACAAGTGCAACATCAACAACAAAAGCAACAAACGCTGCATTGATTCTCTGTGGAATTCTAATCAAATAGTGTGCCACCAAACAAACGCACACACACGCACACACACACATTGGGCACATACTCGACGAATGCATTGGGGGCTTTCATTTTTCAGTCACCCACTGGCCCGCTTCTGTGATTGTGAATGTGTGTGTGTGTGTTAGTATGTATATTTTGATGCCCTACATCTGACATCATCGCTCACCCAGCGCTTTTTTGTTTATTTTTATTGTGCGGCAGCTTTTGCATCATCACCATTTTTACATTTGCCCCACCCCCAAACGCCTAACATCACTGCTTGCAATTCAAATTCTTCTCCCACCCCCCCGTTCACCCAAAAATGTATTTTGTGCATTTGCACATCCAGCGAGTGCATGTGTTCGTTTGTGTTAACCGCATTTGGCGTGCGAACGCGTGAACCATACTTAAGCGGTTTGTTGGATTGTTTGGAGTAAAAGGTTGCGGCACAAAATTCTTTCAAATAACGGTCCATATGCAGCATGTGCGCCACTCTGTTGTGCCCAATTTTAGGCTTTGCTGTTATGTGCTACTAATTAAAATTTAATGTTCTTATTATCAGCGGTGCTTGTGTGTGTATGTGGGAGAGTTTCTATGTGAATGTATGTATGTTACGTTAAATGCAATTGCGAACTAGTTTTGAAAGTTTCCTATTGTCGTTTAGAACATTTTCCATTTTTACGGTATGAAAAGTTTTTTTTTTTTGTTGTTTGTTTGCACTTTGAAAAGTTTCACAACTCAATTCGCTGTGGGACATTGCATTTTTTTGCGTATTTGAATGGTTCGGGGTAAACTTTTGAAATCGACATTGTAATTATAATTGGCGATTCGTTGCAAAATTTAGTTTGCTAAACTTTTCGTTTTAGAGTCGATGGTGGGTAGTTGGTCTCAATGCGGCAAGAACTGTGAACGTGATTAATGCTGAAGAAAATATTAAAAAGATATAGTGGACTTTTCGGACCTACAGAGCTGTAATTGCACTCCTTATATTCTCATGGATAGAGACGAATTTAGATTTTTGACAATTAACAATTGAAAGTGGTTGGTGAAAAATATATCCGCCTGAAGATGCCAGTTAAACTATTACCTTTTTAGTAAATTAAATAGATTAATTAAAATATTTTTTCACACATAAGTATTGCACAAAACACAAGTTTAATTTTTTGTATATTGATGATGGCGGTAACAAAAATTATGAAACCTATTTTTTGGCACAAAGTGATGTTGCAAGGGCCATCTCTTCCCCACAATTCCCTCTAATTTTAAATATTTATGGTAAAGTCGAAGATTTAAAAGTAAGTAAGAAGTTTTGTCAGCAATATTGTATATAAAAAGCAGAGCCAGACAGCCCATAGCCTTGTGAGGCTATGCACACATAATATTTTTATGTGCTTGCGCTCCGTTTTGCCTGACACTGGTATAGAGCAAAATGAAATACTTTGAAACCGATTTACTCGACATAATTTTTGTCTTCCATATTGCTATCATCCATTCGTCCGTTCATTTCATTAAAAAATTTTAAACCCAATACGGTTGCAATTGGTTGAGAAATAGAGCGTTGGCAGGGGTTTTCGTGAAAATAGTTCACATAGGGCGATCGCTATACAAATTTGTTTGAGCTTGTGATGTAATTTTTTTTTATTTAAAGTATTGTAAGGCTTTTGGCCCTTACTAGTTTCATCAAAAAGGCTGCCAAATCTCTATGTACTCGTATTGAACTTACGCTAAAATACCCTACACATACGAGTACGATACCTACTTTGACAACTTTTCGATAATTTTACTATTTTATGAAGAAATTACAGAGGTCATTTTTGTACGGGTAGGAGTTTATATCTTGTGAAAATTCAAATTTTATCAAGCTGAATGTATATTATTTAAATTTTATTTAAAACTATCTTGGAGAAAGGAGTGCAGAAACAGCGTAAGTTCTTCATGCGTCTTCATACCGCTTCAAAAGATTCTTATTATTTTCTTGAGGTTTATTCAATGATCCAAGGATTTTAGTGTGTGGTGGTTATCGCCTGATTTATAGAGGTTGACATAAGCCATATATGTGTAATAATTCTATATTGGTAGTAACCTACCTCTTATGTTTTGAGATCACAGTCAGAGTGAAACAACAAGCACTGAATTTTGGTATTAGTATGTCAGAGAAATCCTAGCTGAGAATGTAATTTTTCATAAAATTTTGTCCAGCGATGTTCGTGAATGTTCATTCAATATACTGCCAGTATTACATATACGACATCAGCAAGATGGAAAATATTTGGTAATTAAATTTCGTATTTTCTCTGGGTATGAAATAATATAATTTAGCCCAATAAACAATAAATTCAGCATTTCACTAGAAATTAATGCACGGCTCAGCAATAATTAATTTAACGGACCTGTCAGATGAATTGCAAATATTTGTATTTCAAATAATATTTCATTTACAATGCGCTGAAATGCGCGGCCAACCAAATACTAAGAAATTAATTCAATAGTCTGAAACTGAGCCAAATTTTGCGCATGCAATTTTAAATATTAAAATTGAGTAAATATTCTGCTTGATTGCGTACTGATGAAATCCTTGTTGGCGTTGAAATTTTCCGAAGAGTACAAACAATTTCTATGTCCTTCGCGGCCACTATCGATGATCATTGCTATTATTCAATCAACAAACGAAACATGACCCGTCTCCAGCTATTGGCCAGCTCTAATGAACCTTTTGTCCTTGAGCTATTTAATGTGGCTGTCGGTACACACAATTAAAATTTCCGCCAGCACAAATTCATTTATACACACACACACAGAATGAAATGAGCAAACAGTACCAAATCTAGAATTTAATTTTTAATTAACGCAATTAATTTCGGGCACAAATTTGCCGTTTTCTATGGGTGACAATACCAAATGCCGTCAACGCTGTCAGTCACCGCACACAACAACAATCGCCATCTGCCTGTAATGGGACACCAAACTGAGTGTAATTTAACGCGCAATTGATGTTTACCGCCGACACATTTCCGTTGATATTCATTCAATTCAATTCATTCATTGAATGAAAACAGGCTGGCAGGCAACAAAACAACAACAGTCAACCGAATACGGTGCACGTTGGTTAATGATCAGGCGGGAAACAAATTTAATTTGAAATTGACTGTCATTTGGTGGCCATTTAACTCTTCGACGTCGTGGGTATTTTTCTCGTAGGACGATTCATTGTCGCTCATTCACCCATTCAGTCAGCACTCTCAGCCACTCACTCACACAATCGCCTGCCAAAAAGTTTCACATTTCCCCCGCAATCAAGGCAAAGAAATTAAAAACTTTGCTTTGTTTCGGCTACATTGCGCCACCCCCCACCCTTACGTCACCCAAACCATAAATGTCCCTTGTCAGCCACTTAATTTGTCCCGCAAGTGAATTTACATTTTAATTGCCAAGTCGAAATGAATTTTAATGGCCCTGGCCGGCGTTGCCGCCATTGGTACGTGTGACTGGTAGAGAGACATTCGCTGTCAAAGTGCACCCTAAGGCGTGCTAGTGTCATTGTGCCTCTCCATCATCTACTTTGGTATATACCCCCAAAGAGTAGTAACCCCAAAATAGTACCCTACCACCCCACAACCGCCCCACCCGCAAACCAATGAACAGAAGTGAACAAAATAAAAATGAAAAATTCTTTGCAAATTACACAGAAATCGCTTAAAACTGTCCTTCTGAAAGGCTTTTAATGCGCCACATCACGATGCTCTTTGGGCTATGTGTGAGCATCAGACGCTTTACGCGGCCAGTGTCACCACTTGAATTCCAAAAATAAATAACTTGAATAAAACGAAAAGAAAATAAAAATGAAAATGAAAATCTCGCGCAATGGCACATGAAATTGTAATTAAATCCCCCCTTCCCCATATCACGCTTGCAGCATACTTAATTACATTTTAATGAATAAAAAGCGAAATTATTTGGTACACGCTTTTGCAAAAACAAAAAAAAAAGAAGAAATTTAATCCAAACAATTTCTCCGGCGGCTGCCACGGCTTCAATCTCAGCAACGAAACGGCTGCTGCTGTTGTCTGTTGGCCATGCGCCATTATCAATTCTACAACGAATGTTTCAACCACATTTATACCCACTCACACACACTCTCACACATTTCTGCACTTAAGCGTCGACAAATGTTGATATCAATTCGCCATCAGCGAGCATCAGCTCTTTCGTGGCCCCTTGGTCGTGGTATACCGCAGCCTGAGATTAACGCACAAAAATCATGTACGCGTAAATAGTACAGATGCACACACTTCAACAGGCAGCCAAAACACGCATCCAGTGGCTTTCGGCATATGCAAGCAACGCAACAGCGATGCTTTTATCTCCATTGAACAAGTGCAATGTAGCATCATGACGGCGGTAATTTGCAAATGATTTAAATGGAAAACAAGCTTTTTCCAACGGGTTAATGTTTTTTTCGCTAGAAAAACGCAAAGAAATATCAGAAGAAAATGAATAATTTTTCACAGAAGCGGCATTTTTATTATTTTCTCTTAATTCTTTACTTGTATCCTGTGGATGGGTATATCGTTTACAAGGCAAAGAATTCAAGAGCTGTTTGAGTCTGAGTAAGAAAGGCTCAGCGCGATTCTTGGAGACTCCTCGTTGGTAGCATTGAAGATACATTTGAGGCATCTAGGCTTAGGAAGGTTCTTGCTTTGAATCCGTGTCCCACTGGCCAACTGAAGAAATCATATGGTTCGTAGACTTTTTCTAGTGAGGAATCTCTCGACTTAATGTTAGAAACTCACATCCCAGGATGTTCCACTGTTCCAGATTAGATCTGAGGAGCATTCACTCTTCTGATACACGGTTATCAGGTATGTCTAGCAAAATAATATCTGAGACCAAAATAAACAGGGCAATTAATAGCTTCAAGCCCTTCAAATTGTCGGTCCCTGATGGAGTTATTCCTGAGGAATGCAGTATGCTAAACTCTCCTACATTCCCTTAAAGTGGCAGGAGGTGAAGGCAGTTTTTATCCCTAAAGCGGGAAAAATATCGGATACGGTCCTTTAGAGACACTGATCGACAGTCATCTTCGCCGCAGTATAGATACCAAACTTCTGTCTGCTTCTCAACATGCTTATTTCAAAGGAAAGTCTGTAGAAACAACATCATCCCCCTAGCTATTGCTGGTGCACCAACAAATCTAGGTGTCGATGCTACACTCAGAGAATTGATATTTCAACTACTCACGAGCAGGATTCTCAATTCAAACAATCTGATGCATTCAAAGAGATTCATCGACTAGGACCAGCATATCGAAGGTGGTAGGTGTGATCACTGGCCACTGGTTGATTAGACGCCATGCGGTAAGGTTTGGTATCTTCGCTAACGACTTCTGTAGGAGTTGTATGGATGTGGAGGCGGAGGAGACTGTGATGCATCTCCTCAGCTCCTTCCCGGCACTGTCTCGTGCAAGGAGGGTCCTGCAGGCTCATTCTTCTTGGACAGTCTCTGTGATCTTTCTACGGCTAGCCTTCATCGGTTCATCTTGAACTCCAATTGGGGTATAGGGGAAAGGAATATGGATCTTGTGTTACCACAATGGCCCTCATTTGGTCCAAGTGTGTCGGCGTGCCGACAGTCACCTTAACCTAACCTACTTGGAAGGCTACGTGACAAAAAAAAAACGTATGTCTGGATAAAAAATACACGTTGAAGAGCAGGGATAATTCTCTCACTAGTATTTGTTGTTTCTACTTTCATTTATTAATTTTGAAATGGAATATTCACAAATTGCTTTTTTCCCCCAATGCAATTCAATACAAAATCTTTCATTTTCTGCTACAAGATTTTAATTTAATATATCCTTGCCAATGCAATTAAGCGAATGAAAGGAAATGAATAATTGGAAAAAAAGGTATTCAGTTGTATTTGTTGTGCGAAAGTAATCATAAGTTCAATCATTCAACGGTGAAGGAAACTCACTGCAAAATAAATTAAAATTTAACTTAATCGGGATTACTTACGAGAATTAAATTTAAATCATATTCATACAAATTCCACACTTAATCTTAATACAGCATAATGTTTGGGCCATAAACACACGCTCCAGCCAAGTGGAAATTCAATAAGCTAAAATATAGTCATGAAAAAAAAACGAAAAAATAAAGGAAATAAATTTACCACAGAAAGAGATACAAGCACACGAACCTAGACTCTCCCACACTTACTACCAAAAGGCAAGAAGAATTTCTTCTATGTGACAGTAAAGCCTAAAATAAATAGAAAATAGTATGATTTATGCGTGCGCGAGAGAAAACATTTGCGACACACGAGCAATGGTTGATTGTTGGTTTTTGGGGGGATTTATGCAATTTATTTGTCAGGATATTTTGGTTATTTTTGTGGTGGAAGGCAAACGACAGGGGAATGGATGAGGAGCAACTGTGACGGATGTTGTGAAAATAATAAAACTTTCGTTTCCAATTTGGTATTAAAGTGAATTTAAGCATACAGCATCTGGCTGCCTAAAAGTAGACTATGTATATTAAATGAATTATCCAAGTCACAGGACCTTACCAATTCAGGCACACTTTAATGAAGTTAGGCGTTGATATTGACGCTTCAAGTATAACACATCAGATGCGTGCGTGCGCCTTCATCAGCCAGACGTTGTCCGATAATGAACTCTGTATTTGTGTGTATGTTTGTATATGCATGTGTGCGTCAAGGCATAATAGTAATTCTATTAAGCGAAATGATATTCGCACAATAATCCGTGTGAGACTTGGGACAAATTCATCATATTCGCTTGTGGGTGGGTGGTTAATGGTTTTGTTTGGCATGGAAATCGCATTAAATTTGGTTTTGTAATGCGCACAAAGCGAATGGTTTTCTTTTGTATTGGTGTGTGTGTGTTTGTGTTTGTGTGAAAGCCTTCCGGCCATGCCGGCTTATAACAAAGAAATTAATTAATTAATTTTATACTTTATTTGTTGTTATTAAATTATTTGTGGCTTGCAACGCCTATTGTGCGATTTAAATAATTAAGTTGTAATTGCAAATATTTTTTTGCATTATTATGTAATTGATAGGTTTTTACTCAAACTAATGTGGGTTTCTTTGTGTTAGCTTCAATAATCAAGGTGAAATGGTTGCAGAGGTCAAAATAATTCGCGTACGCTCCTCACATTTAAAGATAATTTTTATAATAATTATTGGCTTGACAAAAACAGCTTCAAATTAGTCAATTTTTAAAAGTAGGATTCAATACGAAAATAATGTATTCAAATACAGCAGCGATAAATTGCAACAAATTGTATTTTTTTAAATTTTTCTTAAAAATTAGTTTTAAACTGGTAATAGAATTATCTGCGGTCTGGCCGATATAAAATACTCAGCACGTGCGAGTACAATACTTTCTTAGCACATTTTTCAATTATTATCTATATTTTTTTTTTGAATTTTTTAGTATTTTATTGTTAATTTTTCGATAACTTATTGAAAATTTTTCCATATTTTATCGATAATTTTTCCATATTTTATCGATAATCTTTCGATATTTTATAGGAAGCTTTTGTTTTGTACCATTTCCATTTTGTTCCGTTTCGATTCCATTCCGTCCCAGTTCCATTCCCATTTTATTCCCTATATAACTTCCAATCAAATGCAAGAAACGTCTTCCAAATCGGTTAAATATTTCTGAAGATAAATGAAAATAAAGGAATTTGGCGGCCATTTCGTATGGGAGGTAGACCTATTTCCTATCCGATTTTCGAAAATTGCCATTTGCATATCATTCCTGCTACATTTAAATTAATTATTCTGATTCCATTTTGTTCCGGTTCAATTCCGTTTTGTTCCAGTTTCATTCTTATTTCGTTCCCAACATAATTTCCAACCAAATATTAAAAAAACCACATGTAAATCAGTTTAGTATTCCAAATTATATTCGATTTTATCAAAATTGTACAGACATTTAAATGCGGTCTGGAGAAGGTCGAACCCCACACATTTTGAGCATACATTTTTTGTAAGACTTTACTTAGTTTCGTGCACATCCAACCATTTATTGGTGTCTATAAGCATAACACAAAAACCAAATATTTTCATAATATTAGACTGTAGGGTGTAGGGTGATAGTAATCCAAAAACTACTAATGCCATTCGATTTTCCATAGAATTATACTGAAAATGTGTTTTGCTTTAAGTTGTTGTTTTCTCTTAGAGAAGACGTTCGTCCTATGCTTCCTTGATAGCTGGTATAATCTAATGCGCTAATGCTTACCTTCATACTAACAATGCATTTGATCGCATTTCACTAATATATTAAACCTCATTTACATTTGCTACATGATGACTGATAGGCGTTCTAAACGTTCACCCACGCCACTCAACAAATGGCTTCCTTCAAACACCATTCCACTCAGACATAAGTGGTCACTTTATTAAAACCAAAAATCTTTTTGTTTGCCTCTTCTCTCTCTGTCTCTCTCTGTTACTGTCAACGTCTCGAATTTGGGCAACAATAAATTCATTGTCATATTTCACAATTCATCACAAATTCATCATAATTCATAGAGTAATAAGTTTTGGCGCCCTGATTTATGCCCTGCAATTGTTTCTTCTTTTCTATTTTGCAGGAATTTTCCTTCGCTCTCAGGCAATTGAGCGTCAATCTCACGCACTTCTACAATGGAACAATGGACTTTTGATTTGGTTTTCGTTATTGCGACTGTTTCTGTGGCGACTGTAAGTTCACAAATGGCCTTAGAGTGGCGGCGGCGGCGACGGCGGCGACAACAACAACACAAATCCGGTCAAATTGAAAATGTAACGTGGACAATGTCACTGGGCCAGCTTATGCTTATTGATGGCAGTTTATTAGTGAGTTATGAATGTATTTGATAAATTCATGAAAATTAATGAATATCCTTATTAATGTCCTGGACAGTTTGTGCAATCAGCGGCAGCGTTTTAAATTGAATCCTGTCCACGTAGTTAATATTTCACATTATGAAAGTAAGCATTTGATGGTTTAAGGGATTTCCGACGCTCCTTCCGGCAGCGGCGAATCAAGTTACAGATATGGAGAGTACACTTCAAGGTTGGTGGAAATACCTTGAAGTTATATAAACTACCATTGTCAACACTCTGACTGATTCCTACCAGCGTGACTTCAGCAAGTCCTGCGTTGACCAGATATTCACATTTCGCGATATTCTGGAGATTAGGCTGAAGAAGCAGAAGTAGGTGCTTTCCAAAAGGCTTCAAAATCTTTTAGGCGTCAATTGCTGTGTACCCGAAGTAATACTGCTCTGCACATGTACTCGCAGAAAAATCTCTATCGATGCGAAAGTATCCAATGGAAGTCAATGACATCGAATCAAGCTTCGAGTAATTGAGAAGAGGCAACCTTTACAGAATTCATTCTCCGAATATTTGCATACACCCATTTGTCGTTGTGCGTGCGTATATTGGCAATGAGAAGACCATTCAGAAATGGCTGCTCCATCGCAAGCAATTGTAGATGCCAAATTCAAGAACTGTGTAACTGCTGATGGTGCATCTCGAGTGTTGGTTACCAAAAACCAATGATAGCTAAATTTCGTCTTTTCAGATAAACGATCGAGAGTAACCACAATTGGCATTTGACCTTGCACACGGATGATAAAGAGTAACACTTTTTCCACCATTGAGTAGAATATATTCACTAAAAGTGCACCCAAATGGGATTGTGATAGACTTGGGGGGTGCCCAATTCGAAGCGTATGTCCGCTTTCGAAATCTGTAACTATGGATGTTTTATGTAATTTACGAAATAGCTCACGATGACCACTGAAATGACTCTAATACATATGACTTTCTAGTATATTATGTTCACCGTTTTGCTTGTATGCAAGCGAGAATTTACCCAAAATGGCCAATTTTTAAAGTTTTATCAAATGCCTCCAAATGAAAATTCCATTGTCCATTGCGAACGTTAGTGGCTGAACTGATGTAGTCATTTCCAACTGAGCTACGTGTCCAATGAGAAACTAAGGTAATTTACTATTGATGGCATTCGATAAAAGAAGCACCACATTGAGGACTCATTACATACGCTAATTTGCTACTCAAATGAAAGCCGTTTTTTGTATGGTCAGTGTTTAGTATTGGCCTTGGCATATGAATACAAAGAGAGCACTTATTATAGACATGGACAAAATTGGACAGAGGGACTTGGCACAGTGGGCTTTGTAGCTTGAAGAATACGAAAGTTATTCCATTCTGAAGTAATATAAAAGGGCACATCTCCATCCCCTAGGTGCATGCAATTTTACTTTGTCAATACCAAATTTCATCATTTTGGTGAATCATGTAGAATATCCTAATAATGTTCAGCCTATTTTCACTAAATCAGGAAAATATTTTCGAAGCTTTCAATGGAATTCACAGCATAAGTATATGAATTCACTTCATGTCGCCTGCTGAATTTTTGATATTTTTAGGAAAGTTTCTGTTTATGTTTTTGCATATTTTCATTTTTTGCATTCAACATCCGTTTCCGTGGGGGAAATCATCATCACTGTCAAGAGAGAGATTCAGTTTTATTTTGAGCACGTTGTGCAACTGCACAGTTGAATATATTTACTCAAAACACTAGCCAGAGCTTAAATATTTAAGTGGAGAGACACAAGCTAAAGCGGAATAACTTTACCAAAATAGCACCAACAAGTAAAACCAAAATTAGAGACAATCACTTAGATAGATTCAAGTTGATAATGTGAAATGGCGGAATTTTAATTTGGTCCACAGACATCTATGATTTTGTTTGTAATTTTCCGCAATTTTCCGTAATTTTCCCGCCTTTTATTTGTGGCAAATAAAATTGAATGCGAAAATTTCGACAACAAAACATTATCCGTGGCTGCATTATCCGTTTAATAATGCAGGAAGGGGCATTGGGGGGAAGCAGAATGCATTCAAAATGTTCTTATTTCCGTTTCCTGCTGTTCAAACACAATTAACGGTTTAAGTATAACTTATGAGGAGGAAACTAATAGAAACTGCGCGCTGGTGACAACGCACAGTTTGGGGTGGATGCATGTGGGATTACCACGGAACAGAGCAGTGCAAATAATGCGTATTCATAAATTATATAACGCTGCTGGCAGATAATCGTGATAAATTATCAACGCTTTCGAAGTTTTTGAAACTCTTCCGCTTCTGCTGGCGCCAAACAAATTTCTTGCAAATTGTTTGTTTGTTTGTTGTTGTGGTGGTGGTGGTGATGGTTTTAATGTGGTGGGTGGCAATGGCTGCATTCGTACTCTTACAATGTTATCGACCTCTCAACACGCCTTCAATGCCATCTTAATCATGCGGTATTTGTTTATAGCCAACATAAAAGGAAGTCTTATGCAAGTGGCAACCCCTTATTAAGTTTTTTTTTTGTTGGGCATTGTAAATGTGTGTGTTGTGTCTTCTATTACATACAAGTTTTATATTTTATAACACTTAATAACATCGAAATTGAATTATTCATATTACACCGTCCAAGTCTAAAAATAATCTGAGTCTCTTCCCGTTTTTCTAGATCAATTCGTTTAAATTACTCATTCGCCCCCATCGTATATTGGGCAATGCAATGTATGAGTGTCACCATATGGATTTGTTTCAAATTTTCCAAATTACATGTTTCCATATTAAAATGAGCTAGAGGTTCCAGTGTTTAGGTAGGGGAGACTAAACATAATTAATGAAGTTTATTAATTAGTTCAATTCGGCCCCAGAAGGGATGATTTTACCAGGTTCAATAGTTTCTAATAGTCAGTCATTTTGGTAAATGTTTCTAATGTATTTTTTTAGAGAAGGCACTTTAGACATCAGAGCCTTCTACAATGTATCGCCGAGAAATAGACATCGCTGCTTATCTGTGGATAAAAAGACTTCAGAGCGACGCTTTTCCTTTCATGTTCCATATACCACTGGACGACTGAGGCTGAGGCTGTACTAGAAAGTGGGTACCGCCCAACTTAAACGTTTGGATCAAACAGGATCAAATCAGCGAAATACTGATGTCTCACACATGAAGAACACATGTGGCAAAGGGCAAAAACGTTGTGAAAAAAACCCAACTGCCTGCAAAATTTACATTTTGTAGTCAGCGACATCGGCTTTAAATTCTTACGGATGCTTTCTCCAAATGGTTTTGCATATTTATGTGTATGATTGCATATGATCAACATTCGCGTTGACTAAACTAACGTCAGAGACATTGCATTAATAAACCGAACACCCTATTAGAATGTCTATGCCTGAATATGCTGCTTTAAAGTACGAATCGTCGAGGAAGTAACCTATGCTTGCCAACTATAACAAAAAAAAGCAAACATTACGCACTGAATTATTCATGAGTGTTGATATTTTTTCCTTTCCCTTTTCTGGTTGTTTTTTTTATCGTTTGCCACTCAACGCCCAACAACAAAAGCAACTACTTGCAAACGTACACCCCTACACATATAAGTGCGTACAGTGTCTTTTGTGTGATGACATTTCTAAGGAAAGTAAGAAGAATGAACAGAATCAGCGCCGTGCCGGGAAATGTCCCAAAAGTATGACTATCAAAAATTCAAAAGCGTTTGCAACACTTTTTTTTGTTGTTGTTTTGTATTTTTTTTTCCTTTTTTTTTTTTTTATTTTTTTGTTTTCTTTTTAGCGATTGCCAAGTGTTAAGTGGGCCCTAGGAAGTGAGCACACAAACACACACACACACATACGCTGGCGCTACAAAAGTGCCAAGTACAAAATGTATGCCTGCGATTTGCTAACAGAAAAAAGAATTTACTTAATCATTTAATAAAACTTTTATTACGCGCGCATTACAATTATTTTTGATTTTATAGGGTGACACTGTTGTTGGCATGAAGGAAACTGCAGAAACTTCACTCGCCCATAGCCTATCGGGACTATTTTGATTTTGAAGTGCTCTTAAATGTTCTTTTGGGAGCGGCTATTTACGCGCTTTTTGCAAAATTGCGTCAATTTTCGTAAGCGCCACTGATGATGATTTGGCTGCCTGGATTTGCACTTTTGCTTATATTCATGCCTTTGTTGACAGTTTAGCTCATGATTGTGTGATTATTGGGGATAAGGGTGGAATGGCGAAAGCTTAATTGGAAGGCGGTGAAGAGCGAGGTAGGAGATAAAGGAATGTAATAGAAAATGCGGCTTTCTGTGTGCCCTTCCTTCGCACTTGGCCTTATGTAAATCATTTTCGATTATTAGATTGGATTTGGATTTTCTTAATTTATATTTGTTTGAAATGAAGGCGTTTAGCACACCCACTTCTCTGTTGTATTGGTAGTTCCTATTTTGATGAATTTAATTAAAATCAAATCTCTCAGCATGAGGATTTCTGTGTGTGTGTGTGTGACTCCTGAATTTAATGAATGTGAAGACTTTTAATTAGAAAATTGTGCTTAGTAAATTTAAAATTTTTGAAACTAATTAGATATTTAGATGTCTGTCCTCATCTTTCAGAAGCCCCCAGTAGACCTAAAGAGCTGAAATTTCACATATCATGGTTTGAGACACTCGAGACGTCGGTATGCCATCGCAAAGGTTGGGTGAGGGTTGCGGCTATTAGCCTCGTATAGACCACAATGGGTCCACAGCAATACCACCAAGCTCTCTTATCCTTTACGTGCAGATTGTAGACCTTCTTCCATGGTCTGCATCTAGCCGGTACGTGCAGGACTTTCTTACGAAGCTTTTTAGACTTTTAAGTTCAGTGTTTTCGACTTCTGCTAGCTTGTTGTTCTACCAAAAATCGTCCATCTGCTTCCGGACAGTTACAGCGTAAGTGTTCCTGAGTTCCCTCCTCATCAGGCTCATTGCAGTTGCGGCACCATTCTATGGATATGAGCCCCTTACGATGCCATTGCAAAGGGTAATGAAAAGTCTTCAACGTCGGTATCTTTGCTATTTCTGATTGACAAGGACAAGTCTCTGAACTGACCCCCCCCCGATGAAGAAGTGACCAGTTATTATTCCGGTGCAATTCTGTTTCTGGAGTGTATACCATTGCATTTGTGAATGCATTTTGAATGCATTCAATGCAAATATAAAGTATATTTTGTGGCAGGTACGAGTAATTAGCATAAAAAATCATTTGCCAATCATTCAATGCATACTGAAGTTGGAACAATATCGTAGACGTTGGTTAAAATGGCAAAGATCAGGCAACGTAACGACAAAACGAACGAATGAGAAGTGTGTCAAATGCTTGGAATGTAATGGAAATTCATAAAATTGACACAAAAATCAATTCGAAGATTGTATGTATTTGGTTATTTTGTTGCTTTGTTGTTGTGGTTGCTTTGGTGCTATTTGATTTGGTTTCGTTTTCATGCATTTTATATTTCTCTCACAATGCCCCTAAAAATATGCAGGCAAATTGCATGAATGTTTGCATGAGCATTAGAGTTTAGCATTTATTTTTTCCTCCAGTACATGAATGTGGGAAAGCACTTCTTTTTGGTTCATTTCTACTGCAATTTCCGGCCCTAAGCGGAAATGATGCTCTCATAAATCCATGATGCCGTAAAATCGTTTGCATACTTGCTATGCGGTAGCATTAGCATATTTTGTTGTTGGCATCCTGCAAGATTGTAACTTTGCGTAGGAAATGTTATGGGCAAATGTGAGAACTTTTTGGGCATTTATTACCAATTTGTGGCTTTCGAGAAAGTCTTCGATTTATTCATAAACCTGAACAGAGGTTGGAAAATCGCACAAGTCTAACGAATGCAGGTATTTGAATTTCCAATTTGGCGCTGAAAATTAAAGCACAATTCTTCCTGTAATCCCTCTGAAGTAATTTTCAATCAGTATCATTTCCATATCAACTGTCATTTGCTAAACCAAGTCATTTGCTAAACCAAATCGATTTGATAAATAGTTTCTGTAAAATTACCAAATTGCATTAAAATCAATTTCCGTTTCACATTGCCATTTGGAAAATTAGTTACCTCACTGCCAGAGCACTTAATTGCTAACTGAAATCTTAACTGTGAAGCCTGCTGTCATTCACAATTAAAATATAGAAATTCACTCAAAGCCTGTGCAAATAATTGGCAATGGCAACATGCTAGCAAAGCAAAAAACCATTCAATTTGCTTCTGGTGTGGTTTTCCTTTTATACGTTTTAAATAATTTAAAAGCTTTTCTATGCTTTGGTGCAAATTCACACAAACCTTTTACGAAATTTGCAACGCTAAGAGCAAGAAATGCAACAATGCCAACAAGAACAACCGTCGAACATCCACACAAGTGCAGCGTAATGACGTCTGCAATAAATTGAGTAAATCCTTCTGAACGTCTTCTACTATTTCTTGCATTTTCGTGTTTCTTCTTCTTATTCAGCTTTCTCTTCTACTTCGGCTGCATCATCTTCTTCTTATTCACTTCTACTGCTAGGTTGTCTGTTAAGTTTGAAATATTTAAGCAATTTATTTACATGCATAAAATCTCATAGACACACTCCCATACATTGATGCATTTTTCATGCAAATATATTGTACACTGTGCGCTGTCACTTGTCTATGCGTGCATGTGTGTGTGTGAGTTTATCTTATTTAAAGATTGTGACATAGGGTAGGAGAACATTATCTGACCACTGCAAGTTTCGTACGGGGAAATTTCAAATTGGATTTTCCTAATGAACAAATTTTTTTCTCGCCATAAAGCATATTTTTTATACTCTCCCCACTTGTGTCCAAGGGTCGATATGTTGTTTTTGTCATGCCGTTTGTAACGCCCATAAGTTCGGTATGGAAAAGTAGATATATTCTTGATTAGCTATGTCCGTCTGTCTGTCATTCTTCTTATTATTGCTAAAGATTCGAAGGTATTGAAAATGGGCAACATTGGATATGAACCACGCCTACCTCTCATACAAAATGGCCCCTAATTTGTATTATTTTCGTTTATCTTGGGAAATACTGAACCCAAGATAAACGAGATGGGAGTGAAACTCGAACAAAATGGAATTGGAGCGGAACAAAATGGGATTGGAACAAAATTTTAAAATGGATAGTGAAATAAAAAATATCGATAAATTATCTATAAATATTCGAATTATTATTTTCGTTTATCTTGGGAAATACTGAACCCAAGATAAACGAGATGGGAGTGAAACTGGAACAACATGGAATTGGACCGAATGAGAATTGAACAAAATGGGATTGGAACAAAATTTTTAAATGAATAGGGAAATAGAAATTATTGATAAATATTGAAAAATTTTTGATAAAATATCGATATATTATCGAAAAATTATAAATAAAATAGAAAAAAAATTATCAATAAAATGTAAAAATGTATCAAAAAGCCACCGATAACTAATCGAAAAATTATCGAAAAAATTATCGAAAAATTGTCGAGAAATTATTGAAAAATCGCCTAAGAACGTATCGTATTTTAGCTTCAGTCAGCTCGTGAATTACTCTAGTAGTTTTTAAGTTTCATTACGTCGAAGCTTGTGGACCGATTCTAAAAATTTTTCCTGGTCCTACAAACTTGTCTTTAAACCCCTAGATTGTTTATCAGTTCTAAGAAACCACAAACAGAGAGGACGTGCTAAATTTGTGAGACCCAAATTTGTTTGTGAATTTTTTGCTCCCAAAATGAAACTATTTGAGGAAGATTTGGGATTTTAAGAGATAAAAAAAATTTTCTTCATACCATTTTGGACCACACTACTCTACACATCTAACAACGATAAATTATTTGCTGTCACTTTTCCATTCTAAATACACAAGTCGTAATTAGCTAATTTAGTGTAATCATATTAAAGTACAATAACTGTCAAGCAATAGTGTGTTCACCCTATGTCACAATAGCGACTAAACAAATGTGCCACTCTAAGCACGCATTAATATTTCACATACTGATTTTCACTACCGAAATGCAACAAACTAAGAAATGGAGAAAAGAGAGAAAGAAAACTCACACATAATATCCACAGGCAAGATTTCGGAAATGCAAGGAAGTAAATTGCATAATGCAATTTTCAATTTGGCATGCCATTGCATGCAGTATTTTCAATTTATGTACATTATGTGTACATTTGCATCTAATACACGGCTACAGTGCGAGGGGCCTGGTGAGGCAAGATGATGGAAAAAAATACGCCAGACGATGAGAACGACAACGAATTCACATGGCAGAGCAGAAAATTGCAATATAATATAGTTTTTGGCATCTCAGATAATGTCCAGCACGGACATGGTGTTATGTGCTTCCATTGCTTGCAAGTAAATTTAAATGCAGTTTACAGATTAGTTTTTGATTATTTTATTTGCCATTTTTGTGAAATGCAAATTTGCATACAAATTTAAACCAAATCTGGCTTGGAGAGAAAGTTGCGATTTCATTGGTCCCCTTTGTTCTTTTTTGTTGTCTTTTTACTCACTCCTTCAACGGCAGTCGCAAGTATTTTAATATTAATTTCCCAACATTGTGTGTATACTCAGCCTTCAAGAACTCAGACGGCGGACACATTGTTCGCCTGTTTGGCTTGATGGGCGGCAAACCGCGTTTACGACATTTTTGGCGCACACCATCGAACCTTTGTGCTGAACTTTTTTGCCCAACTTTATAAACAATTTTTCATTTACAACATTGTTGTTGTTGCTGTTGTTCTAAAGTTGGTGTTCCTAGTAATATTACTGTTGTTGTTGTTGGTGTTTAGTATTAAATCCCAACGAAAGCTATTGCAACTTACCACACCTGACCCAGCTTGTTCCTGGGCTCTTGCCTCCTGCCTGCCGGCTTTGAGTCCGTGTGCGGCACCACACATTGACAACCTGATGTTGCAAGCTGCGCAACCTGTGGGCCAAATTTACTATGCTTTTTTTTCGTTAAATTATTAATTAGTTTGCCAAAAAGTTGGCAACACTCTGCCATGCTTTCAATTTTGTCATTTTGACAGATTATAGAAGTTTTGGAAAGCTGTGAAGCTTGTTGTTGTTGTTGTTGTTTTTTATGTTTTTCCGTTTGTAATTTGCTTTTTATTCGTGTTTCCTAACGCCAGTTGGGTAAATACTTTGTTGCCCCCTAAAAATTGTGATTTTCATCTTGTAAGTTTTTTTTTGAGTGCAGTTTGTGGGTGAAGGAAATGTGAAATTTTTAAATTAATTAATTTAATAATTAAATATGATTTAATTATAAATTTTAAAATTCATTGAAGTCAGTTTCAATTGCAAAAGAAGGCAGTAGCTAGAAGAAATGGAAGAAATTTTGTCCACAGTAACATTCTCCTCAAATTTCATATTCCATAAGGCACCCAACACCCACCCCAATGTCTGCCAGTATGCCCGCTCACACCACCCAAGCACAGCAATCCACTACTTTGCGATAGAAATAAATCGAAGTAAGTGGAGCGAGGAGAGAAATTTAACAAATGACAAAATTCAATTCAGCGCCAACAATGCGCAAAAACAAAAGCAGCAAATTGCAAGCAATTTATAAACTAAACAAGTTGCAGACAGCTTTGCTGTAGCAAAAGCAAAAAAAAAAAATTAAAAAGAAAAAAAAACGAACAAACACAAAAACCAAAAACAATGACAACAGCAGTGTAACGGAACAGTAGCAACAACTGCAACGGAAACTGCTGCTAAGCAACAAATTGCAATTTACAGTACCGGCAACAACTACAACAGCACCAACTACATACTTTATTGCATTGTCATGCACGCAACACTTGCACGTCCGTTTTCGCCATGCAACATCAACTTGTGATGCTGCTGTTGTTACTGCTGTTGTTACTATCGTTGTTGTTGTTGTTGTTACCGTTGTTGTTGCAATGATGCGCATTGTTGAAATGTGCATTCAACGAAAATTGCATAGTAAAGCAAACAAATTAATCAAACGGTCTTAAGGTGCGTTATCCCGCATCCTTTGTATGGCGATTGTACATATATGGACGTATGCATGTGTGTGTGTGTGTGTGTCTGTGTGTTGATTTGTATGCATATACGAATGTCCAGCAGCAATACAATTGGGTTTCCTCACTTGCTGCCTGATTCAAACGATTCTTCTTCTTGTTCTACGGATGCATTTAAATCCTTCCTGCAGCTTTCACTTCCTTGTCCATGCCGCTGCCGCTACTGTCCATGGTCATGCACGCACGTCCTCTGGCTGTCCGAAATGATGTATGATAATGCTGCTGCTACTGCACCATAACTAAGCACAATTGTTTCCATTGCAAGGCTTCATTGGACAACACACGCTGCTGTTGTGGCTGTTATGCTACTGACTGCCGTTGACTGTGTATGCCGTGGGGGCAGCTATACACCCCATCCTCATTCAGCTTCTTGTTGGTTTTCTATTGAGTTTCTATGCCAATTTCGCCCCCCATTCGCATTTGTTCATCTACTCATTTCGTTTGATGCTTCCAGTAGTTCCCTTTGCTACTGCTGCTTTATTGCATTGCTGCATTGTGGTTTGTGTTGGCCACTCCAAATAGTTGTGTTGGCTCAACTGATTGTTATCGTGCGTTTTACAATTTTGGTTTTTACCCCCATGCGGAGGGCGCACAATCGGTAAAAATACTTTCAACAAATCAACTTGTTGGGGGGCAAATTTTGGAAAATTGCTTTCCCCTTTTTTGTTTGCGGAAAATGTCAGGTGACAATTGTCGGCAACTTTGACTCAAGCAACAGATGGATCATTTCTTTAATGAATGTACGATTTCAAGGTACTGAATTAGACTAACGACTCGTCCATGTGTATTTTTTGGTGGTTGACTAGTGCAATAGAGCCCAGGTTGCAGCTATGCCCAGAAAAAAAGTATTTTTTTGCTTTAAGTATAAAGTTTAGCAAGTCAGTTAACCCAGAACGGTACACAGTAAGTGACCGAAACCATAACAACGAAATTTATGCATGAGATTAAAGCTAAAAAACAACAACAATCGCGGTTAGTCTTTGCTTGCCAAAGGAGGAAAATGAAGGAAAAAAAAAACTGCAATAAAGAACACCAAAAATCCAGAGAAATGCTAAAAATACCCATTCGCGTAGAGATAGTGCAGTGAAGCAGTGACAACAACAACAAGAACATTTTTAATCGCATGCAGTAAATGCTGCTTACACTGCTATAACCACAACCTGCAATTGTTTATACAAAGTCTTTACCAAAACGGATACATAAAGCTGTAGGTACTTACAATGGCAAGAAAGGCCATCCCCGAAAGAGTGAGTATGCGATGTGTGTGTGTACGTGTGCGTGTGTGTGATTGTAAGTAACAAGTCAATTTGTAAAGCAAATTTTAGCAGTTATGGCTAAAGTCAAGAGATACTCCTAATGGCTGCCGAAAATTTACGCTAGTCCAATAGAAACTGGCGAATGGGACACGCAGCAGTGTGAGGTGAGGTGAGCACTAAGCATGTATCGCCTGCTCGCCAAAAGGATCAGTGGTGTGCCTTGTTCATATGCTTTTGGTTGCTTGTTTACAATTGACTTTAGTCATTTATGCCAGGGATTATCTATGGGTGTGTGCGTGTGTGTTTGTGGACTGGCTCTGTTATTTTTGGACAATTAATACAAGAACAACAATTAGCTGGGTAAACACACCGAAGTGCAGCTGCTGTCTTCGAAGTCGGTAGTCGTTTAAGTAGCATTCAAACATAGACAGTGAAATTTATTGGAGGTGCATCGCCAGCAGAGGCGAAGTTTGGTCTAAGTATGTTTCGCAAAAATGTTGGAGGTCGGTCATATGACCCAACCCTCTAGGAGCAACACATCGGCTGGTATGGGGCTAGGAGTCGATCAATCAGTCATTGTGTTGAGCTTTGACCTCGATGCGACACCATTTACCCTCATTCCACCCTTAAATCCCACCCTCCGAACCTCACGAAATAGGCGTGGCAGGTAGGCTGTCCTCAAGACACAAGTGGATTTAGGAAGCTGAAATTTCACAAAATAACCCTAGTATGGTTGTGCTTGAAGGTATCGATATGTGTAAAAAATTCTGATAACTTTTTTTACTGTTGCCTTTGTAGTGTCTTCCAGTCTATTTTCAATTTGTTCCATTCCCTTTCCGATTCCTCTATGTTCCGGTCCTTTTCCTTTAGCTGACAATTCCATTCCGTTTCTTTTCAAAATTTGTGCCACTTCCATTTGGTTGCTTTTGGTCTATTTCCATTTCATTTCAGTTTAATTTCCAATCAGTTACACATTTTTAATATATAAACAATGAAAATTGGCTTAAAGAAAATCGAAACCTAATTTGTCAATAGCTCCGTAGAGTAATATTTTTTTTGTGTAAGCGTTTTTTTTTTTATTTGTGCGTTTTTTTTTAATTAAATTAAATATCGTGCTAATAGCAGCAAATATTTGTAGTTAATAGCTCTACTAACTATTAGTGCAGTATATAAAAATTGGAATACACCGAAAACATTCAGGGCAGAAACCAAAAAAAATGTGTTCAAGTTAATGTTGGAGAGCTCCTCGTCAGTCTTGTGTGTTAATCGCTTTAGTTTTGTAAAAACATGCACCATATGTGGCAATTCAATGGCAATTGTTGCCCAACTTCCCACAATTGTACTTGCAGTTGTGTTCCATGTACAGCGACAGTAACAGCAAACAAAACCATAACAACTCAAATAAAAACAAAAGCAAATACAATATGTTGTGGCCAGTATAAAATGATGTAGTTCGTATGTGCGTATGTATGTATGTGGTTTCGAATTTGTACAAAACAATGGAGAGAACAACACCAGAACAACAACTATTTGTGAATTTGAAAAATTGCAAGAAACAAGGAAGTATAAGGAAATGTTGAAATGAAAGGATGAATGAAAAAATTCTGTTGAAGCTTTAGAAGCACACAAAAATATATTTTTACAGGTGTCTAAGGCACCACCAATAAAAAGAAAGAAGGAAATCCAACAATAAAGGCCATTATTTAGAGAAAATCCCTAAATTTCCTTCACACATTCAAATTGCGTGCTTTCGCCTTACACATGTAAATAAACGGTGAGCAATTATGGCTGGCACTTGCACAAGTACACTCACATGTACATGTATATGTGTAAAAACATTTACTACAGCACGCACATGCTGCATAATTAGTCAATTGTTGCCGCTAAATGCTTTAGGGGCTCACGAGTACGCATACAAAATCCTTTCAATTCTAATTGAGCGTCAAATTGAACGGTGTTGTTTGTGGCAGTTGCTAGCTGCAGTTGTCGTCTATGCGTGTGACTAGTCAGTGACACTTATTTGTCAGGTGACGGGGACATGAGGTGAGCAATTGAATCTGCACTTAATTAAAATACATTTGCCCGTTGTAACATTTTCGGTATCGCCACCGGTGAGGTTGATGAAAAATAATTATCTCCTAATGTGGTCATATAGTAAATTGCTCTAATGTCTAGTCCCATAGTAAAATTGACTTTTGTGGCTATTGTAAATTGTGTTCAGTCTAGTCTGTCCACTTCACTAGTCGCCTCACAATGCGCGCGGAACTTTACATTAAAAGGCATTTGATAAAACTCTATAGATTTGCCAAATTCTTTGGTCTTCTGCATTTTCGCTACGATTTGGAAACATCACGTCTGCATACACATCAAGTAATGCACATAGTCTACCACAAAGTCGTGTGTGCGCTGGCCATTTCAGTGGTATTAATTACAATTTACTTGGACTTTTCACTCATGCAACGCAACATCCGCCACAGTGAGTACGTGCAGCAGGATGTGCTTTTGTTTGCCATCAGAGAGCTGTGCGGCAGCCTGTCTGCCTTGTGTTATTACGTGAATTTCCTCAAACATCAACAGTTGCTGGTGGAGATTCTGAAACAGTTTCTGAAAATCTATGAGAATTTTAGAAATGCGGGCCTTGGGGCAGACTTGCGCCACGAATTGGCCTCTTATAAGGTTCAATACCTCGCACTGTGGGTGTACGTTTGGTTTATTTTTGTGTTGCGTCTGGTGACGAAGCTGTTTTATCAATTCGACCACATTTTGGATATAGTGTTGCTGTCATTAGCTAAAGACATAATGCCAATGCTAATCATACTCGCTCAGCAGTTGTCCTGTTGCATTCTGCTGAGCTTCTTGGCTTGCCTGGGCAGGCTTAACGACAAGCCACAACGTGACGAGCGCGGTTGTTTTGAACACGCAATGACTGTAGTGCAATTGGCACACGACTGTTATCGCCTGCGACGCAAGCTGAATGAGTTCCTTTCACTGCTGTTCTTGGGTCTGCTGTTTCAGTTGCTGTACAACGGCTATTTCCTCTACGAGTGCCTTAAGCTGTTATTTTACGAGGACTTTCTCGCCAGCATAGCCATGGGCATTTTCGATATGTCAAATGGACTCATGAACAGTCTAGTATTTCTCATATTTGCCAACTATTCGGAGCGTTTGTGCGCTCAAGAGCAGACATTTCTGAACGATCAACTCCTAACCAATATACACATACGGAGCGACAAACCGGTGGGGGAGTGTAAGATTTTCCAAATGAATTCTTTTCAAATAATTTCTATTTGCAGTTGGAATATCTGATGTTGTGCTCAAAAGTCCATCCGATGTCGTTGACTTTGTTTGGACAACTTCGCATCGATCGCCACTTTGCGGGACAACTTTTGCGAAATATTGTGCTATTTCATGTTTTGAGTTTTCTGCAATGTTACCATTCTCCAAGCCGCAATACCTGCTTGGAGAATTATATTCTTAAGGAGAACATTCCGTTTGAGACGTCCAATGGATTCCTACAATATATGAAGAACTGTTTTAAAGTATGGAACGAACCCAGTGCTGGGTGGGAACCGTAAAAGTAACCGTAAAAGTAACCGTAATTGTCTAAATAAATGTGAATGATGTTCGGAGTAAAACAGTTCCCTTTGCATGGCAAAAAGAAAATGTGGAACTGTTCTACAAACAAAAAAGTGTCTAAAGTAAAACATTTCAGAAAAATTTACATAAAACATAGAGACTTTTAATTAAAAAGCTCATTTCCGTTAGCAAACAAACAGCACAAATACAGACTAGCAAAAACACACACACACATGCACACATATACACTCGTTGCGGCTGCTAAGCAAATGTACAACTTCAAAATATAACCGCAACTAAAAGCCTAGTTGGCACTTAACTTTCGTACAACAAAAACAACAACAGGAGCAGCAGCAGCAGCAAAGCTTACAAGATAACTTAGAAAAACTTAAAAACTTACGCCAACCAAACGGAACCACAACGAAAACAACAGCAAAAAGAAAAAGAAAAAACCATGGAAAAGTCAAACAAAAATCAAATTAAAACGACAACTTAAGCCAACAACACAGCCACGCCCATGATGCAACAAAAAAAATGACAAATTCATTTGAGAGAAAACTTTCTCACTCACACAAGCATACATACAAAGACACACACACACACACACAAGCACTCAAGTTGCTGAAGAAATATTTGCTTGCATTCATTCAGGCACAGTTGCTGAAAAAGTCCAAAACCGCCGCAGTCAAAGTCTATTGCGGTAAGAAAGGTCTTTCCAAAGAAGCTCACATACACCATAGCTAGTGATGGAGCCAAAGGGAATCGATTGAGATCCAATTGGTGACTGTTGTGATTTCGAAATTACACTGAGAGAAATTAAAAAAAATATATGCATCTACTAAAACCATAATCGATTAAATCATAGAATATAGCTTCGAAATCCTCTCAATTTTGAAAAAAAAAGTGTGGCATGAAGTTGGCGAAAAATGTTTCGGAAAAACATGGCAATTCAAGAAAGCTAAAATTTAGAAATTCTTGAACAGAATGACAGTATACGGTCAAACTGAATTCTCTCTAAAGTCAATTTAATGAATTTTTGTGAACAGTTGTGTTGGAGCTGAGAAGGTTTTTATAAAAAAATAATTAAAATGTTAGCTTAGAAGAAAAATTCTTAACATTAAAAACAAAAAAGTTAATCGAATGAAAATCAAAACAAATATAATAAGTAAGTGTATATATATATTAGGGTGTTTCTTATTTAATAAATTATTCATTTTGAAGAGCTTACTCTTTCGGTTTAGTTTTACTATGACGAAACTTCCTGATTAATGATGAGTGTTGTATTGATTTGTTTTGGTTCCCCCTAATGTATTTTCCTTTAAATTTTTAGTTAACTTCCAGTTTTTTAACAACCTAAAAACATTTCCACACATACACAGAAGATATCAATTAAAATCATGCGATCTTGAAGAGGTTGTGGGCATGTGCTTTTCTGCTATTGGCCTTTTTTTTTGAAACACAAACACTTCGTTGGTGGTTTTGCATCTTTTCTGTTTGGCTTTTCAACAAGTTTTACTCAGTTTACTTTACTTTACTTTGAAGACAGTTTTGGTTTTGTACAGTTTGCATACGGTTGGTTCAGGGATTCCTCTTTGTGAAAGTTTTGCCAATATTATTCATACTGAATGATTTACGATTGAAATTAAGTCAAAGGGTATGTACTTGTTATATGAAAAGTGTAGTACATAATTTGGTGTAGTTGATATTTAAAAAAAAATGTTCACTAAGTATTAAGTTCACATGAATAAAGAACCGACTTCTAGGAGTAACAACAGCAGCCTACATACGAGTAACAATACTCTGCAATTACATTACTCATACGACCCGCAGTGCAATATCTAAAAAAAAAACAGGGACTAAAAATAGTGAATGCTTTCCGATATTCATTTAAATTTTCAGCCTTTAGTTTTTGGACTATAAAAAATAAATGGGCGTGGGCGGACCACTTTTACAACCATCTCTCGAACAACACTAATCATCAATATCACACACGCCTTATATAGGCGTCTTGGATTAACAGAAATTGCCGAAAGAGTGCTACTGAGGATTTTGTGGCTAAATCCCAAAAATAAATCATAAATGATATGAGAAATGGTAACAGCAACTCGTTTCGAAGTTTGTTTTTCAATACCAATTTTTTGTATTGAATATCATGGTATCACACATAAGTGCAAGCTGTCCAAGTCCGGAGACCCAATTTTATTGAAAAATCCAAAAATTTAACTCAACTGTATGTGGCCGCAGACGCATCATAAAGTTGTAGCTTTTTAGGTTCATTGGTGGCTTAAAGGGAGCCTTCAAAATTTGCTATGCCCATATTTTTAGCTGTCAATCCGTATACACTAGCATGGTCCAATTTTTTTTTTATTTGTCCTACTTGGGTCTTTAGGAAATTGAGAACAGACATCGGGACAGACGGACAAGCAATGGCATTCTATACCTGTAAGTAGATATTTAAATTCCTTAGACCAACTTAAATGGTAATTCATAATTACCTTTTTATCAGAAAAACAGATTTTGTTATACACAAGGCGAAGTAATATGTCAACGGTGCGTATGAGTAACATAACTGAAATTTGGCAAATGTCTACTTTTATTATTTTCAACATTTCGAATACCATGTCCATTGCTTTATGATTTCATTTTTTTTAATTTATGATTATGAAATAATTATACTACAACACGCATTCAGCACTAACACTATCGGTCTGATATTGATTTCATACCATACATTCCGTTTGATTTCTCTAATATATTTATAATAAATCGTAATAAAATTAACTTATATTAAATATAAAACGTTTGATATTTCAAATGCTAAATCACTCTACAAAAATTAACCCCCAAGTACAAAAACAAAATGAAGACAACAACAAACAACTTGTATGGACTTGAATAATTTCATTAAGTATGGTATGAAATTCCTCCATCCACCATTTGAATGCGTGCAATTAGTATGCTGCGCACAGCAACCAAATGCATCTGAAGCCAAAGCAGCAAAGAGACAAATTCCAAAGCAATTTGGGTCAACTTACGCGTACATATGTTAGCGGATATTTATCCTTTATGTACTTATGTATAGAGGGATATTTTATTTTATTTTATTCTATTTTACCACTTACAACTATTCGGTTTACAGCTGCACAACAAAGTGAATAAAATGGGCGAAAGAAGAACTGAAGTCAAGCAAAGTGGAGTGTCTGCACTACCATTACCACCACCTCAATGAACAGCAAGGGCCACAGCAACGAGCGCAAGGAGTGAGACCTCGTGCTCATTTATCTACCCACCGATTCCAATCTTACTTAAATCCAACGCGTAAATCAACATTTTTGCATCGTTACGAAATTCTTGGAACCATTTTTTTTTTTGGGCGTCTTCCTCTACTTTTTCTTTTTCTTTTTCTTCTTCAATCTTCCACTTGTTGTGATTTCAAGTGGCTTCGGAGTAATTTTTTTTTCGTCGCTACTAATTTTTTATTGTACGGTTTAGAGATTTTCTTTATTCCACTGGGTGTGTTAGTGTGTGTGTGTGGGTGGCCATGTACTTTTGTGTATGTATATAAATTTAAGTGAAATACTATGACAGCGCTCTAGTTTCTTTTATTCCGTCTCTTTTCATTTTCTTCACTTGCCCTTGTAGGTGTGCGCTCGCGCTACTACCTTTTCGTCTTTTCGCTGCATTCCGTGTAAATGGGTTAAAATGTGCATTTACTCGTTTTAAATGCGAAGGTGACTTGGTGCTTTTATTTCCTTTTTTCCTTTCTGTGTGTTATATTTGCCTTTTCTTTTCATACTTCTTATGGTTTCCTGTACTTTTAGTTGCCTTCGTAGTTGGTAGTATTTATTGAAGTCCTTTTTTTTTGTACTTTTCCCCCTTCCTACAACTTTTTCATTTATTGTTGCTGTTACCGCTGATGCTGTTGATGTTGCTGTTGCTGCTCTTTGACATTTCCTTTCAGTGCAATAAATTCGCTGCAATTCCAAAAGAATCGTGTACAAGATTAGATTTGAATTGAATTGAGTTGCGTTGAGTTGAGCTGACTTGAGTTAAGTTGCGCTTTTCATTCAGTGTGGCTTTAAGTAGTCTTTTTCCGCTCTGTCACTGCCATTGCGGGATTTAATTATGAGTGTGCTCCGCCTGTCGTTGGTGGTGTCCTTGTTTCTGCTGCTACTTCAGCTGTATACTGAAGCGTAAATAAATCCATTTTGAATAAATTAAAATGATTCTAGATAATCTCTACTTTTTTTTTGCAATTCTACACAAAAATTTTGTATTTTCAATATTGATATTTGTTAATGAATTATGTGTTCTACTTCTTCTTTGCGCTCTTTTTTTTTTTGTAAGTTCAAAATTAGTTCAGCTTCTTTTCAACTAAATTTTTTGTTTTAGTTTTGCAATTAACTTGTATTATGTGAGGGTAAGTTGGGAAATGTTGGTGCATACTTTAGCCATGATTGCTAGTGGGTAACAAGTGTCTGTGCAGACCTTGAGCTGAATGGGGTTGGGTGTGTTGGCGGTATTAGTTCGATAGAACAAGTTAATTTCCAACAAGGCTAAAAAGAAAATTTTATTTTGAACTCTTGTTTTTTCTTTCAAGTGGAAATAGAGTATATAATTATCTATGTGCTTTACTGCTAGTATATATTCTTCGAGGAAAAATTCCGGTTAGTACTTAATTAAATTCGAAATAGATTCGTTAGAATTGAATGAGTTCAAGGCTACGGGTTTGGTTTGGTTTGAATGAAATTACAATAAAAATTAAAACAGATTTGCACTACGATATGGGGGGGTTCGATTGTGGTCAATCTTTATCTGGTATTAAATGAACCATTCAGTTTTTAAATGGATTAACTCTACTTCTTTGAATTTTCACATTGGTCAGATTGGTCTGTGTAGTAGGGTGGGACGAAAAACGTCATTTTGTGCGAACTAAACATAAATTTTCGGATTTTTTTCATAACTTTTCCGTTGATTAGAAGGCAAATACACAGTTTCTGAGCCCTACTGTGTAGCCTTCTCGGTTAAAAGCTTGTCACCTCACCAGAATAACGTTGTTAGTAGTGTTTATGCTTATTATTATGTGGACTAGTTCGGAATATAAGCTTTTATGGGGTTTTCCGTGTGGTTTAACACATTGATATGAAAAATTCAGAAAAATGGAGTTAATCGATTTGACAACTGAATGTCTGAAATAGTCTTGCAGTACTGGTTTTCTATGGATAAGTGCCTCTAAGGAACCTAGTCCGAATTCTCCATCATATGCCCGGCTTCGTCATTCATAAGAGTCCCCTCAGAGATTGTAGCCTCTCCAGTCAGGAGATCGGCTAAAATTCGAACCGTGCTTTTACTTAACCCAGATATACGCTTCAAACCTGCTCTTGTTGTAATTCCCATTAGACCAGCCATAATTTCGTTCTCTCTACCCCCTCTCGTATTCTAGGTCTATCCCGTATAGTGTGCGCAGCTATATCCCAGAATGGCCTTGGACTTGTAAGAAGGGAAGTTGCACCTTGTCTAGCAAGTTTGTCTGCAGAGGTATTCACTCTGACTTGTCATGTCAATAACAATGCTAATCTCACCAAACCGGTTCAGTTATGCCAAGACAGTCCCACACGAGCCTTGTACCAATGATGTGAGAGGATTTTTTAGCATCAGTCGGTTTTTGTGGACGAGGACGTGGTTAAGCCCATTGCCGACTTGAAGGTTCTCTGAATGACTATAATCGAAACCATTAGTAAATAGAAGGAAAAATCCCCCCTTAGGCATTTAAAGTAGTTTCCGCTTAATTGTGCCCCAATTGATTGGTTTACCCTAACAATTGCTTCAGTCGTTGTAAAACGAAAATATCTCTTATCCACTAAATGTAGTATATTTATTGATTTTCCCCCAATTACCATTCCATAACACAAAGCTGAAAAATAGCCCCAAGTAAATCCTTTCCCTAATACAGAGAGCAAATATTTTGCATTAAACTGCATGCAATCACAAATCTTCATCAGCACAAATGATATTGAAATATTCATTAGTCTTATTCCCCTTGGCTCAACATTAATATGGCATTGCAGATACACACACATGCACACAGAGCTATCAACTGCAGACTCAACGAACCCTTAATAACCCAGCAAGGACACACACAAGAGCCGGAGCGCGCTAATTGTGAATTTATTGAAAGCAATAAATGTCACCAGAGAGACTTGCATTATCGATAGCGTACGGCAATGATGGACCAAAAGCAAGCGGGTGAAGAAAAGGACATGGTAAAAATAAAAAAAATAACAAAAAATCGGATTAACAGGAATTTGCATTTAAGTTGCACACATTATAAAATCATTGTGAGCGAGAAGCTAGCTTTTAATTGATTTATATTATTTTTCGAACTGGAAATTAAGACAAAATTAATATAGGAAGGACTTTTGTGTGAGAAAGTAAGATTTGTTGAGATGATAAAAAATTATGAGCGTTTTGTTGTATTTTTTTTTGTACACTTTGCACTCAAAAGCAATTTTTCCATACCTTCTCTGTGGTAAAAATTCGATTTTTTTTATAATAAAACGTTTTTGGTCACATAAGCACTATTTCTCCACTAATCTCTATACCCAAACGAGCTGAAAAGTACCCACTGTCAAATAATGCAAAAAAGAAAGTTTAAAAAAAAGTACTTTTTTCACAACCAAAGCTACATAGCAATTTGGTAAAAAGCTTTGTGCCATGGCTCACTCAACATTTTGGAATTCGTGCGCAAATCCAGCTAAAAGTATGCAATGCAAAGTGAATTTTGCCCAAAGCACCTGCAAATGTGAAAACACTGCTGCCGTACCCCTTACCTTGGTTCATTCGTTCGCTTAATGCGGTTTTTCAACTTTTTAATATGCCAAGCACATCTCAAATGTCGATAATGATTTTTATAGTTATTTAACAGCGTCTGAATTGTGGGGGTGGTGGGGCTATCGAGCCGGTGCACGATAGTGAAAAGCATTGACACAAACGACCATTTCGCGGTTTTTAGCCTTTGAATTTTTATGAGCTTCAGCAGAAGAATGGCTGAACGAAGGAAACGTACAAAATAGTGTTGTTAGACCAGCAGCCGCACTGGCAACAGCATTTCAGCAGACACGTACTTAATCAAGTAATTATGGCGATAATCAATGATAAAGTGAGCACAGCTCGGGCGAGAAACGTCATTGGAATCGTGATTGCGAAAATTACGCAAAGACCGGTTAAGACGTTAAGCGGAATTTATGGCAGTAACGGACACAAACGAAGAAATAAGCAAACAAAACTGAAATACCCCTTGGTCATGTAAAATAAAACCGTCTTTCCTTCCTCACACTACACGTTCCTTTGGACAAACATCTTAACTTTGCAATTTTCAAGTTGAACACCATCTCATTCACATCATACTCAAACGAAGGCGCAGCAGCGCTGGTGCTGGTGTGAAATGCACATCAAGTCTCGTGTAACTTAACATGTCATTTCACATTCGCACAACTGACAGTTTCGCTCACATTCCCGGTTGTCTGTGCGTGTGTAATATGACAGCTGTCAAATTTAACAAATCGTCTTCGGTGTGCATAAATGAGTGAGTTTGTCTGCTGGAAATTGAAGACGAAGTGGCAAATGGAAAAAGGGGTTAACACTTTTCGGTTTTTCTTGGGAAATCTTTACATTTTTCGTCTCACCATCATCGTCCTTATTTTTTTGTTAGGACAATGAACAACACTTTATTCACACACATTTTTTCTTCCATATGCGGGTAAGTATGTTTACATATACACTGTCTAACGATACGTTCTCGTAAATTGCCTACTTTCGTATGCAGAAGACGGTCTGAGAGTGCTGTTGGCCCGTTCGTTGGCCTTTCCCTGGGGAAATTGAATTTACTTATTCTTAAAGATTTCGGACTAGACGAGTGTAGTAGAATTTTTACCAAGAAGCAACGGAACTGAATAAATAAAATTCATCACACAGTGCGGCAGCAAAAAAAATCGGTAAATGTATTCGAGAGCATATTAGATGCATACAGAACTGTAATCTGTTTGACCTTTTCCAGTAGACCCATCAAATTTTGGCATTACTCCGTTTTTTGGTAATGATTTGACGGTATTAATAATGGGCCTACCTTCCATACAGAATCTTGAGAAATACTTAAATTGTGTCGGGAACGAAATGGGAATTGAACTGGAACAAAATGGAAGTGGACCGGAACAAAATGGAATTGGAACACAATTTCAAAGTCGATAAAATACCGAAATATTTCAAAAACTTTTCGGTATAATATCGAAAAATTTTTGAATAATCATGGAATAATTATCGATAAATAATAAAAAAAATTAGCAATAAAATATCGAAAAACTATTGATAAAATATTGAAAAACTATCGACAAAATATCGAAAAACTATAGATAAAATATCGAAAAACTATCAATAAATTATTGAAAAACTATCGATAAAATATCGAAAAACTATCGATAGAATATCGATAAAATTACCGAAATATGGTCCAAGAACGTATCGTACTTTTTAAGTTCTTGTGCGAAACTTCTTCAGTTTTCAATCTTGAACAATGTTCAAGCACATTCCAGTGTTCGAACATTTTTAAATTAGTTTATTTGCAATTAAGTTAAAAAATGTCCTTTACTTGCCAGCCAAGAGAATCCAAATACTAGAATGTAAGTTGAATTGTATTTGTATAAGAAAATTGTTTACTGCTAGTGGGCCAAAATTGATGTAATTGTATTAAGCATTGGTTAAAAATACACCAGATTTCGGATATTTTTCGGCAGGCTCAAAACAAAAACTTTATTTCAAATTACAACTAACTACAAATACAATAAAGAAATTAAGCAATAGCAATTAAGTGCAAGCACAAGGTCAGTATTGATTGCGTCATATTAAACTTTTCGTTGTTGCGTATTAGTATAATTTGCGTCGTACTCCGCATTTCGGCAGTTCAAATGTGGAATTCCATTGACAATGGTCCCAATTTGGGTCGCGAGTTTTCATTTCATGTAAAGTGTCTGTACCATCTTTCAAAACTCTGCGGTTTCATACAATTCGAATATGATCCGGCCACGAACAGCGTCGTTAAACCTTCTTCGGAATGGAGCCTGAGTAACATGCACCGTCGTCTGGCGAATGTTTGGCTTAAAATAGTCACAGTTGTAGCTGGAATGTCAACCCTAGTAAATGTAGTTTTTCTACCAACAATGTTTATCTCCTGGGGGATAACATCATCCTACATGGCTCAAGATGCCACTTTGACTTTTGCGCTCCTTAAAAAAATTATCAACATCACTTCTCCGTTGGCATATATATTTACTGTCGCTGGGCGGCATATGTGTGTACGGTATTAGTGTATTGCCGAAATATTAGCTACGAAGATGTTGAGAATTTCTTCCATGACCAAGAATTGGGTTTGACTTATCGAATGTTTCGGTTTGGTTATTTCGCCTATTGGATATTCTTTGAGTTGATTTATCACGCCACGGTCCTCTTCAATATATACATTTTGAACACTTATCGCATTTTTAATGCTGCCCTTGATAGTGAACTAGAAAACCACAATTACTCACAAATTAAGAAAATTTTAGCGAAACAGCATCAAGTGGAGATTTTACGAACTCTGACTTCACCTGTGATGACAGCATTTTCGCTGTGCATTCTGAGTCGCTTGGTTCTGTCCGTATTGTGTCTTTTCTTCGTACTCCGATTTGGTATTTTTGCAAGAGGCGATATTCCAGTAGAAAGTAGAGTAGATTTTCTCAAAAGCCTTCCATTGATGGTAATGGAATTTTTTGAAATCATGATTCTTTCAATGTTGGGGTATAGTCTGCGCAAAGCACTTGAATTGTATGTGGAACTGCAGACATTAATCTCGATGCGTTTGACCGGCAATGAAGAGAGCAACAAGTCCAAAGAACTCCTCATGCAAAACGTAAGTGGATTCTGTGTGATTTTCCCACTGAATTAAAATGCTTTCCTTAACAGATTGACGCATCGATTTTGTATAGCAAAGTGATGCGGCCCTTCAATATTACATAAGCGAATACCAAAGCGAAAATTATTTCGCAATTGATTAACAAACCGTTGCATAGTGTTTCAAAACCGACAGACAACATTGCTTACCTGACTCAGGGAATGACTAGCTCGTAAATCTTAATTCTCACACACTGTGAGTCTTCAATTTTATTGTTGTTGTTTTTTAAATTAAACAAGAATGTCTAACGATCACTTATTAAATAAATTTTTTTTTCAATTAATTAACAAATTTTTCTTTTAAAGTTGTTTGTGAGATTAATTGAATGAATGATGGAAAATAATTTCTTTTAAATTATCGTATCGAAACGACAACTCCTGGAATATTCACACTAAATTACCAATAACTTCGCGGCAGTTTCTAGGAAAAGAAAACTTTACGAAGTTTGAGTATGTGAACTTTTTTAATTTCCCCACAGCCTCCATCAGCTTACCAAACTGAGTTGTCAACATTTTCCGAAGCGTTTAGTTGCCTTAACAAATTGAAAATTGTTCACCTCAACAGCGTGGATCGAACTTCATTGCACTCAGACACACATGTCAGATGTCAACGTTCAGTGCATACGGGCCACCGACACCATGGCCAGCTTCGGGGCCGTCCAACGGACTAATAATTTAGTGTATGCGACGGCAGACTGCAGTGATGCAGCAATTGTTGCAGCAACAAAAGTACAAAATACCGAAGGGATTTTGACATATTATGTGTGCAGCAGTGGACAAAACAAGCCCTTGTGGAAGCCTCACATATGGCCACATGTGAAGTAGCACAGTCACACAACACACACATACACACATGTGTAATGAGTATACAACCGAACACATGTATGTATTATGAGGAAGTTGAACACATCAACGTTGATGGCAGACAGTGTGCCAGGAAGGCGTAAAGGTACGCAGCGGCAGCTCGAACCGTTTAAAGCTCCGTATTTCCACACAGCTTAAGTTACAATAGATTTCTAGCTTCTGGGCGTGCATGATGTGGAAAATGCTTTATGGCACATAGCACACACACAAGCGTACGAGTACAAGCCACCGGAACTGAAACACTACATTCCAACTGCATCCGTTCGGCCGTTCATTTCACTCGTCGCCGCAGCCCTTCATCTGTCTATGCTACAATTTGTCCGCCCTTTTGTTCGTAGGTACGTTCCTTCGTTAGTGTGTTGAGTTAATATTTACCGCCTCAGCTTTTATTTATGCGCATATGTTAAAATTTATCATACTCCGGGGTGGAAACACGTCTTTAGCATAAATTACTCAGCGACGCATCGGCAAATGGACGTAGGCCATTTATTACCTGGCTTAGGTAGGGTAAGGCAGATTCCGCTGCCAGAACTCACCTTGTATGGGTTTATTTAATAAAAGGATATTCTTCATTACAAAAAGTAGAAGTATCAAAGTTCATTGGATGCCATTTGAAATGGCAACATGAGAAAATGCATAAAGATTGGAGCAAGCTTTTGAATAAAGTTGCAGAAAGACATTAAAAGGGAACAAATTCAGAGAATTTCTTTAAGGAAATTGTAAATTGCGCATGAAAATCTTGCTCGTTGAACTCCTTGAAATTATGTTTAAAACAGAAGGTATGGCCTACGACGAAAGCCTGTCCAATAGGAACACTATAAGCTTGGGTCCAGCTCTCAATAAATTCCAAAAATTAGAGTATGATACCTTCTTCGATCATTATTATATAGCTCAATAACTGCGGAAGTTATCGTGGGAAATGACAAACCGATATCGCTAGATTGACTCAGTAAGCGACACTTTTTCGAAATACTAAAGCTAAAGTGGTAATGTTTTCAAAGATGTAGGGTTTAATATTTATCGTAAGCCAAAATTACAGCGCACATAAAAAGGAAAAAGGAAAAATACCCTTCTCTGGAATCTACTTTTAGGCGCTTACATAACGATCATTATCGGCGAAATTAACGTAAGCGCCAAAACGTAAATTTCGGAGATGGCTTTTTTCTACAACTATTTTATTCTACATACCATTGGAAACTTGAGTGCTGGAGGATATAATAACTAGTAAGAGGATTACATTACCCTGTAAGATTTGAATAAAAACTTTGAGCAAAAATCCAAAGTCTCGTAATAGCCTAATTAGTATTAGTATTTATCCTGAATTCCTCAAAAATCTCATTCAATTCACGTTTCATTTTCATGTTGGTGCCATTTCCATTTTCTTCAGTTTGTATGGTAGATTGGAATCGGTTTTATCTGACGTATCCATTTTCTAGTGCTGAAAAGATCGCATCAGCTTTATGAGATCCTTTTACAAAAATTTGAGAAAATTTGCGAATACCTTCAAGCTTTTTAGTCGTGTATGAGAATCGTTCTTTGGACGAATTTTGTTATCTTCCTGAAAAGCATTCTAGGATTGTGATAACCACGTCGTCATAAAAGTTTATTCAGCCATATTCCATAGTTTCACTAGGCCAAGGTAACTGGGTTCAGAACAGGTGAAGATTCACTAGTTCACTTTCATTTCAATCAAACCATTCGCTTTAGCGATATATGTATGACATGCATTGTATGTATTTTTGTCAACTGAATTATTAACCCATTTTGTGCCGCTGTTCGAGTACTCGAATAGTAATCATGTCTATTACTATTATTGGTTTAACCGATATTAAAGCATACATTTTCAAAAAAAAGAATCTTCAATGCCGTATTTAAACAGATAAGTCACGGTAGCCGGACTTCAATTTACATTATCTCTCCCTTATCATTTTCCCCATTTCACGATGACATTTGTTGTGTCACTTAAAGTGTGAATTTTATCATATCAACTAACTTACCTAAAAATCATGACATTACCATTCAAAACATTTCACCGCGCCCATGCATTTAAAAAGGAATGACTTTGCCATATTGGCGTGAAATGAATTCCAATTTATTTCGAAAAATCACTTTCAACTCAAAAGGTGACATTTCATTTCACACCTAACATACAAAAAAAAATAGCAAAAAGAATGAAATGTTTTAGTCAAATGACCAGGAAGTTGAGACGGGACAATTGCCAGTATTTTTCCAGCACACTTCCGTTGCCCGTGACTGTCCCAAAGGAGATAAGGAAAACATGAGGGAAAAGTGAAGGAGGGAAGGTAATTTGATTTTTGTGCCATAATTTACATTTTACAAGAAAACTGTAAAGACTTTTGGGGGTTGAGGACTTGGAGTTTATGTATTTGTTGAGGGGGGTGGCAACCGAAGGCAAGGGTATGGCTGGGCGCTCATTAAGAATATTTTGAATATACATTTTATTTTTTTTTTCGCTTTTCCCTTTAACTGCTAATGAAGCAAAGCAGAAAAAAAAAGGAAAATGGAAGGGATATAAAAAGTGTAGAGAGGGAAAATGTAGGTACCAATCAGTTAAGTGATGAATTAGTAAATAAAAAAAACCAAATATATTTTCAGTGTTCTGTAAAAAGTTACCGCTACAGTTAATATATTCTCTCATTAAATGCCTCACTCAACCCCAATTAGCTGTTCACATAATCAAATGCTTTAATCAATGTTCAAAAAGGCCATAAACCACACAATGTCTGGCATATCGTAGGCAACCTGTCATGATGTCGTGTCCATTTGCTATGATAAGGAATAAAAAGGATACAAATTCAGAACAGAACTCTCAACTCGAAGAAGGAGAACAAATACAAATACAACAATAACAGGACAGGAATAGGAACAGGAACAACAACTGATAACACCGCTGGTCTACTAACCAAAGCAACAACAAGAAAAAAAAACCTTAGTAAGCCTTAAAGCCACAAAACGTACAGAAGGGGCTCTCCACGAAGGCTGACCAGTATTACCAATCACCCTTATAGCCCTCAAGTTATGGAATGAGGCTGCGGTGTGCCAGGCGTAGTGCTTCAGTGGTTTTTCGTTGAATGATAAACCAATAAAATAAATATCAAACAAAAAAAAAACGAAAACAGAAACAACCAAAATGAAACAGTGCATACCATAAGATACAAAAATATTTCAAGGTTTGTAAAATGCCCACAAACGAAAAAAGGAAAGAAAAAAAATTAACTTTCTGTTTTGTCGAATTCAGTCGAATTGAGTTGAGTTAAGTCGAATTGAGTTGGGGTCGGTCGCTCAAATCCGATTTACATGCAAATAAATAAAATTGAAGTCGAAATGTAAGTTCCAGACAATAAATATTAGAGTAATATCAAGAGGGTGTAACAGTATGGCTGCTCTTGGCCCCCTCTTGGTATATTGCTTGACTGGGGGAATGACAGATATTCATGGAATGATGAGGATACTCTCTTAATGTAATGCGATGGGCAAATAGCGTATACAAATTATGTTAAGTCCGGTTAGGGTGTAGTGCGTAGAAGAACTCAAAATGCAACGAAGGCATATAATTACAAAGGAGGACACTTTAAGGAAACTCGAAAGAAGTGGATAGCGAAAGCAATGAGTGCAACAGATATCTTTACTTATATAAAATTCTTTGTGAGTTTGTTTGTATGTAGGTATGGATGTATGTATGTTTGTTACCTTATAACTAAATAAACGCTTGACCGATTTTATTGAAACACATATCAAAATGTAGGTAATTTCATTGGCCTCGACATAGGCTATATGCCATTTCATTAATATTTTGGGCTTTCGAGGTGGGCGTAGCAAATATTATTCTTAAATGCTATAATTCGTGCAGTATTTAACCGATTTCGCTGAAATTTTATATGTGGTTTTGGGTAATGAATACCCATTCTAAAAATTGATTCTAAAAATTTGCAGTCTGCCCACTGCCACGTCCTAAAATGTTTAACGCTCTGTAACTCGGGTCTTATTCAAGGGATTTCGCTGAAATTTGGTGTTGAGTAGTGAATGGGCAAACGGATGACTGGGAAAATCTATTTTTATTTCATTTACTTAAATAATACATAGCATAGCATTTATACATTTACGTGAAAATACACAAATTTTTGCGAGCGAAGCTGTGGGTATAAGCTAGTAGAAGATAATTTCAAAATGTGAATTGGAAAATACATAACGATTTGTTAGTTAATTTGTTTGTCAATATTTCCCTGAATTTCGCTGATGTAATATTGCAGGGCCGTGGATATGAAACAAAATATGCTGGTAGCCAGCGCTAAGATTTGCGAGCGCTCAAATGCAAACAGCTTAAATGCAGACAGCTTGGTTGTATTCACTTTGTTGAATAAAATCGATGCGTCAATCTGTAAAGGAAAGTACTTTAATGCCGTGGGAAAATCACACAGAATCCACTTACGTTTTGCATGAGGCGTTCCTTGGACTTGTTGCTCTCTTCATTGCCGGCCAAGCGCATCGAAGTTAAAGACTGCAATTCGACATACAATGCAACTGCACTGCGCTGTTCGTCGCCCAACAATGAAGCGATCATCATTTCAAAAAATTCCAATACTATACAAGGAAGGCTGCTGTGAAAATCTACTCTAACTTCTACTGGAATATCGGCTCTTGCAAAAATACTACATCGGAGCATGAAGTAAATATATACAACGCACAAGGCCAAGCGATTCAATATGCACAACAAAAATGCGGCCATCACAGGTGAAGTCATAGTTCGTATAGTCTCAATTTGACGTTGTTTCGATATGATTTTCTTAATTTGTGAGTAATCGCGATTTTGCAGTCTGCTGCCAAGACCCTCATTCAAAATGCGATAAAGATTCAAAATGTACATATTCAAGAGGACCATGGCGTGATAGAACCACTCATACATTATCCAATAATAGACCAAATAACCAAACCGGAACAGTCGAATAGCCAATTCCACTTCATCTTGCTCATAGAAGAAATAATGAAGATCTGCGTAGGTTAAATTTCGGCATTGCATTAGCACCAAACACACTTGTGCTGCCCAACGACAGTAAATAAATTTGCCATTGCAGAAACGGTTTTGATAATTATTTCGGTCGAGGCATTTTACGCTTTTGCTTAGTCGTAGGAGTTCATTTGTTGTGGCCATGAAAATTTTCACATTTATTTGGCAAGTAATGCACATCCACAGAAAGGCCAGTTGCGTCAGCATGAAGAGCACAAATATCAAAGTGGCATCTTGCGCCAAGTAGGATGAAGTTAGCCCCTTTGAGATTAATCTGACTGGTAGAACAACAGCAAGTGCTAGCGATGCTAACGCAGAAAAAACTGTTACTAGTTTAAGTAACATATTTGCCAGACGGCGGTGCAAGTGTGCCAAGCTCCACTTCGAGGAAGGTTTAAAGACCGTGTTCGTTGCCGAATCATATTCGAATTGTATGAAACCGCAGAGTTTTGAAAGTTGGTACAGACACTTTAAATGAAATGAAAACTCGCGACCCAAATTGGGAACATTGTCAATGGAATTCCACATTTGAACTGTCGAATTGTGGACTACGACACGATTTATATGAATACAAAGCAACGCAATTCTTATTATTATTATTGCATTTAGGTTACAGGTAATTGCCACCCATTAGAGTGGTCACCCACAGGTAAACCTGCAAAATTTTGGATATTTGGATTATCGATAAATTGTCAAAGAATGGAAAAGTATTTCACAAAATGAGTTTACCGAATGCTGTCTTACTGAGACAGGTTCTACAGTAGATCAATTTCAAACAATGATGGAATGAGCGACGAATGAGCGAGTGTCCGTACAGACAATTGACGCTTAGCCCAGCTTATTCAAAAAAAGTGGTATGAAGTGTAAATAAAACGAAGTGGTTAGCTGTGACTGTTACAAATAAAGGACAAATTGTTAGTTGGTATATTTCACTTTGTTTTAATAACAACACTCTGCAACAAAATTAGGGTAAATTTTATTAACTCAAGTAAATAGGCTTTTTGAGGTCAAAAGTCCGCGTCGAACTTATTTGAGTTAATCCAGAAAAATCCCTAGATGGAGTTAGCATGTGGACCAAGCCCTTAGGAAGTTCTTATCAGATCAGTAATCACTGGGGACAGAAGGCCGTATTTGGGGGGGGGGGGGTTTTTTAAGTTCCTACAAATAAGCTACTAAATGCTTCAAATACAGCATTAAACATGTATATTTGTAGAAGTAGCATTTGTAAAGCTTGATTGCCTGATAGGTTATTCCATATTGACTTGAACGGAAAATCTGATAAGGAAATCTTCTATGAATATCAGGGTTATTACGTGTCAATGTTTTTTTTTATTTATGAATCAATATAATGACTATAACACACAATAGTAAACAGTTCTCTCCGTGTAATTGATAATATAAAGACAGTATGAAATTTTCATTTCATTTTATTTTATTTTATTTTATTTTATTTTATTTTATTTTATTTTATTTTATTTTATTTTATTTTATTTTATTTTATTTTATTTTATTTTATTTTATTTTATTTTATTTTATTTTATTTTATTTTATTTTATTTTATTTTATTTTATTTTATTTTATTTCATTTTATTTTATTTTATTTTATTTTATTTTATTTTATTTTATTTTATTTTATTTAAACATAAACAAAAACATAAAAGTGAAAAACCAGAAAAAATGCTTGGCAATAGTTATCAGTAGGAATATAATATTAGAGATCAAAGTTAACAAAAGAGTGTTATAACACTGTGCGACAAGGAAAAAAATGATGGGGTTCTGACAATTGGGCGTGATAGAGGGACGATAAAAAAAATATACGTGTAACTGGGTTTTGCCACATCACGTCTGAATTTTTTTTTAAAAGAGGTCAAAAGTTGCTGTTTCAGTCGATAAGCACTATATTTAAGCAAGTATCGCAAGTTTTCTGAATGGTTGATATTATTGTGTCAAACCTCCTGTAAATCCCATACTAGTTTATATTCTGAGCAACTTTGAACAATAATAAGGATAAAGACCACTAAGGGAACTATTCTGATGAAGAAACAAGCTTTTAACCGAGGGTGTTGGAGAGACTAAGCAAATGGTGTTAATCGATTTGAGAACTTAATGGCTCATATATTGCACCCCCTTTGAAGCCATTGGGCCACCTTTGTCCATCAAAACTCTTTCCTTTACCTTACGTTTGCGCTAAAAAAAGTTCCCATTACAAAAAATGTCTACTAATCTCAACTGAGATTTTAAACAGAATTATTCTGCAACAACATAAAACTTCTAAGCTCAAAGAAAAATTACCCAAAAATTTCTCATTTCAAGCGCACATTGCAGATATGCAAAACAATCTAAAAAATTTTTTTTTGTTAATTTATTTTGAAACATTTTTATCCAGTGGTAAGACAGGAAAAACGCATATGTGCCAAAGACAAATGTTTGAGCGGATGGTACTGAGTTCGTATAATATTTGTGGAATGTTTAAACACATTCAGTTGGGTTGAGGCAGTGTAGGTATTTCCATCCAAGGTATTTCAAGAAGTAGAGACAAGCCAATGCAATGAAATTCGATTTTATTACTCGGATTTTTACTAACATTTTTCACTGAATTTACACACACACACGTTGCCAAAAGATAACAATATGTAAAAATAATAATAAAACAAAATAATACATTACATACACCCACTACAAGCGAAATGAATTTTTTATTTAAATTCAAGTCGAAAAGGGATAAATTTAATAAATGCGAAAGATATGCAAAAAGGAAGTGTGGCATTTGGCAATTCTATTTGCACCACTGTAGTTAGTTATGGTGTGGCATGCGGCAATTTATTATGTGCCAGATATGCTGAATATGCGCGCGCAACTGGCTAATAAAAAAACGAACGAGAAACTTTTCCATTTAAATGGAAATGTTTTGCTTTTGTTTTTCGAGCACACAATAAATCCATCGTGGCTCCAAAAGCAAAATCAAATAAACAATACCACTGTGCAAGTGAAACAAAACCGCCCAGGTATGACCACGAGAAAGCTGTTCTTTGCTATTGACTTAAATTAGGAAATTCTAGTGGCCGTATAGGATTTCCGTGGCCACAGCAACAGTGTCGTAGAAGAAAGAAAGCAACAAAAAAAACAAGAAATGGAAATGCGTGGGAAATGTTTCCGTTGGGCGTACATGCGACCGTATCGTTTATTTGGAAAATCAACAAAATAACAAATTGATTACATACCGAATTCACGAAATCTCCAAAAACTTGTACGGAGAAACAACTTCTACCACGCCAACATTGCCAAAACAAAATAAAACCAACTCAAGTGTTGACGTAAAATGAATTAAAATTCGGTTTCAAGGCAGTGGAAAATTCTAGCAAATATGAGGTTAGTTAGATAAATAGGGAATTTTGGAAAGTTGAGGTGATACGCGAAGCGCATCTGTGTTTAAATTGTTAAAGCTTAACGCTGTTGAAGGTTGTTCGGATGATAAGTTCAATTATTGGAAAGATTATTCTAACCTTGACGTGGGAAATACTCTTAGAAAGTCGATTGCAAGCGTGGACTTAGGATGATGCTAACTATTTGCGAGGCAAGGCCCGAGTTGTCCGCACATGAAGGTGTCATTATAGTAATTCTGTTAAGCAGGACATTGCTGCTTACGAATCAGGACAATATGATATGGGATAAGGCTATGATACTCTGGTCCAAATAGACCGCAACTCGAAAATAAAGAGATCCATGAACGATTCATATTACTGACAACTGACAGTGGGTCGACGTAAAGAGCCAAAAGAATTGATCAGGCTGCTTTTGGTTGGTAATTATGTCGGGATCGAAATGGGAATGAAACTGGAACGAAATGGAATTGGACCGGAAGTTGAGACAAAATTTTGAAATGGATTGGGATAATTTATTTATCGATAAATATTGAAAAATTATCGATTAATTAACGAAAAACTATTAATAAATTTTCGAAATAATTTCAATAAATTTTCAAAAAATTATCGATAAATTTTCGAAAAATTTTCGATAAATTTTAGTAAAATTATTCAAAAAATATCGAAAAATCATCATACCTCCCTTGGCCGCAAAATTCTTTATTTTCCTTTATGAAACTGGAAATTTAATTGGAAAATTTTGAAATTGGATCGGGAATGCAGTGGAAATGTAAATTATCGATAAACTATCGATAAACTATCTAAAAATAAACATCCATAAAATATCGAATTTCTCCATAATTTTAGAAAATATCGAAAAATCCTCGATAAATTATCGAAAAATTATCATTAAAAAATCGCTAAAATAACGACAAACAACCGAAAAATTTTCGAAAAAAAATTTGAATCGATCGGGAATGAAATGTAAATTATTGATAAACTATCGATAAATTATCAAAAAAACTATCAATATACAATCAATGAGAATTATGAAAAATTATCGATATAATATCGAAAAATAATCAAGCTGAATTTTTTTTATTTTTTTTTTATTGCAATGAAGATGTTTATAAATATATAATCAAAAAACACCCACCTTACACACACACTGCCAACTGTGCCAAGTTTTTCCGTTCCCACTCACATCCGCTCACTCAACCGCCAGGTGGCTTTTAGTATTTTTGGACACATTTATGCATTCTCACAGTCTCATGTTAAATGATTGGCTGGCGGCATTGACCATCGATGCAGTTAAAATTAAATATTGAAAGATTTCTGTGTTTTTTACTGTATGTTTTTTTAGAACTTTGGGCGGGTTTTGTGGTGCCCAGATAAAATAATAAAATAATTTTTTTTAACAATGAATTAACTTTTTTTTGCAGAGTAGTAAAATACCTACATTCACTCTTTAAACAATATTTTATTAGCTGCCTTTATGTCTATCTGTCAAGTCTCTTTAATGAATAAAATTTATTATTTTTCCAAAATTCAATTCACTAATTTTATGAGCATACACAACACCAACAAAAATATTTGAGAAGTCGGTCAATAATGCAAACAACACATTTAATGAAAATTTCCACAACAAAAGTCAGCAAGCCCAAAATAAATTTATTATTAATACTTTTTGGTTTTTTTTGCTTTGTTTGTTTGAAAATTTGTGAGAAAATTTCAATTTTCCATAAAGTTATTTATGGAACTATCTAATTCATGTTGATGTTTCAGCATTTGTGAGAATTTACAGCAAATCGTAAATTTTATATTTAATTTATGATTTATGGCCTTTGCAAGCCATTTTGCCTTTGTGCATTCGTTTTTGAACTTTTTCGGAATACATTTCAGGGCTTAATTGCGCCCATGAGCTTAGGCCAAATGCGTTTATGCATTTTCACACATATCGAATGTGTGGAAAGGTAAAATTTTTTATTTAATTTTATTTTTTTTTGTTTAACTTTTTTTATTTCTATTTGTTTAAAAAATGTTGCCACAAATTTGGGTCAGGCTAAAATGAAAATATGTTTCAGTTTAATTCTTGTTTTTTCCTTTTTATTTTCATCTATGTGAATATAAAAAAATATTATTCAAAAATAAATTTTCCAACAGCTGTTGAATGTTTTCAAATTAATCTTCTCATTTCAAAAATGTTGATCCCACAAATTGAGCATTTCTAACAGAGAAAAAATAAAATAAATACTCTTAAAAATATTAAATTTATTTTGGGCTCTAAAAAAAAGCTAATAAAAAATTAGTATACCGAGCATATTGAATAAAACTGATTTATGATATTAAGGGAAAACAAATATATATTTCAAAAAAGATTTATTTTAATATATTTTGTATATTAATGGGAATTTGTATTGTTGCATTTCATTGTTGATTTTTACACAATTATAAATATGTATTAGAGTTATATGAATTGATATATTTAAAGTTTTAATTTGAAGTCAACTATCAAAGCAGGAACTAAATGGACCGGAACAAAATGGATATGGACTTAAGATTTTAAAGTGGAACGAAAATGAAAATATCGAAAAGTTTTCGTTAGATTTTCTTAAAATTTACGAACAATTGTGGAAGGAGGTATCACACTCATTTGTCCAATATATTTTAGCTTCGTCAAACCGAATATAATTAATGAATGAAATTCCACCTGCGCCTTTGGCCGGAGTTGGATTTAAGTGTAATAGCGCTGTAGGCACTATCAAAATCAGCGAACAAAAAATTAAAATTTGTTTGGGCATAATTAACCTACTCTAAAAATTTTAAGAAATTTTTAATTCTAAATAGTTTAGAATCCTTTTTCTATCAGAAGTACCGTTTAGGTCTATATGGAATGAAATATATAAAAACTAGAGAGTGGACTATATTCGGCTATCCCCACAAGGTCCGTATCAATTCCGTTTTCGATGCTGATCAAGAATATATATACTTTTCCATACCGGACACGCCTCCTTATGGACGTTACAAACGTTCTGTCAAAGTTAGTATACCCTGCCACAGTGTGGATATACAAATTCCCATCCTCTGAAGGAGCTGGGGGGTCCACAAAAGTTCTCTATCATCCCGCCACTTTATGCTTTAGTCCGAATTTCGAAAGAGGTTTTCCACAACTAAGATTTTTTTGCATACAGTTTATATGGGAAAACGTTACACTTGGAGGTCGAAATTTTTTTTCTAAAATAGAAAATGGAGATAATCTAAATATTTGAATCATTAGAATTTCTAACCCTTGTTTTGAAATCTCTAGCACCCTTTTGAAGTTAGTGCAGTAGGCAAGTGCACATTGTGCCTATTATATGTGAATCCAGCACTGCCCTTGGCTACCGTAGACCATTCCATTATTTTTAAGTGGTTTTTGGGTAACTCTTGCAAATATTGTTAATGTTCGCAACTAAAGTAATGACATTAAATAAATGTTGTAATTATTTCGACACCTTTGTCATTGGACATTGGTCATTTCCAGCTATGTATAAAGCACACTCATTGCTTTTAACGTGAAAAGCAAACTATTAATTCTACTACAATTGTTTGCGACGCACTTTGTTTGCCATTTATTTCGACTCAAGGTAACATCACAGTAAGTTCTTCAGTAAAAATGTATCGTTCGGACGACAATAATCCAAAGCTGAGCGGGGAGTTTTTAAATCTTTTAAAATATATTTACAAAGTTATGAGATTTCTTGGTTTCATACGATTTAAATATGATCCGGCCACTAATAGTGTTGTGAAATCCAATTTTCAATGGAACTTGAAAGGATTCTATTACTGCCTCATCGGCATCTTTTTAAGATTTACAACAATTGTTGCTTTCATGTGCTCAATTACAATAATTGTAGTGATGCCATCGGTGTTCTTTTATAGTGGAAACCCCAGTTTGTACTACTCATCATACATGGCACAAACAGCCGCAGTGCATCTGATAGCGATAAGCTGTACATGTTTTACATGGTCTCTGATGAGTGGAATCTGCTTAAAAACAAAAACATTGACGGCCACAGTGAATGAGCTATTGGTGCTAACCCAAAATATGAAACGCATCGCCTGCAACGAATACCAATTACGCTTGTCCTGGCGGACTTTAATTTACTGCCGTTGGTGCAGCTACATTATCACTTTGGCACTAAAAGTTCTCGACCTGAGCTACATTATCCTGCTAAAAGGTTTATTGTGGTTATATTATTGGTTGCTATTTGAATTGTGTTATCACGCCTTGGTGCTATACCTACTGCTTATTCTAAATTTCTATCGAATGCTCAATGCTGCTCTACACGCCAATCTGCAAAACATGAACCACAGCCAAGTACGAAGAATCACATCGTCACAATGTCAAATTGAGATGATACGAAAGAAGATTTCGCCAACGCAAGCTACGGTCTTGTTGTGCACCCTATGTCGTTTGTTGCCATTTGTTGCATATTTTTATGTGTGCCTCATGTGGGGACCTTTTGTTAGAAATTATCCAGAAAGTGCAATTGTGTTCCACAATTGCATTCCCGTCGTATTGCTGATGGTTGTAGAAATTTTATTAATCTGCCAATTGGGCGATGGATTGAGCAAAGCTCTGGAATTGTACGTGGAATTGCAGACCAGGCTCTCGATGCGGTTGGCAGCAGATGAAAACAAGGATAAGTCTCACGAACGTCTAATGCAGAGCGTGAGTATACACCCTATGATCTGTTAGTTGAATTCACTTATGTTATCTGCTTTACTTTACAGATCGACATGTCGATATTGTCGAGCAAATGCAGTGCCACCGAACTATCAGCTTTTAATATATTTGTCTTTGGACGTTCGCGAATCCTGGCACTTGCCACAGCCATATTCTGTTTCATAGCTACAATGCTGCAATATTATGTCAGCGAAAGTATAAATGGAAATTATATTTATGGCAATATGTCATACAATTTATGAAAAATAAAAAATATTATTTTTTAATTGATATATCAATGATTACAGCAATTATCATTAGAGTGGTGCAGTTTTGCCTCTGGTAGACCAAAGCTGTTATAATCGAAATCGATTTTTCAGAACATGATCGATTTGATGTAGAGTTGATATTTAATAAGTTTCTCAAATCTCCAACGTTAGTTCTCAGCTGCAAATGCATTTGGCGGTTTAAAGCTTTCTCATTAGCTTCTTTAGTATCATTTGTAACCTACAAAACTAACCACAAAAACTTTCATATTGTGTAATTTAATTTCAAATAGCAAATAAAAATAAACTATAAACCAAATACGGCATTCAGCGCATGAAAAGTGTACTTAGAACAAACAAATACCATTACAATTGCCTGTTAATATTTGCAGTACCATTTTCATCAATTGAGGGACGCACAAGACATCATCAATGAAAGTTTGGCCAACTTTTCCATTCAACCGTTCTTGAATTTCTCTCTTCCTTTGTGATTTATTATTTCCGATGAAATCATCAACCAAAGTAATAAAAAAAGAATACACATAAATAAAGAAAAATAAAATTCTCAGAAGACAAGAAACGGCGAAGAAAAAATAGACACAACAAAAAAAAGTACAAAACAAAATGGAGAAGAACAAGAAAATCATAAAAAGCCTTGACCACAAACAAATGAAAAATACGAAAACATGAAAATGAATTAATTAGCCAAGTTCGGTTCAGTTAACAACATGGCCAAAAGCTAAACATACAAAAAACAAAAAATATCAGAAAGCAACAAAAGTCACTCGAAGGCGTCAACTACAAATGAACTACAACAAAAAAGTAATGAAACAAAAAACAGGCCACAAAAAAATAAAAAGAAGAAAAACGGAAACAACTTTTTTTTGAGGCTCCCACTAAACTCAGTTCATTTAGTAGCCATGAGTATAGGGTCAAAGTAAAAAGTAGTAGAAATTTAAGTACTTTTTTACTCACCTTTTTATATTCAGGAAATTTATGCCTAACAGTTGTTCCTCCAAAAATGTAAAAAGCCTTTTGTTTAATTTATAACCCAAATTATGGTAACATATTGCTTGCTTGTTGGTTTGTGTATTCAAATGTTTTTTATTAAATAAAATTTGTTTGTGTTCATTGAAAAAAAAACGGAAAATTTTCACACCCACTCATATGTCCGATGTGGTCCCATTTTGACATTGACAGCAACGAACGACCGTTTTATGGCAATTGAATCCTTGACGCTGAATTCGGTTTATTAATTTGTATACTTTTCATACGTGAAGCGATTTGTTTTTTTTTATTTTTTATTTTCTTTTTCATTCAGGTTTCTGTTTTCGTTTTTCACTTTAATGTGTACACAATAATTATTAGCCCGGAGGTGTGAAGCGAAATGTTTTTCCTAAATACGTTTTCAATATGAATAAATTGTTTATTTTGAAAAAAATATATTTAAAAAAAATTCTAATAATAATGTTGGGGAATTTTCATGCACTTATACCACACACTGTTTGTGAAAATTTATTCAATTTAATTTTAGCTTTTTTTTGTAATTGAACAAAATAATTAGATTTTCCTAAAAATACAAAAAAACTAGAGAGTGGACTATCTTCGGCTATACCGAAGTTGAAATACCCCCACACAGTAGGAAGAAGTACCTCGATCATAAAAAAATGTGGTCTCAAGACCCTATTTTGAGCCAATTATAGGTGGTTTTGGAGCCCTGACCATGTCCAAAATCCATTTCTAAAAATTTCCAATTAAATCCAACAAAAAAAAAAATTGGTCGCAAGACCCCATTTAGACCCTTATATATGTGGCTTCGGAACCTCGGACCATGTCCAAAATCCATTTCTAAAAATTTCCAATTAAATCCACCAAAAAAAAAAAATTGGTCTCAAGACCCCATTTAGACCTTATATATGTGGCTTCGGAACCTCGGACCATGTCAAAAATACGTTTCTAAACATTTCCAATCGAATACAACAATAAAAAAGACTTGAAAAATTTTTACCTTTTTTTTCGGTGTATGGGAGCCACGCCCAGTTTTTTGTCCGATTTGGCTGATTCTCGAACTTGATCTCAGTATTCACGAGAAAAACATGTAAAAAAAGTTTCAAGTCGATATCTCTAAAACTGCGACCGCTATCGTGCGGACGGACAGACGGACAGACGGACGGACAGACAGACGGACATCGCTAAATCGACTCAGGAGGTGATACTGATCAAGAATATATATACTTTTCCATACCGGACACGCCTCCTTATGGGCGTTACAAACGTTGTGACAAAGTTAGTATACCCTGCCACAGTGAGTGTGGGGGTATAAATATATATTGTTTTTGGCTGATGCTAATTTGTATGTACATACATGCCCTTAAAATATGTATTGTTTGGCCATAAGTAGCGGAGATTATAATTTGTTTGAGTATAGCTAATTATGATAATTTAAATAATGCAACATAGACAGCAAATGCCTAGACGTAATTTCATGAATTGGTTTTTCATTTTTATTACTTAATACCAAAGGTCTAAAACTAAACTCATTGCCAAAAGATATTAATATTATTAGAATTTCAATCAAACAACTTAAACGGTTCAGCACTTAACATTTAATCAACCAAATCAATAATGTACCTCATCATTTGTTGGCTAACATTCCAGTCTACGACTTTACCCCAATTGCCTCATTGCATGTGTCCACCTTGAAGAATTCAAAATATATTCATACGTCTAATTGAATTTATAAATAATTTCCGAATTGACAGATCAAATACTGAGTGAAATGAAGTCTAATTCGATTTTCCAAATAAACAAATTGCATTAGGTCATCAATGAGGCTTAAATTTAGAATATGCATTTTTAAATATGAAATATAAATAATTTCAAAGTATAAAATTTGAAAATGTATACTCTGCATATTGGCTAATAACTATACTATGTAAAATTTGTGTAGCAAATAATAATACACAAATAAATATATCTGCTGGGGCACATATGAATTTTGAGTTAATACAATTTTTATGAAACACATGTGGACATATTTTCATTTCACCCAATAATAATAATTGCAAACATGAACCAAATTATGTATTGCATTTTAAAATATTTTCTATACATTATTAGAGTTATTATAATTCTATTCTAGAGTATATAGTTTAATAGTGAATGCCCTCATAACTTATGACGCATAGCAATCAGATTCCGTATGTCTGTTCCAGATTCACGCTCAAATGGTTAAGTTATTTTGAGTTTCTTAAACTTTGCATGATCATGCAATAGTTTCGATGAAGTAAACCAAGGTACAAATAAATGGAATAAGATCTGATAGGGGTGCTCAGAATAAACAATTGCTCGTTGTTAATTTTTCCAGCTGAAATCGTGTATGCCATTAAATTACTCATACGCCATGTATGCCAATATAGTTTTTTTAGCACATCTAATGTTTGTCTTGAATTTAAATTCAAATATCTTTTATGATCTTAAAAAATATTGTCTTTTTTTTGTGCCCCCAGTCTGATGATAGTACCGTAGAGTCCACAAACCAGACCATGAACCATGACAATGCTAAAAGAACCTCCACTAACCCTTAATCACCACGGAATTTCAATAGTCCTCCCCGGATTTTCTTGGTCATCGTTGCAGAATCGAAGTTAGAGTACGAAGCTAGTTTTTGCAAAGCCCTGTGCAAGTCTTAAACCTTTTCTTGTTATAATTGCCAAGCAGAGAGCAATGCAGAGTGCTCCAACCAGTAATTCGTTCTGTCCACCTTTACTCTTTCTGTGATCATGGTATGCGCCCCTATATCGCAGAATAACTCAGGTCCTCTGGTTCCCCTCCACACCGACGTGTCCTGGCAAATGAAGTGCTACATTAAAAAAGTGCAATACATAAATTCCATACACAGAAAAACTTAATTGCCTAGAAAAGTGCAAAGAGTCTTCTTTGAGAAAGTCAAGAAATCACAAACGATGGTCATTAAAGATTCCCAATTCAAGTGAGAAAATTTACAAATATGCAAAAGTATACCGAATTTTAATTTAAAGAAAATTTGAAATTAATAAACCGAAGCGTCCTAAAAGATCTTGACGTCAAATCGTACATGCTATGTGAATATTTCGGTGCGGATCTTGTAAATAATGAAAATTTTTATGATTTCATATATATTTCTGTTCAGCCAAATCAGATGAAGAAAAGCAGAGAGACCGGACATGCTGTGACGTGACCGGGCCACACTGGGCGGCGGCACCCACGCGCCAAAATGACCAAAAACAAAACATTCAACGTCAAACAAATTTCTGATAACTGCGGCATCAAATAAACAAAAACAAATTTTGCAGAGCAACAAAAAAAAAACAATTTGAATGAAAAAAAAAAATTTATTTTTTTTTAAATAAATACATTTTTTGAAAAATACGCTCTAGATGCGTTGTGGGCAGATCAGTGCCGCTAGTAAATCAACTGAGACTAAAGAAGAGTTTTTTTTTGTGGGTGCTTTCCTCTACGCACTCTTTCCAAACGAATTACACAGTATCCACGCACAATTTGCGGCAGGCAGCATGAAATGTCAAAGCGCGCGCCAACGCTAATGCTGCCAGCTGCAATTAAGGCAACCGAGTGAGGGCTCCCCTCCATTAAGTGAGCAGTGTGTGTGTCAAGTATATTTGGAATAAAAGAATAAAATATATTATGAATTTTTCAATTTTGCCCACAGATTTTTCAAAATGTTCTTGTTCCGCGCAGGCTCTGACGTCATTGTTTGCCGTCTCGAATCTAGACACTATTTTAATGATCGCGCATATATATGTATATTTTTATACAATACAGTATATAAACATTTATGCATATATGTTTTTATTTAATTTTATATACTTTAGTCGAAAGCGGCATTTGGTTTTGGGTTTTTTTTTGGTATTTTTTTTCTGTTAGCTTGTAGGAAAAATGGAAAATCATTTCAACAACTTGCGTCAGTCGGCAAATTCATTTCGATCGCTTTAGACACACAAGCATTTTGCATTTCCATTTAGTGAATTGAATTTCTGTTAATTCAAAATTTCAAATAAAATAAACAAATAAAATGGCTGTAAGTGAAATTATCATTTGTAAAGTGTAAAGTGTTGTAAAGATTAGCTGATTTTATGATCATTGTATGTGGGCATCGATTTGGAAATTTAAAAAAATAATTAACTAAAAAGGATACTTCGTTAAATGCAATTGCGAAGTAAAAGTTAAAATCAACATAAGAAATTTAGTTTCCATAGAATACCTCTTTATGCATCCAATTCGAGTGTTAGCGGTTCTGCAGGACTTCAAAGTTTAACAAAGTGCAATAGGAAGTTAATTCATTTTGTAGCCTTTTTTGGCAAATAAATTAGTTAGTTAGTGAGAGGCTGTGTCAGTGAAGAATTATTATTCATATTATTTTTAAACTTAATAATTGTCCGTGGTGACTTCAATTAATTTTTATCTTTGCACCCAGTGAAGACCAACTTCACTGGGGATCCTTTTAGTTGGGTGGCAACCAAAGCACAACGAAACGACTGTGGAATTGTTATTCAGGAGAGCAGACTAACTGGAAGTTCATTAATAAAGAATTTTTCATAGTGCACTGCAACCTGTGATATTTTGTGCCTCAGTTAGAGTTTAGTAGTTGCAATGAGGAGAACAAAAAACAACCTGTTTGAAAATTGTTATAATTTAAATGGAACACATTTACTGCATATAAATGTACAGTTATTTTTAGTTAGGAACCGTTAGAGTGTGACTTTTGCAGTAATTTTTTCTAAATCAGGTACATAATAGCTTCTGGGTAAGACGATTCACTCGTATATGAACAGACATTTTACGGAAATTCTTCTCATCAGTAGCCTTCGAGTGTCAGAATTTTTTATATCTTCATTCCTATTTTCCACATTAATTTTATTTTTTAATTATATTAACAATGCAAAAATCACAACTTTTGAACCCTTAACTCGAGCATATTTTAGTATTTTTTTATGCCTTCACTGAATCAGCCTTCAATTACAATAAATACTTACTAACAGAAGCTCTTACAACCACAACAATATTGCATGAAATGGACAAAAAAATAAATATTCTAAGAAAATATTTTAAATCTGATTTTTAATTGGAACTCACTAAGTGCGTCTACGGCGACTCAAAAATAATATTCACTTAGTACGGGTTGCGATTTTTGGAATTTTCCGACTTTTCCGGAGGGTTTTCCCAAAAGTTTCTTTCGTAAAAAAATTCTTCTGGCAATTGCGAGCCAAATTGGCCCAACCGTTCTCAATTGATGAATTTCATTTATATATATACTAACATTCACCCGTGGCGTTGCCCGCTTAACAAAATACAGACATTCACATAGCTCGAAATTCACAGCAAAATGGGTAATTCCCCACAATGTAAGATCCCTGATCATTGTGAATAGAGACAGAGAGAGAGAACACAAAAACTGCATATAAAAAAAATAACTCTTCATTCACAGCGAAGAAAAGAGTGTAAAGCAAAATGCAAAAACCCGTAAGCACAAACCATGCCAATGCAATCGAACGGAAATCTGTAAGGATAGGATTCAATATTGAATAAAACTTAATACCGGAAATTAAGATATATAACTTTCAAAAAAAGTATCCTATTCATTGGAACAAACAGGATGTTTTAAAAAAAATTTGAAAATCGGTTGGCTAATTTCAGCGTAGGTCAATCGAGACTCGAATTTTCCCATATAAACTGTTTCCAAAATTCGGAATAAAGCTTAAAAAGTCGGAAATTCAGTAGAAACGGTACAAAAACCCTCCCTAAGAACTCCTTGCACCAAAAAAAAATATTTATTTAATTTTTTGTATTACTTGAAGAAGTTGGGAGGTCCGTAAAAAAACGCTTCTTACCGTTTCTAGCATGGACTCCAGCTAAAGCTGAGGACACCGATTGATCATAAGTTATCCTGCCACTCAAGCACATATTTTTATGACTACTTATTGTAAGCAAATTTATTATTAATTACAAAAAAAATTTTAAGTTTTCCACATTTTACTTCTGAAAATACGAGCACAGTGTGTTATTGGTTTTTTTTTCGCTTAAATTGAGTGATAATTTTCGAAGTTTATCCGAATTAGTGTTTCACTTAAGTTAGATTTGTTATGAAAGTAATTCTTTTTTTCATTTATTGCTTTAAACACCAAAAAATTCACATACAAATTCTACACGATTTTCCTTTTTGTCGGGCTTTACTATTTTTTAATTGAGTTTATGTGAAACCGTAATTTTTAAATGCAAAAACCAATTGTTTCTGGCGCTGGCAATTATTTAATATTTATCAATTAATAACACGTAGCTGGAAAAATCGAATTATGAATATCTTTTTTGTGTGTGCGTTATTTTTTTTTTGCTAAAATAATAACAAAAAATTGTTTAAAATGTTGCTATAAAAAAAACCAAATCACCGCAAAATAATAAAGTGGAATTAAAACGCAAATTAAATTATAATTTAAATGGGCTAACATAATTCCAAAGAAATTAAATATAATACTTACAATTTAAGCAGGTTTTTTTTTTTGTTCGTTTGTGTACGCATTCATATTTGCGTATTTGGTGTGGCAAATATTGAATTACAAAATGAAAATAATGCTAATTAAAATTAAACATGAAAAAAAAATAGTGGAATACGATGCAGTGACCTGCGTGTGGGGGCAGATGGGGGTCATGCAAAAAAAGCGCACATGAAGTTTAATAATAACAACAAATAAGGGCGAATTAATTAAAATGTGTAGTGAAGCAAAATTGCAGGAATGCATTTATTAAAAAATACAAAATAAATAAATAAAAAAATGTTTCATTGAAAAATGGCCATATGGAAACCAATACACGCACAAGAGGTATACGCACAAGCACGCTTACACACACTGACACACACTGACACACGCAGCCCAGCAATTAATATTAACTGAACACTTGAGAGCTGGCCACATCCCCACGCAATTTCAATGACAGTGTTGTCAACGCTCCATAACTTATACAGCGAAAAGTCAACATGGCATTAAAATGACATGACTTAAGCACCCAGCACGGCTAAAATGAAATATTTTTGTTAAACTTTCAATTCAATTTTCTTTTTTTTTCATAAATTAAATTTGGACACTCGTTTACATTACAGCCACCACCGCCACTGCTGCGCCCAGCGGACGTTGATTGATGTGTTCTTTATGCGCCTTTTTGACAAGTGGTTTGCTTGATTTCGCTTTTAGTGTATGCTTTTTTTTCTTTTATTATATTTTGTGTTCTTGTTGCAATTCCCTTTCATTTCCGAATTGTCGCCCATCTTTCTTCTCTTTTTTTTCTCGAAAAAGAATTTGTTTTATTTAAAAACAAAATACAATTTTCACATCGCCAAGCAGCGCGCGCCGCTGACTTGTGGCGATTTCCACTTGTCGTCGTGTCCCAAAGCTCAATGCAGCTGTTGTTCACTTGGACACTGGTTGTTGTTGTTTTTATTTTTGTTTTAATTCATTATTTTTTTGTACTTTGCATATTTTTCTTTTGAATTAAAATAAAAATTCACTTTGATGGCGATTTTTTTTTATTTTTCCATTTCCCAAGAGAGCCCAATGTTTCGTGCTGAAAATTGTTTTAAATTACTCGACTATGTCCGTCCAAGCGTTCATTCATTCGTTCGTTCGTTGGCTCTTCTGTTCCATTGATATGCATTCATAATTTATGCTCGAACGATATGAAAATATTAATTTCAATTTTAATTTGAATATGTTCGGCTCTGTTCTGCACTTCGCCGACCACTTTAAATTGTCTGCTTCACGCTCGTTTTAAATATTCTATTTGTGTCGCCCTCTTTCAGAGTGTTGGCAATACTTTTTGTGTATTTTCTTTTGATATGTGTAAAGTTTACTTTGTATTAAGATTAATCGTTACATTGTTCTACATACTAGTAGCAACTGTATGAGTACAAAGTTCATTGGAACTACTTCAAATTATTTGTTAAAATAAATGCAATTGATGGAAGTTGGTCAGGAGTAGGCGGCCGTGGTGCAGTTGGTTAAGTGGTTGCCTTCTGCTGTGTCACGATCGGAAGGTATGAGGTTCAATCCCTACCCGGGGCAGGTCAAGAAAAAGTGTGTGTGACATGTTTTTCTGGAAAGACCGTCACCGGAAGGTATGAGGTTCAATACCTACCCGGGGCAAGATACAGAATTAATTTGTGTGATACGTTTTTCTGTAAAGACCGCCGTAAATACCTGTCGTATACATTGGCAAAACTTACGAGAGTATAACTTGCCAAGGAATGCTTCAATTTTCCATCCGCCGTTCGGATCCGGCATTAAACTGTAGGTCCCTGCAATTATCATATACTTGCCCGTGATAATTGCAGCAAGAAGCATGTGGTATCACAATGAACCTTATTTGGTCTAAGTGTGTCGGTGTTCCGACAGCCACCTTAACCTAAACCTAAACCTAAGTTGGTCAGGAAAATTTACTGAGTCCAGGATATGGCATCATTCAAGAAACGTTCTGCCATCAGCAAAAGGCTAATACTTTTGATGATAAATGTATGCCATTGGCTAGACTGTTCAACGGCCAAAATAACTCTAGGATGATGATAGTGTCATATAGGATAGGTAACTCGAGATCGTCGATCAAGAATTCAATGTACATTTAACTATGTTGCATGCACATTTCTTAAAAACTGTGAACACAACCACAAAATGTAAATATTTTAAAAATAAACATTTCATGGTCTTCTTACCTTTTAAGTCGGTTGAGTTTGTGTCTTTGAGTTTAGCTTCCAGGCCGATTGTTATCAAAGGTTGCTTCAATGAAAAAGTACAACAAATCAACATGGCTTTTGTCTTATGGACCATGTTGGGCCCGTTACCCCTTGATCAGAGACAATTCTAACTACACAGAAAAAAAATCGTTCATCAATATGATGTATACGGCTGTTACTTGCCCCAACCACCATCATACATCAATATGATGTACGGATACATCAATTTGATAAATGGATACATCATATTGAACACTGAAGTGTCAAAATGAAATACAACCACCATCATGCATCAATATGATCTACGGATACATCATATAAAAATTTAAAAATTAAACTGAATTCAAAAATTTGTATTTCAAGAAATATTCCTCTGCTCTTGTAATAATTTTTGGTTCATGCATCTACAAATACAAATGTTAAAAAAAAAATATATGACAGAAAAAGATACATGATAAACACACTCTTTCTCCCTCAGCCAACATCACAACCTCTAAGAGCTTAAATATATTTCATTTAAAACCAGAATTTTCCATGAAGAGTTTCGATGAATTACAATAAATAAAAATTCAGTGAACCAATTGCCAGGAATTGCCATAATGAAACAAGTGTTTATGTGTGTATGAAATGGTTGTGCAATTGAAAGCAATGCCCATTGTACTCGGTAGTTGTTGTTATTGTTTTTTTTAATATTAAAACATAATTTTTCCCCTCATTTTATGAAATTAAAATGGTCATTTCGAGAGAATATTCTGCCCTATCGTTAAGAGGAAGTGGGCTTTACTTTTCCCTAACAACTTGACAATGAAAGAAACACATACAATACGTGATTGTCAACAATTTTCTCTTTCAGGGTAGTGAAAAATAATAAAAATATTTTCTTTTAATATTTGTTTTGTATATATATTTTTTGTAAATATATTTTTGTATGTCTGCATTTATGTATTCACACGAAATATTTCAAATAATAGCGGTAATATTTAAATGCATAGCAGCTGCCAGTCATAAATTTAATATTTTTGTAAATGAAAACAAGTCAAAGGAAAAAAAAAAAAAACTAAAATATCGCTTGAAAAATTTATGAATCCATTAAAAATATTTAGACACTTTACACTTTTTTGTTTGCGGGAAAAATGTAAAAACTGTCACACAACCCAGAATATTTTCATGGTTTTGATGGCGACTCATTTTCGTGTCGGTTATCCGCCACTTCCGTTTGGGCGAAGCAAATGTAGTAAAACTAAAACTGGAAATAACAACAAATAAGCAAGTGGAATAAAAATATAATAAAAAAAATTGTTTTCAATGTAAATGAACATAAATAAATGGCGGGGGGAAAAAACAATGGAAATTCTTAGGAATTTTTATTTTGCTTTTGTTTGTTTTGGTTTTTTGTAGCGCTCTTTTTTGTTTTTTTTTATTATGTTTACACACATAATTAATTTATTCACAATTAAAAAAATTAACATAAATATGTGCAGTACTGGGTGAAATATAAAAGTTATCTGAAGTCAGCAGCATTCTATTTTTTCATCCCAGCTCACTTCACTAAACCGACAAAAACCTTCACTCCGAAATAGTTTCATTTTAAACTTTACAGTCCGGCCTGTTGTCCTCCACGAGCATTGAAACAAAAATGACTTCATCCGTTGGTACATTTTTTCACTCAAATACAATACATATTTTGTTGTTGTTGAGTTTTTTTTTTTGTTTCCACACCACAAATGTTTCCTCCAACGAATTACATCTGTTGAGTTTGCTTTTTTCATGTATAAATTTCTGGTTGGCCTCCATTACATTTGGCAAAGTTACAAAAACCACATTTTGCACTACAACGTTTAATTTATTTTTGCAGTAGGTTAAAGAGTGAAATCGCTCATGAATTCATTTTCGGAACTTGTTACAAGTTACAAACGTTTATTTATTTCATTCTCATTTCGTTTTTTTTTTTTTGTTGAAATATTTCCGCAAGGACGCTTGCGATTTACTTTTACTGATTCGCTTTTGATTTTTGTTTAAATGTGAATGAAGCGGCAAATATGTATAGATTTTTTGGCAACATTTCAAAATGTGTCTGTCATAGAATTCAACGTATTTAATAAACAACAAATTAGCGCAGATTTATGCAAAGTCAACCATTTGAAGAACATTTTTCGGGGCTGTTTGTGGCATGAATGTCACGAAAAGTCAAAAGAGATTTTTCCTGCAAATTAGTTAGATGAAAGTGAAGGTTGTTGTTGGTTCAAAGTGAAGGTTGCCAATCAGCTGGCATGTATTTGTGGCGAATCGGGAAAGTTATAACCTTGGTATGATGTACTCGCACATTTTTCCGAAAAATATTTATGATCGCATTTCACACTTAAGTGGTAATCCGTTAGAAAAATATACTTAAGTTGGAATAATATTTTTACTCGCGAAATGTTATATTTTTTTTTTGGTTAAAGTCTTTGACTAAAATGTATCATAAATTAAAATTTAGCCACTCTTCTGAACACATTATGCCTTAAGTAACAACTCCAGTTCATTTTTAAGGCTCTCAATACCTTCTTGGTATCAAATTACTCATATAAATAAAAATATCACTCATACGCCTAGTTGTGCAAATACAATTTTTTTTTTTTTTATTAGTTTTGAGACAATTTTGGTACTAACTTTTTGGAATCAAAATTCTGAATATAAATAGTTTACTATGATTTTACGTACAAAAATGCATTAAATGATATTAATCCTCTAACTCACTTTTTTATGGAACTTGATACCCCAACAATTTTTTTCTGTTGGATTAAATTATTATTTTTTTCTATTTTCTGATAATATTTTCCGCTTCCCAGAATTACCCAAATAGACTGTTATGTTGATAATAAGAATACACATTTCACTTATGCTAATTCCCAATTAAGCAATGTTCACCTTGAAGATGAAAGCAGATTATTATGTTCAATACCAAAAATGTTGTTATAACAAGAAAATATCATTGAATAGGGGAATTAATAAAATTATTACTTAATGTTGAATTAGAATTGCTCGTGGGCTAAAATATTACCCAAATAAGCAAAATACGTGTTCGATTAACCGGTAATTGCTAAATAGTGTGTACCTCTTCACTGAAAATTTGAAATAAGAGGAAAGTACCAGTCTATCCTTTTTTTAGCTTAGTTTATCATTCCCTGACTACGCAGTCTAAATATGTTTTTAAAAAAATTTTTAAGAGCGAAATTACTGGTTGAATAGTATTAAATACCGGTTACTTTAAATGTGTGCTAGAGTAACCGGTTTGAACAGAAAAAATTTTATAGAAAATGAAGTACCCGGGTACCCGAATAAACTACACACTATTTATCTCCTGAATAATTTAATTAAGATTTATCTGATCTAACGACGAGTAACCCGGTACCCGAAAAAGACACATAGTATTGACATTTCGACTGTGATTAGCAAAAATGTTCAAAACGTAATAAAAAAAACAAAGTAACCAAATTTTTATAATCTACCTATGCTAGGTGATCCCTTAAGTGCTTCCAAAACGATTATCTTTCAGTAGACTTATGGATTACGTAGATAAAAAAAAAAACAAAAAAAACCCCTCAAATACATTCTTTGAAATCGTGTAATCAATGCAATTCGCAAATTTTTTAATTAACAAAACAACAAAATTCGCCATAATCATGGAAAATCGGAATTGTAATATGGAAAAATAACAAAAACTGCGTCATTTTGAAGAGAATTTCCACCAGAACCACACACACAGTCAAAAGTACAAGCGTATAAATGAAAAAAATAATGAAAACGTAAACAGCAAAATCCCTGCCTAAGGTCAAGAAGATTAATTTCCACTTTTCACTTGAAATAAAGTTGAAGGGCGTTTTTTTTTGTATTCTTCCAATTTCATGTTATTTTGGCACTTCATAGAGAGAAAAAACCTATGCCGCATACAATTCGTAAATAAACACATAAAAAACACAACAACAGCAACAACAACAACAACGGCAATCGAAATGTGAACAACGGAAAAATTGTTGGCGTGCGCGCGATTTTGTAACGCACTCGTTGGTGAGGAGTGTAGAGTCGAGTTGGGATGCTGATATGTTTGTAGAGAGAAAAAACAGAACGTACCAAGTATTATTTGGCTCAATGCCAAATAAATACACTTGAGCGCCAAAAAATGCTAACGCACCCCCCGCATAGGAATTAATTAAGCCGACAACAGCAATAAAAACATTTGCAAAAAAAAAAAGGAAAATAATTTTCCAATTAATTAATTTAGATTTTATAGCAGATGGACTGGCTGGCAGACGTGGGTATGAACGATGGAATGAATGAAAATGCCCTGCTCCGCTTGTCCGTTTGCCATCAAGTGGCTTGTGGTTGTGCCTTCTACCCTTTCAAATTGTAATCGCGCATTTTTCAAGTGGCAAAATTTCAAATAATTTTTATTTGTCCTCTGGCCACATTGTGGCGTTAGCCTTGTTGTAAGTCTGTTCGGACAAAACTGCTGAAATTGAAATGTTTCACTAAACACACAAAACATGTCAAAAATGAAAAATTTTTAATGTTTCTTGCCAATACATTCAAATGAAATACTTAATCAAATTTGAATGGAATATTAACACTGTGTGACGGAATCTTTAACACTTGAAAATATCAATATGTCCGTGTAATTAGGCGATGAGCCTAGAGAGTATTACCACGACTCTCTGTTCACTCTCTCTCTCTTTACTGTATTCATTCTTAGCTTCGTGACCTTCATCCAAAACGAATATTTTGATCCACAGTGAGAAGTGTCGAGAGATTTTTAGTGCAGACAATACCTCCCTTATCGAGTTAAAGAAGACCTCTCATCTCTACTCCTAGCTCGCTAGGCTAAATCAGAGCAGATGTTCAAGCTTCTCCTCCTCATCAGGTTGACTGCACTTCCGACACCAGTTGTTGGATACCAGACCCATCGTAAATACGTGATTTTCCACTTCTATTGTCTGTCGGTATTGCATTCCTCACGACTGAGGATTCGATTGGAGTTTGTCCACATCAACTTCGAAATGATACAATTGCAGCTCTCGAAATCCACTTGTGGCTTCGGGAAAGCCTACTTGCCATGCCCCTTTTTAGAAAAATCCAAAGTCGGTTTGAAGAATTTCATGCCATGGTCTTACAGAATGTATATGTGCAATTGCAGCTTCAAAGGTCTACTACTGCGTTCAGGGGAGTCTACTAAGTATATGCCAAGCCCATTTTTTAACTCCCACAAATTTTATGAAAATAGAAAATTCCGCTGGAATGTCTCAAGTAATGAGTGCGTTGATACATGAATATGTGGAATTACAGCTATCTAGGTCCACTAAAGGATCCGTTCATCTCCTTCCATACCCCCATTATCAAGGCATCCACACAAGACCAACTGCTTTGTCTCTGATAATTACACATTTACACGTTTAATTTTTTTTAGCAGAAACTTTTAACAGAATTGCACTATTCTCTTACATGTTGGACTGTGTAATTATAATTAAACATCATTCAAAAGTTATTTTTATTGCCCTAAGCGCGCTTGCATTTGATTTACGTCCATCGTAATGGGTCAATGGTCTTGCCAACATTTTAATTGATGGCAAATTTATTGGGTGTTTGTGGTTAATGTGAAATGGCAATTGAAATGTTTCGCATTTTTGGCACACTTCTGACAAAGCAGAGTGAAAGTTTTTGACATTTGGTAGAAAAAGTAAAATTGTGTATAAAAGAAAAAAAATTAAATAAAATTTTGAGAAAGACTTTAGAATAGTTTATTTAATTAAAATATCAGATTGAAATTAAATTTTTTTTACAATGCCTCTTCTCTCAGCCACGCAATAAGGAACAAGAAGCCGAGGTACTCAACTGGATCTTCCAGGTGTTGGGTGAGAAATTGCCCTCCGGTCAGTATGAGGACATCCTCAAGGACGGCCAGGTTCTGTGCAGGTTGATCAACAAGTTGGCGCCCGGTTCGGTGAAGAAAATCCAAGAGCGTGGCACCAACTTCCAGCTGATGGAGAATGTGCAACGCTTCCAGGCGGGCATCAAGAAATACGGTGTGCCCGAAGAGGAAATCTTCCAGACAGCCGATCTGTTCGAGCGTCGCAACATACCACAGGTCACTTTGTGCCTGTACTCGCTGGGACGCATTGTAAGCGTTGAACACAACCATAAATCGAATTTTCGATTTAATTCAAACCATTTTCCATTTCCATTTTCAGACCCAAAAGCACCCCGAATACACTGGACCCGCTCTGGGCCCCAAAATGGCCGACAAGAACGAGCGTGAATTCACCGAAGAGCAACTGCGCGCCAACCAGGGCGAACTCAATCTCCAGATGGGCTACAACAAGGGCGCCTCGCAGTCCGGCCATGGCGGTTTCGGCAACTCTCGTCACATGTAAATGTCTCCTTCGAACTCTCATAATTTTCAGTTTTCAAAGAAGAAGAAGAAGAAGAACCAAATTATAATTCAACAATCAAATACAAAAGATTCTCATGTACTCGTACTTACTCACTCTACTCTTAAATGAAATTATTTTGTACCATCTTCAATTGAACTTGATTTCCACCAATTATATCCTTATTGTTTTCTCTATGAAATAAGTAAATGTATAAGCGTTAATGTTTTGCTAACTTAAATTTAAAAAAATTAATAAATTAGTTAATTTTAATAGAAAAAAAAAATGGAAACACTTTGGTACCTTTAATGAGCTTATCCTTGTGTGCTAGACATTCCTTTGATGCTGCTGATGAATGGGTTAAATCAAGGCTTAAAGTAACTATTCGCCACAAAGGAGAGATTTATTATACCGTGGGGATGCCACCTATTGAAATTATTACTTCTGTATTAGATTCATTCCATGTATGGCATAAGAAACCCTGGTATAGTAGTAGTCTTTCGAGCAACAAATATATTTCCTTCCAGATGCCCTCTCTCTTTGAAATGACTGGCCAGCATATTCTGCCACGGATTCATTTTGTATATATATCGAAAATATGTCGAAAAATTTTAGAAAAATTCTCATTTCGTTATTTTCCTTTATCTTGAGAAATACTTCACCGATTTGGACGCCGTTTCTTGTATTTGATTGGAAATGATGACGGGAACGAAATGGGAATGGAACTGAAACAAAATTAAATTGAATCGGAACAAAATGGAATTGGAACAAAATTTTCCAATGGATCGGGAATGAAGTGGAAATGGAAATTATCGATAAACTACCGGAAAATGATCGATAACTACAGAAAAATTATCGATAAAATATCGAAATATTTTCAATAATTATCGAAAATTATCGAAAAATTATCGAAAAAATACCGAAAATCTCTATATATAAAAGAGACATGTATGTTTGCGACCTGCACAGATTCTCACCAAAATTTATATATGTGTTATATGGGTCGTGAGCCGTGTTCTAGGATAGGTTTTGACACGCCCACTTGTACTGCCAACAAGTAAGAAAAACTGCGCATTTCTCAGACATTTTGGCAGAAAGTATTGTCCCAATGGCATATGACAGGCAAATAACTTGGTTGCGGTTGCGCATCTGCGAATTGCTTCCCACATGTGGAGCTGTATACAGTGCTACCATATCTGTGAATTTCTTTCCAACTTTGGTGAGCATTGCGGCAGATAGCATAAAGATTGTCAAGACTTTCAAAAATGTTCAATATAATGGCTGTCGGTGCTAAGCTTCCACCACTTTAGCTAGGAAACTCTAATTGAATACTGGTCTCAGAATATATTTGTTCTGAGACCAGGATTAGAGACAGTAGGTCAAATTTTTTTAAATTCTAAACTATTTCTAAAATAAAATAAAAAAATGTAATTTGTGCTAAATTTCCTACCACATGGCAACTCTATGTTCACTAAACTTTTACGAATAATTTCAACACCTGCCTGTGCACTAACTGATAAGCATAAGAAATGTCAAGGACATTTGTATTTACACAATTCGTTCTGGCCTTGGCGAATGTTGGACTGCGCTGTTGTTGTTGTTGCTGCTGCTGTGCCCTTATCGTCTTCTTAGTATCAGAGTCAGGACCAAAAAAAAAAAGAAAGAACATTCAGGTGTGGTGAATGTGTGACTGTGTGTATCTGTATGAATTGCTCCGTCCGTCTACCTTAACCGACGAATTATTATAATTCCCATCTGCCACCCTCACATGACGCCAAAAATATTCCATGTGGCTGTAGTTACAACAGCAACTGCGACGACGACCACAAAACAACAAAGTGGTCATTTCGCCTGTCTGACATTTGTGATAATGAATGTGTGATCATCATGTGTGCGTGTGTATTTAACGGTATATTTATTTAATTTTATTTATGTTGACATGCAGCCACACAAATGCGCAGGCACGCACGCACACGCACACATCTACCACAACCACTTCTAGCTAATAATACGATTTATTGGTATCAAGTTGGCGGTGACAATTGTTGACGTGAATTTCGTTTTTATTTGTATTAGTCGGTTCGGTCAAATTACAATTTATTGTGTGTTTGTGTGGGAAATATGCTTTTCGCTTCTTTTGATTTCCTTTGTCGACTAATGACAAGTTTATGATACAATTGGGTGTTTGTTTGTCGTTGGTGTTGCAATTGAAGAATAAACACTGAAGACCTTAAGAAGGACATTAAGAACATTGACTTTGTTGAAAGGACATGGGCACTGAATTACTGTACGAACGTTTTCTTTTATTTTGAAGCATAATCTATTTACTACGCTCCTATATTGTCCCATGTACCTCCCATATTTCCGACCATATGTCCCCCAATATGTTATCCCCCCAGTCAAATATTAAATTATTAAAAATTTCAATAAAAAAAAAATGTTGTTGTTCCTTGAAAACAAAAAATAATTCAAATATTTTGCCATGAACTAAAATTGCCAATTACCCGCATTCATGATAAATTCACTCAATGAGCAAACAATAACAAACAACACACACACATAAACAATCAAATGCATTGTCAAAATTTCGATGAAACAGAATCAAATTTATTTGGTTGATGCAATTTGGCTATTAAGCTGATATATAATGATATCCAGAGCCGGATTTAGGTGTAGTAGACACATTAAAATTTGGAGCCCCACTATACCTACTGTATCTCCTTACACCAAAACGATTTTCAATTATATGGGAGGTGGCAGTATACCGATTGCGCCCACTTGTAATACCAACCTTGCTATGTATCTATTGGGTACCGAGTCACAAGGGCATATAGGGAACAGAGACAGTAGATGATATTGCTAAAAATGGAACTAGTGTGCCAGAGGATCGAAGGTGGCAGCTCACGCGTTTATGCTAAACCTGACAGACAGTGGTGATGCGAGGAAGAAGTAAGGCAGACCCTGGAACATCTCCTTTGTTTCTGTCCTGCTCTCTCGAGAACTCGATCAAAGTACTTAGGTGCTTCAATGTTTGGGGGGATAAGAGAAGTCGCCGGACTTAGGGTAAAATTAAGCTTATAAGACCTAGTAGGTCTATGCGTGGCTTCGGTCAACTAGTCTAACGGACCTAACCCAAGAGGCTATGCGTCGTTACCCATCATTTTGAAAAAAAAGCATTTTCATCCAGTAGCAGTCAATGGTGCCTATATCTAATGGGAAAATATCATTAGACTATTTGTAGAGCTTGACCTATTGTATATGAAACGTTTGTCCGTAGCACCCCTCTGAGGGCAGCGCTCTATACCTGTAGTTAAATCCAGCCCTGAGGACATTTGTTGCTGCAGTTTGAAGCTAATACAACAGTAAATTTTGCCTACTAAGTAAACTAAATTGTTTAATAAAAGGGAAACGCTTCGAGGGAAAAGTAGAGGTTGATGGCAGGTGTTTTGTTTGTGTTGCGGATTAAAATGCACCATATTGAGCAAGTTAAATGCTATTGTGTGTTATGTTAAGGATTATATTGTTTAGGTGCTACATAATAATCGAAATGTTGGAATTACCTCAAAATTGAGTACATACTGTTGCTTTTGTGTGGTACATACAATCGCTAAAGGTTCAATGTGAGCTGTGAATAATTACATTATGGATATGAGTTGGGAAAGTCGTGAGTAAAGTAGTTTGTATGGTTGGTTAGGCTTTGATTGGATTAGGTTATTTTGGGTTGGGTAGTGAGGGGAACAGTAAAATTAAATTAAATTTATAGACATTTTTTTTTTTTTGCCTCTTAGCTCCTTATTTGGGTTAACACAAATTAAATTCTATTACTCACACACATACACATATACCATTATTCTAGATTTCATTACTCCACCGCATGACTCATCTCATTCATCTTTATTAGTGAGACAACCACAGGCATTTGTTTTCGAAAACGAAATGAAAAAAAAAACGGAAACTGATTCTCCTAATGGGGCCATCAACCCAACAGAAATCAACAACCACATCATATAGCCTCTATATCCTCGGCACACTTACGTCGCACACAATTTTTACCTGCATTTCTCTCATGCGGATGTGTGTGTGAGTGTTTTCCATGAACCATTTGCACTATTCCTCCGAATTCTTAGTTGCCGAAACGAAATGAGTTCAGCGCATGAGTTGTCTGACGCTCAGGGGGTATCAGGCGGCGGTTACTTGCTCGCACGATTTGCACCATCGAATTTTCGCGCTTTATATTGAATGCATTGATTGTGCACCAGAGAAATTCATTTCACAACATTGCGGTGCTTCAAGGATGGCACTACTGCCCTCGTTTGCACGCATACGAACACAAAGTTGCTAACAAAAAAACACAAACATTCGCCACCTCCGGTCACACACTGCAGCCATTATGCGTTTGCTGCACAAATTTATCGATTTAATTGATGGGGGGAAAATGCTATGAATGTACTGTTAGAAATTTTGTGCTGCTATCATTGTTGTTGGATTTTAGTTTTTGAATTCGGTCTAACAAAATTATTTGAGTTATGGCAAAAGTTTTCACTGAACAGTCTTTGTTTTTTGAACGCATTGGCGATTTTATTTTGATGTGGTATTATTGGCTAAACAAATGAACGTGCAGGAAACTTGTGATAAATTTCTCCAATTAGCAGAATTTTTATCGTTTGATTTATTTCATGGTTTTTTTTTTTATTTATGCTTCTTTTTTTACGGTCGAGTGATTTTGTAGAGGCAGGAGACTTTTTCATGGTTGCAGTTGCCAGCGAACGAACTGCTTTGGTGGCCAATGTGGAGGTTGTGCTGATGATGATGAATATTGTGGCATTGTGGTATCGACGCTAGTGGCCATTATGCAGATGATGTCGATGGCGCTGATGACGATGATGATGGTTGCGTTACCACGGTTGATGTTATAGAATCGATGTGGTGTGGTTTGTGGAACTATTTTAATTAATTTCATGTTTCAGTGCCGCAAGTGCCTGTTCGGCTGCTATTGGCGTAGAATTTCAGTGGAATTGCATTGGAAATTAGCTATTGTGCAATTTTATGGCTGGATGGTAGTCGATTTTGTATTGAAAATGGTATGCCATAAGCTACCATAAGCTGATATTCCATATACTTGATTATCGATATTTCTTTTTGCAATTCTTGCGGTAATTAGTGGGAAATATTGGCTCTGATGCAGTTGTTTTTATATTAAGTATGCAATTGCTATTTTCATAACATTTACCTTGAAGCCATGAGAGGGGAGGATAGAAGGAATCTGTAATGGAAGTAGCATTTCATGTTTGCATCAGTACCATTATATGAGAGTGGACAAGAATACAAATTACCTAGAAAAACTATGTAATCAGTTAATCACATTCAAAGCAATACAACATGGCAATAAATATGAATCAATACAGTTTCTTCGGTAGAAATGAAAATATTTTGGTATTCGCCCGAATGTGGAAGCATGATGAGAATTTTCAATATGAATAACTTTTTATTGATAATTTTCCAATATTTATCGATATTTTATGAATAATTTTCCGGTATTTTATCGATAATTTTTCGATAGTTTGCGATAATTTTTCAAAAATTTTATCGACAAATTTTTCAATACCTTTCGATGATTTTCATTTCCCCATCCATTTTAAAATGTTGATCCAATCCCGACATAATTTTCAAGTATTTCTCAAGATAAATGTATAAATGCATAGAAAATTGGAAGTAGGTGAGGTTCTTATCTGATATTGGCCATTTAAAAAAAAATGGGAACGTCAAATTTGTAGTCGATAGCAAAACGACAGACAGATAGGCATAGCTAAAACGACTCCAGAGATGATAAAGAATATATATATAGTTTTCCCATAAGAACAACGCCTCCTTATAGGTGTTACAAACGGTGTGACAAAAGAGTATAGGGTGTAAAAAATAAATGTAGAATGTCCGGACAATATGCTCCCTTTGAGACTAAAAAGTGTATGACTCTTACTCACCTTCTATACTTCTACTATGTATATTATTATTTTGTCATGTTATGTTTAGAGTATCTTAGTAGAGGACCTTTTAAATATTAATCATTATTATTTCATTCATTCCCAAATTGTGACAAATGACAGCAACAACATTAGCCAAAAGTAATCATAAAACTCAAAAAACTAAATTAACAACATAGGAAAAAACTTGTCTTCAATCTGGCAGTGCTGCTATCCGGCTATAGTCTTATTGAATCAAATGTGATTCAAAAGTGCCTCAAAAATAGAATAAATTTTTAATTTTATTCAACAACAATTCTACGGAAACACCAATTTCCTTTTAATTCACCCAAGTGTAGAAGACATGATTCAATTTGTACGTAAATGTGTTTAGTTTCACAAAACTAAAATTGCAAATTAAATTCACAATTTCCAGACAAACTACAAATAAACTACACCGGCGAAAATCTTCACAAAACAAGTACAGTGGAATTTGCGGCAATATTTTTCAGAAGAAATGCTTGGAGATTGCATATTTTTTCTCACTAGAAAAGTTTAAAGATTTTCCCAGTGCTAAGAATTTGAATGAAAGTACTTTTAATTCTGGTTCTTTCCTAGTAGACACAACTAAACATCACAAAAATAACAATGAAAACCAACAATAGCATTTGACCCATATGCCAAGTCACACACAAATGTCCACTTAAATGCTAGCACAGAATATTCGCTAAGAAAAGTGACATTTTCATGTGACATTTTGCAAATGGTCCGGAGTTGGTTTCTTCTTTCATATTTCATAGCATGAATATTGTATGGCCTAAAGTGCAATTGGACATTAGAGAAAAAGACACATTTGCACTTGAAGTGCAACAACGAAGTGATGTGGCTTCAGAAATTTAGAAGAATCATATGAAATGTTCTAGTTTATCACGAACTACACCTTGTGAGAGTCATATTATATTTTATACATGAAAGACTTGAAACCCAATTCAAATTAAACTTGGATTTAATGCAAAATATTGATAAAGGCGTATTTATTACACACTCAGAAAAGAAACTTACCATAAATTGCGTTCAAATCTAAACCATCGACATTCAAAGCTTCGTTTTTACAATTTTTTTTTTTAATATTTTGTAAAAATTATTAATTAAAAATCTATTTGCTTTTGTTTTTTGTGGTATGAAAACAATCTAATTGCCGTAGAGCACAACCCGGAAAACTCCTATATCGATGTTTTGTTTTGCTGCTGCAGAATATGCATGAGAAAACAAAAAAGTTTCTACTAACCATTGAAAATCGTTTCCTAGTAACCGTACTTTATCTGGTATTTTAAAATTTAGTTGCTGGGAAAGTTACGTATACGCAGTGTGGGGCATGAGTTGAACAATATCAACAGCAGGGAACATATTTTGTTGCCCATACAGCATTTTTTTGATTGCACTTCTGCCAATGTTACCAGTTGTCTTTCCTCATTTAACTCAACACAGATGACCTAAGTGATGGTTGCATATTTGCGTTTGATATCGAGCATAATGCCTCTATAGCAGTCATTCATTAGCAGTATCCAAGTCATATTCAATCCAAAGCGCTCAGGCACTTGCAGTCATCATCTCGCCTCTGCCACTTTGTTGCATTGCAATTTCATTTAATTTCCAGATGAGACTGCAAATTAAATGCGACTCCGTCGAAGCAGAATGACAAATGAAAAGAGAAAAAAATATCAAATCAAAAAAAAATAAATAAATAAAATTAAAAATAAAAATAGCACAACCATAAAATAACATTAAAACGAATGTCATGCATAAGCGCAGAATTCAATTTATTTAGTTTTCTTTCCGCTTTTAATTTCAGAGCTGCCCTGCAGTTTGGATTTGTGTTTTTTTTTCTATATTTTTTTGCTTGCTTTCTTCATTTGCGCCATTTGAACATTTATTTTACTCGGTGACTCCCGTTGCCATTGCCAGATCAAAAGTGTTTTTAATTTTTATTTATTTTTGTCCTGTTTTTTTTTTTTGCTTCTTTTACTTGCTTTGCTCATCGTTACGTTTCTTCTCAGGTTGCAGCGCGTATTTACATTCAAAACCAAACCCTCATCGCCCCCGCCATTCGAAGTGTAATTTTTCATTTATACACTAAATCCGAAAAAAGAAAATCGTAAAACGCTTCCATCTTGGTAATAGGATCAATTCAATTACAAACGAGATTACACGCCGCTGCCACTGCCACTGCCACTGCATACGAACACAAACGGTCGAGCGGGTGGAACTGATGTGGGTGCTTGACATGAATGGGGACTGTGGTAGCTCCTCCACATCTATGGAGTCTGCTAGAAGTGGACATAGGACAAGCGACTGTGACGGTTGATGAATGGCATGGAACGAGCTGGATTGGTTGTATTTATTTCTTTTTTCAGCTTCCTGCACTTGTATTGATATACTCTATTGTAAAATGAAATTTACATTTAAAATAACCAGGGTAGTGTTGTTACAACTTTATGGGTTTGAAACCGTTTTATAGTGAACTGAAATAATAACAGTAAATACGAGAATTTTCTCGCTTGAGAAACTTGATCACATCAAAAATTAAATTTATCTCTGCAGAGAAAAGAAAAATGAGACCAATAGGTATTATTATCCTATAATTGGTTATGGTTTAGTAGACATTAGCTTTGTTGAGGTTTTTTCGTTTAAAATTGTTTCTTTTATTCTGGAAAGTGCTAGTGATTGGACAGTATTGCAAGTGGGCAACGTTGGCTACAAAATGGCATTATTTTCGTTGATCTGAACCAATTTTGACCCGTTTTTGTTTTTATTTGGTTGGAAATAATGTCGGGAACGAAATGGAATTAAAATAAAATTTTGTTAATGGATCGGAAAATGGAAACTGTCTTTAAATATTGAAAAAAAAGTCGATAAATTATCGATAAAATATCGATAAATACTCACAAATTGTCAACAAATTATCGAAAAATTGTCGATAAGTTATCGATACATTATCAATAAAAATCGAAAAATGATCAATAAAATATTTAAAAATCCTCGATAAAATATCAAAAAATTATCGAGAATTTTTCAAAAATTATCTAAGAACCTATCGTACTCGCTGAAACTGGAACGAAACGGCATTGGACCGGAACAAAATGGAACTAAAACAAATTTGTATCGATAAATATTGAAAAATTATCGATAAAATATCGATAAGTATCGATAAAATATAGAATAATAATGCAGGCCGACATGATTTTACTTCTATATTATTTTTTAATTAACCACAAGCTTAAGATATTTTTCCCAAAAAAATCGATTTTTTGACTTTGAGGTAACATAACTTATTTATTGTAGCTTAAATTAAAAACAATTGTATAATATATAAGTTTTTGGATATTCAATTGTATGTTGAAAGTGCTATAGAAGTACATACTTCGTTGCTAGATTATTTCAAAGATATAGTATAAAAACGACTTAAAGATGGAATCATGAATTTATGGAATTTCTCAAAAAACCTGACGTGGACACCATGTTACAGTGGTATAAAAAATATACGAGAATAAAGAAGTAGTCAACACTTCAAAATATGTCAGCCTGTATAATCGATAAAATATCGAAAAATCATCGATAACAAAAGTAAAGTTATCATTAAAATATCGTTAAAATATCGAAAAAATATTGAAAAAAGGTCTAAGAACATATCGAACTCAGCTAGACGGCATCAAAATATTAAATTGGCTCTTCGATCGTTTAACCATAGTTTAGTTTATTTTTTTCTCTCTACTGCACTAGCGATTTATCCATAATTTTTCATGATTCATTGTGATATTTCATATTTTTGATGATTTTCCTTTCAAATAACTTGAACATCCACTGAAAAAATTGGTCCAAAGTTATACGCTCAATAAAAACATTGCATCACTATCCAGTGTTTATCGCTGTGGTTCTGTTGCTGTTTCTTCAATCATTCTTTTTCATCTCTTTCGGGTGGAAGAGTCTAGGAAAATTGATGAAATACACTTGAACCGAGCTACCGACATACAATCAAATTAAAATCGCTGTTGAAGGACTTGTGCAATATAGGTTGTGCATCACTTAAAATTGAATTTATATTTGCAAATGGAATTGGGTACGTTTCCAGGTCAAGCCAGTTACAAAAATTAATTTAAATGATATGTGCATTAAATGTATTTATATCATATGAAATTATGAGCGGTTAACTGCACATTTATGCTATCAGCTGAATGCAATTTTCTAATTACAATATTAAGAAATTTCCTAAGGCCATTTCATGTTTTTCAATAAAGAAATAATAACAAACTAAATAGTAAATGCCACATAAAATAAAGCAAAGGAAAATACTTTTTAAGTGGATTTAAATTTTGAATGAACACTTAACATTAACGCACTTAACCTTTTATTGGATGGTTGCTATCAATAATTTTCATAAATAATAATTAAAATTGACAAAGGCACACAAAAAAGAAGAACAGGAAAAGGTAAACAAACAATAATTTGCCGCAAGGCAAATATAAAAACAAATAAATCGCAAACACAGTGCAACAGCAATTTTTACACTTGGAAAAAATTATTATGTTCATGAATGTAGACCACAATTTGATCTTATCTTCACTAGTTCAGTGTAAAAATAATAAGCTAAGACCGGGCCATTCACACATTATGTTTTCAGGCATTTCTACTTGTGAATTATAAAGTCCACAGTTATCACTTTCACAGGTAATCTCTGCTTTTTTCAACCAAGTTGACTAGACTCTTTGGAAAGGGGATGATAGATTAGTGGGAGGGAGGAACGGGAACAAAGTCATATTTTTCAAAAGAACGAACAAAGCTGAGACAAGGGTTATGCCTTTGAATCTCGGCAAGCTTGTTTTCTCTTTTTGCACTCCTCGATTTCGCCTGAACACCAATAATTACTTTTTTAACTCACAAAGTAGAAAAGTTCAAGTGGAATTTTTAAGTCACCACAAAGTCGAACGTGAATTCAAGTATTAAAGGAAAGGAATAATGGAAAATTAGAAAAAGTGTAAAAGCACTTGGACCATGTGTCAACAGTGGGAGTCGAACCCACGTCTGCGGGATGGTAGACCCAGCTTGCTTCCACTAGAGTACAGAAGTGATTTGTTAAGACCGAAACAAAAAAACAAGCCTTTGGACTACCAATTTGGCTGAGTAATCTGCTATTTCGTTGCTGTCGATGCATTCATGGCCCAGTACGCAACTGAGTTGTAACATGTTTGTCTTTTTGTGAGTTTAGGGCTTTTAGTGTGCAGGACAATCTTTGATACAATAGCGTGAGCTGCTGAGCCTTAAGTGACTGCTTGATGTAGAGAAGTGCTCAAATAGTCTTCTTGCGAAGACACTCTCTCACACATACTTGAAATATTTCTCATCGATATGGCTTTCTAGCATTTAGTACCGAAAATCCCGGAAAATAAGTGTTCAAAATTAAGGAGAGTGTCCTCTTTCAATTGATATGCAATTTTTAATAATATGATAGGTCTAAAGCAAACATAATTGTCCTTCACACATATTCATAGTTTCTGCTCATGTCCAATTTCAGTGGGACAGCAACTGTACAAAACAAATTTATTTTTGCTGCATTGTGTATTATGAAAGGGAAGCTTCGAATGGCCTTTAGCAATTGAATATAATTGAAATATAATATATTAATTACAACGAAAGCCAAATTGAAAGGTAAAAATAGGAGAAACGTCTCACATTACCTTCACTGGCATGCGGATAAATGGAATTTCCATGGCCAAATGAATACGTTAAAGGAAAAATGGAAACATTCGCAAAATGTCTATAAATATACAAACCTAATTCCCCGAAAGCAACTTAATTCAATTAAAGCTTATTCATAAGTAGCACATAAATACTATATGGCATATGCCACCAACATTCCCTGTGTCAGCGTGTGTAACTGTGTGTATATATGGAAAAAAATCCTGCCACCTGTATTTTGTATGCCACCATCATTCGTACATTTCCTGTTGCTCATAACATTATTAAGGAAAAGTCAATTTGCACCCAGCCCGCCAATTGCCCTCATCGATATGCAACAAATTTTACGATGTGTCTTTAGACAGGCGCTGCCTCCCCCACCAACCCACTTCGATTTCGATTTCTTCTCCGCTCGTAAGTAAAGTTTATTGTTTTCTTATGCTCTTGACATTTCTGCACAGACAACACTTCACTTCACTTGACTTCTTTTCATCAAGTTGACAATTTCACTTTTAAAAAAAAAACAGAAAAGGAACACAAATATTGTGAATCTTTACGTGCTTACTTTTCCATTCTTTCCTCCTCTTTCTTCGCATTCAAGGATTTATGATTTTTTCATTTAAAGGCTTATGCTGGCAACGACAGCACGTATGCACATGTGTCGCTTATATGCCACGCACATGCTTTAGCTTTGGCGTTGCGTACGTTATACTTTACTTTACTTCATTTTACGTTGTGCTGTACTACATCATACCGTATGCGTTATTGGTTTTGTTATGCAAATTGCGAATCAACAATTCGTTTGTTTGCAGGAAGCCTTAGTGTACGAGTTGGATGCTAGGGTGGTAGTATTCCTTATATCGGATATGAAAAATTATGAAGCCTTATTCGTTGTGTGTCTTTTGTGTATATCTGTTGGCATCGATAAGACCATTTTAATGAATTAATAATTTACGAAAATATTTGCCCAGACAAGTGTGCATACAAAAATATATTGATGCTTCTATTGTATAAGAAAAGATAAACATTTAATATCCGGTATGGATTTTTAATAATGAAAAATGAATGTAAGTGGATTCGGTTTGCACATCTTACGTTGTAGGGGAAAGCGTTTATTTTATAGAAAATTTATTTTCAAAATGTTCAAATGCCCACACGTTATTTGCAACAAAGGCTAGCTACTCTGGACACGTTAAAATACACAGGATGCACGTTCAAGATGAACAATGCGCAAATACATCGCCGGCAAATACAATGCTCTCTAAGTAAAAGCATCACGTGAATTGGTAAAACAAAAAAACACAAACAAATAAAAAACAAGGCAAAAAATGGAATACTCGTAATGGATTTTTCAACGCTCGCCGTATATGCCGCATACGCGCCACTATTCACTTGCCCGGAAATCCATAAAAACGGGAAGATTGTGATTTTTCTATTTTAATGCTGCGTTGCCTTGTTGGAATTTGCTGCTTCCTTTTGTTTTTCATTTATTTCGTTTTTTTTTTCTTTTTTTCCATATTTTTTTTTGTCCACGTTGGATTTCGTGAATTCCATTATAAGTATTCATGTATGCTGGTTTTTTTTCTTCCGCATTTTGTCTTCGTTCACATTATAGTCACGGTAGAACGCGGGCATTTTAATTGCAAATGGGTTAGTGCTGTGGATTTTTGTGTTGGCCGAGCCACAATTTTAACCCAGGTAAAGACATTTTTTTTTTCGTTGATCAATTGGTAAATATTATACGAATTTAATTGCGAAGGTGGCTATGAATATTCTTATGTCATTGTTCAAAAACCAATCAAATTTATGTAGAGCAAATGGCTATAGCATATGAGTAGAAGGTGCAAGCCTGAAGAACTGTATGTTTAGTAGATTTAAGACTGATTTCATTAGTAAAGCAATTCGTCTTTTTCTAAATTAAAAAGTCTTTTTTTACTATAGTTCTCCATTCAGTCAGTCTGTTAATAAACCTCAGGTCTCCCTCTACTTTGTCGATCCATTTAGTTTTTTTCTACTCCTCTTCTTTTCTTTCTTAAATTTCTGAATTGCACTCATGGTTTGGGGGCGTATGAGTGATATTAATTGCAGACGATCGAGAAATTGTACAATATTACATGTGAGTTATATCCTTTTTGGCGAGAATTGACCCAAAAAAGTGGACCGAATTTGCAAAAATGCCCATAGAAAACCTACAAATTTGAAAACTTGTTTTTCATTTTCTAGAGTTTTGAAAAAATGGACATAGTATGGTTGGTATCGATAAGTACGACAAACTTTTGAACGGAATTGGGAAGACAACAAACAAGGACGTCATTGTAATTATTAGTTCTGATTCAGGACACCAAAATCTATTAGAAAAGTTATACTTCGGTCATGGAGAGATTTGGCGGCACACTGCGTTCAATAATTTTCCATTACTTTCTCACTAGCTTTTCGATACCTTTTACGATAACTTTTCAGTAACTTTTGCGATAATTTTTCGATATTATTTCGATTACAAAGATTTCGATAATTTGTCGATAACTTTTCGATATTTTCTTCTTTAATTTTTCGATGGTTTGTTAGATTTAATTTTTTGTTCTGCTTCTTTGTATTCGGTTCCCGACGTCAATTTCATACTGCAAATTGACAGACAGACACAAGCTTTTGTTATTTCAATTTCGTTGCGCAGTGATCGCATCGGGTTCGATTGTAGATCGCCCCACTTGCGAGGGTAACTTGCCATGAATAAGCTTATTGCATTTGAAAGTCTCACCGTTCGGATTATGCGTTCAACTGTAGGTCCACAACTATCATATAAATTATCACTTGCCCATGATAATTGCATCAAAAAGCTCGACCTAAGCCCTGATATGCCCTATTGTGCCAAATTATCATTATAATTACGTAATTTGAACATTGCCCACAATTTCCGCCTGTACGACTTAACCGGTTACATGAAATTCCAAGCAGGAATAACTGCCAAAGTGCGCTATACCCTTTTCAATAAAAGTATGAAAATAATTCCTCCCTAGCAGGCAGTGCAACTAAAAATATTCATAACAATGCGGGCGCACAAAAGTCTGCTATAAATACCAGCTTAATTGTACGCCATTCATTACTCTATGTATTTTAAAAATAATTTTGCGATAGTAAAAATGTTTTCCATTTGGTATTTTTTTTTTTTTGTTTTGTTTTCAATTTTGTATTTTTGCAGTGAGCAGAGCCTGGAATTTTCTGAGCAGCCCGTGCTGATGTAATTAAGCGTGAAGAACCAAACCCCCACAGAACGGTAGGGCATGGAACACTTTAGTCTTAAGCGAGGCATTGTTGGCATTGAGATAATTGCAAAAATATGCGTAAGATTAAAAGGAAAAAAAAACATAATAGAAAAATACGTAGAAAAACAAGAGAATATGAATTTTTATTAAATGTGCCGAAAGCGTGAAAAAAGAGGAATATTTACATCCCGAGGGGCTACTTGGTGCTTGCATTTATTTAAGATGCACAGTCTAGATTAAGCCACGCAGCACAGACGCCGCCAACGAGGTCGTCTTTGTCGCTGGAGTTCAAATGTCTATGCGGCAATTCACAGCACATTCCGAATGGCCCAGCAGAGCAAGGTGCGGTGTTGGGCATTGGATCGAAGTGGTGGACTCTAGCAGTGCGATAATGATGATTAAGATGACTTTTTTCCACTGCGGAGTAGTGAATATTTAGATGTAGGGGGGCTGAAGGTTTTGGTATTCTTTCGAAAGCAATTTGAAGTTTACTTACACTGCAATCATAGCCAAAAGGTTCATCGATTGCCAGCAGGCGTACGTACGTACCGCCGAATCACTCGTCCCTATTTTATGCAAATTTGTCCTGCGTCCGCATGTCCTGGCTTGAATTCATTCATTTGGCCTTGCTATTTTTAATTTTCCGGATTAATTTTCATTTAGGCACGTCAGCCGGCAATATTTTGCCCGCAATTCACTCGGTATGCTCTAATTTGCTTAAGCATTTCGTCCCGTTCCGTCGGCCCGCTTTGCGAATGCTTCGCTTGCTGTTGCCGTTAAGCCTGTCGCGTGAAGTGACTTTCTGAATTTCGTACTGATAAATTTATTGCCTTCATGGTGATTATCCCAGCAGCACTCTATCGCGCAATGACAGAGAAAATATCACAGTCCTCTGCGCCCGCTGCGCGGTGACTCTGTGTAATTCTGGCCAAACAGTGAATTGTGTTTTCACAAATTCGGCGAAACGTAAAATTTAAATTAACATTCTTAATTTTCGGAGCTGTGTGCTGGTTTTGACTTGCTTTCTGTGTTTCGTTTTCGCTATGGTTTTGTTTGGTTTTGATTGTTGTGCAAATGGTTGCGAGTTTAAGGCTTTAAATTAATTGAATTAATTGATTTTGAGCGTCAGCCTTTGACCCAATTTAAGAACAAAGAGCAAAGTAAATAGAAATAAATTAAAACTAAATTGGCCAAAGTTAAACGAAGGAAGAAACAAATAATAGAAGCAGTCAATGCGATATATCGTTTGATATACATTTCGGTTTTCCCTTTGAACTGAGGAATTTAAATTTGGCTTTAATTGGAATTTAGGCATCGGTTTCGCAGTGCTTTTTAGGTACGTTGGTTTCCAAAGGCTTGGAAAAGTATATATGGCACGCTCAGAATAAAAAAGCGATGATATCAATGGAGCGTCAGTACATTTCATCGCTCTTTTCCTCTGAGCATGTCATATATTCTTGATCAGCATCACCTCCTGAGTCGATTTAGCGGTGTCCGTCTGTCTGTCCCCACGATAGCGGTCGCAGCTTTGTAGATATCAACTTGAAACTTCGGGAACATGTTTTTCACTTCAAAAGTAAGAGCAAGTTCGAGAATTAGCCAAATTGGACAAAAACTAAGGTGGGCTCCTATAAAAGACAAAAAAAAAAGTAATAATTTTCCAACTTTTTTTATTGCTATTTGTATTTTATTGGAAATATTTAGAAACGGATTTTGGACGTGGTCCGAGTATCCAAAACCACATTCGAGGTACTTCTAAACTCCTACTGTGTGGAGGGGGTATTCCAGCTGAAGATAGTTCACTCTCTAGTCTTTTCCATATTTCATCGATATTTTTTTCGATAAGTTATCGATAATTTATTTTTTTTACATAATTTTTTGGCAATTAATCGATAACTTATCGATAATATTTTGAGAATTTCTCAAGAAAAATAAAGAAATTTTACGGCGTGGTTTTCGTCCGATGTTGATTATTCTCAATACCTTCCAAATAGAAGCAAAAAGAAGAGGAATGCCACCTTCTGAGCTAAGTCGGTCTGTCCATAATTACTTCAGCTGTTATTGAGCTATCGACTTCAAATTTGGCATTCCTCTTTTTTGGCTAAAAAATGGTCGAAGAAGATATCGCGCTCGTATGTGCAGGGGTACTTCAGCTTCCGTCAGACCGAAGTTTTCTATTGAAAATCACTTATACGCCATGTACATATGTCCTGATGATTTAATAAATTTATATTTTGAATTCATAACCAGAGAGAGCAACGAAAACTAAATCGCTTACGAAACTCTGACAAGAAAAAAAATAGCTGAGAGTTCCCCTGACGGAATTTTGGTGACGACGCCGCACAGTGATTTGTCTCCATATGAGCTTGGGACAAAAATCGAAGGAGTATTCTGAATTAATTGAAACTAAGTTTCTAAATGTATTTTGGCCCGCTGATTTCAAAAATGTAATCGGTTTTTCTGTAACCCTTATAGTTTTTGAATAAATCCAGAATTGTATGCTTGATTTTCTTATTTAATTATTATGCATATAATACAACTCTACAATTATATTTCGCAAAAGGTTTCTTAGCTTTAATAACGGATTCTAGTGGTTCTTGATTAGCTGATTTCAAATTTGGTAACCGTTTTTGGCTAGCAGTTGTAGTTTAGCAGGTACATTAATGCAAAAACATTAAAAAATCTTTTTAAAAAATTTAATATTATAACTATTGAAAAGAGCAATACATTTTTATAATCTTGAATACTTTGTAAAGAAAAATGTATATTCTACTATATTATATTATGTATATTCTACTATTAGGGGTATTCACGGTCTGGTGTACTTGATAGTGTACTTTTATCGAAGTGACGGATTCACTTTTACCATAAATTTTACCTGTATTCTCAATTTTAATAATTCTGGCACATTGTACCCTGTTCCACAGTTTATCAATTTCGTTTGCTCTCGAATTGAGTTTGATGTTTATCCCTAAGAAATCAATTAAAAATTTATATTCTTAAATTTCACAATAATTTATTCAGAATCGTTAGAACTATCACAATCTTCGCTCACTAAGAAATTTATACTATCCTCAATTCCTTCACTGATATTATCGTTTTCAAATACTATATATTTTTTTATATCTTTTATATTTTTTTATTTGTTTAACATGTGCATTGCTTGGTAAAGTAACAAACCCCAAGAAATCCTGAAAAATCTGGAGAACCCGCGATTGCCAAAACCATTCGGTATTGACCGCTTTAGTCAATACGAAGAAGAGGGAAGAGTAAAATAGAGAAAAATTAAATGACATTGGATAAACAATATTTCAATAGAGCTTTTAGTTACTATACTATATAATATATTAATAAAAATACATACATTCATCACATTTTACCATTTTATTTACATTATGAACTTTTCAAAATTTTTTTTTTGATATAAAATTGTCATTTTAGGCATTTACAAAAGAACATTTTTTTCAAAAAGTTGGTAAAAAATGGTGAATTTCTTTTTTTTTTCTGAAAGAAAACACATTAAACTTTAAAACAAAAAAAAAATTTTTTAGTAACTTTTACGCACTTTTTTTTTACAATCCATAATTTGTTGGGTTTTTTTTTGTTTTTTACTTGAAAAACTTTTTTTTTCATGGTACTCACAAATTTTTACATCGAAGTTTAAAGACAACTATTTTATTTTTCATTTTTTAATACAACAATAACATTTATAAAAAAGTAAAGTTTGTATCATTCTTGCCAAAAATACCTTTTTGGCAATTTTTTTCGCCAAGCTATCAAAAATAAATTTTTTTCTTCCAGCATTTGTTATCAAATTTCCCTAATTTGACAATACTCCACGGACGTCAAAAAAATTTTAATCAAATAAAGAAGTTCATATTCTTTTTAGTCAATGTATTACCTTTCCAAAAATACCATATTTTATATAATTGATGACATCAAACTTTCTGAATTTTGTCTATGGGACAAATCACTGTGCGCCGCCAGTTTCAGTCTGTTGCCTGAAACGAAAATGTGTATGTGTCATGAAAAATGTATATCTCATGCACAATACAATAAACGGCAATTTACACACCACACCCACAGACTTCAGCTACTGCTCGGGTGGCTCTTCAAAGATGAAATATTTAAAAAGCTTTGCGTATTTTTCGAAATTCTATAATAGCATATGTATGTATCATTGCATGGCAGACAAAAGGCTCACTTAAACACTTAAGGCACTACAGCGCATTATCTTTTCGTGGCTATAAAGGATTTTTAATTAACACTGCCACGCATAATATGGTAAATGCGTAAAGGATATTCTTCATTCTTCTGCGTCTTGTACTCGTTTGGCAGCTGTGCGTTATGAAGTGAACACGTGCATCTTTTGTGTATCAAGTAAAATACTTCTCGCATGACTCTTTGCGCTTTTTTTTTTTGTTCTTTGTCATCTTAATTATGTAGAAAAATTAATTAATATCATAGCTGACAATTGCCGCTTCAATTGAAGGCGACACCGTTCTGCATTTGAGGCGTAATTTTGCGTTAACCGCTTTTTCCGTCGCTTGCAGCTTCTTAAGTGCGCTCGAGTGCGTATCGTGTTTGGATTCTAGGTATTGTATGTGCGGTTGCAAATTAAGTTGTGAATTTAATGTGCTTATTACGTGCTCAATGGTTAGGGTACAGTGGAACAAATGAGACAAGATTTGGTTTTCTTAATAAAAAAAATACAAAAAAAAAGGAATTTCAAAAAAAATATTAATATTCGTTAAAACAACAACAAAACTTTTTTTTAACTTTATTTTTTTTTAATAAGATTTTTTTTTAACTTTTTTTTTGCTTTAAATTTAAATTTTTTTTTTGCATGATTTTGTCAACTGTGTCCACTGTGGCGCACAAAGTTAATTACTCCGTTAACTACTCGTAGTTGGTAGAACGGAAATGATGATTAACAAAATGGAAACCCGTAAAAAGAAAAAGCTGAAAACGTTTCAGCACAAAGGCAAACACACGCTTCTCTACATATGAATATGTGAAAATACACTCACAGAAAAATATTTGCAAAAAGACGAAATTTGTAAATTTCATGAAATATTTTGTATACAAAAGCTTTTGAAATCTTTCAAACTTTTTCTTCGGTTTGTAAAAAAAATCGGTACTCACTCAAAAACTTTCTTCCAGTGCAAACACACACGACAATATTAATGCTTTCTCTACTCCTACCGTACCCATAAATAAAGCGAAAATTTCGCGGATTCTTCATAAAATTCATCGAGCGTCTACGGTTAAGGGCGTATAATTAACCCCGGGTTTCTGGTCTGGTAAAGTCGAGTCCTTCGCTGAATATTTAAATTTCCAAGAACCGCAAGTGACAGCCGCCAACGAAGACAAAGAACGCAAATGACACGTGCAATGATTTAAAGATGGCGTCATCAGCGTTGGGTGTATGTGTTTGTGTGTGTTTGCATGTATGCATGACTGACTGACTGAGCATAAATATGAATGTGTATAAATGCTGCTGCTGCTGCTGCCGCTTCCAGTGTGCGAAATGCCTGCTTATGACATTTATTTGAAGATCATTTCACACGTTGAAATCACATCAAGGATGCATGGTTGCGAAAAGAAGATAATTAATGTGGTTTCCGTAAGACTGAGTGAATGAGTTGTGCGTGTGTGTGCTTGAGTGGAATGTATGTTGGCATGTGAATTATACAAATACATTACAGGAACTATCTTTGAAGCCACTTAAATAAATGTGTAGGTCCATTTAATACTTACAAACTGCTGAGAAATTAAAAATTTCAAATACTTTCAACATTATTGTCTCCCAAACGTAATTCTTTTCACACCAACGTGTTGCTAACAAACTTCTGGTACAACGAATAAGTTAGTGTTGAAATTGTATTTATTTTACTTCTAGAAATGTTTGTTTTATTCACATTTCTTTGTTGCAAATGAATTTTGTTTCAATCTACATAACAACTATAGTTGTAGCAAACATATTTAAATCGCTTAAGGTGTTTCTAGGAAACGTATTTTGCTACCTTCTTTTTATACACTTCGCAAAAGTTAAAATGCTTTTATTGAATTTCTGCTCATGCTAAATGTTACCCTCGAGCTTTCCTCTAAAGTTTAGATATCCTGTTTACGCACCAAACATCCTTTGCTCTCTTCAAAGTTGACAAACTTATTTGTAAAAATGGAACAACGAAATAATAAATACAAATAAGTAAATAAAAATATAGTCAATCTACTTCTCGTATACTCGTATATGCTTGTAATTGTGTGGGAAATAGCAGGCCTCTACCAGAAACTCTGAAATTGTTGGCAATTTAAGTTGAATCAGAATTTATTACAACGCCAGAAAATAACAATTTTATTAAATAAAAGCCACGTTTGTGTCATTTCGCCAAACTAAAAACGTAGTTAAGACCTAAATGAGCTTGTACAAGTGTCGAAGTGTGCGTGCGTGCTGGTGTGGGTGTGTACATGTGTTGGCAACACAAACACATACACGCAATTGCCATTAATGCCAGCAAGGATATACAATTCACTAGAAGCCTGACAGGCAAACAGGCAGGGAGGCAGTACAACACACAACACTTGAATCCCAACAACAACAACAACACGCACCGAAAGCAAAGCGTCGCATGCGACAATTGCCAAAGGGATAATCCAAGTTGTAACTGACGAATGCGAAATATTCGCAGCCTACAGGAAGCGGGTGAAAATTAAAGCCAAACAAAGCGGAAAAGCGGAAAAAAGACAAGCAAAAGAAAAAGTCTCTTCGTGCGTTAATTTTTGCTTCTTTTCGCTTTTGACATATCTGTCGCATTCATGAGATACCTTCAGTTCTCGTTAGAGTTGGTGAAATAGTTGATCATACTGAAGCACACACTCATACATACGTACGTGTGTACATTCTACTTGTGAGCACTACACATACATATGAAAGATACACAAAGATATGAATGGCTGTTTGGCAATTTACGCACGCACACCTACACACACGCCCACTGACGAAATGAAACTTTTTACTTGCTAACTTTGCACTGTGGAGAAAATCGTATAAAAGACGTGAATAATATTTTGGTATACATACCATACATAACAGCATACAGTTGCATTCCCATTTCGTTCCCGACATAATTTCCAACCTAATACAAAAAACGGTTAAGCATTTCACAAGATGCACAAAATGAAGTAATTCATTAAGGTTCGTTTTGTATGGGAAGTGGGTGATGATGCTGATCAAGTCCTTTTTGGCAATACAACACTTGTGTGTAGGGTATAGAAAATCCCAATTTAATTGGAAAGCATATATTTAGACCACTGTCTGTACAGCCGGCATATTTCTTTGTAATTTTCCTTTGGCGAATGATTTTCGCTGTAACCATTTTTATGCACTTTTCGAAACATAAAAAAACCTTCTCCACAAAAAGTTTGTTTCCTTTCCTCTCAACACGATACACATACTCAGAGCCGGATTTGGGTGTAGTATTGCTCTAGGAACAGCCAAATTTGGGGCCCTAATTAATAAAAAAGTTAAGCTTGTAAAACATGGCTACAGATGAACGTGTCAATTATAGTATGCTCTCCTGCAGTCACAAGTGGACCCAGGAAGATGTAATTCAACATATACAATATATTCCTGGAAAGCATGGCACGATCAGGTTTTCTGATATTGAAAGAGGGCGTGGTTGTGAATAATATGGGTACAGTTAAAGATAGATCCCAAAAAGGGTTCAACAGGAGTACAAAGAGGCCTGGGGGTTGATAAGGGAATCCAAGGGGCTACGGGGGAGGGGGTAGAACCCTCGTTTATCTTGAGAACCACTTAACTGATTCGGAATTGATGTCGGGAACAAAATGGAAATGGAACTGGAACGAAATGGAGTTGGGCTGGAACCAAATGGAATTGGAACAAATTTGGAAATCGGGCATGAAATGGAAATAAAAATTATGGATAACATATCGAAAACATATCGAAAAAATTATCAATATATTGTAGAAAAACTATCGATATATTATAGAAAAACTATCGATAATATATCGAAAAATTATCGATAAAAAATTTACAAATATCGAAAATAGACTCGATATGTCTCGAAAGTTTATCGATATGTTATCAAAAATTTATTGATTTATTATCGAAAATTTTTTGATTTATTATAGAAAATTTATCGATAAAATTACCGAAAAATGGTTCAAGCACGTATCGTACTCGCAGGATTTTGTAGCTTCGGTCAGACCACTAATTTTTTTAATTTTAAAAACAAATAAATAAATAAAAAACTAAATTTTTAAAAGTTTAAGAAACTACGTGCTTGTATGAAAAATATGTATAAAAAAATTGATTTAGAAAATTTTAAAATGAAAAAAAATTTGTATTATGAGTACAATAGTACCTACTTACTAAAATTTATATTTTCTATACTAGCTTGTACCCGCGGCTTCGCTCACTTATCCAATAAAATCCACTACTTATCATTAACATGGCTTTGACCACCGAAGCTCACATACCAAGTCTCAATTCCGTGTAGTTCCAGAGATGTTCCATATTACAAATCAGGTTTGCATGGGAGCTACCTCATCGATTCGAACGTACAAACAATATCCAATTGATGGCGTTCAAATGCAAAAAAGAATGGCTCACATTGCTTTGAAAGATTTTTAGTTTGCGATCACAATAGTTGATGTACCTATCTTATAAGAAACGTTTGTTTGTAAAGGCCCTCTAAGGCCAGTGCCTTGGGCAAATCTGAGCCTACAGGTAAATCCAGCACTGCACACTTTCTCATATAAAGGCTTGCCTATGCCTTAGACTTTGTGTTTCAATGTGTGCGTGTCGAAATTAAAAGCGAAATGCGATAATCATGAGTGAAATGGTGTACAAAGGAATTTAATTTGCGCTATTTTCTTTTTGTTGATTTTCTTGTTGTTGTTGTTTTGTTTTTTGTTATTCTCCCTCACCCGCAGCACCTTCAATTTATTTGCTCGATTTAAGCTTTAAGCTTGCGTCTAATCTGTTTGATCATCTTCCTAAGCTGGCTCTATGCTGTCGTTCGTTCCTTCGTTCGCCCGCCTTGAGTGGCATTTATTTCGTAGGCTTTGCGAAGGTGAAACATGGAACATCTTCCTAATTTTATGCAACAAAGTTTTGTACGCGTGGTGCGCTCCTTCACACGAGTGGGGAATAAGTGGAAGTTTTTCGCTGGTTGCGAGCGCAAAGTGATGGAAAAATACATTTTTTTTTAATGTTTGCTTTTACTATTAAAAAAAAAATTAATTCCTAAATTCCGGAGATAATCTGCTTACACATATTTTTTACGTTTGTGTGGGATTCTAACAATTTTAAAATAATTTCAAATAGCCCGCAGCTTATCAGCTTTTGGAATATCCAAAAATGTTAAATCACTTCACCTCACGAGTGATTTGAGGGCTTAACTTTTCATAGTTGTACTTTTTTTATTTTTAAATTTTTTGGGTGTAGTTTTGGAAAAGTTTCTCCCTATTCCCAGGGAGTTTTGTTAAATACTCAAATGGTTTTTTTGTGTGTGTGTGTTTTTTTTTTTTGGTAGTTTTTAGTTATTTCACCGAATCCTGCGGGATATGATAAAATTGTAGCTGAATTTGTCTATCTGGGGAGTAATTATGAATGCGGCGCTAATTGCGAACGTGAAGCGAGGGCATTGGTATAGCTCCATCCATTGGCACGTGCGCTCTATTTCTATTTTTTGTTAACTTTTTATCTCCGATGGTATTTAGAGCGTTCAAATGAATGGCCTTTGTGTGGTAGTTGTTAGTTGGAAGCTTGTGTGATTGGATGATGCTTTTCTCAATCATTTTTCGACATTGCATTTGGCTTAAAGTTTTTCATTTTTAATTAATTTAAAATTTAAAACAAAAATAACTTTTTTCTTTTTCGCTGCAACACTGGCTTACTCAATTCAATTTCCACAAGGTAGCGATGATACTTTTTTGCCAGCTCCAATGAAATTCAGCCACATTAACATGGCCACTTCGACCTGCCCCTAACCATTCATCTAAACTCAAACACTGAGACAACCTCCCAGCCGCGCTTGCAATGACATTCATTGTCCCTATTGTTTTGTGCTATCAACACGTATTCATAAAAAAAATAACCATTACTGGCACTGGTGTTGGGTGAGTGAAGAGATCGCACTCTTATAGAAATACAAAAAAAAACAACAACGCCACTCAACATAAAAATGATACACGATGGCAACATTGAATAAATGAATGAATGCATGAACGAGCGAACGAGCGAACGTACAAATGAATGAATGAAGACCGCGCGCGCGTTGACAATAAGTGCCAAAAATGGAAAATTTATGGCGAAAATGTTGCCACATTTTAGCGCACCGCACACTGGAGAACGGCCAAAGATGCCTTGAATTGGTGAGTGGTCCGAAGAAGGTCGTACCGGAGGGCGTGCAGGACACATTTGCGGGTTTAGGTTATCTTTTTGGCGAACTTTAACGGAAATAGCTCGCGCACGTTATGCACAAGGACGCATTGTCGGTGAAATAAAAATGTGGAAACACTCAAAAAAATAGTTTGTATATTATTAAGGGGAAAAAAAAATTATAGGTATTTAATTAAAAACTTAGGAATTTAATGCATGGGAGTAGTTGTCGAATCTGATCGCTATCATATTTCCGAACCCGCAGTAGTTCAGAAGTAAGACAGCAAACAGTGATTTCACTTTTTTACATTTTTTTGCACACTCTATAATAATTTTTACGTTTCTCAAGTAAAGAAATCAACTAACAGTTTGTCTTCTTAATACTAGACAGCCGGTATACTTTAAAGTTCAATGCAGACCTTTTTTTAAATATCTGCAACAGGGGGTTAGGTCCATTGATTGATTTTGAAAATGTATTGTATTAATATCACTCATACGCCCCATATGACACTAATGCTAATAGTTACATTTAACTGACGAATAGCTATTTTTCTGGCTCATAGCACCACAAAACTACGCCACTGGATGAGAAAATGAATGTGTAAAATGTTAAACCTGACCCGAGTATTAAAAATGTACCCAAATGGACATCAAGTTCTCGTTCTAGGGTAAAAATCTCTCTTCGTTGATGACAAGCTTAGCGATCGGGGCTCCACCTACTACACACACAGGTCGCTGTCGATTGAGTGTGCATTTTTCGAAGACATCACCAACGGGAACTCACATAGGACAGTCATATGATCTTCTGAATTCAAATACGATAAAGTAATTCATAAAGTAACAAGTTTAAACGGCTTGTATCCAAAAATTACCAGACCAATGTACTTTATTTGCAGACCGACTTTTAATATATTCAGGTTGTATGATTCACAAGCTAGCGATCGATTCGAGCTTCAAAAAGAAGAATTTTATGTGCACTTATGACCAATTGCAAACATTATTAAAGACTTTTAAAAATTTTTAGTGTTTTAAATTTTGGAGATCTGTAGGGAAAATAAATACGTGCTGAATGAATTAGGTGTTTTTATAATAATATTAATAATATTTAGATGTAATTTTTTTTCTTTGAGTGCACAAACAAGCGTAATAACGGCAACATTTGACGGAAATGGTTGGGAGTGTTGAGTGGAAGCTATGCCATAACTCGAAATTGTGACACAAGCGATTTATTGGGATGCGCACACACACACACACACACACACACGTACACACATACTTGCAAAACCGTTTCAAAATTTCATGTGTTTGCTGATGGTGTGCGAAGGAATTTGCTTATTTTATGAAGATGCTACATTCTATTCATATACATACATCGAGTTTGAGGTTTTCCACATTTTTTGGTTGATGTTCTGGAATAATAAGGCGGGTTTTTTTTACGTTGTTGTTGTTTTATTTCACGCAGACACATGCCACCGGTTTCGGTTTTTACATATTTTATACAGTTAATATTTTACCAAGTCTAAGAACAAAATTCCAAATGTGATCACTTCAAGTGAAAATTTTCAAAAAAGAAAAAAAAATAGAAAAAAAGGTTTAAAAAAATTCCAAATTTGTATACTTTTCGTGCTTCAGTGTCATAGAAAATCCCACTTGTCAGTGAAATACTTGGAAATTGTGCTATGGTTCCTGTTATACGACAACTCTTGAGGAATTTAAAATAACGGTCGAATGATCTTTCGGCAGGAATGCTTACAACTACGACAACAACAACTAACTGCATGTACAATCAACACGACATCACAACTACTTGAAAATACTAGTCGAAATAGTAGTGGTGTGTGTGGTGTGTGTGGTGTGTGTGTGTATGGCAGTCAACATTGTCGTCTTCGTCGTTCAAGTGGTTGGCTGCCGCCGCACCAGTGATGCCTGCTTCTGGCATTTTTGCCAGCACAAATCCTCTTTTACTTAAGTGAACTTTGATACATGTTTGTTGTGGTTTCCCACTCAGCATTAGTATTTTGTGTGCGTATTTGTTGTTGTCTTACTTGTAGTTTTATGTGGGAGAGTGCCTGAGTCTGCGCCTCCGCCCACTTTGGCTGTGCTGCAGTTTGATTGCATGTTTTCCGTTTTTTTTTATAGTTTATTTTTCTTCTCTCTTGTGGTTATTTTTCGTATTTCTTATTTCATTTTAAAGTTTTCTTTGAATTTATTTAGTTTCGTGATTTTTTTATCTTTTTTTTGTTGTTGTATATTTTAAATTTAAACAAAAAGTGCTTCTGTTGTTGTTGTAGGCATTGCATGCATTGCATGTAAATGCACTGAAGTGCATAGCAATTTTGTAGTACTTTCGGTGTATGTTGCTGACAACCCAAGTGCACTTTAATTAACATATTTGCAATTCACCCTGATAGGGACGACAAAATAAAATACATTGAAAACATGTAAGTACCTAATTATTTTATATACATTTTTTTCAAATTTACATTTGTGTGCTTCAGATTCAAAAATACTTTATCAAGTTTAGAAAGTTCCAAGATAGTAGTTGCTAAAAATAATATCTTTTATAATCAAGTTTTGCATCATGAATTCAGAGTTTATAAACCATCAATTAAATCAAGCGGCAACTATAACAGGGTCATCTTGAAGTCTACTCCCATATTGAAATCACCTGTTGGGATAATCAACTGATCAGTAGTTCAGTAGTGGTACTTTCTCAATCGAACACCCAACAAACGAATAGCTGTGACGTATCGTACCTGAAATGATTATAATCATTTGTCTTTTAAGAAACATAATTCTACCTTCTTCTCCACATGAGTGAATGTCCGATCAAATGGACGGTATGAGTGTCCGCACGCACGATACAAATAGTCAGAGCATTTTCTTTAAAAAACTAATAGGAGCACATATCTTCATATCAATGTGGCGAATAATCGAATACGAGGAGCAATGATTCATTACAAGGGGTACGATTTGGTTTGATCCATTATGAAACTGATCTTCTGTGGAGAAATACATTTTCCAAGCTAACAATTGAATATTTTTTAGCTGCCCGCAACAACACAGAAGTTTTAAATTTAGGGGAGAGTGCCCACCTACTGGCACACTAACACTTCGTTTGAAGCATAATTACGCGGAGCTCTTGTTTATCAATTTTTTTATATGTTTTTTATTCATTCAGTTGTTCACTCTGACCATTTGAACTGAACAAAATTATTTGTGAGATTTTATTAGCAAAACAATGGATATATGTGAAAAAATTTTGTGAAATTGGTTTAAAATTATGTTTTGCTGTCCTCAGCTTCCCCCTCATATTCAGAACCGCAGTTATTGCAAGTGAAATAGCTCCTTTGCATGTTGGCACATTTGAAGTGAAGCGCATGATATTTGCATGATGTTGCGCCAAGGGTGCCAGTAGGTGGGCACTCTCCCTTACAGATCGGAATGGGTAATTAATTTCCATCTTCCCCAGCTTGAAAATTTAGTTTTTATGCAGGGCATATGGCGCTAAAGTCTAGCAATTACTATAGTTTTGAAATCTCATTTTCTGTACTAACAATTTCGATAACTATTGTCTTTATGCAGTCACTTATTACTAAAAAAAAAGGTTGTTAAATGGGATTTCGATCCATTTTCCGCATAGAAATATCAGAATGTGATGCCAATCAGCGATGTGCAGGCATTAGGAGCGTTCGAAAGTAAATTTTTCTTAAGGCGATTTATGTAAATGGCGATCACAAATGGAATCACAAACTGTGCGGGCTATAGTCCGTCATGATATAGTCAGAGTATAGCGTCAGGTCATGTTAAGCGAAAGAACAAAGATAATGCTTTAGCGAAAAAGGTATTCCATTCTGATACGAGGCACATCGATAGAGAGCGCAAATGAAAATTATCGCATCTCATATGAAAGGACCGGGTGATGAACAACCCGAACGCAAGCCAACTGAGACGGCTGGTGGAGATTTTTGGAATCGCCCAATATAATAATGGCCATATACCCTCATATCAATCTCATTTTTATCCAAATGTGGATGAATGTTGTTATGAATCTGATGCACAGCAAGAAAATATTTTCTTCATAAAATAAATGTCTTTACTTGCGCTTAAAAAGGAAAACACAAACACACATAAATAAATCCATGGCATATAAATCACTTTAAATAGCATCCAGCATTGAATTAACAATGAGTAAAGCGTAAGGGCACACATGGCTCCTTATGCCACCGCACGGAACTTATTGTGCAATCATCCATAAAAATGCTACAATTTGAAAATCAATGCAACAAAACGAATGCGAGGCAATATATTCGATTCAAGCTCAACCCAAGCCCAACACATACAACCACCCACAGTTCATACAACCAACCATCCATCCATCCATCCAGTCATCCAACAATAATTCCAATTCAATCCAATTCCGGCCGTGAACACACCCGACCCAGGCCAGGTCGAGTGCAGTGATGTGAAACTGTTGCGGCACACGACAGACAACACCGTCCAACGTATATATGGTATTGCAATGATCCTCCGTCATTGTCAGTCGGGAAAAATGTAGACTCCAGAATACCAGCTGGTCTCCCCTCTGTGCGAGCAACAACAGCAATGTCCTTGCAGTTTCTTAATGCCAAAAAGACAACAAGTTTTTATTACAAAAAAAAAACCCCAACAAAATGACCAAAAAGTGCAAGACGCCTGCTCCTTTTGGGCACCATTAAAATTGCATGCACTTTTTGACATGTTCTTTAAACTTCTCGTTTCTTTTCTTTCATTTTATTTCATTTCAGTTCATTTGGCGGTGGAGAAGCATCAGCAAACCCCTCCACCGAAGTTCACCATTTCGTGCAGTACAAACACAGTGTGCTCTTTCGTAGTCGTTTCGCAATAATGTTATTCTTAAGCACTCTTAATATTTCCCTACCTTTTGTTTTTTGGTTTTTTTTATGTGTATTTTATATAAACGGAAACTCTTATCGTCTACAATTATGTCTGTCTTGGTACTTGAGTTCCTTGGTAAAAATAAAATGTACAAGCTTAAGTAAGTAGTTATGCCAGTAAATGTAGAGAAATGTCAAAGAAGCGTACACTTAGAACGAATTCAATGTAAATTCTTTAATTTTAAAAGTAATGTGAGTTGTTATTAATACCTTTAGAGATGCAGTTTTTGCATTTAATCGGGTTGGAGATTTCAAATTGAAGGAAATAATTGAGTTAAAAGAATTAAAACGGAAATTGAATATAAAATATGTTAAAATTATATCAAAAAAGGACGATTGCATAGATGGTACTAAAAGAAAAAAAAATGTTCTTGTAAGTGTGTTGTCCTTCAGTTGGACAACGCTGGACATTAACAGAGTCGATGAAGTTAGTTTCCTCTTCATTCTTCTGGAAATGTTCTTAACGTAGACTCTGAGCCTTAAAGCATTGACCAGTTGCCCTCGATATACAAGTTCTAAGCACAGAGATTCGCCTTCTCGAACGCTGCAAATCCAGTACTGGTCAGATAGGCAAGTTTACAATTACAGTAAAATCTTGAATATGATGTCCCGTCACATACCGGAGCACATCTGCTTTACAGATTATTGTAATGTTCCTATGCCCCTAGGCTTTCACACTAGGTCCATGTTAAACTGTATTAATGGTCGTTGATGGTACATAACACGTTGTAGGTACTTGAAAAAACAACAAAAAATCGCTCATCTGTAGGTAGTGATACGTTTGACAAACTTGGAGTTGAAGTATTATATCTGTCACGGCCATAAGTGATGCCCACAGATCAAGGCAACCTTTGATGTTTTGAGAACCGATTTCAGAGACTTAAATGTCCTCGCTGGCTGCCTAGGATTGTGATATTTCCTTCTACTACAGTTTACTTTACTTCCACAATCAAATAACACGAAATCGTATCTGCGAATTGGGGGAGCGCGGTGCCTACACTGCACTTAGAGATTCTAGGTGGACTAAGCTATAGAAAAAGAGATTTCAAAATGGATAAAAAACTATTATTTAATTTCAAACATAACGGTAAATATTCAATTTCAAACGGAACCTTTTGGTACATAAATTTTGCATACCAAACGCTTCCCATGTGGTGAGTTTCAGAATATGCTGAGATTCGATGTATCCGCTTGACACGGAATTGCCCGGGGAATACTCAAATTAGAGTGCCATAAAGTAATGAATATGCAACGGTAAATTATTGTAAATTCTCTTTTTCTTAGCTACGAAATTACTTTGAATTTTCTCAAAATATATAAAAAATTATCCCACATTCTCCGAACTCCTGCGAAAATGTGTACTAAAAGTGGAATTTCACTTTATTTTCACAACAAATCGCAGCGGCTCAGAAAAGTTTTCATTTCTTGTTTTTTTTTCTTCTTCTTCTTATTGCCAAAAAACGTAACGGAAAATCAACAGCATGAACAACCTTCAATATGCAATTTACCATAAATTTGCAATTTACTGGCAAATTATTTTCATAAGCCATTTTCATTTCATTGCCGCCGCGAACATATGCGAAAAGCCATAAGACAGGAAAGCGCTCGGTTCGTCGTAAAGTACGAAATTGATTTTCGCGCGAGTCATTAACTTGCCTAAGCAAGTGTATGTGTATGCGTATAAGTGCAGGAATGTGTGTGCGCGAGGGCGCAAGAAAGTGCAAAGTACACACATACTACTACATACCCCGGAGTGGCATATTTTAAAAATTCAAATTTAAATAAAGTTCACTCGATAATTTCCTGCGTATACGCGTAATTTAGAGTCAAATAAAAAGCATAATTTCCTGTTTCGCTGAGCATTCTTTCATTTTCATTTACATTTTTGCTTGTCTTTTCTTTATTTTTGCTGTGCCTATGTGAGTTCGTTCAAAGGTAACGGCAAATCCCCCGCTGTAAGCCTTTTTGGTAAATAAATTCCAAAGTGAATTACACTTGATTCTGCAGGCAGGTAAGGTAAGCTCCCAGGCAAATGGGTACCTCCTTCTAAGCCACCCTGAAATGTGTGTTGATATGTTCGGTGAGGGGGGTGTCTCAGTGGATGGATGCTACTTTTGCACTGTTTTCACATTTCTTCTTTTTTTGTTGTGTTAATTTTCGTGCGTTTAATTTCAACACACTTGAAATGTTACTCAGCGCTGGTGTGTGAAGTATTTGTGTGTGTTGACTGAAGTATGAGAGTTTTAAATTGACGTGTGTACGTGTTGTGAGCAGCTTTCAATGACATCAATTGTTGTTGACAGGAAACAATGACGGAAATGTTGGCTGAAATGTTAGAAAAAAATGGTTACGCACGTATATCGGAGCGTATGAGTAACTTTAATTAAATTTACTGAAACCTTTCGCTTCGAGTTTGAATTTGTATGCACTAATCTTAGCTGATAGTTTCTAGGTATAAAACAGTCTTATCTTACTAATATATAAATTCAAAACTATTTCCGTGTGTATATCTCCTCATTAGTATTAAACTACTGAACCGGTTTCCTTCAGAAGGGACTTATGTTTTCTGGTCATGATTTAGGCTATAATAAGTGCCGGTTGATCACGATTTTAAAATTTTTTAAGTCTTTTAGCGTGTTTTCTTGATGTTTAGGCTTTGAATAAGTACCCGGTACTCGAACAGTTCGGTTACTTTCGTTTTTGAACAAATTTTTAAAGTCAACAGACATATACTTTGCATTTTATTCTGTTACCCGATTACTCAACAACGTCTTTCAAGTAAATAATATTCTATTTTTTACCCGGTTACTTTGCTTTTAAATTAAATTTTTTAAGTAAAAATTGTTTACTACTGTGGCCTGTACATTGATTTTAAATAAAATTCTGGAGTGGTTTCTAGGTATGCTATGAAAAAAAAAAGTGGGTTCCCGGAAAACCCGGTTACTATTTAGCAAGTGTGTTTTCTGCGTTACGTTAAATGGCTGCAAAAGCTTTTTTAAATAAAACTGGGAATAAATTCAAATTCAACTGAACTCAATATGAAGGAAACCGAATATTTAAGTACAAACCGAATATCTGAGTCAAAAATCATAAATAAACACACAAAAAATTAAAATTAAAAAAAATATTTTTCTTTTCATTTCTATATGTAAATATGTATGTACAAAAATAATATTTTAGTATAAATTTAGTCAAATTAATGTTAAAATATACCGAAAAAAATTCCCCAGAAATGGGTGAAAAAACATAACAAAAAAGGCTACTCGGTTTTGTGGGCTGGGCGGCGTATGTGTATGTTTCTTACCAAGAAACGTGCAAAATTTACAACAGCCTCTTCAGTGCCAACAGCAGCAGCAGCAGAAACAACAACAGGGCCAATAAAAGTTAACGTGAAAATGCTGTCACGGATATCTTAAGAATTCAAATTACCCGGAAAATACGATGACAACAACAGCAGAAGCAGCAGCTGCAACAACAACAAGCAACGAAAACAAGAGCAGCAATGTAACATTATTGCAGCGACATTGAGTGCCTACATAAGTCCTTTTAATTTGAATATTTTATGGCACGTACATACATGTAGGCAGCGCACATAGTGGGGGTTAGCACCCACTGTGTTTTGTGTGAATGTGTGTGTCGCACCCCCAATCGCGCACACACCTCCGCCATTGCTCAAACGACGCAAAATGCATGTCAGCGTAATTGTGACAATGTAAAGTGTCACCACAGCCACCGCTATCGAAGCAGTCGCGGAAAAACCTAAGGCTGCCGGGGCAGGAAACTAACACAAATCAGGCTCCAGCTTTAGCGGAAATGTGTCTCGAAACTGGAATTGAAGTTATCAGCGCGTCGTTGCGTGGCGTGTGAATTTGTGTCAAAAGCATAACATTACTTTCCTTCATTCTTTATTTTATTTTATTTTTTTTATTTTGTCAACGGCGTCGGTAGTTCTTCAGTCACATGAGCACAGTTATGTCAGCGGGACTCTTGAGATTTTTATCGTTTTTATTTGAGATAGCGAGTGTAGAAATGGAAGAGGGAGGGCGGGAAGAGTTCGTAAATATTTATGTTGGAAAATATGTTATGTCGCTTAGTTATGTGCAGTTGGTTTGAAATGAAAATGTCAATTGATAATCGAAAATATAAACTTCATTCAAAGAGGACAGATATTTGTTATAAGCAGTTTTTGTCTTTAAATGTTGTAAGCAAAAATGTTTTTTTCGTCAGCTTTCCCTTCTATGTAGCACAATACTGGAGTTTTTTTTCGACAGAAGAAATCACCTTTTGGATTTTTTTCAGTATTAATGCCGGACTGTACAGGCTACAGTTAAATTGAATGCAATCCAATCGTCATCTAAATGAAACCCAGTGGTCAAAAGAAGGTGTCTGCAGGCATGCCAGTATGCCTCTTTAGGAGCTCGGATGCCTGCCCTCCTCGCTTCCAACCTTTACTTCTTTTTTATATGAAACGGGACAAATAAACAGGCCTACGTCTGTCGCTTCCATGCGTATGCCTGCTGGCAGGCAATAGTGCATAGAAAATCCATTGACACCACCCTATCTCCCTTCTAGCGCAGGCATGCCGGCATGCCTCCACTAGAAGCGAGGATGGAATGGGCAATTTCTTCCCATAGCAGGCGTGCTGGCATGTCTCTAGCTGAGAGGCCTTGCGAAATTTACTACTGGGTAATTGCTCTTATCCTTTACATGACCTTTCCATGGTCCGCCCGAATGTGAGGGACTTTAAAGCGAAGGTCTTTCAACTTTAATGTCCAATGGTTTCGACTTTTGATAGCGTGTTGAACGTTTCTTCCTCGTCTTTTTCCTTGCACGGAGACCGATAAGACAGTGTCTTGTAGTTACTCCAATTGTGGGTCCACATTATATCCGGGTTAATGACAATTTATAGTTAGATTTTTAAAAAATGGGAATAGTTTTTTGTCTTACCTTTCACATGCAAATGAAACTAAGGGAATCCGAAACCTAGAACAGGAGATAAGTGTAGTTGAATCTAGAAAATTTTAAAACTGCTCTGTTTGTTATTTGTTATTACTTTCCTATAGGTTTGCCGTTATTCTTACTTAATGTGAGATTTTTTTAGTTCAAAGGAAATTGGTAATTTTTGTATATAAATTCGCTTATAACAACGCACATCCGCGTATATAAATAGTTTTCTGAATTTTTTGTACATTTGTTTGTTTACCATAAATTATGGACTTTCCAACAATTGGCACTGTTTTGTTTGTTAATTGTTATTAATATGTCTAATTTTCAACGACCTCTTGACATTTTCATATTATATGCCAGCCAGCGAGCCACAATTGTTACAAAAACTGATGGCCATAAATTTGTTGGTGCAATTATTTTGCAATGAACAATTGACAAGTTTTTATGGGGCTTGTTTGGTTTGGTTTGGTTGTGCATGGATTTATTTATTTATTAATATCGTAATTGTTCTGGCGCACACACTACTTACAGGCGATTTATTTGTTTTAAGCCACGCCTGTGCAGCTAAGTAGGCGGGAAAAATTAAACATTTATTTACTTAAATTTAAATGAAACATTGTTTTGGCATCATTGGTTTTTTTTTTGTTGGTATTTTTTTTTTAAACACGAATCAATTATTGCATTAAGTGCTCATTCGATTGTTAATTGATTTTAATCCGCATGTAAATGGCACAATCAATTGTCGGCATTTAAAGCTTTAAAACAACATCTGGTCTTCAATGGAAAATTCCCTTAGATTTTTTTTTTTATTTATATTCCTCCAAAAACATACATTTTCTCAAGGCAATAAATACTGTGGGAAATTCTTTAATTTAAAAAAATGTATATATGTAAGATTCCAGCTTAATTTATAGACACCCCTGGTTGGTATGTAAGATTCAATCCCCCGGTTGGTAGGAATCTCCAACTCTAATTTCAATTTTCCACTAGGCAAGCCTTTCTGCAGATATCTTGCATAAAGTCCACAATGTGCGCTTATTAAGTACACAAACACATGGACACATTCATATAAAATACAAATAAACAGAGAGAGCCATAAAAACTAGAAACAACGATGCAGAAAAATTTACAACTTCAAAACTTACAACAACAACAAGAAGAACAAGAACCAGCAGGACCTAAACGAGACCAGCAAAGACCACGACTGTGTGTCTGTCTGTGTGCTAGGAAATTTCATTCCGGTCCATTATCACGAGACATTTCGAGGCGATTCGAAATGGCTAAAGAAAAGGCCCATAGACACGCTGCCGCAGTTTTTTTTTTGCTGCATGTTTTGTTGTTGTTGTTTTTTCGATTTAATTTATTTTCTGTTAGCATAGATTTCTTTAAAGGCCATAAAAGCCGCTTTCCGTCTAAAAGGACGAGACTATTAAAATCGCGGCAACACCATGCATTATTTATGTGTGAGAATATAGTTGAGGAGCAGAGCGGCGCATAGTGCCGAATTTTGTCTCTCCGAACAAAAGGAATTTATTTTGGCCACAAAGAAGAAAAAACCGAAAAGAATTTACAGAAATAAATTTACAGTTTATCTACAATTTCACTTGGTTTTAAAAATTGAAACCAAAAAAATAATGGAAAAAACACACAAGCAAAAGCGGACAACACGTTTAAAAGGACGAAATGAAGCTATTTGCGCACAGTGTAAGGTCTTCATAGTAAGAGAGCACAAAAAATAGAAACGTTGCTGAATCGTTTTGAAATTTGGTATGAGTAGTACTTTGACTAAATTCAACTTAAATCGACATTTATTTTCAAGATTGACAACCTGTCACTTCGTCTTTTCATATGAAAAAAAATATATTTGCTGAAAAATAACAATTGGAAAAACTATCATTGCTATCTGGTCACCCTTTATTTTTATGAAATGTTAAAAACTGCGCCATAAGGTGGCATATGGGTGGATATAGGCCACAAGATGTTTAACATCGAAGTTCTGTCGCATGATGGCCCCACTTCTGTTTCTGAACAATTAAGTGGCATATCCTATATTAGCGGCTCAAAGGGTTATTCGTAAAAAAAATACATATGTTTACTGGGTTAACATAATAACAATTTCTATAGACTCTTAGCTGCTACTAAACATATGAAGTTTACTTGAGAGCGTGTAAGTACAGGGATTTTATAAAAATCGTCCTGACAAATGAAGTCATTTCGACAGTGGCAAAGGCTAACGAAAAGGATACAAAAGTAAAAAGGCTTTAAACTGTGTCACAGGGAATGCTTTGGATGTGGTGCATTCAAGTAAAGTGTACTTTTTAAAGATAACATTTCATTTTCGACAATTTCAAGCATTCTTTTTAATATTATTTTTTACTTTGGCAAAGGAATTTTTACAGCTTACCACACCACATCAATCAAACGACCTAAGCGGAATGTGATGCTTTAAATGAAATGTGACAACTTACACGAGATACCTACTCGCCAAAGTTTGTGGGGCCATCAAAGCTTAATGCCCCAAAAAACTTTCGCCAGCCCAATGAAGCGAAGGGGCATGTCAAGTTTTAAGTGGAGGCCAGCCACATCCTAATGCCAGTTGACAGCTGTAATTGCTTGACGAACTTAAAACATACCAAGCGAAAATGACAAAACGCGAACCTCGTTTCGGTTTGCTTGTATTTTTGATATTTTGGTATTTTTGGTAAACTCACAGCGTGGCTTTAGCTGAAAATCTCTTGTTCCTGTGTTTGGCTTTGCGTTTATATTACACGAAACTTTGCTAAGTTTTTGATTAATGGCGTAATTATGCATAAATTATCCTGTTATATGCCTGTTATTAAATTGTTCAGGTGGTTGCGGCATCATTTGCCTTATATCAGTTTTATTGAATTTTTTCTTCCCCATGTTGATGGCTTGTGGTGGGTTCGAGGAAACCAAAAACTGACAGTAAATTTGACAAGAGTTATTTTAATTAAAATTGGTTCATGAAAAGTTATTGAATCTTGTAATATTAAATAGAAAAAATAAGGAAAATAGGAGCAGGAAAATTTTGTTTTGTGAATTTTTTCAATTTAAAATTCAGTACCCAAACCATTGAAAATCAATTTGTTTTCATAATGTGCGAACGTTCAGAGAATATCCTTGTAGTATACACAAAAAAAATAAAAAAAACACATACAACAGAGTCCTGCTGTTAAATTGATGAACTCCATTTTAGAAATAATCAAAAAAAACGAAAAAAAACTTGCAATAAACACACTGTTATTGGCAGTATATACACGGAAAACACACAGAACAGAGAAGATAACATACAGCCAACTAAACCCAAACAAATAAGCAAATATGGAATATATCGAAAATATAGAAAATACCAAAACAAAAACCAAAGGTAGCCAAAAAAAAAAGGTAAAACTGCTGCATGTAAACAATCAATGGACAAATCAAGGTTTTATGAAATATTGACAGGCGTTATCAATCATTATCTTGTTGCTGTTGAGGGCCAATAATCGACTTGTTGTTGGTGTTGTTAACATTTTTTTTTTGATTGGTTGGTTGCTGCTTTTATATTTTTCCAATACAAATTATTAGAAGGAGTTTGATAAAAAAAAATGAAAGCAAACAAAAAAATTGTATGATAGATGCTTGCCAATGAGCTGGAAATAAACATGATGAGGATAATGATCAATCCAACAAAAACAAACTAAAAAGAAGAATTTTATATTATTTTTAACAAATACATAGGCACATACTTGTACCTAGAAGAGATATTTTGTTTCACTAATACCATTCTGAGGGTAAATTATCAGCGCACAGTTAAATGCTTCGTATGCAATTTCTTTACTTGTTATGTTATTTTAGTGTCCTCTGAGATGCCTTGCCGCATTTCCCAACGCACATTAATCAAAGCCGCGTAATTCATCTTCGCCAAACTTTTGTCAAGGTATAAGTTTCTACTTCCGTTTTGCTGCTCTTATCCGCTTATGCCATTACTCGAATTATTCAAAAAGTTTCTCACTCCAGCTGAGGGCCGCTCTCTCCTGGCATTTGGGGAACTTTTTTATGTTGACATACTTTGCAAGTAGACTTTTTCTTTCGTGGTGTTGTTCCATGTTGGTGTGGCCTAACATATATTTTTTGTTGTTTATTATTAAAAAGTTGATCCTCTTCCTGTTTGACTTTTTGACCTTATTCCTTATACTCCGCCAGAGATTATTTGTCTCTTCTAACGTGTTTTGAAATTAACCTTTGTTGTATACTATAAAAGAAGTCGCTATTACTTTGCACTTTCTACACAACCCCTCGCCACTCCTCCCTCACTTGTTTATGCAAATCTTTTAAATTAAGTGCCGCCTCGCTTTTTAGTAGCATTGGTGGAAATGGTGGACCCTCAAAATAAAACAAAACACTCCACATAAACAAATTTTTTTTAAATTAATAATTTTGCGCTCAAATTAAAGCCGGAGAGAGTGTTTTTTTTACTCCTATGACTTTCAATAACGAAGTAGTGGAGTTTCACTTAAGCGATCTCGTTGGGGAACGAAATGGCAAGGGAACAAATTTAACGGAGATGAAGTAGAATTCCAAACTATCGAAAATTTATCGAAAAATATCGAAAAATTATAGAGAATTTATTGAAGAAGGAATCGTACTCGTACGTGTACGGTATTTTAGCTCGGGTCTTATTGAAATTTTTTTGTAAATTTCTACTCTTTTATGGTTAATTTATTTTAAGGTTTTCAATATTCGAGACATATTTCCTCCCAGAGTATGTCTGAAGTCAACACCAAGCATGATTTCACTGAAAAATAAATCTAAATATTCCATCTTACAGCTTGAAAATATGCCAAGCGGAAATTCCTTAACATTCCTGCTTAATTTCCACATCATTTTTCAATGCAAAAAAAACACTTTTATAAGCGCTTTTAATTTTCTCTCTCATTCCTTCATTCTTGCTCCATTTCTATCGCTGACTGGTACTAAAGTACGCTTAATGTATCCTTTTCAAGGACCTTTGCCGACCTCTACGCTCATTTGTTTTGTCGTTTATTGTGCTTGTATCATTTGGCTGTGTGCGTTTCTTTTTTGTTCCATCATATACTCGCTTTGCCCAGACTTGAGAAAATTTTGGGGCATTTTTTTGTTTACTCAACGTTTGTGCTCTTGCCATATTTATTGCTATTTTTAATACTATTTGGTTTCTTCTTTTCTTTTGCCTTGTGTGTTAGGTTGTGATGTTGTCCTTTTGAGTTGTTGGACTATAAATTGTTTGTCTGCAAACTTTTCCGCCAATTTTGTGCGGGCATCCGGGCGTTCTGTGAATAAATGTAAATTCCCTAGAAAGCATGAAGTTCTGCCGTTGCACTCAGGTTTCGGGCAAACATTTTTTAGAATTTAAGCGTGATATGTATGGATAATAATCAACAGAAGAAACCAGAGATGTTCAGAGAAGGAAATGTAAGAAAATTAAATTAAATATGTTCCAAATAGGTTGTAGAGAAAAATAGTTATTATCCCTTATATGCTTTTTGTAAAATCCTAAGCATAAAAACATACAGACAACATTCGTAGTTTGCTTCTAAATGCAAATTATAAACCTCGAATTTAGTATTTCTTAGCGAACCGATTGTAAAAACTAATAGTGCGCTGCTATTTTTGTAAACGCAACTGTATGTATTCTTGAAGCAAGATATTTCAGATTCGGTACAACAAAAGTATTTTTTTTTTGTTAAAAAATACAAAAAGCGTAAGAATTATTTGTTGTTTCACAAGTATAATATTGACTTTCAAGACGATTGATAAATAAACAATTTCACAATATCTTAATTAAATTAATATTATATTTGAATGAGATGCTATGAACGGAAATTGCAACTACACATGTGGACTTCTTCCGCATATCGCTTTCGAACTTATCGCTCGGTAGTTCCCCTTAAAACTCCATATGTGAACTCAAATTGTTTAAGCACCCATCAAATAATAAAAGCATTTAAATACAAGAAGCTTCGCAATATTAAAATTCAGTGGAAGCTCAACTGTAGATCGGAACGGTTGCAAATATGTTGAAATTATATTCGCTCTTCTTATCAGTAATACAAATTGGAATTCTCTGTGCGGCCAATGATGAGATTGCAAATAGGCTGTGCGAGAATAACAATGCGGTGAGTAATAGTTTAAAGAAACAAATGTTGAATAAAATATTTTTCCAAAGACCATTGCATCGTACTCATACGATGAGACTCCCCTAAAGAATGTGGAGCATCAAGTACAGTTGTTGAATGCAGCAAATGAAAATCTTCACATGCGTCTGGAGAATCTCAGCATACGGTGGGTACATTTGGAAAGATGGTCTTATACTTCAAAATTTAATATTTTCATAAATTTCCTCCCAGTTTGGATCATCAAAATGAAATTCTGCATGAGATGAATATGAAATTGGATTTAAAGGCAAATGACATTAAAAGTGAAGCACAACCCGCACCTCTCATAGACATACGCTCGGCTGTCGTGGACACCAATAGAACTCAAATTCGTTCAAAATATCCGGAAAACTGTGCCGAGGCAACAGCCACTAGCCGCAAAAGTGGCTTGTACACCATTCAAATCGATGATGGGCTACCCTTTCAAGCGGTCTGCGATGAGGACTCTCAGGGTGGTGCCTGGACCGTTATACAAAGCCGTGTAGATGGATCCGTGGACTTCTATCGCAATTGGTCTGATTATAAGCTGGGCTTTGGCAATTTGGAGAGTGAGTTCTTCATTGGTTTGGACAGATTGCATGCCTTGACGAACTCTAAGACGACCCAGGAATTACTCATACTCATGGAGGACTTTGATAATGCGAAAAAGTTTGCCAAATATGAGAGTTTTGCCATTGGCAATGAGCTGGAGGGCTATGCACTGAAGGTGTTGGGAAAGTATTCGGGCGATGCGGGCGATTCGTTGACGCCACATGCCACTTATAAGTTTGCCACAAAAGATGCGGACAATGAGCACAAATGTGCTGTAACGTATACGGGTGCTTGGTGGTATTACAAGTGCCATGTGAGGTAAGTGGTGGACAGTTTTAAAAAGTCTTCTTAAGCAATTATTTCGAAATGAATTCATTTGCAGCAACTTGAATGGTCAATATTTACGTGGTGCTTATCCCCAAGAAAAGTTTGCCAAGGGTGTGGTCTGGAATTCATTCAGAGGTTATAACTATGCATTGAAGTCGACGAAAATGATGATTCGTCCAAAAAGGACATGAGCAAAGATTATCTATTGAACTGTACTCAAAAAAAAATTTGCCCAAAATATTAATATTAGTATTATGATTTATCTTATTGTATTAAGTACTTACTATTTAAATATGTGTAGGTACTAACAAAAACATTAAAAATTTTTATGAAATCATTTTTCAACGTTTACTGAGCATTTTATTTTGAATTAATCAATTTCGATACAGCATACAATATTTATTATAATAACAAACTTTCTTAAATCGATGAAAAAATTACGCCAAATGACCAAACTGGAAAATGGCTCAAATTTGTCACATTTTACTGCACAAATATTTCATTTTTCTGAGCGATTTTTCGTTGAGCTGACATTGATAATCAATTTATGTTAATTCGATCCAAATACAAGAGTAAAAGTACGACGAAAATTAAATATTTCAGCGATTTTTTATATGAAAAATCGTTGACTTTGTAGTGAAACAAAAAATTGTACTCAACCACATTTGGAAAATCTTTGCTCATGTCCTTTTCGGGCGAATCATCATTTTCACTGTTTTCAATGCATAATTATAACCTCTGAATGCCTGCCAGACCACACCCTTGGCATACTTTTCTTGGGGATAAGCACCACGTAAATATTGACCATTTAAGTTGCTGCAAAGGAACTCATTAAAAAAATTGCTTAAGAAAATATTTCTAAAGTGTCCACCAATTACCTCGCATGGCATTGTTTATACCACCAAGCACCCGTATACGTTACTGCACATTTATCCTCATTGTCCGCATCTTTCGTGGCAAACTTATAAGTGGCATGTGGCGTCAACGAATCGCCCGCATCGCCCGAATACTTTCCCAACACCTTCAGCGCATAGCCCTCCAGCTCATTGCCAATGGCAAAACTCTCATATTTGGCAAACTTTTTCGCATTATCAAAGTCCTCCATGAGTATGAGTAATTCCTGGGTCGTCTTAGAGTTGGTCAAGGCATGCAATCTGTCCAAACCAATGAAGAATTCACTCTCCAAATTGCCAAAGCCCAGCTTGTATTCAGACCAATTGCGATAGAAGTCCACGGATCCATCTACACGGCTTTGTATAACTGTCCAGGCACCACCCTGACTGTCCTCATCGCAGACCGCTTGAAAGGGTAGCCCATCATCGATTTGAATGGTGTACAAGCCACTTTTGCGGCTAGTGGCTGTTGCCTCGGCACAGTTTTCCGGATATTTTGAACGAATTTGAGTCCTATTGGTGTCCACGACAGCCGACCGTATATCTATGAGAGGTGCGTGTTCTGCTTCACTTTTAATATCATTTGCCTTTAAATCCAATTTCCTATTCATCTCACGCAGAATTTCATTTTGATGTTCCAAACTGGGAGGAAATTTATGAAAATATTAAATTTTGAAGTATAAGACCATCTTTCCAAATGTACCCACCGTATGCTGAGATTCTCCAGCCGCATGTGAAGATTTTCATTTGCTGCATTCAAGAGCTGAACTTGATGCTCCACATTCCTTAGAGGTGTGTCATCGTATAAGTACGATGGAATGGTCTTTAGAAAAATATTTTATTTAACATTTTTTTCATTAAACAATAACTCACCGCATTGTTATTGTCGCAAAGTTGATTTGCGATCTCATCGTTGGCCGCACAGAGAATTCCAATTTGTATTACTGATAAGAAGAGCGAATATAATTTCAACATATTTGCAATCGCAACCTTTCCGATCTGTAGATGTGCCTCAACTGAATTTTGATATTGAATAGCTTACTATATTTAAATATTTTCATTTGATTGGTACTTTACACAACTTGAGTTCACATTTGGGGTTAAGGGGAACCACCAAGCGATAAGTTCGAAATCAATATTCTGAATTCTTAATATTAATTAAAAAATTGTGAAATTTTGTATTGGTTAATCGTCTGCGTAGTCAATATTATACTCGTAGCACAATCAATGTTTGCTACTCTTTTTGTGTTTTTCAACAGCAAAAAAAATGTTTACAGCATCGCAACACACAGTGTGATTGGTACCTCCCCCTCTCTGCTCTTTAGAATTTTGTCTGTGTACGAAGCCTTGCCCAACTGGTTAGTTTATATCTGCTTCTTTGACAATTTTATTCGATAGTACAGTTGACCTCATAATTTACCATAATTTGTAATTATAAATAATTTATTTAAGACCCGGTTTGCGACAAGGTTCGGGTCATGTGCCATTATTGCTATTAGATTGCTTTTGTGTATAGATTTTAAGAAAACTGTGAAACCAAAAGTATTCAGAGACTCAACAAATATCAATGCATTCTCATTTCCATGATGCCAATGAGTGTTACTGGAATAATAAGAGGATACATCCAATTATACAGACACGCAAATACACTCACACTTCTACACGCACAATCCCACTCGACACACAAACAAATTTCAATATGCCACAAGCGAATACGCCGGAGTCCATGAAATTAAGCACAAAGACCGTATTTGCGTTGAAAAACTGACAAAATAGCCAACCACCGGATTATATATGGGTGAGCTGCAGTAAATGTGGGTGAGAGTAGGTAGGTGCGTGTGTGTGTACAAAAAGTATTAACATTGGAGCCCAAAGTTGCATAGTCAGTAGCAAGTAGCAGTGAGTGGGGGCAGTGTGGGTGTAGCGATTACATTAACCGAACACGAACGCCGCCACACGTTGAGGTGAGAATGGAATTGAAATCGAATTGAGTTGTGAAGCGATGCGAACATTTTCAATTTTCACTTGCCCAAATTCGATTCGACACAGACTGACTGACTGGCTGAGTTGTTGGTTGGGGGTCTCCAATTGAAATTAATTTGATTTTTCATTTGAAATTCGTCACTCTCAATCAAATATACGCATTTCGTATAACATTAACATTGTGGTGGTGGACCGGACGGCTGCAGCCTGCTGTGGTGAACTCTTCGCATCCATTGTAGTGATAAATATACGCATGTCCTGTTATGGGTATTGGACATTAACATTGTTTGACCTGTACTCGTGTGTAGGACAACTCAGTAGAATGGGTGAAATCATTTGAACCGACACACACTTAATTTTGCAACATTTGCCGTCATGTGGCGGTCTGCCGGTTGTGTGAATCATTGAAATTTTCTGTGTTAGGTTGGGAAATGAAAATTGCATTTCAAAATGCTTATTTGCATTTGCAATGATTACTGGATCATGTTGCATTGTGTTTTGTGGTAGAGAAGGACATTTTCCACTTTACCAAACACGCACCCACACAAAAACACTCTTACTCATGTGGACATCATTAATTCTGCTCCGCAATTAGGGGCAGAATGCAATTCGAAATTAAATAAAGTTAATTACGAAAATATGCCACAGTAATTAACAAAATTTGAGCCCAAGAATAATTTTGGGAAATTTATTTAATAAAATTGTTTTGTGGCTACATTACCGCAGGACATGATTTCACACATATGTACATACTGTATGAATTTTGCAAATTGTATTTGGGCATTTGAGTTGGCAGTGTAGGGCAGTTAGTGCGTGTTTTCGTGTGCAATGCATGTGTGTGTTTAGTTGAACTTTTGTGAAATTGAGTCTGTATGCCATATTCATATTTTTCCATTAAGACATCAAATGTTATTTGAGGGAAATTTGCATTTAATTGAAATGTAATTGAAAACAATTTGCCAAATTTCATATGAACATTTTATGACTTAAAGCACCTAAGTTTGAAAGAGGAAATTCTAATGGACTCTCCTCCATATAACTCTTACCACAGTTAATACACTCGAAGAAAAAGTACAGTAGAATCAACGAAAAATTAGTAAATTTTACTGGTTTCCACCGATAAAAATACGTTGCTATATTATCGAACGTAGACTGGTGGGGTGATTATACGACTTTCACCCGCGAAGGCTTGAGCTCAAATCTCGCCACGGTCTCCGTTAATTTTTTCATTTAATAAAAACAAATTACTTGTAACTGTGTAATATCATATTCTAGTTACTCTTCTGAATCACAACAATTCTTTCAAACACTGAACCCGAAATTTTTCTGTAGAAAATGGGTTAAAGTAACAGTTTTACTGTTACTATCGGAGAAGATCTTCTACTATCGCCTTGATTTTAAAATTTCTACTACTCTACTCCGGTAGTATATGTTCCACTCCCCTCAAGCTATTTTCTAGTATTTTTATAAGAAATCTACTATGAGTTTCATACCATAAAAAACTACTACTCTTTCTACAAATCTACTACCCTGACCGAAATTCCTACTACTCTAGTAAAAATTATACTATTCTACACAGTATATGAAATCTACTGCCCGTTCTTGAAATCTACTACCCTACCAGTAATTTCCACAACCCTATGCAGGAAATCATATCTAATCCTCTTTCTTCCAATCTACTCACCTAGAATCGTATATCTACTACTTTCGTTCGTCGTGGAAAAAAGTGAGAACCCTATTAAGCTAGTTTAAAAATTGTTTATATTTTCATTAACCAGTGCTGAAAATTGCATCCGAGCATGGTCAAGAAAGTGTTCCAGTTTATCTGAAGCACAGAAAACATATTGGAAAACGGTCCAGAGTCAGAAAAAATCGGAATAACTTGTTAAAGACCAATGAATACCCCCTTTATGAAACAAAAGGTTGTATATTTGATACAAGAAAGCGACTGCCCATTACGATAAAAAAAACACTAAGTGTCACATAAACAAAAATAAGGCCTAATACCTCCAGAGGGAACGAGCGCAGGAAATGCATTAATATGGTGTTTTGCTCTAGTGAAACGTATTTTTGAGTATTTTTACAAACTTTATCCTTTTTTTTTGCTTATGTGTTTTTTTGGAAGGGGCTAATAACTCTAAATTGCGCAAAATTGTTGCAATTAGAAATTTTCCAACCTGAGAGACACTCTGACGTATGAGTAATATTAATACAATAAAATGCTTTTTTTTCAAACTTAACTGCCAAGTGAGCACTATAAGCAAATTTATTTTTAGAAGTGCTTTCTGATAATTTTGGAGTTACTCATGGATGATACCAAAAGTTTAATTCAAACAAACTCAATACAACAAACGCACTGCAGAGCTTTGTACTTTAAAAATGCCAATTTTTTTATTTGGATGTTCTTGTATGAAATTCCAAGCAAAGATTTCGGTGTTGATGCTGTTGTTGTTGCTTTTATGAAGGTATTTTTCAATTTCAATTTCAATTCCACTTTTCATTAGCAACATCGAGGTCGGAATAGTTTCTCACGAGTGAGTGTGTTGGTTTTTTTGTGTGTGTGTGTATTAGTGCCTTGGTAGATAAAAGCCTCATAGCTGCTCAGCCTAAAAGCAAAAACATGGCTTTGTATTCACTTCAACTAACATACGTTAGTGTGGATTTTGGGAGTATATTTTTTTTTGTACTTTTTCGTTTACTTTTTAGCTTTTTTCCATTTTATTTGAAAATGTAAATATTTTTTCTCAAATTTTCTGTTTTATTTTTGACCCATTTTCTGATTGAGTACAAAATTTACACACTACCAAATTGTATCGAAATTATTATTGATGTGGGTTGTGTTGTGTAATTTTTGGTTGGCAAATTTACACATTTCCCCATTTTTGATTTGTTAAATGAATGCGTTCATTTATTTTTAACGACTTTTCAGTTCAAGTTAATCAAAATTCTGCCTCTTGGAAATTTTTTATTAAATTTTTTTCAGTCTAGTGAGCAATTTTCTTCACTTGAAAACTATCTGTCCTGCATATAAATAAATTCTAGGCTCTGTCACAGCCACACAAGTCACGTCACAAGGAAAGCCAATATGTACGCTCGTTCGCCTGGCCAAACTGACCACAACTTTTCTATTTAAGCCTTCCGTAATGGACAAAGTCGTGATGTTGACAATGGCTGGGCATTAGTGGAGTTTCTCGCTCTCCCCATATCTCTCGAACACTCAATCTTTGCATCTTTATCCGTTTGCCTGTCATTGGCTTTGCTTGTCTCTTCAGTGTCCCCATGTGCCTGAGAATTGATGATGGGTCATTTGTTTTTGGTTTAATTTTTTGGAAGTTAGACGAAAGTCCGAAAGTCTTCGATCGGTGAAGAAGAAGATGAAGAAGATGAACGAAACTGAAAAGAGATATTGAATGAATGGCACACACACACACACACACAGACATCCACTCTCATATTTATCAGTAGCAGCGACAAGCAATCGTTTTTTATGCTTGTCCCGTCTCCTGTTAAGGGACATGTTGTGATTTATAATTAAACTTTGTTGGCATTAAGTGTATGTGCTCTATAGACAATTGAAACGGAAGTGAGCTTTGTCTACAAACATATTTATTGTTTGTCAATATCCGGTCCTGCCCCCGAAAAAACAACGTTTTGCCTTTCCAAATGCGTTTCAATTCCGGTCTCATATTTGTTTTTCGGCTTTTGTTGTCTAGTTAAATACTGCAAATATTTTTTGTTATCAACTGTTAAGCGGCCGCTAAGCCTGCTTGCTGCCTGCGTTGCATTTTACCTCTCTGCTGAGCGCTGCCATGACACCGGAAGCCGCTTACCGTAATCCGGTCCAGTTTTACACCGAATTTGTAGCGCAGTCAATTGTATTGGTTTTAGTGAATCGTTTTTTTTTTCGTTGTTTTTTTGTTAACTAAAATTTTGGAAAACTATTTAAATGGAAATTGTCAGAAGCGGGAACTGGAATTGACTTTTTAAAATTTTTTTATTTTCCTTTTTTTTAACAATGTTGCCAAACTTTACTGGACATATGTTGTTTGGAGTACTTACTTATAATATGAAAAAGTTTTATTTTAGATATTTTTTTAAACCATTTACAAATGGTGTTACGAATTAGTCGAATATTCGCAATCAATGGAAAATAATGAAATAAAGTGTGTGTTTTAAAAACACATTTGTACGGCTAGAGAAAAAGTTGATAAAATCTTTGAACCAGATGAAAAAAAATACTGAAATCATATGAGCAAAAAGAAAAGTTAAATAGGAAAAGTTCAAAAGTGGTTTCACGAATTTTGGATTTCGGATATGGGTCGCGTTCTCAAAGTATATGGTTACTTTATTAAGAGTACCATACGTATCATGCATAACCAACATGTTCATTAAAATGTTTTTATTTTACACTTTACTCTTTTACTTTTTTACTCCCTTTCATAGGGCCTCATAAAAACCTGCAATGATTTTAAAAATTAAAAAAATGCAGTTTAGATTTAGGTTGTTCCGACCGGTGATAGCAAATCAAATTCCTTTAGCATCAAAGGAAGGTCAGAGCAAAAGGTGGTAGCTGTGATCACTGGTCACATCGGCACATGTGCTCCTCTGCAGCGCTATCTCGTCGTAGAAGGAGCTTTCTTGGGTCATTCTTCCTGGATAGTCTGTGTGATTCATCATAGGGAATCTGCATGGGCTCATTATTAACTCTAATGAATTAGACGAGTAGGACGAGTAGGCTCTAAGTGTGTCGGCCACCTTCATCTAATCTAAGCTAAGACCAGAACAATCTGAAGTTAAAACAGGTTGAAAAGATTGACTGGTTTGCAAAGTTTATGTCGAATTTTATGGAACCAATGAGTTTTTTGATAGACAAGTCAGAGGAAAGGAGATTCATTTCTGATCCGATCTATTTCGCGTTCGTATGTTCGGTAGGCCCATAGAAAATAATCGAGGGGTGTCAAGTCGCATGATAGCGGCTGTTAATTGATTATACGCTCGCCTCTAGATTTGTCGCCAAATTTGTTCTTCACCACTTCGAGCGTTGCGTTGCTTGTATTGCATGTAGCGCCGTCTTGTTGGAACCACATCTCGGATATATCGATGTTGTCCAGCTCTGGTCACAGAAAGTCGGTTAACATTGCTCTATATCTCATTTCGAAATAAATAAAGTCCGAAAATTGCCACCGTACCATAAGCCGCATCAAACAGTCTTTACGGATGCATTGATGCTTGGTCAAACACTTGTGAATCGCGGTCGCTCCGGTAATACTTCGGAAATTCTTTTTAATAATTTCCAAACGTTCGGCAATGAATGATAAAATGGCAAACCTTACTAAATATTTTTGGAAATTTTTAGGCTATATTTCCTTAACTAATTTTAATTTTTTTTTTAAACATTCCCTTAAAGCAATTTCTGACCAAGGCACGGTAAACGCAATGAAGAACTGCGCAAATTAACCAAGTTTCCGGAGCTCGAAAAGGAATCAAAAAGGAGATTGCATAATTTTTACACGCCAGTAAATGTTTAAAATTAATTAAACATGCCTGCCGATTATTCAAAAGAAACATAACGAATGAAAATAGCGCGAAGAGAAAAACTTAAGATGATGAAACTGGGGAGAAACGCGAAGTTTTCCACTCTTGTGCCACACAGAATTTATGACGCTACTGTCGTGTTCGTAACATTTACTTTTCGTTTTTCCTTTTCTTACTTTTCTTTTACGTTTTTGAACTATTTTTTTTTTGCTTTGTTGGCGATTCATTAAAAAATATTTTTTTTAAATGCAAAAATGAAGAGAAGCAACTCCTTCACTGTTATATTCTATTCTATTGTTGGGTTTGTGGTCAAAATCCCGAAATACTTATGCCCAAAAATATTTCACCGTATTCAAAATACCGAATTTCCTAATCTCGAGTGGACATAACCTAGAATGAGCCTTATGGTAAAGGAACGTTTTTAGAAAAACTTTTGGGATTTTAATTTTGGAAATGGGATTTTTTGGGATTTTTTTTTTGCTTTTTGTGAGGGGTTATAGAGAAGCAACCCTGTAACTTGTATGTTCTATTTTTGGGTTGTCGTCAAAATTCCAAATCCCCCAATCCCAAATGGACATATTCCGAAGCTGAAAAATACCAATGGACACAATTCCCAATAGGCAGAAAATAACCCAAACTTTTTTTAAAGAAAAATTTTAGAGAAAGAGCTGAGATTTGGTTTCGATATACGAGGTTTTTTTTCTGGGATTTAGGGGGTACCCCACATTTTTCACGGTTTTTAATTCTGTTCAACGTTCAGTCGGTAGCATTTCCCACTTAATCGTGATCTTATTACAAGCGTTAATTACGAACACAAAGCTTTGTGCCAACCATCTTTCTTGCGAGCAACGAACAAAAATGGAAGGGAAATAAAGAGGAGCGCCAAAGTAAAGCAGCCGCTTAAGACCCCTCCGGCTGAGAGTTTCAGTTTCCGAGCAGCCTGCAGTGCAACGCTGTGTAGTGCAATGCTCTTCGTCTTCGTCTGCTGTTTGCTTTTTGCGCGCCAAAAACAAAACCCATAAATAATAACGCCTTTCTCGCGCACACACACACACCCGGGCGGTTCTGCTTCTGTTTCATTTTCATTTTCATTTTATTTTCGTTTTCGTTTTCTTGTGCTCTCACACGCCAATGTTCACTGACTAAGAGGGCTTAAGCGGCTTGCCTGCCTGCCTGCCTTAAAGAACTCGCATTCACCGCCTAGAGTTGGTCTTTGGTAGCAGCACAGCACAGCACAGTTTGGTCATGCGGCGGCATTGTATTTCCTTTTAAATAACCGTCCGCCATAGCCGCCATAAATCTTGTTTTTAATTTAAACTTGCTTTTTGCTGAGCAAATGGACAAATGCAAAATTTGCCTGCACAAACTCACAAGTTATGTTACGTCACATTATCACGAACTTTTGATCAAATTGAAGATATTTGCACATGTTATTAACCTAATCGGGCATTTTGCAGGGGTCACATTGTCAATTGACACGCTTCGTCAGCTTTAAAAAGACACCCCACACCATTCAATTCTTTGTTTCAAAATAAAAATCTCAACCCCAAAACACTTGGAGTCCCTAAAAGCATTTTACGGTAATTACTATGTCTTTGACTTTGTCTGGCTGTATAATTTTCAATTATCTACATTTAATTTATGCCAACTCTGCCACCCCACACCCTGACCGCAAATGTACATGTCTGCCTACTTAACTGTTAGACATTCTGTGTGAATGAGTGCTTTTTGCGGGCCCAGTCACAGCATTCAAATTGGGTGATTATGTCCATTTACGGTTAAAATAATTTGTGTTTTATGAAAAACTTTTCGGCTTTTTTAATGCAAATGTTTTTAGTTTTAATGGGCACACCGTAACACCAACATGGAGCACCCAAAAGGACTTAAGTCATGTTACCACATTTATTTTTGCTTTCTATTTGTGTGTGTTTGTGAAATGTATGTGAAAATTAGTAAAAACTTTAGTTGTGTACGTGGGGGGGTGGCAAGCATAACAAAGGCAAGAGTTAAATTTGATTTGAGGCCAGACAACAAATGAATGGTAAATGGTGAAATGTTGTAAGTACATTTGCCATTAGGGTCCTTAAAACTTATACAGTTTGCGAACGAAGTATTAATTATGCCAATCTCGTAGAATGTGATATGCTAATGCACACAATGTGGTCTAGGCGAAGAAAAGAAATATGATTTAAGTATCATACCTGCCTTCCTGAGCCCTATGCAATCTGAGAGCATTTTGCAATACGATTATTAATCTCTGGTGAGCACTTAAAATGTCCTGAAATTCGAATTTGTCTACTTTCTCATGTATCTTTTCCTCCATTTTTTTTTTATTTCGAAATACCACTTTACATTAACTTATCCTTTACTTTCCATTTATACTGTTTGATATTTTACTACTACTTTAAGGTATCAAAAGCTAACCAAAAAAAAAAAAAAAAGGCCATCAAAATTTATCAAGAAAGCAATCAAACTGAAACCCGAAACGTCTTCAAGCACCTACTACCATCACAGACGCACTTCTTATCTATTTCCTGACTTCATTTTTATATCTACTCTGGTACATTTTACATTCTTGCCTGTGAAAAATCGATTTGAGTTTATGTTTTACTACCTACCACAGATATAAAATCTAACACATACTTAACAACAATCTTCGAAAGGATAGATAGCATCGTCCACGTCCGTTTATTGATGCGTTTGGCTACAAGTTTGTACTTATTTTTTGATTTCTCTTCGACAACAGCATTCCATTCAAAAGCACACACAATTTGATGTGTGTGTGTTTGTTTGTAATACACATACACACAACCGATATACGAAAAGAACCATTGAAATTTTAACAATTTAACTCTTTTTTCGGGTAACCGTACTCAATTGATGCATGTCGTTGTTGCTGTTTACATGCCCACACACACACAAACCAACTCCAGCATGTAAGCCAATACAAACACATAAATCCATTTGAGCATATTGTAAATTTACAATGCATAATTTTTCATAAACCACACATAAAATATCATTTTAACAAAATCGTTTGGCATACATCAGGGCGCAGAGGCTACATTGTCGTTTCAACTCGGTGTAGAGTGGAGTTTATAAAGATATCAATGAAAAGAAAAAGAAGCAGAACAACTCGCATGTCTATATAAACTAGAGAGTGGACTATCTTCGGCTATACCGAAGCTGAAATACCCCCACACTGTAGGAAGAAGTACCTCGAATATAAAAAAATGTGGTCTCAAGACCCTATTTTGACCCAATTATAGGTGGTTTTGGAGCCCGGAACATGTCCAAAATCCATTTCTAAAAATTTCCAATCAAATCCACCACAAAAAAAAATTTTGGTCTCAAGACCCCATTCAGACCCTTATATATGTGGCTTCGGAACCTCGGACCATGTCAAAAATACGTTTCTAAATATTTCCAATGGAATACAACAATAAAAAAGACTTGAACAATTTTTACCTTTTTTTTCGGTGTATGGGAGCCACGCCCAGTTTTTGTCCGATTTGGCTGATTCTCGAACTTGATCTCAGTATTCACGAGAAAAACATGTACCCAAAGTTTCAAGTCGATATCTCCAAAACTGCGACCTCTATCGTGCGGACGGACAGACGGACAGACGGACAGACGGACAGACGGACAGACGGACAGACGGTCAGACGGACAGACGGACAGACGGACAGACGGACAGACGGACAGACAGACGGACATCGCTAAATCGACTCAGGAGGTGATACTGATCAAGAATATATATACTTTTCCATACCGGACACGCCTCCTTATGGGCGTTACAAACGTTGTGACAAAGTGAGTATACCCTGCCACAGTGTGTGTGGGGGTATAAAAATTTAGAATGTCTAAGGAACGTGCTTGTTTTGGTAAATTTTCATAAAATAACAAAGGATATTTTTGGAGGTTTTTTGTGTAAGTACTTTTTAAAGGGGTAGAGAGTTTACTGGGCTTTTATTACTTTTATTTTTTTATGTTTATGTTATTAAGCAAGTGGAATTTATTAATGCTTTTCAATTTGTTTGAGTATTTGAGTATGTCGTGTGGGGATCTGAGTGTAAGAAATGTTGAAAAATAAGTAATAATTGAATGGTCTAAATATTTTTACACAACAAATCATCTAAATAAGTTGTTTGCATTAAATGTAATAAAGCACTTTTGCTAAAGTTTAACCCTAAAGTCTAACCGTTCAAATGCATTTTTAAGTCAGTCAACATTTGTATTATGTGCTGTGCATATAGTATTCCAGGATGTACTGTTGTGTCACACCGTTTCGCCTGTGGCAAAAAAAAACTGTCCAGACGCACAGACTGACAGACAGTCCGATTTTATTTCAAAGTAGCTTATGGTCTTTAGGTAAACGAAATAATAATCAGAAAATCCGTAGCAAGGACTCTGAGTGAAAGCGCTTTTAAAAATTGAGGAGTGGCAATACGCGGTCTTCTCATTCACTACTCAACACTAAATCCAAAATTTCACCGATTCTTCCAATCAAGGGACGGAGTTTTCAGGGAAATACCTGAAATATAGCCCAAGCTATGGCGCTTTAAATAGGTAATGTACATTTTTTAGCTACACGGAAGGAATAATTGCTGAAACCATAAATTTATGAACTCCTTAATCATAAATCATGCGAAAGCATTTTTCTCCGTGTATACAAACTATAGCCCGTTGCTAGTTGTCAAAAGTTAGCACAACATAATTTTCTAAGTCTTTTAGACGAAAAGGAACAAGAATTGGTTGCAAAAAATATCAGCAGGAGGATGAGAGGGAAACTCTGGAGTATGTCCATTTTTGTGTTCCGTACTTTCGAGAACTAGTCTAAAATATTTAGGAGCTGCAAATAGGTTAGAATTCGTGCTTACTGTATATTCTCGTATTATATTCGCATAAGCTAATAGGCTTCCGTCTGGTATAGCTAGGGTATATGTGTGGCTTCGGCTAATGATGACGATAATGTAAATACAAAATTATACATCGTTAACATGAATCCCATTGATATAAAGAAGAAAAAGTGCCTAAAAATTTCCACTTTAAATCAAGTAAATCACCACGCAAACCGAAAAATCCCGAAATTTAAATGCCAAGACAACAATTTCAAGTAGGCCAAGTTCAGTCAAATATATTATTTCGCTTGTCACATCTGACAGCCGAACGGGGACTACGTGTCCCAGCCTAGTGCAACTAATTTGCGTACATTTTGTTGTTGGTGGCGTGCCGTTTTAGCCTGTACGGCTTAAGCCACAAAAATGTGTTAACTTTATCTAAATTGTTAAACCATTTGCCAAATGACCTCACGTAGCACAGTACATTTCTTCTTTCGGAGGCCATTTTTTCTCCAACTTTTTTTTTTTTTTTGCATTTCCCATATGTTATGGCGCTGCTATCGTTTAGACCCGATCTCACTTGCCCGTCGTTCGCTTGTGAGGAACGTGACTTTTGCTACGAAATTTAGTTTCAAATTTAATATATTCCATATGAAGTTTGATGCTACACTCAGTACGGTTCAGTTCAGTTGAGTTGAGTTGCTGCTGTTGACTTCAGTTCAGTTGGGTTTAGTTTAGTTCATCTGAAGGCAACTTCATGCCTCCTGCTTCTCTCCCTTATATTGGCCAAAGGGCAAATGATTTTTCAAGTTCTTTAACATACATTTTTTCTTCTTCTTTTCATTTTCCGTTCTTGTAGTTTCATTTCAATGTGGCTGTAGTTGTAATTTCGGTAATACATGACGTTTTATTCTAACTTTTAGCATCATGTTTTTCGGTGCCTCTTCCGATGCACGTTGTCGACCGTCGCAACCCTTATTAGAGTATTTTAACGTTTAATGCGCTTGTTCCACATACGGCACACGTACGCCTTCGTTGTACGTTTCGTTCGCCCACCCATGCGTGTTGTCACATTCGACACATGTGCCTGTGAAATTGTAACTATATAAAATTTATACGCAATAATGTAAATTTCATTTCAGTTTGGATGTGGACTTTAAAAGCTTTTTTGGAAATTTTCTTGCAAGTAGTTTAGTTAATGCTAACTTCTTTTTAATGGGACTTCTTTCTAGTAAAGTCTCTTTTCTCGCTTGTCCTTTTATTCGCTTATTCCTGTTTTTTTTCGCTCAACAGTTTTCTAATTTTATTACATTTTGTACGTCTGCTGAGCTTGTGCTTTAAAAAGTGGAGTTTATTTCGATTTTTTTCTTTCATAGTTTGAAAATATCCAAAACTTTTATTTGACTGGAAAAGTTTTAAGTATGAACGGAAATATTCAATTAGAAATGCAGATGAAAATGTTGAATAAATGCTAACTAAATGCAGTTGTAACTGGTAAAGTTACTAATATTTTTAATTGCAACTATAATAAATCCCATAGTAAATGTTCGTATTAGGCTTAGTATTTAATTACACCGTTCTACAGCCAGAATGGACGAGATAGTTGCAATTCACAAGCTCAAACTGCAATCTCAAAGATAAAAAAAAACAGGCTGTAGTTGAACGCGATACCATGGGCCATGTCAGGCACAGTTTATTCCAATTAAATTGCACTGGATTGCCATTTGGAAGAGATATAAAGACTCCGTAATAATAAATAATTGTTTACATATCACTCATACGCCCCACGGTGCACCTTTTTCGTAGTAAGAGTAAGCAATAAAAATTGCACACCAGGAATTTCAAATACACCCCCCATACAAGTGTTAGTGACAGTTTTGGCCAACTTTAGGGTCGTGTTGCCGTTATCGGATCGGCTTGAAATTTCAAACTTAAGAGTTTTGGGTGTATTAGCATTATTTAAGCCACTTTCGAAACCGATCGGGCAAATTGTCTTTTTTTGGACAGCCCTAATGTATATGTTGTGCCCACCGCATTTCTGAACAGGACTTTCCATGGTGGAGAATTCTCACTCATTCTATACACTAGTACACAAGCGCAAAAGTTGTAATTTGATTATGTTATTATAGCGGATACAGTTCTTTATTTAGGCTAATTCGCTACAGCGATGCACACGTGACCAAAAATTATGCCTAGCACCTACCGATATAAACGGCAACATCATAATTATTCATACAAGCTATATGATGGGGTTGGATGGAATGTTAGTGACAGCGCATTACATCCCTTTAGAAGGTAAAATATGACATTTAGAAACGTGAACAAAATTTTTAATTTCACTCATTGCATCTCCTAAACTACAAAATACACACAACTATCGAAAACAGCAGTACAAATCTAATTCAATCATTCGCCAAACTATGTATAACTGTCTCTGTTGCTCCAAAGTAGTGTGGAAAACTATTACCGGGTGGGTTTTTGTTGGCAGAATGTAAATTTAAATAGAAACAAAATTTGATAATTTTTCAAATATCACTCATACGCCACAGGTCACAAAACTGAAACTAAATAAAGAAAAAGTCCCTTTGCAAAACAAATGTTCTCACATTTCCGAATGAAATGCGTTATTCATCCGTAGCCTAACTCTTAATATCGAAAAGGACCTAACTCAGTTTCAAGCAAATTAAATTTATTTTCAAACCAACTTAGGTATTTTCAAAACCATAGCATAGCAATCAACTAACCAAAGATATAAAACAAAAATTTAAAGTTGGCATCACTGCTGCAACAACATCAGCTTATAAACAACGCTTCAAAACAAATGCAATTCCCAACTAAATGCAATTGTTTGCTACGGGCACATTGTGAAGAGCGCCCAAGTGAAGTAATTATTTTTAATAATTAAATGCATTTCATGCCACTTTGGACGAACAACAAGTTTGCAAATTTCCTTTTCAAGTATAATGAAGAAAAGTGGAAGTAGAAGTGGAAGTGCTTCTGACCAACAATTCGGTGCAACAACATGGCCACAGGGTGCAATTTTCGAGAGGGCAGAAAAGGAAGACACTCACACACTCTAGCATCATATCGGGTGCACTTAACAATTGTGATGTCTAAGCAATTGCAGGCGTTTTTGGTTTGCAACATGGTCGGTTAGTTGCTTGTTGTCCGCTGGGCGAATGTTTTACACTTGAATGGGCATCCAGTCAACAAGAGTAGATATACGTAGGCGGATCTATGGTAGCTTTTCGTTTGGTTAGATGTTAGTAAGGCGCGCGGTTTGAATAATAAATAAACATTTGCCAGTTTTCGCGGATGCAATGTGGCAATTTTGGTGGCAAACGATGAGGTTTCACGAGTGTCTGTAAGCGAATTAAATATTTTTAAAAATGTGTTTGTCTTTAAAGTTGTTAAGTGAAATTACAAGCCATTGGCATCAAATTTACTCAACTGGGTTATGTATGCAATTATCAGCCAATGAATATTCACCACTACATATAACTACATAAATCCATTTGGATTTCCCTATACAAATTGGCGTAGCCTTTATTGTACAATTCTGAATGCATTTTGCTTCGTGTTCACTGTTTCCCCCATGAAGTTTCATATTTCTTCAGCATAATTCCTACGTTCACATTTCAATATCCACTAATCTGTCGTAGTCTGAAACTTTCCCCAAAGTTAGCAAGATTAAACCACAACTGATATCAAACGTTAGTAGCCAGATGCGTTGCAACGTTGTATGTATGCATGTACAGGGCCAATGCACACTGGTAATTCGATACACTGAGTAAATAAGTGAAATGCAAAGCAAATGGTATAAAGTGGAAATGAAAACTGTGGAAAATCACAACCGAAATCGATTAAAGGAATAATCAAGTATTTTAAGTACAATTTATGCAAAATATCTTTCCAACTAGATAAAAAACAGATCACCACTGTTATATCTATAAGTAGTTATATAAGCTTGTAATAAGCGTAAATAAATAAAAAATAAAAATAAAGGGGCTAGAATATACATTTTTCTGTGTTTGAGTAACCGGGTACCTGAATAAACAATAAGTAAAGTCTGACTTCTTGTGATATGTAAACCAGTAGTGACTAGTCCTAATTATATTTAGGATATTGTATCCTGCAACATTAGGATGAACATAAATGAAACAAAAATTAAATGATACCGGTTACTTACTAACCGGTTTTTCGGGTATCGGGTACATATTATTTTTCCTCAGCGTAAATAAGTATATAAGATACACTAAGTGGTATTTCAAAAAGTTAAACATTTCATCTAAAAGCCGGTTACCGGTTACTTGAAATTTGCCATCTTCGCTGTAACTTTAAAAATGTTATAAATTTAATATGAAGACAAAGTAACCTGAATTTCAGAGCAGAAAAATTCATCTAAGTAACCGGGTTGAAAAATAATCATAACCGGATACTTCAAACCAACAGCAGTATAAACTACACAATGTCTACCTCTCCACCGTGACTTTAAAACTGTCATCGATTTTATATGAAGTAACCGAATTTTAGGAGCTTAAAAACCGGATAGAAAGAATTCAAGACCGGATACTCAAAATGTTAAGCATTTGATCTAAAGGCAAAGTAACTAAGAAACACACCTTAGTTAATTTAATCATTCATTTCTTTTAAAAATTTCTTTCAGTACATGAGGCAGTACCCGAGCACGTGCTCCGACCAACACAACTTGCTTTCATATGCACATTACACTGGTAGTCAAGAGAAGCATTAAGAGCACCAGCGTCGTCGTCATTCATCAGCCTTTGCTGGTATTAATTAAAACAAGAAAGCAAACAAAAACCATAACAAAGTACAGAAGGAAACGGAAAATGCAAGTATGGCGAACACGAATCCCAAAAATCACAACGAAATCGAACATACTATGTACGAGGTACGAGGAGTACGCCACAGACGACGGCTACGTTGGTGAAATTTTAAACTGGCATACATCATTGTGATGCTTGTTGCAGCAGAGCACGAAAGGATATTAATATCCTCTGGACGTGCAAACCGAAGCAGCAGTGCTACACGCAACCGGGCGAACAAAAATATCACACGCACTCGCACACACCCAGTCACACAACAGCAGTGCGAAATCCGCAAACACACACTTCCAAGGACAACTAAAACGACTTTTACGTTCTGGATGTGGCAAAGAGGTGGCAGCTACCTAGTTGGGTTAGGTGCGATTACTCGGCTTTCCTCTTCCTCTCTCTCTCTCTCTGGCCAATCGCATAAATTCCGTGATCCTTTGGCATGAAGGCAAAAATATTACCCATCACGGATTTCGTGATTAAACTCGAGTTACGCTTATAAATCGCAGTCTCAGCGCGCGGATTACACACGCCACTGACGAAGTCGAGGCAGTTAGGTTAGTGCAAGTGTGCGACCGAGGCGGATTTGTGGTCACATAAACATTTTACTGTTGATTCGTTTTTAAGTTTGGATCTTTCACTGTTGCTGTTGCTTGTGTGTGAGTGTATATCTGAGCTAAAACTCTTTAACGAGTTCTCAATAAAAATGCCAAAATTTTTCAAATTGAAAAAATACCGTCCAACACAAGAGCAGATAAAGAAGCTAACAAACAAAAAAAGAAGCACTCAACCACAAATCCGCTTTAATGAAAAAATGTAAAAATCATTTCAACATTTGCATTCGCCCGCAACGAGACGAATGCAATGGATTTTTCGAATGCAAAATGCGAATCTGTGATATAAATCTGACACACGCTGTCAGCCACAGCGAAAGTCATGCAAGCATGCCAGAGACCCGAATGCAATTCCGAAGTAATCAAGCAGCCAAGCGGCCAACTGTGTGCACGAACGAGTGAGAATGCGGCTTTTTATTCTTTTCCATATTCATTGCAATATTTTCAATCATTGCTTTTCTTCTTTATTTCGAAGAGAAAATTTCACATGAATGGCCGAAGCGGGAAAATGTATTTTCAGCTCAGATTTCAATGTCATTTTGAGACTGATGCGCCACCATATCATTTGAGGAGTCTTTGGTCATGACCAAAGTATGAATTAGAGTTGACAAGTTCAGTTCACTTTAAGGATTATTTCGGTGAGTTGGTGTTCCTCTTGGTGGATTAGTTCCGTTCTGGTTCAAAAAGGGGGGGTTAAACACATACAAATTCGCTCCAGAAACAAGAAAAAAGTACTTTTACGCTGGCAATATGTCTGATTGTAGAAACAGATATGAGTTCGTTTGTGGCGGCTCTTGCCTCACGATTGGAAGTTATCGAGTTTGACTCCCGTCTATATAAACCGCTACTCTCTCGCCAAGCAACGGCAAACTTGAGAGAGTAACTTGCCGTTCTGTAAAGTGATAGAATTGCCTTTCGCATTCGGCATTAAGCTTTGGATCTCCAATTATCATATGCATTATCACTTGCCTAAATTGAACTAAACTCGTAGATCATCAAAGCGATCGAACTAGTGAACTAGCTCCATTGAGCGCACTGTAGTCCATTGAACTATTTAGTGCCTAAACTACACAGCTCTGGTAACGAAATACCATTCGTTACTTTTGCTTTGATGTGATTTTTCTCGGCGTAAAATGACATCGTCGGAATGTTACTGTAGTTGCAAATGTTTGGCTATGAAGGAAGCATGATGATGAGGCGTTGAAGATTAGAGAAGCGTTCACTCATAGTTGGTTGACGTTTTATGCGATATGTCAAAATGTCCGTTGCATGCGTGATGGACATTTTAAAATTGGGAATTAATTGCTCAGAGAGATGTTCACTTATGTGCACTGCAGATAAATACATTTTCGGGCGGAACTTTTTAATTGATAAGACAAGAGACTATTGCAGCTGAAATATGAGATTACAATTCTCTTAACTTCTCCATATATAATCGGGAGATCTGGCAGATCATTGAAATGTTTTCAACGAAGCGAGTGTCAACCATTTTCCAAATATTCCACACATACGTGGGATTTTAATATCATCAGTTCACCACCGCACGCCACAATCAAACGACTTCAATATACTCGAGTCTGACCACAATCCACAGTCTATGGTGGACACGGCTCTGTTCATTTTATTGCCTCGTCAATAATCCGCGATGCCGGATTAGCCTCACACAAAAAAATATATTTTATTTTCTATGCTTTCGTGTGTGTCTGTGTTTGGTTGTCGCTCACTTCCCAGCAGCTTCCCTCCAATTGTCCATCACATCTGCGGACAGAGTTGCCAATTGTTGCAATTGTTAGCAAACAATCTTTACGAGCTAACAAAGTGTTCATTAACACCAACACAACAACAACAAGAACAACAAAAAAGAAACAAAACATCGAAAAAGTCATAAAAAAATTCTTTTAATGATTTTCGTGAAGTTTCGGTGAAATATATTAGCGCAAATTATGGTGGATACGTGGCGATGTGGTAGTCCACAAGAGGTCAGAAAGGAAACATTAAATGAGTGGCGAAACGGAAACGGCTCTGGTCAATGAACGGTCAGTGGTTAATTTCGCATGCTGCATGTGTTAGCTCGGGGTTTGTCTGCCTAAAATGTTTGTCGACACTTTGTTATGCCCTTGACTTTTGGGTTTATGGCATAAAATGTTGTCGGTAATTAACTCAAAGGAGCCCATCAAATTCTCATATAAATTCAAATAATTTCAGTTATTAAATTTTGTGTGTTTGTCAAATGTTCGCTGCTCTACTCTTATCCGGCTATTAAATTTTCATATTTCCTTTAATTAAGCACATTCACTTGAGTCAAATTTTACGACATCTTTGCCACTACAGTGTTGCCAGTAAGGGTTTTCCGATTACTTCGCTCTTCACTGTACTTTATATACTTTTCGAAATGTATCACATTTCATTAATCCATTTTACTATGAGTGCGTGTCTCATAAGTTAAATAATGAATTCCAGCCACTGTTGGTTATACTTTAAATGGCAAATATTTGATACACGAAATATTTACTTATGTCTGTAAATTGCTGAGAAATGCTTAATATACATTTTTGATGAAGGTATTCTACTCTTCACTTAATTTTCACATTCATCGGAAATTAATTTAATTGAAAATCCTTTAATTACTTTTCATACTAATTAATGCAGACAAACAATTAAATGCTTGTGCAAATTAATTTCATAATTCTGGGAAATTGCGCAGTGATGCCAGCTAGTATGCTGACCATCATCCAGTTTGTGAACATTGCGAAGGAACCTTTTGGGCAATTTTTTTCAATCTGTAAAAGTTTAACATATTGAATGAATGTCCTGGCTACTAGCATTTTTGTTTCAATATTCTTATACATTGTATAATTGCAGTATTACTGATCAAAGAGAACCTACGTGTATTGACCGTTGCCGGTGACCAGCCTATACTATTATCAAACAGACATCCCGCGATATAACCTCAATGTAATGTTTTTAACAGTTTATAAATTTAACATTTTTGTTTACTGCCAGTCAACAGACTATGAGTCAATTATGCCGTCAAATCCCATAACCATATTGAACTCTCGACATCTGCACTGAAGCGCACAAACAGCTAGTTGCCACCACAACAACATGTGACAGACGCGACTGTAGTGAGACGACCAATTTAAAGGACATTCACCAAGTTAATTTTCATGCCACATCATGCCTAAACAACTCATCCAAGCATGGGTGTATACCGATCAGCACACAACCGCCCACACTTCGGTACTCTGTGACGTTTGGTATAATTTCATTTGCCGGCAGTAAGCACTCCACGCGTTAGCCTCTCGACTCTGAAGAGGAAATGCCACAAAATGCGAAGCGTGTCTCTGCATGTGAATGCCTTGCCTCGTTTTTGGTGTGTTGCTTTGGAGTCGTTGACCAGGTCTCAACATGTGACAACATACATCAGACATACACTGCATCCATGTCGGACACTTCTAAAGTCTGATAATATAATTTTCGTTCGTTTACCATCGTTCTGTCCGTCTCGCTTGCTCCATCCTCTGAGCATTTTTTCCCAAATTAAACTCATTATCTCGCTCAGTTGGTTACTTGAATTAATTTATCTTATCGCCGTACCCATTGCCATCACCATTAACTTCTTCATCGTATACATTGAAGTATATGTAATTTGCATACCCTATCGGCAGACACACAGACAGCCAGCCAGCCAGCCAGCCGGCCAGGCAGAGACCGTGTAAGGGGGCGTACGAGTGGATTCAAGCGTTCGCTTTTTCATGTGGCGTTAAGTAGATTCCACTTCATAATTTGGGTTGACTGCTCTCAGAGATTGTGCCTCAGTGGTGTGCTCCAATCGTAAAGCTGCAACTCAACGCAAGTGGCCGTTTGTCATATTTTGCACTACCAGTCAGGAATAACTACGAAATACTCAAAGCTACTTACACCACCCACCCACCAACACACACACACACACAGTAAAGTTCAAAAAGTTAAAAGCTGCTTCAAGTATCCAGAGCCGAGCATTGATAGTGCAAATTTTAACTTCCTTTAGGCAAAGAGAAAACGAAAAATTTAAAAAAAAAAAACTATTCAATTCACTTTAAAGTTAACCAACTCGGCGAAAGTTCAAACCGAAACGAATCAAAGTGAACTCCTTTAAGTAGCCAACATCAAGTTTTACTGCGAGAATCATTTTGGGATTCAATTAAATTCTCGGCCAAAAGTTTTCGGAGAAAAAAGCTTCTTTTTTTTTGGGCATACATTTTGTTAGGGAAAAATTGCCCTGAATGTGGCACATTACACGTCTGTTGTGTAGTATCACAGACTGACATATGAACATGAACATGAAGCGAATCAATTATATTCTTGTTCTACAAGAAGAGGCATGTCTGTAGCCTATTTTTTTCCAACTAGACTCAATCTCCATGCGGCTAATGTGAATGCCCTTTTTCAGTTTTCATAGACAACGTAGAACAAATCATACCAGTTGCCAACATCATCATATGGTCTACACCAGCCTGCCCTCAATTCTCTTAACGCCCGTTGATGTTTCATCTTCCCAAATGCCACCAGTTTATTTCACATATAAAGTATAGAAAAACATAGTATCTGCATGCATGCTCTCTATGTATTCAAATAAAATTGTCTAACATGCTACCATTCTCGTTGTGGGCCGCATCATCCTCATCATCATCGAAGTCTGTTAAAATGAAACGCTTTCCGCTGTTGCTATTTTGACTGCTTTTTTATTTGCACTATTATTGCAATTTTGCTAGGAATTGCGGCAAGTTCGCTGAGTGACATTCTGTATGCGTGTGAGATTTTTTTACTGTTGTCGATTCTTGTTGAATTGCCTTCAAACTAATGGCACAATGCGACACCAATGTAAGTATACTCTTAAGTTAAGTGGCACAAAAAATGCCATTGTCAGAGTGATTCCTTTTTTATTTTGAAGATTCCTCCCAGTTGTTGCTGTTAAATATACTGAATGCTGTTAGCTGCTATCATAGTTTGACATAAAATGACACAGAAATAGCAATGTCAATAATTTTTTTTAAAGCATATGGAGAGATGCCTTTAGTAGCTAAAGGCTCTGGGATAAACATTTTGTAAGTTCTTCGTAAAACTTGTAAGACTGCACGACTGACTACGAAGTACGTCTGCCACGTACTTGTTCGCTGACCTTTGCTAATTTATTTTATTTGCATATTGTTTCATTTATTTACGGTTCGAATGGAATTTTATTCTCCTACCCTTCCTAATCTGTACCACTTCCATTTTGTCATGGTCGTTTCCTAATTCGTTTCAGTTCTATTATTTTATCTTTTTGGTAATTTTTTCGAATAAATTTCCGATATCTTTTCGATAAGTTTTCGACAATGGTTTCCAATGTTCCCGTTCCCCTCCTGCTTTGTTTCATTTTATTTTGGTTGCGATCATTTTCCATTTCCATTGTTCCATTTTATTACGGCCCATTACCACTATGTTTCCGTTCAGCTCCTGTTTTTATTCTCTTTAGTCAGTTTCATTTTCATTTTGTTCCTATACTGTCCTACTTTAACTTTGTCCCCCTACAATTCCATACCATTTTCCCGTTCAAGTGCCACTTAATTTTTCAGTAAATTTCCTTGTTGTTCCGTTGCCATTGCCATTTCGATTAAAAACGAAGAGACGAACAGACCATCATGGATAAGAGATGCAAATCATTTTTATTATAACCCTTTATTTAACTTAGAGAGCATTCTATTTTGAGATCCATCAAAGGCTAAGTGGGGGCTTCCTATTCTCAAGCTACAGTGGTTTCGTATTGACAAAATAAAATTTCATTCCCCTATGAGGGTGTTGGGGTAAAGGGGAAGGGGATGAGTGTTTTTTAGTGCTGAATGGAATAACTTTCCTACTCTTCAAGCTATAGGGCCCAATACGTTCAAAAAAGAGGTAAAATATGGCAAAAAAAAGGGAAAAAAAGGTAATAAAAGGGGAAAAATAAAAGGGAAAAAGAGAAAAAATATGAGGAAAAAAATACGACAAGAAAAAAGGAAAAAATAGAAAAATAAAGAGAAGAAAAATAATAAAAGGAAAAAAAAAAATAATAATAAGAAATAGTAAAAAAATGTTTTTTTAAATATAATAACCCTTAAACCGACTAAAACGCATAAAACAATTTTTCTTTAAATTCTGCAATGACATAAAAAACAAACCAAAAACCCTTAATCTGAAAACGAAATTGCGGAAAATAATTTAAAGGTTCATTCAGCTTTTTAGTCTGTTTAAGGGTTATAATTAAAAAAACAATTTTTTTACTATATATTTTTTCTCCCTGTTTTTCTATTTTATCCTTTCTATTTTCCCCATTTTATTTCCCTTTTTTTATATATATTTTTTCTCCTTTTTTCTACGTCTGCCACTTCTCTTTTAATCGATGCACACTTTGTGTGCGGGGGCATAATAAAAATCTTTATTATTAAAATTAGTTCAGAAATTTCAGAGCAAGTTTGGGGAACACAAACTTTTCGTAACTGTAGTGTAGATTTTGAATAGAGACTGCTGCAGTTGAGTGGAAATAAAAAGTTTGTATTTCAATCACCACCCTTTCGTCTCCATATGTTCATGTATGAACTATGTATGAATGTGTCTTCCATTAAATTTTCTAATATTTACACGGTTTTCCATTTCCCTCTCCTTCTCTCCATCTCTTTCTCTCTGTCTCTGTTTATTTTCTCTTCTTTGTTGATATTTGCACTGAAGTGTAATGTGCATTGATGGCTTTGCCGGATAATTCCATCAAAGATGCGGATGGCAAAGCTAAGCCAACTGTTTTGCTGGTGGTGGTGATGGTAACGGTGGTGTTGGTGTTGGTTTTCCTGCAGCTGCACATACGAAACCAATTTTCAACTTGCATGGATGTGTGCACTCATTTTTAAAAGCACTTTGAGTGTGCAGATCTGGCAAAAGGTTAAAGGAACAAAGTTTATCTTCAATTATGACACCGATTGCTCGCTCCCCAACCACTTCAACTCAGCTGCTGCGACACACAAAATATTTATTCTCTCTCTCTCTGACATTATATGAATATTGGTATGTTTGTATGTGTGTGTGTGTCACTCTGCTGGTGCTTTTCCCTGTTGTCGCCTGATTTTCGATTTTCCTAGTTAAAGTCAATCTAATGGAGTAGCAGTAACAGTCCCTATACCGCTACTCTCAGTCCAACTTCTGCATACCGATGCCATCATCAGATTGCCACGGAAATTTACCAGTTATGCTTGTCCTCCTGCTACTTGCCGCTATTGGCAGGAAGTGCAATAAGTCAATATACCAGCGCATCACAATGTGTCGCAAGAGTGCCTTTGAGGTGATTTTGCTATCGAAATCAGCTACTCCTTGCTCCAGTGTTGGTGATGGTGATGTTGATGGCAACAGCTATGGCTACAGTGGCTTTGACGGTAGAAATCGATATCGTTTACCAGTAGATTGTTTTTCGTTGAAGTTCACTTTGAATGACAACACAGTTTTAGGCGCTTGGCTTGGCGAAACTGGGCTGCCGTTTTGGAAATTAAGTTCACATCAAGTGCAGTTTGCCAAATTTCACCTCTCGAACTGCTTGACAAGGACACTGTACACTGCACACTGTTGAAGTTTCATTAAAGAGCATTTTGGTGGCACTAATTGAATTTAAATTTGACAAAATTCAACTAGGAGACTGAGTTAGTTGAGTAAGTTTCCTTAGAAAATATTTAATTTTAAATGAAATTATTTAGGAGTAGATTTTCATAAGAGGGGGATTCCGAACTTCTTGTCACTACGGTCACACTGAGCATATTGTTACAGACTCCTATGTTTTTATAGCTCAACCCCTGAGAGTTATTTTCATTAGGAAAGCGGAGAGAACCTTGGACGAGCTATCAGCGATGTCATACTGTGCGAGGTAAGTCCCCTTAGGTAACGATAGCTGGTCCTCACAGTGGGTCCTAATTTGATTTTGCTATTTATTCCACTTCGTTGCGATGTTTCATGTGATATCAGAAGTTGCCATCAGCTGATTTATATAAAATCCACACCCAACAGAAAAATAAATGTGTTTTCAATCATCAATTCAGTTGTCTTAACCGATTATAAAATGTCTACAATTATTTCTGGTGTTATAACCGAATTTTGATTGTCTTAAACGAAAATCATATGTTGCAGCTGCAATTTCGTAGCTGCAACTGCCACTTAAACACAGTCTGAAATACATTCCTGGCGTACATAAATGAATAGTCAATAAGCAACTAATTGCATAACAAAAGTCCAAAACGTTGTCCACAAAGGTAGCCCCAAATCATATTTCGCCACACACTATTAATTCAACGCAAGCGAAGTTGTCATTTCAAACCAAATAATTGACAACTTCATTCTAGCCACTTAGAGCCACACCAACAACAACAACAACAATATCAATTTACATAATAAGCTTAATAGGAACAACAGTTACACAATGGCCGCTTGCCCATGACAATATTGCCCTCAAACCAACATTGCTAAGCGTAATTGAATATTAATTTCCCGCTTCGTCTGACAGGTTTGCCCAATTGAATTTTGTAATCACAAATGCTCCTGAAAACTTTTGACATCTCACTCTCTAAATCTGTATGGCTCTGTCCCCGAGGCAAAAGTATGTTTGCCAGTGTGTGTGTGTGTGTGTGTGTTTTTGTGTTTGTGTGCCGTTGTTGTTCATATTCTTGTTGTTGCGTTACAATGTCGCCATTTTGTTATTAAAGACACTTCCGTTTTAATACCATCGCATCGCGTTCATGTGTTCTCCGGCAAATGTTGGCAAAAGTTTCAACTGTCAATCACAAGTGGATGACAAATTGCTTTCGGACGAACTGACATGATGACGCCTGAAGGCGTCGGGCATGTTGCAATAGCAGCAGCAGCACAAAATGGAGAAAGACAATTTCACAGTATAAGGGGAAGAGACAGACGAACAGTGCAGCAGACGCAGAGCTAAAATGAAAGGACATAACAAGGCAGTTTTCTACGTACATGTGAGGAACGAGGTTTTTTCTTTGAATTTTCTCTATTAACGATACTTGTAGGCCCCCCCACACACACACATTCATGCTCATTCACACTCAAACACATTTCGCCACCTCACTGGCTTCGTTTAGGGAATTCGAATGTCAGTCCTTTGCTCCTTATTCAGCTTATCCTGCTCGCTCTCCTTCTTCATCTTGTGTGTCTCATGTATTTATCTTTGTCATTTGTGATTTCTTCATATTTTGTTGCCTCTCGTACATCATAGCACAGAAAACCTCCCCCATCATCGACTTGTTTACTTGATCCAATCCCCTCTCTCTCTCTCCCTTTTCATAGCCAACTCCTTCTGACATAATGTGATAAATGATGATTTTATAATCGTTGGCTTGACGCACAAGCTTCATGCAAAAACACAACAATTCATACATAGAATTTTTCCTAGCCTAGTCTCCTTAGGCGTTTTGTTCATACATTTGCCTGCAGCGCCTCTCAAACTGTAAGCACTTAAGTGACAGACATGATGCTGACGGCCTGGCCTGTCTTTTTTTGCTGACTGCATGTCTGTCTGTATCTTTTCGTACAACGCATTTCTCAGCATTGTTGTGCTTCGTTCTGGTAGGCATCTCTTGTATGTGAATGTATGGGATACCTACTCTAAAGGCGCCTCCTGCTGTTTGAATTTTTGATATGCGAATTTAAAATGAAAAATTACTTTCAAATATTTTCCCTACAATATGACAATGACGCCTCACTTGTTTCATGGTGTGATTAATTGAATTGCAGTTTAAACGCTTGACAGAGTACGCGGTCCAAAACGCTAAGTATGATGTGTGCTGAGTACCTTCGAAAGGTAAATCTAATGAGTCGAAAATCACTTTTTATTATTAAAACGGCTCTTATGTAGTTCTACACTTTCCGAGGTAAGATTACACTATGCGACAATTTTGGGGTCTTGGTGTGGGCTGGTTCATTGATCAAAAACATGGAAAGATTTAAAAAAAATTAATTTCTCCAACTGGTTTTTTGAAGAGACAGGTGTGACAGCCGCATAACCCAATTAAAGGTAATTGAACGTACTTTTCCAATTGCAGCGTTCTTAATTACTTTTCCAACATGCTCAAAAACAAAATCCTTTAATCCGTTCTAAAGTTATAACCATTTTAATATCAAACTTTGAGGCGGGGCTGAAACCGCCAGGGGGATTGCGGTCTTAGATTTTTTGGTAATCGGTATATATAGCTAGGCTGATAATAATTAAGGTGTTAAAGTCGATATTTGATAAAAATTTGGACCAAATTATACGAAGGATTTTATGTCATAGAACAGGACTGTACCCACACAGCCCCACACCCTATTTACTATACTAACTTTCACCTAGTGAAGGAATTTTCTCTTTAAACCACTACGAAAGTAGTAGAAATTGGTTATAGGGTAGTTGATTTGTATAAATAGTAGAAGATAGTAGATTTAATAAAAAAGTAGTGGACAGAATATGAATACAGTCGAACCCGCTTAACTGAAACAAGAAAATTTAACAGACATTTTGTTTCATTTATGCAGGTTTTTTATTCGTTTTAGTGAAATATTTCTACGGTTTAAGCCAAAATTATCAGTTTTTACCCAAATTGTTTTCTTATAAATGGGATAGTCAGAAATTTTGTTCCAGTCAACCAGGTTTTTCAGTTAAGCGCGTTTCAGTAAAGCAAAATAATTTCAGTAAAATGAAAAAGTGAAAAAAAATCATGGAGATTTAATTTTTGTTTCGCTTAAGCGGGTTTTTTTCACTTAAATGGGTTTCACTTAAGCGGGCTCGACTGTAGTAGATTACTTAAAATAGTAGTGAATATGCTTTGAAAGTGGTAGAACTACCTAAAAGAGGTAGAAAACACCTCCGAAGTAGTAAGTACAGTACAGTAGTAGATTTTTTGCAATTGTGGTTGAAACATTGGTGACGTATTTACTGGCTTTAGCTCAATAGCATTTATGTTATTTGATTACTCATACGCAGTGCATGCCAATTTAATTTTTAAGCATAGACACATTTATTCCCCCTTGAATTTAAGTCCAAATAAATATCTGCAACGCTCTGGAGGTGGAGGTGGAGGTGGAGGAAACGTTCTAACATCTCTTCTAACCTACATAATTCTTCTTTGTGCGTAATGTCAAAATGAGGTCAATCCTCTTGTCCAGTTTTGCCACATGAACTTTACATAAAACCTTTTCTAACTAAAAGCTCATTTATTTCACTAGACATTGAACTTTAACATGTGCAATTGAAATTAACTGAATTCCCTATTGGAAACAACTTACTAAGCCCCAATAACATACTGAAGACTTAACAGAGACTTCATTTGTTCGTTTATAGTCATTCTTTCACTTCGAAGTCATCTTTCATCTTTCAACAGTCTCCGCACAGAGCATAGAGCCGTTCCACCTAATTTTCAACATTTCATGATTGATTTGTGGAACGTGCACGCTCATATATCAAATATATGCAAATATGTGAGCGAGTGAGTAATTCGACAGTGGCAGCACATGTATTGACAGTCGACAGGCAAGACACACACAGAAAACACGTGCTTGTCACAATTTCCCAAACGATTTGTCTTCAACATTTTAGCCCTTTTCTTATGCGAAATGTGTCTTACTGTACACATGCGATGTCTGAGGCGGTTGTAAAATCTTGAAATGACTTCATTTCCGTTTGACCGTCTTTTGCTGTTTCGTAAAGCTACGTTACGTTTTGTTTTGTTTCTGGGCGTTTGTCCCCTTGACTGTTGCCTGAATGCGTGTCGAAACGTGTGGCGTTGCGTTAAAAATTCAATTTTGCTCAAAATGAACTCAATTAAATTTACGCAACGCGAATAATGCCTGTTAGGCGAGCATTTTTACGCGGCAATGCGGTTACTGTTGCCTTGGCTGCTTCTGTTTATATGCGTTGCGTCGTTCGTTGTTGTTCAGCGCCTGTGGGAGACTTGACTTGCGGTTAATATTTTATATATTACCTTCTCATTTTACCGCACTTCAGCTACTTTTCCTTCTTGTGGTTGGTGTTTTTTTTTTGCCCGCAGCAAGTTTCCTTCCATTCGACGGAACCACGAAAGCATAACGACTTTTTTAACACAATAAATTGCATGAAAAATGACAAATTTATGAGCTTCACTTGGCGCTTCTATGTGGCGCTTCTTGCCTGTGTTCTCCTTTCGTATATATTTTTTTTCCTACTTTTGGATTACTTATTATGTGATATCTTATGAATATCACCCGCTCTTGTGTGGGCGCTGCTTTGGGGTACGCACAGTCCGCCTACCCTCGCCACTATTCGTAAACAAGATTTACGACTTCTGACGTTAGGCTAAAACATACGAATGTGGTATACAAACTGCAGAAACAATAAAGAATTGTGCCAATGTTGTTACTTCAGCGACGCCTTTTCCTTACTCTTCCTCAGTGTTAACTTATGTGTGTGTGTGTGTGTGTGTGTGTGTGGATATGTGTGTGGAATAAAAATAACTACCCGCGCTTCTGTTTCACAACTCCAACGACCAAGTAAAAGTTATGTTGCCCCAACTTCCGGTTCGAAGGGTCAAACTCTCTGCCTCCTCTAGCACCTAACTATATAGACATTGCACATACGCAATTATTATCACTCACTTCCTGTCCTGTCCTGTCCGGCCCCCTCTGTGAATTTACTCTGAATTATTTTACCAACTTTTGAAAGTCTAAACTATCGTCATCGTCGTCATTGGCCGTTTAAACTAGTTTCTCTCTCTCGTTTGTGTGGTTGACCCTTTCATGGTTTTTGCTACTTTGTCCTGGATTAGACACACTCGCACACACACACACTCTCTGCGTTCACCTAGTTGTACTTCTTCAATTTCTCGACGTTGTGTTTGGAAGAGTTATGGTTCGGTGTTTGGTTGTTTTATACATATACTGCGGCTATGTTGTTGTTTTTTCCGGGAGTACATTTTCACTTTAGTGTTAGCTTCAAAATGATTCATTGGTTAATCTTGGAGTGAAAACTATTTTCATAGGCTTTGATTTTCCATGGTGATAGTCAGTTACTAAGAGTATCCAAGTGCTTCTGCACGTAAAGCGTTGTCATGTCTGGGTTTGAGTGGGAGCACAGCTGAGTAATTTGTAATTTGTAGTAGCGCTATGACAGTGTAAAAAGTTATAACCCTACGGCACATACGAATACGATACCATCTTCGATAATTTTCCAGTAATTTTATCTATTATTTTTCGATAATTTCCAATTCCACTTCATTCCACTTCGTTCTATTTCAAAATGCTGTTCCATTTCCAGTTCGTTACCATTCCACTTCCACTTACATAAAATTTCAAGTCGATATCTTCAAAACTGCGACCGCAATCGTGTAGACAGACGGGCGGACGGACAGACGGACGGACGGACGGACGGACGGACAGACGGACATGGCTATATCGACTCAGTTTTCGATGCTGATCAAGAATATATATACTTTTCCATACCGGACACGCCTCCTGTGTCAAAGTGAGTATACCCTGCCACAGTGAGTGTGGGGGTATACAAATTAAGCTTGTCCCCCCGAAAGGATAAAATAATATGGCAACAAAATAAAAGCGTTTAATGACGAGAAAATATAGAAAATTTCTTTAATATATTATGAGAATTCGACCCGATCCCGAAGGAATCATGTCAAATGGATTTATTCAGTTTTGTTTGACAAAAAGATGTTATGTTGCTATTATCTCAGAATGTAGCTTTACTACAGAAAGAAAAATCGGGTATCAATGCAATTAGTGACTACTGACTGAACAACGAGGTCATATCCATTTTTTTACTCTACCTTTTTTTACGAGTTTCGGAAAATATATATCGCATAGTCTTTGTATCCCTCTCTCTGTCCCAACTTCCGGAGGTTCGGTTGGGACAGTGAGTGTTTACTGCATTAAAAGTATAGAAAACATTGTGAGTGTTTACTTAACCTTCAACTAAAATTGATTGTGTCTTTCTGTTCATATTTAGAATTTAATTAAAAAACTTTGAGATGCTATCTCACCCATCACGAAGAACTGTATTTCTGGTTGAAATCATGTCATTACCAGATTTAAAGATATTTCATTACCCAAATTCAACGTGACCCAACCAGCCAACTTTCCCTTATTGTCATTGTGAATTTTTCCCACAAACGTTATTCAAATGACATTGAATAGCTAATAGATTATTTACATCCCACCCACCAGCTTTTCAAATGCAGTGTAAATATAATTTTAACTTTCACCATTTTATATTTTCCATATTAAAATGAATTGTGATGAAAGAAAAACAGTTTATTTAACAAGTTCGCATAAAATCAGAATTTCAATAATGATTTTATGACCAGAGCAGAGAGTATGAAAAAAATCACATGATGAAGCGCACAAACACACACACGCATACGCATAAACGAGAATATAAAATTATATTAATGTTGATTATAATGCACCATTTCGCAACTTCATCGTGGTCATGTGGAATGGTGTTAGGCGGTGACTTTGGAGCCGCTGTGACAGTTACTCCACCATAAACCAAACGGCACGAATGAGATATTAACCGCAGACGGGCACGCTTACTGAGGACAATATTAAATGCAATTAATCATATTATGAACACCATTAAAAGATTAAGTAAGCGCAGGCGGCGGCAACAATGCTTGAGGGTGAATGTGTTTCTAAGGCAGTGGTTGCTTCAATTTACTTTTGTGTTTTGAGAATATCAAACTAAGATGTGTTTATATGGTACTCATTGAAATTTGAGTGCAGTGCAGTAAAATATTTTCAATAAAAACAAATTTTTTATTAGAAATTTTAGTTTGTGGGGCTTGTAAAAAAATATAATAAATAAATTATTAAATTAAATTATGCACACCACATGTGGTTCAATGTACGACACACTGCATATGTTTCATTATTTACACTGACAAGCGTAGCCTTTTAAATGTTTCCTGGTTCAACACGAAATTATTTATTTATTTACACATAAAAACTCCCTGCACAACAGTATGCCTCACTGTAATTATCCTGGCCTATTTGATATATTGAATTTCGCTGCCACATTTTTTTACACATTTTTTTTTATATTTCATTTTTAAACATTTGTTAACTGCAGTAAAAAGTCAAAAACAAACCAACAAAAAAAACAAAAAAAAAAAAAAGCAAGAGTCATCAAAGCAAATAATTTAATTGAATTGCAGCAATGAAAAGTGGCCAATTGGTTAGTGAAGAGGCAGGGGAAAGAGGTTATTTTAAATAAAAAAATGGAAATAAAAAAAATAAACATAAACTCACCATGAGGAAAATAGCCACAGTAAAAAATATACCACTGGCCACAGCAGGTGATGTGCAAAATTGCCCACGCCATTTCCGTTTCCGCTCTTTGATTTCCGTGCTGTAACGCATAATTTGGATACTTTTTTTTCATCTGTATTATATCAACAAGTAAGAAGGTGTGCCCCATCTGATTTAAATAGCAGCACCTTTTGATAAAAACTCTCCTGCCCTTTCAACAGGAAAATATGATGGTAATAGAAATTTCATATCGCATAACAGAAGATAGGGTAACAGGTGATAAATGGGGTAATGTGCGAAATTATGTGGCATGAACGTGTGCGTTCCGTGTGTCTCCTGCGCTCAATGCAACGATGCTCCGTCATGATTTGCACTGCTGCTTCTTTGACGTGTTGCCCTTTGTGTGGTGTATAGCAAATAAGGGCAGAGGTTGGCACCTTGACGAAGGCCTCCGTCATCTCCAATCGTTCATTACAGAAGTGCGGGCAGTACAATAGGATATGCCTGGAATCTCATCGGGGCAATTGGGAAAAAAAGCGTCCTCCTCATGCTTGAATCGGTGAAGGTATTGCTTGAAGCCGCCAAGATACCGTAAGTGTGGCTGTGACACTATCTCATGGTGACAGACTCTGAAGGTAAGAACTTCCTGCTTCGGTGTGCTCAGGAGAACCGCCTCAGTTTAATGAGCTGCTAGTTCTTGATCCAAACACATTGTGACTTTTGTGAATCCAGCGTGTTTAGATGCTCCGCTACTTACACCAGTGCGATGTCAGCCGCAAGGCTATGGTGTATGTGATCGTTTGTTGTTTATCTTTTGGAATGCAAACAAATTTGTTCACATAATTTCATTAGATCACAAGCAACTCTATTATTCCTACGTCCCTTTTTGAAGCCATATCAAAACGTTTTCCTCCTTACCCCACCTTGCCCTTACATTAAAATTCATTGTAAGTTAAAATATGTCGCTGGGCTATTTTCGAGCTATTCAAATGTGTTCAAAATTGCGCCCACACTCGTCCAATGGACAATGGCTACATTCACAAATCTTCTTTAGCACAAAAGCATATTTTATCGCATGATTTTCCACAATTTACAATGTCCTTTTGATGACTTGGCATTACGGTTGTAAAATTCGCATAAAAATGTGACCGTTGAACGCTGAAAATTTCAGCGATTTCATTCTAAACGAACACAGGCAACACACAATCACCCCCAACTTCTAGTCAACAAAAATATGTAGATACCTGCACTTTAAATGCGGAAATGTTTTTCGGCAATTGTTTGTGCGCGTGTCGGAAGTAAACCTTTTGAAAGTGACAAACAAGGCAAATTGGTGGTGGGGATAGAGGCTAGGCAAAAGGGGAGGTTCTGTCCCATTGGTTGTGACAATGACGGTCATAAACACTTTCATTTGCTGTTTTGACTCAAATTGTATGGTAAAGCAGTTGTTGCGAGATAAAGTTTTAGATGCAATGCCATGGAATTTACGAGCATTGCTCATTTGTTAAGTAGAGCCAAATGCTTATTTTCTGCAAGGGGGGGCTAGTGAGTTTTAAGGTAAATTTAATATGAAGGAAGGTATGGCGATGGGCGTGGTAGTGCAACATTTAGCAAAGAAATTAATAGGTTAGAGGTGTCTAAAGATAAGTCAGTGGTTACGTATACGCCGTGAAGTAGGTATATATATAAAATCTGGATTCTGGGGGTCTCCTCAACCAGCGCAATCCTCTTTATAGTGGGTAAGAATTTCTATACCAAGCAAAGGAGGATAGTGCTAGTGTCATTTAGCTCAATCAGCTGGTCGTCCCATTGAATTCGCTACTCACCATTAATGCTGGTGTGGTCGTAGAGCAGACGTAGGATTTTTCTCTCATCGGTTGGTCATCGTCAAAGTCAGTCGGACCTGATGAGACCTGATAAACCCAAGTCGAGCATAAGTTTGCTGCATATGTCAGTCTTTCAATTATCTTCCGAGCCCAAAATTAACACCTCTTGGCAAGGAGTCATCCTACTCTTGATCTCCAAGCTGACGTCGCTATATTTGTTTACCGCTGGTAGACAAAGTCCTTCACTGCTTCAAATTATGAATTATAATTATGAATAGCAATTCACTGTATCTAGTCTTTGATACAAAGCATTTCTTCTTGTCCTAATTCAGCGCAAGACCGACTCAACGGTCTTCATATGTAACTAACAGCTGATAGTTGTCATTTGCCGTGTATTTTTTTTATTTTCAATCACAATAAAATCAATTTAAATTGAGATACAAACAGTTTGTGTAAAATAGTTTCAGTAAAGTAGCGTAGCGAAGTTTTTTGCTGAATTGCTTTCTCAAGTTGAGACTCTCAAACTAAGGGTACCACAATTGCCCCAATGCGACGATCAAGCGGAAATCTATTCAGTTCATGTATCAGTTCCGGTTGATGTATCGGCCAATTTGGTTGAAGTCTGGGGAGCAGAATGCCAACTGCTCAACTGAATTTTTGATATTGCATAGAATTTTAATGAACTGATGTCGAACTGACTGCTGAATGCACTCAATGACTTCGGCATACCCAAGAAATGCGTACGCAAACCAACCTACTATAATCGATATCTGATCATATTAAAAAAATTCCGACTTCCAACTGTGTTCGCCCTCATCCTCTTTTGGGCTAGTTTTCCTTTATTTGTTCTTCCGCACAAAAGCAACTATTTCTGCGCCACTATCAACAAAAACGGATAACTACAAAGAAACGGACACAAAAATTCCGTAAAACAAAACACGGCTACTATCAATACTCGCACAGAAGCAGGCCTTTGAAATGTCCTGAGCCGTTCCAGCTGCCAATTCCTCTGCCATAAAAATACCAAATAAAACGACAACAAAGAGAAAGAAAATGTATATATTGGAACCGGTGTGAAATTCCATTCCGCTGCTTTGGTTTTTTGTGCCATTTCATTGGCATTGCGACCAAAATCTAACAACGAACAGACGATGGCCAGCAAATCGCAGGGAGAATTGCCATAAAAGTAGAAAGGCACACTCGAGGCATAGCACACACGCACACTTACCCACACAAGCTATTTTTAGCAAACGACAATTGATCTTGTACCAATCGAAAAAAAATGCGGAGAAATTTCGTATTTGAAAAGAAAAAATTTAATTTACGAACTTTTTGCAATGCCCTGCACGCTTTCACATCCATAACCTGCGGGGAAAAGAGTCAATAGCTTAAGTCTTGTTAAGCGGAAGCAATTCTCTGACAAAATTAAAGCGCACTTAAAGACAATAACCGAAAAGCTTATAAAAAGGCTAGAGGGAGGTACGGTGTGGGTGTGGTTAATGGGCGTCAATGTGAAAATGTGGGCAAACGAAAAACGACAGAATAACAGCAGAAAAGGATTAAAACAAATAATTTCATTTTAGCGCAGCTGGAAAAATGTTTTATTTGTCGTAAAACATTCGCTACAACTCGGTCACCACGACTCGTTAGGGTGGCTGGGTGTGACGATGGCTTCATGGCGTTGACTTACAATCATATGTGTCGGTGTGCATGTATGAGTGAATGTTGGACAATTAAATTGTTTATTTTGTCGGTTCTTTTTTTTTTAAGCACTTAAATACTACTAGAGTGGCCGTGATGGCCGTGTGTGCTTGTGTGTATGTGCGAATATTTTCGTTGACCTGTGTATGTATGTGGTTTTATGCTCTTGTCACCAAAACATTTTATTTTATTTCATTTCAATTTCACATGTTTTTTAACCTATCTTGCATGGGTGTTTGTCACTGTCTGTGGACAGAATATAGTTCAGGTGACATTCTTTGAAATTAATTACAAAAAAAGGTAAAGTAGTAAAACAATATGACGGATTTTTCAAGATTTCTGAAGTATTTTTTTAAATTTCAAATCATTGTCATAAATGGACATTTTGCTGAATTTGTATGTACCCGACTATGTCAGGGTCTTGGTAAAGCTAATAACAACTTGTTATTCACCAGGGAGAATTTTCTTCTCAAACGCTCCTAACGCCTGCTCATCGCTCTTCAACATTGCCCATGCTTCGGCGTCAAACAGCACAACCGGCAAGGGGAGTGACTTATAGAGCGTGAGTTTCCGTTCTACGGGTAGAGGATCTGATTCTCAATTGCCTATCGATCCGAAAATATCACCTGTTGGCAAAATGGAGGTATCGTTTATTTGTTAACTGAAAGTACTTCGTTTTGCCCTAATTCACCACAGGACCCACTCAACAATTTTGAGAATGCTTCGACTGATCGCGTATTTTTACCAATGCTGATTCAGCTCAGCCGCTCTGACAATCTTCTCCTTGTCTGAAACTTAGCTTGGTGTCAAATGGATTGGCGAGGACCTTTCCAATTCTTATTGAGCTGCTATTCTTCTGTAAAGTTGTATGAGATTCGCAGCGATACCATATTCAGACATATAGATGCTTCCATGACTTGCTGACGAGTTCAGCTCTATAAACGACGAAAAGATGAGTGAATGGGTAGAGGAGTGGTGAGTGTCGATTTGCATTTCTTTGAGTCTTTTCCACGCTTTGGCGTAATTCTCTTCCCTTAAGTATACTAAACAACAATAATTGAAGGGGTGGCGGGATGAAGGCGATAAAATGTATTTCCAACAAACCAGCTTTAAAGTTTTTCATTTCCCTTTTGAAAAGTTTGATGGAGGTAATAAGTTATTAAAACTCAAATGTAAAATTTTGTTCGTGCTTGTACGAATTAATAGTGATTAGAGCTTATATTTGCATACAAGTAGGGGAAGATGGGATAAAATGGAACACACTTTGATCTGGCTTGAACGAAGTACCTAGAAATTACTTTTTTGTTTTCCTTTCTTTGAAGGGCCTATTCCATAGAGTAGTTCATTGTCTAATTTTCTGCATCAACAGAATACAATTAATTTGTCTCTTGATGAATTTCAATTCTCAGGTGATCTTCACTGAAAAACCTTTATTATGCTTCTAGGGTTTTGAAACGGTTCTTTGCCATAAGAAGAGTGCTCGAAAAAAGTACTAATTTGTTTTTATCACTCATAATTGAACGGTACTCATCCATACCTAAGCTGATTATAAAATTTCTCAAATAAAAACTCTTAAGCGCTCATATTTTTGTGGACTACTACTGTTCGGTATCAAAAATATTATATGAATAGAATTCATTTTTAAAAATTGACGAATGGCAATCATATACCAATTTATTATTTTTATATTATTTTTGTATCTGCATTTTTATTTAAAAAATATTCACCAGTGATTTTTTACCATTCTTAACTAGCTTTACACGAATCAGTGGGCAATATTCGATATCAGTTTTAATATAAATAAAATATCAAATATCATACAAATGAAAGGTTGGAAGTTCATTTTCCACTTGACCACACCAATCGATTTATTTTATAAATATTTTAAGTACTTGCAAATATGAAATATAAATACGTTGTTTTTTTTATCAAAAAAAAGCGCTATTATTGAAAGGGTTCAGTTTGAAATTACACAATGCAGGTGGAAAAATATTGTGCTTACGTTGAATCACAGTGATTTAAGAGCATTTCTTTTTTGTGTGTTTGTTTTGATTCTTTTGTCTGCTGTTGATTTTAATTTCGAATGCAAAATACTATAAACAAATTTAACAAGCAGCCGTTGACAGGCAGTCATTGGGCAATTCCACCCAAATATAATAAACAAGAATAAATAATTCAACTACATATTTTTGGGTATTTTACTACATGAGTGTTGTCCTTATGTTCTGTACATTGTTTTTTTTATTATTGTGGTTGTTATGTATAACAGCGGATCATCAAGTATTTAGGAACAAAAAAAATAAAAAAAAATTAAATAAAAAATATAAATGAGTGTGTAATAAAAGAACAACAAACAATTGGGCACAAACATTTTTTTTTCGTTTTTTTTGTCGGGTCCCACTTGACTCACCATACAAATTGTAATAATTGTGGAAATTGTGGAAATTGTAGTTGTTAAAAATACATCGACCAGCTCTCCAGGGAGAAATTATTGACATGACTACCTATAAGTATGTAAACGTCCGTGTGCTGTGTAAGTTGATGTTTCCTCTTGTATTTCACGGCGGCATATGTGCGCCATATTGTTTGGTATAAAAAATAGTATTGCCATAACATTAAAATGGCAGAAAACAATTTGAAAACAAATGAGTGAAAATAAAAATAAACTGAAATTTGATATTGTCGCATGGCTTTGGTAACAATACGTTATTTTCATGGAGCTTTGTGGTGCTGTCAACAGCAAGTAGAATATTTTGAGGACTTGTCAGCAGGTGATTTTTACCAAAAGATGTAATGTTAAAGGTTAAAGGTCATTGTACTTTGGACTCTATTTATTTAACTTCACATGAATCAAATTTTAAAAGTAACCAAGGCCTTAAATATGGGCAATCTGCAGAAGAACCGTAGGATCACAATGGGGATTCAAATCAAAATGATAAAATCGCTTTACATTGGGGTAGTAAGAACTATGTTAACGCATGGGGCACTATACTGGTGGAAAGCTATAGAAAAGGAATGTAATATTGCAACGCTAGAAGGGGTATTAGAAACCATACTATCTAATAAACATTCAAACAAAGATGGAGCCTCCAAGATTGAAATTACTAGGGGCATTGGCAAACAATGCCCAAAATAACATTCCGAACCATGTTCAACTATTCAATGAAGAGACATCCAATGGCAGGACTTGTGTAGAAAATGCAATTGTCACAACCTTCCCAACTAGTAAAAATTGGTATAATAGATACTAAGCGGCTATCAAAGCTCTGTCCGCGGACCGTGTGAAGTCAGATGTGGTCATGCGCTGTAAAAAGGCGTTAACACAGCTCTTATACGATAATACGGTGGAACTAATTTGGGTGGCCAAACACCGCAATGTCTACGGGAACGAGGCTGTAGATTCAGGTAGGTGCCCTAGAGAAAATACCTTTCGAGAAGGAAAAACTGTTTCAATCCTTTAAAAACGATATAGTAGACTTTGGTACGAAACCGTCTCTTCTCGAGCTACAAAGTGGGTGTGGAGACAATCGGATAAAAACAAAACAAACAATGTGACACAGTTAATCAAAAAAGAATTACGTAACATTATGGGGATCTTTACAAGGCACTCTGCACTAGGGAAGCACCTATTTAAAATAGCGGCGCGAAAAATTGATGTATCTAGGGCTTCTGAGGAAGAACCGGAAACCTTGGAGCATTATCTATGCAACTGGCAGAACAAATCAAACTGTTTGTGTATGACACTGGGAGATGAAAGGAGGAGTAGGTACCCGCAATACTTGAAGTACACAATTAACCTGTTAAATGTTTAAGTGCATTTGCCTCATTTAAGGCATCAATTCAAAAAAACAACTTGTTGTCATAATGTTAAATTTAATTACAATCTAAAGCTTAAAATCCTTACATCTGCCATCATTAATTTGTGTTATTAAAATACCACCAACATAAGAGGCACAAAAGCACACACATGAAATCTTAGTCTCACATTATCAGACATAACCTCAAAATATATGACTTCCAATGTGGCCGAAGGTTGGGTTGTAATCTATAAGTTTCGTATTTAAACGTCATTAGGCTGAACTTTCTCATTGTCAAAATGCTTACTTAAACGTTAATAATGCATATTAAATTTGACACATGTCAAAGATAGCCTTCGACATGCACACACACTCAAGCACGCATGCGAACATGACACCCACACATAAGTAACACATTCAACATTCACCTGCATGCGGCATTACAGCCGCATCGCAACATTGTCAGCAGATTAAATGATTTAGTCGAGCTGGAGCTCAACTAGTAATTTTGTAGTTTGTGGATTAAATTGTACGCAGGACACCTGACACATGCTTTCGAACGTACCCGGCCTGTATGCGTTTTGTTGCCGCTCGTATGTTCGTATGTATACTTAGGTATGTTCATCGTTCTTATCCCATCATCATTTATGCCTTTAATTACTGCCACACACACACACACCAGCACTAGGATTGCAGTAATTTCAACCAGCGAGCGTGTATTTAATGTTCAGCCTACTAGAAATACCAAAAAGATTAAAAAAAAACACCATCCACACTAGCAAGTAATTAATGGCCCCTTTATTTGTGCAGGTGTGGTGTGGGTGAACACATTTCTTGTAATTAAGCTAATTACAATTGTATTATTGTTGATTTAATTGTATTTCTTTTAGATTTCAGTGTACATATTTGTCATCCAAATGAGTCTTACATGAATGGAGTTCAATTGTGTTTCATAAGCTGCAAATTAGTTCGAGTTAAATCGATGTTGTGTTCACAAAGACTGTTGCTGTGATTTAACAGGAAAACAAGTTGAAATTATTTGCTGAAGATTACAAATATTCAGGCCGGTTTTACATTTCACATTTTTTTTCTTTTGGTTTCTCTCTTGATTTTTTTTGGATTTCTATGTTCTCCGATGTCTATGTTGAGCTTTATGATCAGGTCAGTTGCTGTAATCAAAGGCTGGAATAATCAACTGAACTGAATGTTTTATTTATTCTTTTAAAAACATTTCCCATAGTCTGTGATAAAAACTGCAAACCAGTTCACTTTCCATGTAGGCTGCATTTTTTGTCCGTACCTTTGATAACATTTTTGTGTGATAGCAGCCAGCTTATTTGAGTGTTAATTTGTATGTGAAATTTAAACTAACATCCATAGTAACTAGAGGGTGACAATAGTCCTGTCACCTTTTATTTTGGTTATATAACAATCTGATGCAGCTTCATCTCAGGAGTTCAAAAATGACAAAAACTCGATTTTCATGAAAAGGGACATAGTATGTTTGTGCTTTAAGGAATCGAAGTAAAACTCTTCGTGATGTGTAGATATGTTTGTTTGTTCCCCTAGAACACAAAAAATACTTGAAAATTTGTATGAAGCATGTTGGTAATTTCATTAGCCTCGACGTGGGCGTGGCAAATATTATTCTAAAATGCTATAATTCATTCAGTGTATAACCGATTTTGTATGTGGTGTTGGGTGATGGTGTTGGCAGAGTCCGCTCATCACCCAACACCGCCCTACACCTAATGAGGTATGGGTAAATTCACTTTGGTATAATGTCTGTAACACCAAGAATGAGGCGTGATAGGTATGAAAAACTACATATATTCTTGATCAGCGTCACCTCCTGTGTATAGTTTAGCTCTATCCGTCTGTCTGTACGTCCTCTTTTCTTGTAAACTCTATTCCAGGAGCTCAGCCCATCCAAGGGGACATTTTGTTATGCTATTTTTAGCTCAGCCAATCAAAGGCGAATATAGCGTCCGAACGGAGGGAAATTATAAAGACAACATCCAACTCCACTTCTACGACCATGACTGTCAGTAGTCATATGCATAGAAGCTCCAAAGGCAGGCCTGTTTTTTTTCATGTTTAATATAAAAAATTGTTTAATTTCCCATTTGTCAGATAACATTTGATATTAAAAAAAAAGGTGTCCTCCGACAAACAAGGAACTGTTTCGTTGTTTACCATTGTGCCATCACCCACTTTCGAACCGTTCCTTTCTTTCAAACAAAATCTTAATCCAATTAAAAAATCCTTTCGGAAATCTTCTCGCATAAAACCGACCAAACAGAAATTAATCATTTTCATCTTAACTCAAACTGACTTAAGTTTCGCTATAGAACATTTTTGTTTTGTTTTTCTTGTTTTTTGTATTTCTTTTCTTGTTGCTTTCCATTTGGGGTTTATTAATGCGGCTGCATAATTTCCCATTTCCAGTTTCATTTCAACACGGAAAAACTTATTTGAAACTTATTAACAAAGTCAACACGGTTAGGGCCAAAGTTGTTGGTTGTGTGCGGTGTTATGGCACACAGTGCCTGTCATTAATATGCTCCTTTTCTTGCGAAAACGGTCGGTAATGGAAGCCATTATATGGCAGTGTCCTGACAACGCCGCCACTTCCGGCGTGACATTATTCATTTCGGTTGTTCTTTTTGGTGGTTAATTGCTTTGAGGGTGTTTTGTATTTCGAAATTTTGTTTTATTTTTTTTTTGTGAATAAAAAAAGGTTTTCAGATACACTCAAAGAAATAAATGGAGTGATTGTTTATGTTTATTATTTTTTTTACCAATGTATAGTTTGATATTAAACTTCTCAACGAAATAATTCTTTATTTGCAATGTAATAATTAATTATACGTTGACAGATTTAGTTACGCGGAAGTTTATGGAAGCAAATATAACGCATTTCAATACAAACATTTTCATAAAATATTTGCATTCAGTGGGTGGTATATGGAGGATGTATTCTTAATTAATTTAAAAGGAAATTAAACATATTTGTTAACTTATACGAAATATGAAGATTTAAAATGTGTTTGAAGACGTTGCCAGGTGAAATTTCAAGAGTAATAAGCGCGACAATTAACCAAAACGCAGAACAACTAGAAAAATATACCGACGGTTCTCCATTAACACTTCATGGAGGGTGGATAAGAGTCGAAACAAGAAAAAACATAGGTGGGAGAGTGATCCAACTCACAGTAGTTCGTATCAAAAGGTTTCATTGAAAAATTAAATGTACTGATAATACTTTTTTGGAGTAGATTAGGCTGGTGGCGGTTTTAAGGACTTCACATAGACCGCCCATGGGTCCATACCGATACCACAATCTCTTTTGTCATTTACATGAAGATGTTAAACCTTGAAATTTTGAGTTCAGTGGCTGCTACTTTTGCTAGCGTGTTGAAAGTTGATCGACCAAGAATCTTGGATATGCTTCTGGTTAAAGCTGGAGGGTTGCAGAGTAGATGTTTTCTTAAATTTTTTTTCATTGTAATTGCGACACCAATCGATGGCTACGAACGCCACTTGTTTTGGATGATGATTGATAAGACAGTGTCCTTTAGTTATTCTAATTATGAGCCTATATTCTATCCGGGTTAGTGTCAGAATATAGATTTCGTCCTGTCGTCCAAAGGTCAGAATGTTTCTGTAGTTTTACTTTGTTAAGTGATATGTTTCCATCTGCTACCAGCGACTGAAATATCGTTATTATTCTGTTTCTAGTAAGGCTTAGCCCTACGGTCGGCTTTTGCAATGCAGTTCCAAGGGACCCACTAGAGTTGTACATTATTTTTCTCAGCTAATAACTTGTGCTTGCAGGAAAAAAAACAAATTTATTGGTTTTCCTGATAACCTCCCCCTTAGGGCAATAAGACCCCATTTAGATCAAGATTTTGGCTTGTTGGTCCGGAGGATTGATGGCCCAAAATGGATAATAATGCTTTTTTTTCTCGTACTTTTCTTATTCTAAAACACATTTGGAATTAATGATTATCCTATTGGGATAAAACTTTGGGAATATCATTTGTTGGGCCAATACAAAAAAATTTCATTCTGGTCTACTAATGCCCATGCTATCAACATCGAAATCAATTAGCTTCTTTTAAGCGAAGTGCTGTTTTTTAAAACTACCCCTATTACTAAAAGATATCTTGCCAATACACAGAAAGTGGTTAACATACCAAATTTCAAAATGTATGACAACTTGAAATTCATTAACCGAGTTGGATTTAACCAAAAAAAATATACAGAAATTGCCGGCAACATTTAAATTTTTCACCAACAAACTACAAAAATTTTAATATAACAGTGAAAATAGTAAAAGGAAACACTAGTTTGTTTTTATATTTTTTTGTTGTCTTGTTATAATTGCAATTGTTTCAAGCTAAATTCGAATTTCGTATTTGAGAGAAAAATACAAAAAAAATTATATTAAAAGTACTTATGCCTTTACGCTCAAAAGCTAATAAATTCATTATTAAAAAAAATAAACGCTGAGGAGATTGCCACAAAAATCAATCTGAATTTATGTGGCTTCCAATATTGCCAATGCGAAAACTATATAAAGCCATATCCAGCGAAGTACTAAATTTGCAGTAACGAACAAAGGCGGAATTCCGAGTGGAATTCTGAGCGGATAAAGGCAAAAATAGAAACAAAAATTGTAAAATTGACTTTTCGGCAACAACTCAAAAGTTTAGTGAATAAAAATGTTATTACCACAGAAAATCGAGTGGTGTTCTTTTTCCACTTCCACTGAAAGTAAGGGAAAATTTAATTCCATACACTATTCGCACACTCTGACTTTGATTTGAAACAAAATGCAATAAGTACTGAATATTAAATTAAATTATAAAATTTAATATTAAATATAAATATTTAGTAGTGTTATGTTCCTATCTATTATTATTATTATTATTATTATTTTTATTCCTCTTCTCTTGCTCTACTCATGCAATACTCTTCTGTTGGCAGCGCGTAGCAAATTCTGTATTTAAATGTCAAAATTATGCTTATGTCGCTCTTCCTCGTGGTCAGGTTCCGGTTCCGGCATGGCCAGTGTTTGTGTGTTTGTGTGTGCGTGCGTGCGAGTGTCTACGAACATTTCAACACATGAGCAAAATGTACATTTACGGTAAGATACGAGTGTGGCAACTATGACCAGGATACATGCGGCCAGTGTAATCAAATCATAATTATTCAACTAACTCATTTGTTGTTGTTGTTGTTGAGGACATTTTCTATTATTGTTATTATAGTTGTTGTCATTGCAATTTCTCTCTCTTCATTCGGGCGTATGTGTGTGTGTGTGTGTTAGTCGTTGTTGTGTTCTTACCAACACATTAAAGGCCTTTTGTTGTGTAATTACTGATGTTGTTATTTTGTTGCTCTTGTTGTTGCTGCTGTTGTTACTGTTACTGTTGCTGAAATGTAACATGTTTATCTTTTATGCTAGCCGATTCCTGTTTCACCATTGCATACTTCCAGTGGTCTGCGTGCGTGCGTGTGTGTGCACATTAATTTATGGTCATGCATCTATTTGGGCTTGTTAAAGTACGCTTTGCCGAACGTATATTAAACGATGAGGAAGTGTTGAAGTCTGTGGAGAATCAGTAAGGATTTTTTTTAAATGTATTTTAAGAAATAAAGTGGCTACACTTGGAGCCCCAATTCAGGCAGACTAATTCGTACACAAAATCCCCTCCTATCGTTTCTAAAACCATGTAGTGTTGATAACTTGGTACTCTGTAGTGCAGGAGTGAAACACTTGATACCATCTCAAATTTACCTTTTCACCTTGCTTGTTGAAAGCTTTTCATTTGAGTGTAATACACGCTGATTGACATTTCGACTTGTACAGCCAAACACATTACCACTGATAACCGTCACGATAACCGTGACATATGAGCGCAAAAGTACAATCGTGCGTTGATAGCTCTTTTGCCAGCTGCGATAACCAATTGAGAATTTGCAGAGACGTACTCGGTGGTAGTCGGACGATGGCTGTTGGCGATAAGCAAGTTTTTGATATACTATTTGCTGTACACATATGTCGTATGTATTGCCGCTTTTCAGTATTTGTTTTGATTAGTTTCTGTGCCGCGATAACATTTCGAATTTATTGGTTTTTCATGTAGCAGCCACTTTCAGTACAACATCAAATTCGCCGCAGTATGAGGCAAAAGTACCAACTCCAGAATTACCACCTCCTCTACTTCTTTGCGTTGACTGCGCTTTGTTTGTTCGCTGGCAGAGTACCATTTACGCATGGCATTTCACAGACATGGGGTCATGTGAACAGTTTCGCTGTGCCAATTTACGAAATAGACCTGAAGCTGCAGCAGGTGTGGGACATAGCGCTTGGTGTTGTCCAAGATATTACATATCCCGAAGAGGTGGGGCAGTGATTTGCTATTTGTGTGTGTGAAGAAAGTGTATAAATTTTAGAGTTGCTCTATTTTACAGGGTAAATCGAACGATTATACCATCACTTCAATGTTTGCATTCGATGAAAGTGAAACGGTCCAAGATCCTGCCACGCAGGCAATGGTAATAGCCGGTGGCATTGGCTACAACCACACCACAGTTCGGTTTCATTCCACACGCGTTGAGGTTGAGTTCAACTTTCTCATATATGGCATACCACTGACGGAGCTTAAGCACTTTGCTCCCTATAAGTACGAATGAGATTGGTAAAAAGTTTTTTGTTATCGGTGCGTTTCTATCAGATAATCGTAATCGATTGGAGTGATAAAGCGTGTATTTATTTTATTTTATTTTATTTTATTTATTTGGATTTAAATTTTAATTTCTATAGTTTTATTTGTTTATGTTCAGTGGTTTTATTTGAAGAGTTTAATTTATATTTATTAAAAATACCATATTTACTGATGAAATTTGTATCACCCCAGTCGCTCCACGTCAGCCAGTAGTTTTTAATATTTATCTACAAGTTAACTAAAATTAAGATTAAAAATTGTTAAAGAATTACTTATGTATATGATAAGCTACTAATTGTGATAAGAAATGTTTTTCATAATAACATTAAATGTGCCTTGCAAAGCATTTGTTAATCGATTACCAAAATATAAATAATATTGGCAAAAACTTAAGTAAAATTCGCTTTAGAATGACACAAAAACAAGTGAGTAAATTTCACTTGCTCAAAGCCGACTTATGTATACCCTACACCTAATATATTAAGTGAGATGATAAAAATCTGCTACAAAAGCCCATATTAGGGCTTAGGCCGAGCTACTTGATGCAATTATCGTGAGCAAGTCATAATGCATGTGATAAATGCGGACCTAAGAATTCGAAATTATTGAAGCTTTTTCATGGCAAGTTACTCTCGCAAATTTCCCCTGTAGGTACAGTGTACAGGCCGTCTCTAAAAATAATTAACATTTTTGTTGCATTTTTGAGTACTTTGGAGAGATTTTTTGCCAACCCGCACAGTTCAGTTTCGTCAAGTATCGGCCGTGGGCTCGTCCATTAATAGTAATTCAATCGTTTGGTATAATTTTAGAGCAGTTCTAGGCAGCCCATAGCCTCACGAGGCCGACAATAATTGTATTTTTTCACACCGACACATTCGACGATTCACACGCACGCGAAAGTTGTTTGACCAAAGCATGCTTTAACTGCACTCAGACCCTGCTTGACCGTACACAAGCACATAACATTTTTGTGTGCGTGTGTTCAGTTTTGCCTGGCCACTGTTTTAGACCAAAATGAAACATTCCTGTTGGCAACTTAAAATTAACTTTACGCGATCAGCCCACTGTATATTTTCCCCTAATCGCGAATTTATCGTATGTATGATTTTGAAATTTTGAAGCAGACGGTTTTTGTATGAAAATGGAGAGGACGCTATCGAATCATTGTTGGGAACAGTTGGTGGAAAAGTGGTTGAAGTTGAGCCACTCAAACTACGTCGGATTTTATATATTTTTAAAAAATTTTCAAACTAAGAACACTTTAAAAAAATGTATACGCTGTCATGAAAACTGGATCCAAAGATAACACACAATGGCCCGCATGAAAAATCCTCTAGAGCACACTACTTTTTGTTGTGGATATTCATTGAGAATAGTGTATGCATACGGGCCAATATCATGCACACATAATCTTACTTAAGCTCTCAAGCAGCGGGATTCATACAAAGCACGGCACCTACTTTGCTTCTCACTAAATAAGATAGTTCCGGCAATACACTTGGACTCAATGCAACATTATGAAACACTCCTACGCACATATCAAGTGGAAACCTAATTGTCTTAAGAGCGCTTGTGCATGCTAGGGTATCTCTGTCAGGTACCGGGTAAGCAGCCAGTTAGCGTGGCTCTTGTTTGCTGCTGCTCTGCAACTCCTGTTCTAATTTAACTGGCAATTCGACGCTCGAGGGTAATTAATTCGCTTTCGACATTTTGAGACATAACTGGGTTGTGCGTTTTCTCCTCTTACTCTCATAGCCACTCCTCGAACGGTTGCCTGTTCATGTGGCTGTTGTGTTATTTTCTATGCTGGGATTAAATGCAATCGACACTTTTGCACTTCATCAGAGCGCGCGCTGGCGACAATAAAAATCCTATGAAGCAACAATTACCACACGTTTGCTTGTGCACCATCAGTGGCAGCAGGATCCTAAGGGCTTCCTTCACCCAACTCCATGTTTATTTGGCGCTTGTCACTGCAGTTTATGTGGCATCTGTGTAGCTGAGCATGTGTTACTGTTATGTTTTTATATGTTAGGTGAGTGGATGTATCCTTTAGGTCGTCTCTATGTGTGTGTGTGTGTGTGTGTTGTATGTGGTTTGCGAAGGTGTTTAGTGTGGCTTAAGGGATCGCATTGATGAATTTTTATGATGCAAATGCGTTTCGTTTCTTTTTTCGTATGTGCATGAATGCAAGCTGTTTGTAATCTCAGTGGTGTGAAAAGGTTTTGTATGCTTTTTTTTTCTCTTATGGTTTCGTGGAGATTCTTATCAAATACAAGTGATGACGGAAATATGAATACATTTTTGCTTTACTTTCAGAAATGTTAAAGTAGAAATAAAAAGTACTTGACTGTGTAATGGTTCGAAAACCAGAGCATTTACTGACCCCTTGAAGTCAATGATTAATGACCGAGTTCCACATGACCTACGTAAATGTGACTAAGTGCCAAAGTTTCAATTTGCAAAAAACTATTTAACTTAATTGAGATTGTTTGCGCTATATTGAAATGTCAAGTTAAGAGCAATAAATAAGGAATTGAATGAAAGTTTACTTTTACTGTTAGTTAAAAAAATTTTTCGTTTGCATCGTATATGCACTAGTCAACAGCGAAAATAGAACATTTTGCAAACAAACGTTTTCTTAACTAATTTGGGTGTCACTAGCGTTGTTTGTGGAAATAGCCGTGAAAGTAAGTGAAAAGAGGGGAAATAAAAGGCCTCACCCGCTTCTATTTTTTTAATGCAACCGTATATATGTACATACATCAAAAAATATATGGTAAGTCGCACGCAAACCATCAGTAATTCATACGGAAACAATGGAACCATAAAACCAAAGCCCCGTTCCGGTAAACTCAAGTCTCTATCATTGAGGGAAGAAAGGAATATTTAAAAGCCATCAAGAAAAATCCTTGAATTTCTGCACCAAAAATAGCAGCTAATATTGAGAAAGCCCAAGGTTGAATGGTTCATCCTCAAACTGTAAGAAATGTCATTGATAATGCCGGTAAGAATGGACGAGTAGACCAAAATCATACATTTCGACAGTAAATAAGTATAAAAGTCTGCAATTTGCACAGGACTGGATTACAAAATCCGATAAATTTTGGTCATCTGTAGCATAAAAGATTTTGTCTCAATACATTGATTAACTGATTGATTGGTTGACTGATTGGTGATAGACTGACTAATCACCGAAAAGCCCAAGTGGCTGAACCTGGAGATGTGAAACTTTTTTCGTATACTCCGGTCTATGGTGTTAGACATCATTTAAGAAGCGATCAAAAGCTCCACCTTGTGCCACTCGAAAAAAAAAAAAAACTATGAAGTTTTTACTAAAAATGCAGTGGCTACGACCAATGTAGACCTGATTTCGTTAGAATTCAGAGATTTGGAAAGGAAACTATGGACGAGATAATTCGAAATGGCGGATCCAATTTGTCTGCCGAAACATGGTATATAATCGTTTTTGGGCTCTCTGGGTTCGAATTTTATGTCGTTCATGGTCAGAGGTTTTATGGGAAGGTACCGATAATGAGAAATGATGCCACCATAATATCTACATAATGACATAACTCCGTTTGTTATATACTGATTTCGAAGAAGTTTAGTGATTTGTAGAGAAGGCTGTGAACGTTTTTGACTTTAAAAATCGGCGGATCCAAAATGGCGGCAGAAATTTCTAAATTTCATTTAGCTTGAGGTTTCTTATTTCAAAATTTATAATAAGAGCCCACGAGAAGGACTATGAAGAATACGGAACAGCACACTGCCTCATCCACTATCACTTAAATGTAACCCGATGAACAAATTGGAAGTTTTCGGGAGGGTACTTCCACTACTGTTAGTACAAGTGCGAGCAACGCTGGGTTATAAAGCTAAGCTTAGAAAAAAATCCTATAAAAATACTATAAAAATTTGTCAATGGAATACAAATAATCACATAAATACAATTAAATACGAATTTTATTTAATTATTTTTCCTATTATTTAAATTATAACCTAAAAACTATAACCTAAAATTTAGAAATTTGAATTTTCTTGTAATTTAAATATTTGTGTTTGGCAAATCCAAACTAGGTTCGAAGAATATACAGCAAAAAATGTAATTATTTATAAACTAGTGTTAGTTTAGGACAAAATGTCTTTCCCTAGTTACGCCTTCTATTTACATTTAGTGCTTTCTTTCAAACGTTCTCGAACTATTTAGTAACTTTTCAATTAAAATATTTCCCTTTCCTACTAACGGCATAAGTATAATGAAAATTTCGGAAACTTTTGTGCCCACAACTTTTAGCCACTTTTCATATCAATTCTAATTAATTACCAAGGCAAGTCCGCCCTAGAGATCGCATTTGGCAAATGACATTTCGACCAATTGAAAATCAATTAACGACGACAGTTTTTCGGTGGCAAATCAATTTGGGCAGGATTAAATGCATTCATCAATTTGAAAATGTTGGGCGCCAACACCCAAAACACAGGGGGTGAAGTGAATGGTCGTTTGCCATTCAAATAGGACGAGAGGAAACCGATGTAAATAGCCTAAATAAGTGCGTATGTTTGTAATAAATGGGAAATGGTAGAAATACCAAAAAAGAACAAAAACAAAAACAATAAAAAAAAAAAATATAAATAAATAAATGAGAGAATGAATGAATGAAAAAAATTCCACCGGAAATCCTTGGGCAAATATATAGTAGTACGAGGCAGACGATAATAAATTAATTTATTGCGGAAATTATTCACGGGGAAAAAGTAAAAATAATCAATGTGCGAGCATAAAAGTGAAATCGAAGGAAATGTAATAAAAGCAAAAAAACAAAAGGAAAAAAAGAGGAGAAAGAAATATAAATTGACAACACTGGCCGTTGACGAACCACGCCCCACAAATAATGGCAATCAATTAAACATAAATCACACGTACCCAATTGAGTTGGTATTAGTGGGGCAAACAAGACAACTTGGCTGCAGTACGTCCAGCGAGTGTTTGCTTGGCGTAAATAAATGGCCACATTCAAAACAGTGAACAACACTGGCAACACTGCTACAAATAAGTAATTTCCCTCGTTTGCCTTTACGAATTGTTTCACATGTGTTCTTGTGCTTGTGTCTGAGTGTGTGTGTGTGTGTGCTGTGAATTACTGCGGCACAGCACAAGCGGCAATTACATTACGCCAGAGCATGGCTAAGAACTATACAAAAGCCAAATGTGTCCTGGCCGAAAAATATATTGTATCAGTAGTGCACAATTGGTGCAAGTGTAGCCCGTTGTTTGTATGTGTACTTGTATGGGTGAGTGAAAATGTGATTAAGAACAAGCAGCAAAGTGCGACCAGGTTGCGTTGTTAAACGCTTGATCGTAAGGAATGTATTGAATGATTTGTCTATAAACGTTTCACTGAAGTTGGGAACTGAAGAACATATGTGGCACTTAGACCACTCACTTTACTTTATCTATATTACACACAACACTTAACCAAGATAAAATCGCATCTTACTTGATCGCTGAAATGCATTCATTTGTTAAAGGCCAGTAATGCGCCCTTTGAAATGTGTTTGTGTATTCAAGAACACACACACACACGCATACACGCATACACTAAAACCTTATGCCTTATGTGAGCATTTGCGTGTGCCTATGACAAAAGGCAATTGTCCTAGTACATGTTTCGAATGTGTTGTAGGCTGCTGTCTGCATGGTACTCAAACGCAGCTGCGTTCCAACAGACAATTGCCGCATGTGAAACATGAAACTTTTTTTTCTGTATATTTTAGCTACATTTTAGCTGATTTTAATTTCGCTTAATTACAACGAAGGCCCATAAAGCACAGTCGGAAAAAAATGGCATAACATAAAACCCTTTCTGGTCAAGTTTTTCTACCACAGAGCAACTTCACTAAGCTGAGCACTTAAAGTGGCAGTGAAGTGGCCCGCATTAATTTGGTACACATACATAGTTAAACACACACACGCACACAAATACGCAAACTGAGTTAAGACATTTGGCTTGGCAAAACAAAAGGAAATAACAGAAAAGATTGGAATTCCTTTTAACCCGCTCGCCTGTGTGCTTTGTAATTGGAGCATAAGTGAAGCATACTTTTGTGTGTCTTTCCAGTTGCTGTTGTTGTTGTTTTTTAGAGCACTGCTTTCGCATGGCTTTTGTTCTTGTTCTTCTTCTTCTACTAGTGCTTCTTATTGTTGTTGCTTAAATTGTTCTTGTTTCGGTTTTAGTAAGTCGTCATTGCTCCACTTCACTTCACTGCTGCTGGTCATAAATTCACACACACACACACACACACAATCACAAGCACACAGCGTGTGTTACGCTCCAATTTATTGTAATGATTATTTCCTTCATTTCATTTCTTTTCGGTTTGTTTTATTTTTCTTTTCGTTTAAAATTATAACGAAACTATGTGATTTCCTATTAAGACCGGAAGTTGTGCTAATTTCCGACTGTAATAGATGACTTGTCTTAGTAGCCGCTACTGTGTTGCCATATCATTTGTATTTATATGGTAATAATGTTGTTTAAGTATACAAAGAAAATGTATGTATAAAATAAATGCAAATGCAACGCAACTCAGTAGTTTGAAGGACCTTTAATAACTTGTATAAAATGCTAACTGAAAATACCAAACTGCACACAATTGTTTTTGCAATTCATGCTGCCAGCACGCATCACTTTTTATAATGTTTTTTTTAACTGCAGTGGTTATATTTTCATTTGTTTTTTCTTCCTGCAATTGCTACCATTTGTGGTTTAACTCTAATACGTTGACTTTTTATTACTATTTGCTTGTTCTCATAAAACACGCACCTCAAGTAAAGTATTCGTAGAGCTAGGGAATTTTCATTTATATATAAATAACACAAAATATTATAGTCAATGAAGAAATGACACAGAATGACAAAAAACAACTTGACAGTAGGGAATTTTTGTAAATGGCCCCTTGTAATTTTCCTCCTCACAGCTATTCACTTGATCAGCCTCTATTATCCCAACTTTTTTCTCTGACTGTAATTCTAATTTATACTTTCGTAGTTTTTATTTCTCCATCTTCCATTGCCACACAGAGGTCGGCAGTCGCCAGCACTTGCTGTGGCAAAAAGAAAAAAGAGTGCTTCCGCAAAAAACGCGTTGGTGGGAATATTTTATGTTTTTCTCATAATATTTATTATACACTATTTACTTATTTTTTTACAACTTTTTTATTATTTGCAGTTTCAGTTCTAATGGTTCCAGCGTTGAGTTGAGTTTGTGAAAATCAAGTAATACATTTGAAAAAAAATATGAGGAAGGTTTTCAAATCACAGATGTTAAAAGGTACAGTGAAATTTCTCTGTACGGGCAGTCTTATAACCTGACAGCTTCAATAACCGGACAAATTTCTGGGACACTACAAGTTTTCCATACAAATATCATTCCAATAATTTATGATCACTTGGATGCAAATCAAACCATTTTTTTTAAATACACCCCCACCCCGCCATAAACGCAGATTTCCAATATCCGGACAAAAACATTACGGAGGTGCGTGTCCGGTTATGAGGGATTTCACTATATATGAGGAAATGCTTTTATCTAAAGTATCTCAAATTCATCTCTTCTAAAAAGCCTGAACTTGTATATGATCCATCACACTTCAATTTCGATATGCACGTTTTTGAAAACAAATTTTGGAATCAATACATATTTTCGACATAAGTCAAGTTTATTTAAGTGGATAACGCAATGGTAAATTATGAAATTAGAAAAAAAATCTGTAGCACGACAGGACTCCATAAAAAATCGACCATGAAAAATCGCCCGCAAAAAAAAATTAAAAATCGCCCAACGAAAATTCGACAAAAATAAATAGAATAGCTCACAAAAAAGTGGTTAAATTCAGAAATTAAGAATGACCCACATAAGTGGGTATAATATTATGCCCTAAAACTATTACAAACATGCTAGAACAGCACACATCCTTGTGAACTTTTAAAAATTTAAACAAAAAATCCAACTATTTTTAAACTTTGTATTCAATTCTTAGACAGAAGGTAATTGAATGCAGAAGTACTGCTGGCAGCGTAGCCGGTAATAGACATACTGATTTTATTCCTTTTGCTCCGACCGAAGGCCGGTTACACAGATAGGACTGCAGAAGTACGGTTGACTGCGAAGTCGGTATTTCCATGTTTATTCCAATTAATTTTCAGGATTTATAAAGAATGTATTTTAAAATATAATGCGATTTTTATCAGCACCCTAAGTATGTCTAACGTTGGCTACGCTGTCAACAGTACTTCTGTTTTCAAGTACCTTTTTTTTTGTTATTTTTATTTTAAGTTTCACTTTAGCTTGAAACCGACTATACATACGTAATCAAAAGAAACAAAGTATTCGCGTTTGAACTTATGCCAAAAATGTAACCATTCGGGATTTTCTCTAAAAAAGAAATCGCGAAAATGTCCATTCGGGCTAATGGAATTCGGGATGTATTTTGTGAAATCATTCAAAAATATATTCACCACATTGTTTTCTCCATGGCCGATTTCACGGTGAATAATTTGAGAGTTCTCATTATAATTCCACATAAATATTTATCAGGAAAGGAATTGATAGATTTTTCTATATTTTTTTTAATATAACTAATAATGTTACTCATACGCACCGGTGGCCAGTAATTATATTATACCAAAACCTTTTTTCTTCTGAGAATCCAAATATGAAAAAAAATAATTCTTCTGGTTATGTCCGTGAGGCATGAGGGACTCAAATTAACGATAACGATGGACTGCCATGACTTTGACTACACACCATATTTTTACGGATTCTCGTATCTCTTTCACTAAAATTCTTCGCCACGTTGTCATTGGGTTCCCACTCTTTCTCCAGCCTTGGAAATTAAAGTCTAAGGCATACCGGCATATTTCTGTCAGAGTTTTGCTTCACAATTATGCGGACGGTGTTAAATTAGTTATTGTACGATCGAGTTGCTTACGGCATGCTCTGTCGAATTTTTCGTTTGGGAAACCTAGGATATAATTTGTTATGGATCAAAAACCTTTCCTTTGGCAAACCAAAAGTGACTTCGATACAATTTTTGTAGTTTCTTTTTGCATAAGATGAAAAAAATGTTGCGTGATCATCAATTAAAATTAATGCCCACCTTTGTTCACGTTAATTGCATACACAACTTGTGCATTAAAGTCGCTCCTCGCATGTTAATTGGATTTCCCAAACCTTACAACGGACTTTCCGAAAAGTTTCATCAGCTCAGGCAACGAAATAGAACCAAAAAAAAAAAACACCGACAAGCTCCCCGATTAATTCATAATTTTCGAGGTATAAAATTAAAATGTGAAATTAAAAAAAAAGAAAGGAAAAACAAATAATACTGCCAAGTTGTGAGAGGCGAGAAGGAAATTAGCGCCACCAAAAGGCGGGCAAATTAAAAATAAATAAAGAGCACAACAACAACAATAACAATGGCAGCAGCAAAAACCAACAACGCGAACGCATAAAGGTGTTGAAATTAATATTACAACATGCAGCAGCACATGCTGCTTATTGTGGATGTTTGTTGCTGCTGGTGTTGTTGTTGTTATAGTTGTTACTGGTAGTTGCATACACCCAAAGGTATAATTTCAATTTCAACACTTTACCAACCCGCAGTTGCACCATTAAGAGCAGCGCCACTGCACCGCAAAATGCTGCACAATTGCTGATGTTGGTATTGGTTGTTGGTTGGCTGCTGCTGCTCCCCATTCCTCGTCCCGTTGATTATAGGAGTTGTATTTTTTTCGGTGCTACAAGTCGTAGTGAAAAGCATAAAACTTTTATGGAAACTACCTTACTTTGCAGCTTTATTGTTTGAGTTGAGTTGCTATTGCTGCTGTTCGTTACTGCAACGCTGGCAGTCATGTTTGAGCAATGCAAAATTGTTTTCTTTTGGCAAAACTCATGAACCAAACCCAGCCAGCCACCATCGTCAAACATGAAGCGTTCCCAATCATTTCGGTTTCTTTCTTCTTTTTTTTTTTATTTTAATTTAATTTCCCCCGCAGCAGTAACAACAACAACAATAACAACAACAACCATGGCAGTATACATGTATTTGTTGCAACTCTGTGCAAGAATTGCATGTACTCTAGCAATGATGATGATGATGGCGCTGGCATTGCCACATCACATCGGTAAGAGCGCTCACCCCAGTCTGAAAATCCGGGTTAAAGCGCATTCAGTGCGGTTCGGTCGCAGGTGTTGCCACTTTCCTTTTAATATTTCCTTTGTTTTTTTGTTGCTTTTTTGTTTTTTTTTTGTTTTTGTTTGTTTGTTTGTAAGTAGAGTGCATTTCTTTATCGTCGTCATCTTGCCGGAAATCACTTTTTGTACGCGGTGTGTTGCGAAAACTAGTGAAATCGCTGTGTTAGATGTGCGGTGGTGTGTTGCCACTGTTAATGCGGATATATTAAGCTTGTTTTTGAAGTATGTATTTCGCCGCTGGAAACAGTTGCTTCATTGTATTTTTTGTTTTTGGTTGGTTTTTATTCTTTGCTTTTGATTTCGTTTTATTTTTAAAAGATTTAGTGCGGCGATAAAGTTACACTCAACTGCTTTTAGCGGGTTAATACCCCCATCGGCGTTTGGGCAAAAACTTTATACTTTTATTTTACATTTTACTACGGTAAATGTAATATTTATCTTTTCGAGGTGCCATGGGGGGAAAGCTTGTTTGGGTAGCACGTGTGTGTGCTACTTTGTTGAAGTTTAAAATAAATTCGAAATTAGTTTTGAAGTGAAATAGTTTTTATCCTCCATGCATATGGAGTTCTCTCATTACGTTTGCCGAACAGGTGCCATCAACAATCACAACGGTACTATTAAATATAAACAGTTAAAATAGTTAGATTAAAAGCACATATAAAGTGAGTTTGTTGTGTTTAATAGCCAGCGGGAAGTTAAGAACAACTTCACGGTTTAGATATTTTAGAAATTTACGCAGAGAAAGAATATGATTGGAGCATGATCGCAGAGATCGTACCTTGTTTGCTATAATAATATTATGATTGGGGTGACAAAGCGAATGATTTCAGAGAATATAAAATGATACAGGCAATAGTGTAATATGATTCGATAATGAATGATAAAGTTTACGTATTTTGAAGATGGTTTAATCATAACATGATTCCATTGAAATATGATTCTGACAACCATGTTTATTCTCTGTGTGAATAAAAAAAGCGATGAAATGTATGGAACGTCAGTACTTTTATCGCTCTTTTCCCCTGAGCATGTCATATATAGAAGAGACGTGTATGTTTGCGACCAGTACTGCACAGATTCTCACCAACATTTATATATGTGTTCTATGGGTCAAGAGTCGTGTTCTAGAATAGGTTTTGACAAGCCCACTTTTACCACCCACAAGTTAGAAAAACTGTTTCTCTGACATTTTTGCAGACTATTTTCTTATAGCAAATACCTTGGCTGGCGAATTGTTTGCGCACAGGTGGCATTACAAACAGTGTTACCATATCTGTGAATTTTTCTCCTACTTTGGTGAAATTTTTTCTTTTTGGTTTAAGGGAGAACAATTGTTTATGTGATGAGTTTAACAATGCAACAATAAAAGTTTTTTAGTCCCAGCAAAGCGGGTCGGGCCCAGCTAGTATCTCATAGAAAGGAAAATAAAGTTTTTTACTGATTAGAGATGTAAAGCTACTGACTACTTTGACCGAATTCGACTTCAAATTGACTGTTTTTGAAGATTTTTGACGAAAATTACTGACAGTCGAAACGTCATTTCACATCTCTAGTTGTGATAGATGAAATGCATGTCTTAGAAACTGGGTTTAATTTTGTATGAAACGAAGAAATATTCCAAGAAAGACATATGTGTAACCAGTGGTGTCCTGAAATTAATAAAAGCATTCCTATATCAAGAAACCACTGAATCATTATGAGTAATTGTCCATATTACACTCTTTAGTATGTCTCCCACAACTCTTCTCATAATGTACAAAGTGTTCAACTGCTCAGTTCGAACTAAGGGTGCAGTGACCTCAGCTACACACATGAATATGAACCAACCGTCTTCATCCTGACAAAAGCCACTAATAAGAAACTTCAAATACAAAAAAAAGGCCGTTAAACTGTAGCCACCCATCGGCATTGGCAAGCAACTGAAATTCATGTTTGGTTTAAGTAGCTGATTTTTTGTCATACGACCCAAAATGTCATTAACCTGACAGAGCGCGAATGACGCCTACTGTCCTTGTCATAAAATAATGAATTACACAGAAACATCTACCACACATACATACATACACCGAATGCATACGTACGCGAATATATAATGAACTTGTGAAGCAACCAAAGAAATCAATCTTTTGCTCCGGCAAGTGTCTGTGTGTGAGTGTGTGTGTGTGCGCATGAGAGAGTATGTGATTTATGACCTAAATTTGTAACCATTTCATGGAGAAGCAACAAAATAGTAATTACTGAGGCTGTCAAAGGATATGTTGTGAATTTTTAATTAAAATTTGGTTAATTTTCTAATTTAATGGCAAACTATAAAATTGTGTTAGTTTAAAGCCATTTGAACCTCGTTACGGCGTAACCCTTTTCGGGCCCACTTTCAAGGCTGTCTCTTTACGTTCGGACGGTACTTTTGCCTGAATGCCCGCAACAAACCCTGTCGTCACAGTTCTTTAGGTCAATCACTGCTGAATGATAATACAACGTGTTGTTCTACTTTGTCGTTCGGCTCTCAATTCAATGCATACAGTCCACAATCACGTAGAAAAGAGCGAAAGCTCTTCCCGGTCTAGTCTCACTTATCGATTTAACTGGGAAGTGGAACTTATTTTCAAATTATAGAGAAAATTCCAAAAGTCTATATTTCCAATGGCTGGCGTAACAGTGCGCAGAATCCGCACATGTGGAATGTAAGTAAGTACGAGTACGCGTGGAACATAGTGAAAAATGAAACACTCAAAATCATAACGCGGAAAATTCCAACACATAAAATATAGTTGCGTGCTAATTTGTAAACGAAATATGAAAAAAACTAAATATTAATTTGCATTCCACATACGTTCCACATTAACACAATCAGTGGTTTTGAGTGTATAAAGTGAGGTTACTTATGTACTTGAAATATTTGTTAGTTTTTACATTCCACATGGGTTCCACTTTCCGAAGAATTTTTTTGCTATTCTAAACATTTTACTTACGTTCCACATATATTCCACGTCGGCACTCTTCTTATACTATTCCTCAAAATATACACTCCCATTTTCCACAGCTGGTTCTGCTCGAATTTTTGCGAACACCCCACCTTTTCCTGTTCCGCTTTGTGGAACTAGCATCTCCTTGTCGCCGTTTATCCACACAAGTATTAAAACAAGCAAACCACCAGAGCCTCAAGTACCTCGAACGTCCTTGTGGTATGCGTTTTAATGAATCACTTTGCTTTTACTTTAGCAGCCATTAATTAACATAATTAGCCATTTTCGACGCCTCGTTCGTGGGCCGAAATCAAAGCCACAACCGGGGAACAAGTGCCAATTCCTTTAATACCCAATTTATCGTAAGGTTTTTTGTTTATTTTTTCTGGTTTGCCCAATGACATGTTCCCGCCTGATTCGACACATGTTCGCTTGATTGACGGGCCGCCGCTTGGTGTTTGTGTGCCACGCTTATGCTTGGGCGAGGTCGCGTGTTCAATTCCGTGTGTCTTTCAACATTTTGCTGTACTTGTGTAATACGGTACTTGTTGTAGTCCTCCCTGACCTGGCTGCCATAATTTATACTTTTTCCTCTTCATATCATTAATGTGCCTGAAGAAATCAACCGTGCCAACTCGCTCCGACATTCCCGATGCTACGCTGAAAACGGTGAGCGGTTACTGGCGTGGCTGCTGTTCTTATCGTCTCTGTTGCTGTTGCTGTTGTTATTATTGTTTGACTGCCCCTTTTTAGTGGTGCTGTTTGCTCGCCCCCAGCCCGTGTACTCCGTGAAAGCCTGCGGATGTTAATTGCAATGTTTGTCATTTGCTTGTCAATTTGCATTTAAATTACAAAATTTAAACGGTTTTGTTTATGGCGCTGACGTATGGCATTTATTTGACTCATTCGCCCGCCGCCAACTTCACTGAGCATTGCCAGTATTTCCTGGTCGAGGTTAATCAGTTGGGCGTGTGCGTGGTTGCTTGTTTGATGACTTAACCCAGCTTTTGTTTTCTCAGCGTCCCACGCAACAGAGTAAACGTACGCGTACATTTCCATTTCCCCTTACACACGCTCGTTATAAGTTCAAAAGTCATTTGGGCTAATTTTGTAGCAAATTGCTATAGTTGGTTTTTCGGTAAATTTATGGAGTTTCATTGCGAGTGGCTGTGTCAAATGTGCGTGACCTCGAACTTTGCTGCGGTAACTCGTTTAATAAATATGAGAGTGTAAACGGAAGTAATATTTCTCAGCTAGTTTGGTATAATGATAGAGTGAGGATGGCTTAAAGTTCCTCTCTATTAAATATTAAAAATTTTGATTCGGAATACAATACATAGTGCAATTTTTATTCAGCACTCTCCATTTCGCCCCTAATGCAAACTAGTAAGGGAGTTATCTTCTATACATATATATATCTAACTATACGTTCTTAGACCATTTTTCGGAATATTTTTCGATATTTAATCGAAAATTTCTCTATGGTTTATCGTTATTTTTTCGACATTTTATCGATTATTTTTCGATATTTTATTAATAATTTTTCGATATCTAATCGATATTTTTTTCCATAATTATCGAAAAGTCATCGACATTTTATCGATAATTTTTCGATATTTTATTGACCATTTTTCGATATTTAATCGATATTTTTATCCATAATTATCGAAAAGTTTTCGACATTTTATCGATAATTTTACCGATATTTTATTGATAATTTTTCTATTTTGAATCGATAATTTTTCCATTTTTAATCGACATTTTATCAAAAATTTTTTAACATTTATCGATATTTTCCATTTTAACTTCATTCCCGATCTCAAAATTTTGTCCCAATTCCATTTCGTTCCCGACATTATTTCCAATCAAATACAAGAAACGACGTCCAAATCGGTTAAGAATATCTGAAGGTGAAGTAAAATAAAGAAATTTTGTGTGGGACGTAGATCTGGTTCGAGATCAACTCGATTACTTTTCCTTGATTTGAAGTCCAATGATCATTAAAACGTGTTGATTAACATATATTTTAAGAGATCATATTAATTCAGACATGATATGCCATTTATGGCATCGTGTTATACATGGCGTATGAGTGATTTTCAATAGAAAAAAAATAGAATTTAAGAGAATGCAAAATATTTAATCTAGGAAAACTAATAATGGGCGATTGTTTATACTCAGCCCCACTATCAGAATATTGATTGGCAATAACTACAAACTTAAAATAACACAGAGTGTTGTGGTAACACTTTTGGCATATATGAGATATTCGCTGCCGCTGTAGTCTAACATGTTCCCTTTCCTCAGAATTTCAAAAAGTAATCTAATTAAATGCATTCACTAAATAAATACCCTTCAACTAAACGAAAACAAATTAGACTTGATTAAGTTACCTTGCCAAACACAAAATTAATAAAATAAATTCAAAGAAACTAAATATAATTCAGCTAAGCGACGCCATATTGCGGACTTCTCCTGCCCAAAATGAAAAGAAAAACGAAGGCATTTGTCAAAACTTCAAAAATTCGAATGTTGTAATAACAGGACGTTAATTTGTTGCCAAAGTAGCGTCGGCGTCGGCGTCGACGACGGCTCCCATGACGATCACAATGCCAAATTCGTTATAATTAACTTGAAAATATTTTAGCAAAACTTTATGGGCGGGAAAAAAAAATAAAATAAGAAGAAGAGGAAAGTATAAAACGAGTAAGTGGCAGGAACTTCCGCTACCAGCCTAGAATTCCCACAAATTCCAAACAACTTATTTTCAAGTCAATTAAGCGCATAAATTAAGCCCAACAACTTAAGTGAATGAAATGAAACGAATAAAATGTGAAATTGGAACTTTTCATTAATTTCATATTTTGCAGCCAAATTGCAAGTGGGTATGATTCCAAGAATCCACAGCCCAGCCACTAGCGACTATGAAATTATAGTTGGTATACTTACTTACATTCTGCCACGCAACTTCTCCTACTGATGGAGGGAAAGTGCCTTTTCGCCGTTCATTAGTCACAAAATTACTCTTACGACTGGCGAATGGTATTATTAAATGGTATTCTTCAAAAAATACCTCGAGCAGCTGCGACTGAAATGTGGGCGAATACAATCGCAAGGAGGGGGGAAGGGGGTGGATGTGCTTAAACTTGGACTACAGCCATGTTATTAAGCACATTTACCCACAAGCAACGAGACGAGTGGCGGTGGCGGGCAGCGGTGACTGCAAGAGGCGCCCGTGTAATAAAACATGGAAATATGCCAAGAAAAACATGAAAAGGAAATCCCTCATAGCCTTCCAACGCTACTACACTTAACTACAAGAAGTGGCGTATGATTTGCTACAACAACTTGTACTTTTTATTGTTGTCAACTGTTTGTTATTTGCTGTGTGTGTGTGTGTGTGTTTGTGTAGATGGTTGCCATTTTGCCTGCTCATAGTTGCTTGTTGACAAAATAATCACATTGACATCGAGTGCGGAAATTCAATCAAGCGTCAAAGTTCTGGCAAAGTGGTTTAACATTATCACAAGCTTAGACAATTTAGTAGCGGTTCAGGCAAAGTGGGCTATCAACTAGGAAATTTGTTGCGTTGTGTTGTTTAATGAGCCACAAGTTGGGAGAGTATTAAGCATGGTATAATAGAAATTAAGCTAATCCAAATATGGAAATTATTTTAAATTCCCACCTAAACCAAGTGATTAGGAAAACTTTACCTTACTCCAGCTGCTCGGTATCACAATGGAAGTTTATGGTGAACCCTATGTTTATGATCGAATTATCGCAAAGACACTTTAGGAATAATTATCCCAGTAAGGCCCTTGCGTGACGAGACAGCGCTGGATTGAATCAAAGCATATGCTCTACTGTCTGCTCTTCTTCCTCCTCTACGAAAGTTGTTAGCGACACCCAGTTGCGCAGCATTACATATAATCAAACAATGTTAGTTCATCAGCTTTGCAATTTACTAAAATGTCTCCAAAATTGTAAAATTCAATAAAATTCTTCACTGGAACCTTTAGTCGTTTGTTGGAAATCTCTTCAAAATGTTATTTTATTACCGCTACAAATAGTTGAAATATTTTCTTGTTGTAGATCAAGTAAACAATTTTTGTTATTTTTTATACCCTGCACTCAAGCGTCCAAGGGTATATTGATATTGTCACATCCCTTGTAACGACAAAAGGAAACGTGTAGGTATAGAAAATATTCTTGATCAGAGTCAACTCCTGAGTAAATCTACCGATGTTCGTCCGTTCGTTGTTTTAATGTAATTGACTGGAAATAACATCGCGAACGGAATGGGAACGAAACCAGAACAATATGAGAATATACCAGAATACAAAATGGAAATGGAACAAAATTGGAAATGAAAAAGGAATGAAGTGAAAATAGAAATGAAAATAGAAACTATCATAAAATTGTCGTAAAATGATTGTAAAGTTACCAACAAATTACCGCGAAGGTAATCGAAGAAAAGAAAAAATAGTTAAGCTAAGTTCCCACGATTGGTTGGTGTATCGGCCTCTTTGGTTTGTTGGTAAGTGTAGATTATAATCTGTTCATACGATTTTTTGAAATTACGTATAATTTTGGAAGCATTGGAGCAATTGTGGGACCTTGGCTTTCCACATTCAGGGGCATCTTACTTACTGTCCACGATAGTCCCATGATACATAACGACGTCAAGCCCGACAATGTCCTGCTCAATCGGTGTCTTCATTCATACAGAAAATTTCGGTTGCGCACCTTCTCAGCGTTCTCACTCCTATAGGACTAAATATTCTACTCTCGCGTGGATTTTAAAATTTCTACTTCTCTACTCCGGTAGTAAATTTTCTACTACCCTCAAGGGTATTTTCTACTACTATGATAAGATATATACTCCTCAAAATTTGATGAGAGTTTCATACGATGCAAAACTATTACTCTTTCTACAAATCTACTACCCTGACAGAAATTTCTATTACTCTCGTAGAATTTTTACTACTCTACGCAGGAAATCATATCTACTCCCCTTTCTTTAAATGTACTCCCCTGATTCGATTATCAACTATTTTCCTCGTGACAAAAAGTGAGAACCTCAGATATCATTTTGCTGTCAAAATTTTTAAATAAAACAACTAAAAGCTTCTGTTTTGAATAAATTTAAATGCAAGTTTTCCAATAAATACAAAAATTCGTACAATTCAATTCTAATATCTAATATCTTGCGGAACAATTCATATCCCTAAAATGAATCTGAAAAAATCCAAATTCTTTAAACGCATTCAAGAACTACGCCGCACTTCAAATATTAAATCCCGACAGGAGAAACATCGAATTGATGATCAACTGGAAAATGCTCTTTGCGAGCAAGGTGCCAGTGGTGTGAGAGAGGTGAAGAGACTTCAACACGAAGAGCTTGCCGACGAGAATGTGGACAGTATAGTCATCGGTGATGGTGCCGAAGGGAATACTTTGATTCAATTGAATAATGTTTGCTTTCGTTTGAAGTTCAACAATTCGAAGCTTTTGCACAATGAAGAGGATGACCCGATAGCGTGAGAAGGAACCGCTCAATTTTTTAACCCCTTTTTTACTATCTTTTGATATTTGTTTTTGCAGTAAAAATGGCAGCATTTGTGTCTCTCTCTCACGGTACACTATGATTGGAAAAGTATCCAAATCACTTGGTTTCAAGCTGGTCAAGGAAACGAAGCCTTGGAATATTTTGTGGACCGACTCATTGCCCGGCGTGGAACTGTACAAGAAAATGAAACGCTTTCAGCAGATCAATCACTTCCCGGGCATGATCGAGATATGCCGCAAGGACTTGCTGTCGCGCAATTTGAATCGCATGTTGAAATTGTTTCCGCGCGACTATAAGATCTTTCCGAAAACGTGGATATTTCCAGCGGAGTAAGTGAAGCATTTCAGTTTATCTTCTGTATATTTATTCAATATTTTTTTCTAGCTATGGCGATGCCTTGATTTATGCCGGAAATAATTGCCGAGCAACGCCGCCACGCACTTTCATTATAAAACCCGATGCCGGTGCCCAGGGTCGTGGTATTTGGCTGACGAATGATTTGAAGGCAATTAATCCCACGGAACGCATGATTTGTCAGACTTACATACATAGGGTGGGGGCGAAGAGATTTTTGAAGAAGACTGCAAACATGTTATACAATCAAATGTTTTTATCCCATCTTCTTCCCTTAGCCCCTTCTAATAGATGGCTACAAATTCGATTTGCGTGTCTACACTCTAATCACTTCGGTGGATCCTTTGCGCATATTCGTCTACAATGAGGGCTTGGCACGCTTTGCTACCAACAAATATGTTGAGCCAACCACCGATAACCGTGCCGATCTCTTCATGCACTTGACCAACTATGCGGTGAACAAGCGCAGCTCACAGTACGACATTTGCGATAATGATGACGGCGGCAGCAAGCGAACGTTCAGTGCGATCAACAATTGGCTGCAGCAACGCAATTATGATGTTGTGGAATTTTGGCACAAGATCGATGATATTATCATCAAGACGGTGCTCAGTGCGTGGCCAGTGTTGAGGCATAACTACCATGCATGCTTTCGGGGTCACGATAAGATTCAGGCCTGCTTCGAAATACTGGGTTTCGATATTTTGGTTGACTCGAAAATGAAACCGTACATCTTGGAAGTGAATCATTCGCCCAGTTTTCACACCAATGAATTGGTTGACCGGCAAGTGAAGAAGGCACTCATACGTGATACGCTTCGATTGGTCAGACTGGCCGATAAGAAGGAGATTATACGAGAAGACAGATGTCGGGTGAAACAGAGATTGCTGAAGATGAAGCAGGGCGATGTGTGAGATTTAAGGGGGAAAGGGGGAGGTGGGACGTAGCCAAAAAGGAGACAGTAAATGACTAGAAAAAAAACATATAAATAAAATTCCATACATGTCCCCTTTGAGCTACCTCCATTAATTTTGTTTTTTACAGATCCATTCTATATTCTCCCACAACTCACTACCCACAGATCTACCGATGCCAATCCACCCGAAGAATATACGCTCAGTCTCTTGGCCCAGCAGGTTGGTTGGGAGGAAAGCCACCTGGGTGACTTTCGTCGCATAATGCCACCGCATGAGCCAGCCAAGTGTACCTACTATGGGCAATTTTTCGCTCTACAAAATCAAGCCTCGATCTATGAGACGACAAAGGCCAGTAAAAAACGCGAAGAAGTGGCCAAAAAGATGCGCCTGGAAATCGAAGAGAAGCGCATCAGACAGAAGGAGTTAAATGAGGGGCAAGTCATTTCTGGGCAATCCACCGTTGGATTTATGATAATTTTACTTTGTTTTTCTTTGAATGTTTAGTGCTTGCATGGGACGCTTGAAATTTGAGGATCGTAAAAGACATAGGGCCAACCTGCCACGCTCAGTTGTCGAACGTCAACGCTTGCTCAAATCCAAGGCACAAGAACATTGGACGCCCGGTTTCATTTCAGAAGCTGAGGTACGGCTAAGGAGCAGTTGGCTGCAAATGCGCACGGACTTGTTGAGCAACATGAAGATTGCACAAATTGTAAGATGAGTCGGACAGAAGGAAGTCCTTTCGCTCATGATTGCTTTTTTTTCAGATTTACCTGATCTTATATAATTCTGCTGGCCTGACCAATTCGGATATTTTAAATTATCCGGAACTGTATGAAAGTCTACAAAATGGTCGCGATATTTTGAATGTAGAGTAGAGAATATGGAAGTAAATGTTTGGTGTATATGTTGTCTTCTTGAAATGTACGTATATTTTACCATAAAATTATCTCAAATCCTGGAATCCTCCAAGAAGGTATCGTTTTCCCATTCGCAGGGTATTTTAGTTTCGTTCTGACCGAAGATAATTCTCTTACTTCGGTTTTTTTGTTTTTGTTGTACATTCCTCTTAGGACAAACTTACCATTTGCCAAGCACATTCAGTCATTCATTCATTCATTCAACTTGGAATGCCAAGTTTTTAAGTTTCGCCCACAACATTTAAATTGCGCATTGAAAAGAAATTAAAAAGTTTTATGAAAATGCAAAATACAAATTCCCCAAGAAATAACTTTGACACTTTGGAAGCCACAACAGCAGCAGCCGCAACAACAAAAACAACAAGGTGAATAATACAAAAAAAAAATAAAAAGGAAACCGAAGAAGACGAAGAAGAAAAGGAAATAATTCCTGAACTTGAATTTGACAAAGTTAGTAAAGAAATTTTTGGGGTACAAAAAGAAACCACCTAACGACGAATGAATGGAAGCCCAAAACTTTGACAGATTTCAAATCATAACACAAAAAAACGTAAATAACGACTGTGAATATAACGAAAGAATACGAAAAAGGTAAAATGAAACATAAAATGGAATAAAGAATATAAAATAACCTACCTTTGTGTGTGTGTTTTTTTTTTGCCAAAGTTTTCTCAAGATTTGGAGAAAATTGTGAAACTAACAAGACCGGAAGTGAAACTGGCAAACGCTAAAGTAGAATCATTGACGAATTTCAATTGTTGAGATACGTACAGTCAATTACGTGCAAGTAGTAGTTGTTACAATATTATGGCTGCAACAACGTACAGGGCAATAAATCTATAAATCTAAGTTTTCCCGACCGTTTGGGTTCTAAAATATCTACAATATCAATTGTATGTTTTGTTTTAATGTACAAATCAATTTGTGATATAAAGGAAAACGAACATAAATTGGTGTCACGTCAATTCTACGTTTTCCATATCAAAATTACATTCTTTCTTATCAAATTTTTTTTCGTTTACATTAATTCTACACTTGCTTATAACTTTATGATATGGAAAATATCCAAATTATGTTGGTGTTCAAAGTAGGTTTTATAACAACCCACGTTTCTTTCAATGAAAGCTTTTTCGTAGTTGAAAACTCTTAAGGATATCGCTCCACCCTACTATGCACAGTGGCAAGTTCTTAAAAAAATGGAAACTTATTACACTTATACTTAGTTTCTTTTAGGACTACATTGTTAATGGTTTTGACAAACGTTTTTTTTTTTTGTTTATTGGTTGTATTTTAAACTGACCGAAAGGGTCACAACAAATTTTTTGTAGCAAATTCCCATTTACCCAAAATGTTCTCTTTCAAACAATGTTTTTGAATTGGCAAAATGTTGTCTTAACACTTTTCTTGTTTGTAAGTGCATACGCCCTCGAACAGGTGTTTTCCATTGTTGCCGGAAGGATGGCACGGACTATACACACACATACACGAGTGTGAATAACAGTACACCAAGTCATTTTTTTATTTTTTATGTGTCCATTATTCTTTGTGTTTTCTGTTTATTAGGGTCATTGTACTTTGATTTCACAATTTCATTTGAATCGCCTACTAGCCCGCCACCCAGCTAGCTTGCTAATATTTCCCTTTACTTGACCCTTTTCTTTACTTTTTTTTTTTACTTTGACCTTATTGATGTGAAAATGTTTCGCAAAGGTTGCAAATAAAGTGGAAATATCCTCGGGTGTTATCAATTAGGCTCTCGAATTCGACAATATGTTTTCACAATTTTCGCTTTTCCCTTTTGTTTTCTTTGTATGCCATGCAGTTAACAACGGCTCGTAAACTTGGCGAACATGTTGCCAACAGCTATTGTGTATTTGTTAATGGAGGGTGTTTTTTTTATATAAAATACACAAGTGTATCGTTTAACAGTTCTCAGAAATTGTATTTCTTCGGAATCAAAAATGTTATGGCCACACGGAACACTTTGATTTATTTTTAAATCAACAAATCACTTGAGAATACAAATGGTGAGGCAGGATTTGCATTATTTGCAATAAATTCAATTTATAAAATATTATTTAATTCATTTTCGTGTTCATTCAGAGTTCATTTGATTCACCGAAGGGCCACAAAAAACTCAAATCCATGCGACTTATTTGCACATAAAATATAAAAATTAGGTAAATAAAATGGAATAGACGAAAAAACCAACGGAATGCAATGATGCATATGAGAACGTAAAAAAAAAACATAAAACGAAGCCCAGATAGTACAGCGCAAAAGTCAAGAACGAACCACTGGCGGAACACAGTCGAGGTAGGTAGTCGCTGACTGAGGGTAAAAGCCCTCAAAGTATTCGCGCGAATTTCATCACATTTGAATGGAAAACGCCAATAAAAAAACACAGAATGCGCCAGGACATCACATAAAGCTTTTTTATTTTGTTTTCTTAAGTTTTCCTCCAAAGTGTTGAATGCAAATTAAATCCTTTATTTAAGCTACTATAAAGGACATTCATTTATTTTATTTTTCAAGTAATTCAAAGGAAGAAAACATCAAACATAAAAAAATTCTTATTTTTTCCGTTTTATTTTATGTAATTTGCGACATTCCACAGAAAAAAAAGCCCAACTTAAAGAAATTGTTTGCAAATTTGTGTTAAATTAAATTAAGTGTTTTTTTTTACTTTTTGTGTTTACTCTTTCTTTTTTTAAGGGCTCTTTGAAAGCCTCTTCAATTAGATTTTAATATAATTTACATATGAAATGTGGCATTGCCATTACAGTGGATGATTTAAGTATGTTCAAATAACAGCAAGTTATAAATAAATAATATATTTAGTGAATAGGATGGTCCCTCCATCCCCAAAACAACTTCACAGCTATGGTATGTAGAATTTCATATGCCTTTTCAGATTGAATTAAATAAAATTCCAGTTTAAAGTAGAGACCGACCGAAATTCGGTTTCGGCTTTTCGGCCAAAAAAAGCTGTTTCGGCCGTGTTTCGGATTCGGCCGAAAAATAAAATATCGTTTTCGGCCATATTTCGTTTTCGGCCGAAATTCCTATATTTCCGCCGAAAATTTCGGTTTGATAGAAAAAGTAACAAATAAATAACAAAGATTACACTGATCGACAAAACTGAACGTTTTGTGTGTTAAATATACTTTATAGACAAATTCTTATGTATTTTGCCATGCTGGATACGAAAATAATAATAATGAAATTTTTACAGCACCAAAAATGCAACTTTTGTGGCGTTTGCAGAAAAATGGTGCGTGCTGGAAAAATTTAAAATTTATTTTCGGATTTAGCGTATCAAAATACATAAGGAACAACCAAGTGGATAAAAGCGGTATGTAACACAAATTTAAGCATTGATCATAGTTTCGAAGAATCAGAAGCGACAAAGAAGACATGTCCTATCGGAGTAGATCTAATACTCTCGCAATGATTTATAAATTTCTACTCCTCTACTACGGTAGCAGATTTTTCTACTTCCCTCAAGATATTTTCCACTACTATGGTAAGAAATCTACTCCTCCAAATATTATGTGAGTTTCATACAATGCAAAAGTACTATTCTTTCTACAAATCTGCTTCCCCGACAGAGATTTCTACAACTCGTAGAATTTCTAGTAGTTACTCTAAGCATAAACCCATATCTACTCCCCTCTCTTGAAATCTACTACCCTGACAGTAATTTCTACTACTCTTTTCCACGCATTTGATAGTTTGCTTCTAAATTCATCTAATTCATGATCTGAACTTAAAATGATCGGCCCATATTCATAGTCAAATTAAGCTCCAACTTAACTTTAGTAATCTACTAAGTTGACAGATAATACACTGAACTGGCAGCTACTAAGCTGGTTCTAAAGTTTAGCAGCTACTAAATTTGACTATGGATATGCGCCATCGATTTCAGCCTACTGATAAGCTTAATTATGTACCACTTTATTACATTAAAACTCACAATTGTTTCTTTTATTTTTTCGGTTTCGGCTTCGGTTTCGGCCGAAATTAAAAAAATGAAAATTCGGCCATTTCGTTTTCGGCCGAAAAAAAAAATAAAAAATTTCGGCCATTTCGGTTTCGGCCGAAATTAAAAAAAGCGATTTCGGTCGGTCTCTACTTTAAAGTGAGTCGTCTCCTTAAATTTTAAAATTTTAAAAATTTGAGTTTTTTTAAGGATTGGATGCCACAGAGAAACGAAAAAAATGTCGTCAAACGAACACTACTCTTAAATCGTTCAATCAATCTTCATGCTAGAATGGGTTGAGAAGTTTGGGTACAACATCTTTTACGTTGGAGGACAGATGTAACATAAGCCAATACTTTTACAGCAACAGTACCACTAGAACAACAATACTACTGCAGTAATACTACTACAACAACAATATTACTATATCAACCATACTGCAACAATAGTGCTACAACAAGAAAAACCCTTTTATCTATACAATATTCCTGAGGATTTTGAATATTCGAAATGTTGTCTCTGATGTTTGCTCCAAATATAAATTGCAGTGACACAGAAGCCCCGGTCAGACAAAACAACTTTTTGGCTTAATACACTCAGCTATTTAAAATCAAGTACAATCGTAGGTGAGTGAAATAAAATTTTCATTTTCTGATTGTATTTTGCATATTAAGGGGTGGAAGGATAAAGGCGGTATGTAACACAAAGTTCAAAATTGGCAAGAGTGAAGTGGCAAGGGTCATCTCGAATGACCACATTGTTCAAATTGTAGCTTCCTATTTTTAAATTGACTTCACCCACTAAAGGAATAATACAAATGGGAGTACTTATCATCATCGCCTTCGAAGTTAAACTCACTTAGTACATAAAATCACTTAGATAAAATGCAAAATTGCATCCATTTTTTCAATCCCACCAAACAACGTCTGCATTTTTCCTATTTCTCCCATTGAATTTAATTTAAATTTTAAAAATAAGGAACACTGCCAATACTACAACACCATGGTTTCATTGAAGCCGTCAGCCGCACAAGACACCACATTTCGCTGCAGCCTGATACAATTTAAAATATCTTGACGCAATTGTCAGTACAACAAACACACACATGGTGAGTCGCCGTCATGTGCCGCTTATGGCTTGTTCAAACGCTCACTTCTTGTGCATCGTTTTCTTATGGGTCCTCCCAACGTTTTACACCCCAAACCAATATGGCTTCTGACACTCACTTTGCCTTAAGTGTTTTCAATATATTCGCCAGACAATATGCAAAATTCAACTTTTACGCATGTGTGTAAAATTCCGAACAAAAAAAAAATCAACGTTCTACACTAACAATAAGTCTGCCTATGTGGTGTGCCATATCGATTTATTATCAAATTCTAGAGTATAGAAAGAATGTGTAATTTGCCCTACTTGGCATTTATGGTAGGGAACATTTTACAAGATATTGCAGATTAAAATGTGTGTCTAGTTTGAGGATTTTTTCAATTATTTTTTCTTCAAGTACTTTTTTTATTATTTAATCATTTTTTCACATAAAATAATTATTTACATTATCACACCATGCAACTCAATTCATCAAAAATCTCATTAAATGGTCAAAAGTACTTTTTTCCTAAATATTGCCATAGTTAAATAGAACATGTTCATAATTTCTTTTACATTTGCTCTAAGTAGTATTCAGTGCTTAAGGAAAAAATATCTAAGAAGAGCCCCTTCTTTAATTTGATGAGGGAGGTGTCCAAACTACAAATATCTCAACTCAAACACTTTGCGCTGCAGACAATGGCATTCGGATTAGCTAAAGATGACAGGAAGAACTGCACGAGTAAATATAAAATTGTGGTAATACAAATGATGGGAAAATAAATTTAAATAAAACAGAAACGGTGTGAGATATCAAATTGCTTCTGGCTTTATTTTGAAGCTACATTCATGCCATTATATAAGGAGTAGCACATATTTTAAATGGACGCCTCGGCTTTGAAGGCAGTGCTTCAAGCGGTCGGTCTAATTTTTGATGAATTGGTTCAATGCGGGGGTATCAATAATCGAGGGATATCAAGTCGCATGAACGCTCGCCGTGAGATAACCCAATCGCCAAATTTGTTCTTCACCACTTACGTTGCTTGTATGGCATGTAGCGCTTGTTGGAACTACAGCTCGGATATATCGATGTTGTCGAACTCTGGCCGCAGAAAGTTGGTTAACATGTCCGAAACCCAAGGCCATAAGGTCCGATGATCCCACCGTCCAATAAACCACACCAAACATTCAATCATTGTGGATGCATTGATACTTGGTCGAACACTTTTGGATTGTGGTCGCTCCAATAACGCCAATTTTGCTTGAATTGCCGCCGGGAAGATGATTTTTTGATTTGCGTATTTACAACTGAGCCGAAATTTCGTAAATATTTTTTAATAATTTCCAAAAGTTCGGTAAGCGTGAAACGATGCATGATGAAATGGCAAATCTTATTAAAACTATTTTTACAGCTGAATGTCATTGGAAACTTTGACAGCTGCTGCAAAATGACTATTGGAAAAACTATCATTGCTATCTGGTTACCCTTATTATGTCCATAATTGGTAAATGAGGCAGCACAATTAAGGTTTAAGCCTGAATAAAAGCATTTTTAAGGTAATTCTTATGTTTGGTGAACCGAAAATTTTTTGCAGCAAGTCAAATTTATTTATTCAATTTGGAAATATGAACGGAACCAAATTTAAATTGAACCGCAACTAAAGGAGAATGTATCGCAACTTTAATAATATTATCTTTGAACATATCGATACCTTAATTTCTTCTAGCAATTCAATACGATTTTTACAGAAAATAACACACATCGCGACTATGTATTCAGTTATCTGATTAATTTGTACTTAGTTATTTAGAAATCTGTATCATGAAACCCGAAAAGTGTCAACCTGTGAGCGATAGCTGTCAGTTTGCTGTCATGTTAACGAACCTCTTTGTATTTTATTACGCATTCAAATAAACAAATTAAATGTAGATACAAATAAAGTGTGATGTTAGAATTTAATGGCTATGAAATTAAGCTGTGGTGGTTTTTGAAATGACAATAAAACCTTAATTTTAAATTGCAAGCATTTCAATCAAATGGTTTGTGGGCGTTTGTTTATTGAAGAAGTACTTTGAATTAAATTGATTAATTAGTCATTAAATTGATTTTTTTTATATTTTTTAATAAATTTTTTTAATTAAAAATTACTTTTCATTGAAGTAATAGAGCAAAATAGTCAATAAGAAACCCCTACTTAATGAACATCATTTCCAAATTAACAAAAGGTTAAATTCTTTCAGCTTCACACCCTCGTTCGAAAAGAGACAGAGAAAAAAATTACAAATTTCCTTTTGTTCTTCGTGCCTTCAACTCATTTGCATTCCACCAGCTACCAATAGAGTACGTGGCCGCCATTGTTTCAACAACATTTAAAAATGAATTTCCTCAACCACTTCCACGTCAATGGGGAAATGGGCAACGAGTGCAGATGATTATAATACAGAATGACTTATTCCAATCGACACTTCCAGCTTTTATTTTTGGTAGGTAAAAACAAGAGCAAAAATAAAGGTGAAGGTAAAAAAACAGATGCATGTAGTTGTTACCGCTTCCTTTTAAAACGCGCATAGCCAAACAATAACGATGGGCGACGTGCACATTAGGTACTTCAATTTTCACTTGTTCCCACTTTTTGTTTTGATTAGCTGCGACATCTGCGGGCCTGAAAATAAAAATCATGGCAAACCACACTGCCAACGGCTTTTGCTCAGTTAAAAAAAGCCAAAAGACAAACACTTCCGAAATCCCCATCCACCAAAAATGCGCGTACTATACGAAAGTTGTTGCCTTCGCAGCCAATGAATAAAATTATTTGCCCTGCGTAAATTTGGCATTCAATTGAATTAACGTGCACAGTTGGCATTCCAAAAAAAGAAAAAAAGAATATAATAATCAAAAGGACATTTTTCACACCGAAAACCGCTACTCTTTCGCATTACGCTTTCATGGGGATCCTCCTGCGCCATCGTTAAGTGTGCGCCAACGTTGTGCGTTTTTAATCGGCCGAATGAGTGCGAAACGTGGTTGTGTCGGTTAAAACGTAAAATAATCATGTCACGTGCGAATTGATTGAATTTTTTTGGTGGGGCCATTTTTTGTTCTCCTCTTTTCTTCATCTTTTTGTCAAAATGTTAACAATAGTCGTCGAAAGGTGGTTTCTTTAATGTAAGCGATTTTCCTCCTTTTTTTTGGTGGGCGGAAAGTACAAAACAAATAAAGTGGAATTCTTGTGCACGTTAGGTACTCAATACGGGATGTGAGGTGGAAACTTTTTTTTTTTTTGCTTGGTCAAGGGAGAGGTGTGAAAGCGTAAAAGCTTAAAAGGGGCCAAAAATGTGATTTCATTAATTAAGGAAATTTATGTGAGGGGAATTTCAAAGTGATGACTTTGACCTTTTTTTTGAACGCACACTCAATGGAAGTTATTTGGAAGAGCTGAGCTCGTCTAAATATTTCAGTTGATTTTGTTAACTGGCAGAATTGCCAAATTAATCGAGAATTGTTAAGGTTTATAGCTGCTTGGAGATTTTACTCAATTCTAAAATAGAGTCAACTTGTATTTTCTAAATTTAGGCCAACAACACAATTTCCAATACAACAACAACATTAAGAAATTTCTGCATACGTCTTTCCCACACTAATACATGTGAAAAATTCCAAATTTATTCTCATAAAGCAAAAAATTGCCACAAAAGTATTTCGACGAAAGGAAAAAACGGAAATCTTCCCAAAATCGGTCACACTTGCATAATCAGAATGCCCGAATGCTACGAGCTTTTGGGGAAACACGCAAAAAAAAAACTAAATCAAAAAACTAAAACCTAAAACCTGAGCACGAATATGGCCCAAAGAATGGCCTCCATTAAGACCGTTCGCCCTTTTTTTCGCAGAAGCAAATCCTTTCGTTTTTTTTTTGTTGGTTCGATATTCCGAAAATGTTTCTAACTCTGAAACTGTTTCTGAATTATCGTTGGTGGCGCTTTTGTTTGTGCAAAAGAGTGAGCAGCAGAAATAGAAAAACTATGACCACTGGTGTCGTTTGCCCATCGAAGGTGTCATCATATTTTTCCAATTTCGAGGAATATTTTTTTTTGCTTACTTTTTTTTTGGTCCGTTTTTTGTGGTTTTCTTTGCCGAAAATGTGCAGTTTATTGCCTTCTGCATGCGACGCAATTGTCAAATTGGGAGAAAACCTCGAAAGGCTCACTGCGAAACCGTTAGTTTTTCAATTATGGCCAACAGTTTCCAATTCAGCTGTGTGCCTTTTATATTTCTGTGTGGTTGTGTGGCTGTGTAAATGTTTGTGCTTGTTAGTGTTTGTGTTTGCATTGTGCGCGCACAAAAAACTGCCACAAAAGTGTCGTTCATCTTTTTCGATTAGCCGCTTAGTTTCCGAAGAGGGAAACTACAAAAATCAAATGGCAAAATTCAATAAAAACATAAAGTTTCATTTGTAGGCGAGAAGTCACTAAATTGCCTGTATTTTAGTAATCGGGAAAAATGGTTCAACTCGATTTTACTTACAATCGAAATTTATTGACTCTACAAAACAACTGAGGGTTGCCATCAACAAAATATTTCAAATAATCCTAATTGCATTTCAGAACACAATCAAAACTTCAAAGATTCAAAAAAGACAAAAAAAAAAGGTTTGTTACCAAAAACTTGTCCACTCCATCGACATTAAAAGTCCCCCGCACTCACACATGCTTCTCAGGCCAAACTTCCGGCAACTTATGCCATTTCCGTTTCCGCATACAATGACAGATAACAATGCCGATAACTCCGAACATAAAAGAGTGCAAAGCCACAATGGAAAACACACGCACACGAATTAACCTACCAGCCCCGCCAAGATGCGAACGAGCGAACGAAGAAAGACGAGCAAACTTTCTTTTCCACCTAAATTAAGTTTTAGTTTAGTCGTTACAAGCGCGCAAAAAAAAAATACACCAGACCGAGACAATGTCAGAATGAAGAACTGCCAACAACACAAAGGAAAAAACAAACCTCAGACCAGCAAAAGAAATCCGAAAAGAAAGAAATACAAAAAAAAAAAAATAAATAAAGAAAATAAAAAAGGAAATAAAGAAAATGAAGCAAATAAGGAAAAGTTTTATAAGAAAAACTTTTACCCAACACCGCTCGCACCCACTTTAATGCCTTTGCAAGTAACTGTCCGCGATTGGCGTCGCCACTGTCGCTTTCTCGTATAATTCACATTTAAGTTGCCGAGCAAAATAGAAATATTTTCCTACACAAAAGACTACCGAAGAAAAGAACATAAAAGAAACGAAACGAAACGAAGAGAAAGAAAGTTTTACAGTGCTGCCAACAGATTGTCCACGATTTTTAAATAAAATTAAGTTGGGCTTAAGTGTGTGTGACAATGCAGACACAAACAACCACAGCCACAACAGCTAAACATAAAGAACTAAAGAAGCAACTTTGCTATTTGCACTCGAATGCCGTCAAAAGGGCACATACAAGCGTTCCACCCGATGATTCGAATGAATGGCCAGTCATTGCAGTGGACCTGGGGAAATGCACTACTGTGGCAACATAATTTTGCAGCTCATTATTTTTATTGAAGCGGTAATAATGCGTTACTGTGGCAACTTAAGTGACACTTATGGCGCATTCACTAGACAGGAAAGTGTATTTTGTGCATTTACACAGGGGCACCTTTTTAGTCCTTGAGAAGTCTTCTAATCTAACGGTTATTTTATTTAAATTTGTAACAGTTTTGTAATTTTGGGGCTTTTTAAAGTTCCTGTGCTGCCCATTTGAAAATAGGCAACGAAAAATTAACAAGGACATACACTGACACAAATACACTTTCCAAATGAGGGTCATTTGTATAGAAATATAAACAGAGTTTATACAAAATTTACATTGTCTAAGCGGAAACAAACACACAGACACATGTGGTGTAGGCGATACACATTCACAGACAATTTAATGTAATTGGTGTGAGTTCATTTGGAATTATTGTGGTCAGCAAAAAATAAATCGCACTTACTTGTGTGTTTGTTTTGGGCGTGGTGTGGGCAAAGGATTTTTATTTTATTAATACCGAAAGTGGTTACACTGAGGAAGTACTGTTTTGAGGGGTTGTGAAAAGGGCACCTGTGAACCTAACCTAACCTATGACTAACTGACGTAACTGTTTCGTCGGCAATATCACGCACTGACGTAACTCATGGGCAAATGTATTGGAGATATTTGAATTTATTCAATTAGTTATACGTGCTACGATATGAGTTAAATATTACTCATACGCCCTCACGAGCACATTCTGTATTACAAATTTCTTCACAATATTCATTAAAGTTGCACAAAGATCCAATATATTGAGAAAAAATGGAAAAATCAAGGGAAAAATCGAATATCTCCAAAGTCCTTTATTTTAGTTACTTGAGTGGAAATATTTTAGAAAAAGTTAACAAAAATCCAGTCAACTTTCGTGTGTTTTTGTCAAATAGAATTTAGTATAAGTCCCCATCGAGACAAGGCAATTCAAAGAGTAATTCAGTACAGGGTTGCCTGTACTGTGGAACTTTTCATGAGCAAGCAACCCTTCCATAAATCCATGAGGCAGGTCTACTAAGGGGCACTCTTCTATTTTAGTAGGTACTGAATCCATTCCTGGTACAACTATATTCTTCCCGAAGTCTTCTTCACAAGACACGGTCCGACTGGGAGCAGCAGTGGCCACGGCAGACGGATCAAATTCACTTTTATACTGACGGCTCCAAGCTCGACAACAAAGTCGGTGGTGGAGTTTTCTCTGAAGAACATAAGGTACGTCTCTCACTTCGCCTTCCCGATTTTAGTTTTAACATAAAATTATATTCGTTACAATTTTTACTTGCAGTGTTTAGTAACATCCTTTACCACAAGCCCACCACAAAGTAAATATTCCTCAATAGCAAACACCACCACCACTACGAAGTAATCAAATAAAACGGTTATGTTTCTCGAAGAACTCCGAGTGATGCCAAACGCAAACATTTTTCAGCATTTCAGAGCTCCCCCCTTTGTTTTTTTTTTTGTTTTTATTTCCTTTTTTTTTTTTTTTTATTTTTATTATTTTTTTTTTATACCCCCACACTCACTGTGGCAGGGTATACTCACTTTGTCACAACGTTTGTAACGCCCATAAGGAGGCGTGTCCGGTATGGAAAAGTATATATATTCTTGATCAGTATCACCTCCTGAGTCGATTTAGCGATGTCCGTCTGTCTGTCCGTCTGTCCGTCTGTCCGTCCGCACGATAGCGGTCGCAGTTTTGGAGATATCGACTTGAAACTTTGGGTACATGTTTTTCTCGTGAATACTGAGATCAAGTTCGAGAATCAGCCAAATCGGACAAAAAGTGGGCGTGTCTCCCATACACCCAAAAAAAAGGTAAAAATTTTTTATTGTTGTATTCGATTGGAAATGTTTAGAAACGTATTTTTGACAGCCACATATATAAGGGTCTAAATGGGGTCTTAAGACCAATTTTTTTTTTTTGTGGATTTAATTGGAAATTTTTAGAAATGGATTTTGGACATGGTCCGGGCTCCAAAACCACCTATAATTGGCTCGAAATAGGGTCTTGAGACCACATTTTTATATGTTCGAGGTACTTCTTCCTACTGTGTGGGGGTATTTCAACTTCGGTATAGCCGAAGATAGTCCACTCTCTAGTTTTTTCTTCATTTTTGGTCATTTTACTGGCTGGCTGCTTGCCGCACCGAATGCGAAGCAATTTATCTACCACCAAAGTTAAATATATTTTAAACCCAAAAGGGAATTTACCTTCATTTACTTATAATGGTGTTTTGTTTACATTCTTTAATTTTCTGTGATGATACCATCCGCAAAATGGAAACGAGACCTGTAGAATGCACAGTTTGAGACTGGGTATGGGCAAGGTTAAGGGGATTGTGCTAAGTTTCCTCGATATCCGATACCTGTCTTATGTTTATTTTTTGTACTTTGTTGTTTTTTGTCTTCTTCTTCTTCTTGGTCTGCTACCAGCTTCTTGTTGTAAACAAAGGGGAGATAAGTTGCCTTGATGGTGAAAAGAAGAACTTTGATTGAATTTCCCACGAGGGCAAAAGTTGTAATAAGAGCATAAGCATTATTGAAATTACATATTATTTTTGAAAAAAATATTGCCTTGAGGGAAATTGATATTTTTCCCCGCACAAGTCCACAAAAACATTGTTAAACGGAAAACATAAATTTCAATTAAACTGTCCGAAAAGGAAATCAAAGCAAGACAAAATCAAACAAACTTAACCATTAACATACGAACCGAATTGCCAAACTCCGCCATTCGATTTACAGGCATTGCAGAACACACTTCACCCCAAAGAAGTGAAAGGAAGTAAGAATTCGGCTCAAGCTTTTACGAATTGTTGCCACACACAACAGATGGAAAACACTAAAAAGATTGTCTGCACTCAAAAGCATAATATTGTACATAATTTGCCACATTTCAATGGATTTGGTGAATGCAAAGGGGGCAAGCGTTTGCACCAGCGCCAAGAGCACAAAGCAAAGTGCAATTTTAAATCCATAATTCAATTGGCAAAAGTTCCATTTCCGTTTCAACATTCCCACGAAAAGGCCAACTTCAACTTCGACTCCACACAAGGAGGGCAACGCAAATTCAAAAGGATATCCTTTTCGTTTATCCCTCATACATTTTCGGGCCTGGCTTTTTTTCTCTTCTTGTTTTCTTTTTCTCAATGAGTAGGAAATAAAGAAAATTGCTTCCAAAATGTATCCACACTTTCGGAGGCATTGGGCATTTGTGTTGGCAGCCCCGATGCGCGCCTTTCCTCCCCTTTCTTTTATTCACAGTAACAACACTTGGGGCCGAAGCTGCAGTCGACGTTAGCGCCATTTTAAAAATTCAAAAGCGCAGTTTATTGCCTCGAAAGTGTTGCCATCAGTTACTATGTATGTGTATGTGTGTGTTTGTGCTCTATATGTGATTTGTGCATTTCCTATTAACGTAAATCCCCGCTATTCATAGGCACAGAAAGGCGAAATATTTTTATGGTAGGACATATTTTGGGATTTGCGGTGAGATTTGAAAATATCTGTTACCATTACAGGGATTAGGAATACAAAGGAGGAATGCATGCATGAATGAATGGATGTGACTACAGAAAGCGGCCCATCATTTGTTTAAACTTTATGGGAATACCTTTTGCTGCAAAAGGGAACATTCATTGTGACTGTGTAGGGTATTATTAATATGCCAGGCTAAGCACTTAGGCAACCAAAAAAATGTTCTTCACACGGGAATGCCTAAATAGCTAATTGTCGCATTTTTATATACACAAAATCTACGCAACATTCTTCCACATTAAATTGGCATAATTCAGAAAAACCAATTAATGACTCAGTGTCACGTACTTTTCACTTCATAAATACACGCAACTCAAAACCAATCAAGGGCGCTGAAATCGTACGACAGCGGCGTAAATTAAAACGCATTTAATCATTTCAATACAAAAAAAACACACACAATTTAATAATATGACAGAAGAGAAGGCAACACAACATCCGGTGGCAGCACCGTTTGCCCTAGACAGGATGTCAAAATAAAACGTAATTAATAGATCACGTAGCGAAGCGCCAAACAAAAAAATAGAAACAAAAAAGACAACAACAACTGCCAGAAAACGTTTAATGCTTTCATTAAGTTATTTTGATGGCCAGCTAGAATTTTACGCATCATTTATTGGCATTATTAGATTAGGAAAGCCACGTTCGCCACTGACAGGGAAAATAGTAGTTTGAATGGGAGGAAGTGAATATTGGCCGTGGTGATATATACTTCGGTAAACAAAAGGAATTTGCTATATTACTCATCCGCAGCTAAAATACTCCTTCTTAAATTTTGAGTATATCAATACCTTAGAGTACAATCATCTCAAAAACTGTCAAAACTGTCAAAACTGTAGAAAATGACAAACAAGGTCTTCAAATTGATATATGCCCACATTGGAGTTACAAAGGTGAGGCAAGTACGAGCAATGCCCTTCCATTCCTGTCATATTTGATCCATCAGCAATCCCGCCCATACACGAACTACATCTAGGGCCTAAAAAGGATAAATCCAAAATTTGTGATCCCTAGCTTTCTTCAAGCTCCTGCAATCATGTTTACAAGAAAAGAGGACAGTCGGACGGACAGGGCTAAATCAACTCAGGAGGTGACGGAGATCAAGAATATACGACACGCTCAGAATAAAAAAGCGATGAAATGTGCGATGAAATGAGCATGTCATATAAGTTTTCTATACCGGAAACGCGGAAAAAATTGTTTTTTCTGGAAAGAGACCTGGCGTGATTGCGTATTAAGGTATCAATATAGATAAATGTTACTCATACGCCACCAAAACTTGAATTTTCACTTGATTTTTTTCGGTACAGTTAGTTGATGAAGTTTATTTATTAAAAACTTATTTATCTACGATTTACCAGTCTAAGCCGTTGTGTCGTTAAATTTAAAAAACTCTCTGGTGATTTTCAAAATCGCAAATATTCAAGTCTCCTTGTCAGTGCGACCTCATTGGACTTATTGTGACAGAGCTCTGTATTTGTATAGGGATTTTAGTCGCCTATGGTAGTATGTTTCTCCATCATAGCAAAGATCCAACTCGAGTTAACTTTTCTAAAAAAGTTCCACTGCGAAATCAATTGCATAAAGTGCCCTCAGATTGGCATTTCCTTGCAGACATAAGCTAACATCCTGCGATTGTGAGCTCATTGAATAATTATTTGTTTTTTTTTGTTTGTATTGCTTTACATTATTGCCTGTCCTTCTTCGTATTTTACTTTGCTGTACACAAGCATTTGAAAACTTTCATTTATGTGTGGAACCTTTGACGGCAGCCACATTCACCATCAAGTCATTTAAGTTAATGCAACACGTTCGTTATCGTGCGTTTTCATTTGGCACCGGATCAACTTGTCGTTTGCTGTGTCAATTATCATTTAGTCTGCCGGGGGGTGGGGCACAGTAAAGTGCCAGTCCATGGTAGGCTGCCCCCAACGAAGATGGCAGGTGCTAGTGTTGTGTGTGTACCTACTATTTACTTGGTTGTATTTGGCATGTTTGCTCGACACGTTCCGGTATAGTTTCGCTGTCCAATAAAATGTATTGTTATTGTCGTGTTTCGGTGTAGGTAATTTCTGTTATTTTTTTTTACTTTTCTTTTATTTTGCTATCTCTTTGCATCAAGTAAATGCAAATTTATTGCGCACACATTTATTTAAATTAATTTTATTGCCATCAATGAACAACAACTCAGTTGAATGTTTGTGGTGGGCAAAAACAATTGCAAATACAGTAAAAAAAAAAACATTCTAAATACGTAATGGGAAATTTAAATCTAAACTGGTAACAATTTCTCTCTCATTGCCTCTTTCCAGCATATGCTAAGCTATCTGCAAATATGCAAACGTTCTTCAAACTCAATAAATTTTTCTATTTTATGGATTTTTTTGGTTTTACTTTTTTGCGCACAATTTTTGGTTGCCTGTCATAAATTTGCAAATGGCCGAAAAAATAGTACTCAGTATCAGAAAACTTGTTATTTTTGTTGTTGTTGTTTTCACTTTTTTCGCGGCCCATTTCTAAGCCAGCCAAGCATACTGTATACCACACTGAAATCCGCATTATACTTCATAGACGTTCACGACAAACAAGCAAAAAAAAAACTGAGAAAATGGCAATCCGCCTCAAGTAGACTCATTCAAAGTTTGAGTTCAACTAGAATTCTGGACATTAGCCAAATTGCAGTGTACAACTCGACAAAAATAACAGAAAATACAGAAATAAAACCGTTACAAAATGTCACACGGCGTATGCGATTCGATGGAGCCAAAAGTCGATGGCGGCATTTGTTAGCCATTGTTGTCGTTGTCGTCGTCGTTGTTGTTGCCATTTGTCGTTGTCTGTCTGCTCAGTGCGCCATTTCGTATTTGGGGTGTTGAAAAGTTTTTGTTGAGCTTCTGTCTGTTATTGTTTGCATTTCGCACACATTTGCATATAAAAAGGTTTGTGTGTTGAGTGTGCTTCTGAAGGATTTCTCATCAGTTTTTGCATCGAAATGCAAGTTTTCAAAGTTTCCTTCGTGTTTTTTTTTTTCGGTGGGGGTGTCATTTTTTACGAATTTCACCAATTTTTTTGATAGAATTCGGTTGAATCTTTTCACAGATTTTACTTTTCTTAATAAGGAAATGATTGCAAAATTAAATTAAAAACTTTTTTAAGTTTCACATTTGCTTATATTTTTTTATTTCAATCGTTTCATGTCGATTAGAGCTCGCATTTGTGCCATCTCAAATCCTCCAATCGCTCTAAGTAAACGAAACGCCATCATCATTATTTTTATCATCAACAACATCAAGCCAAGAACATATAACAAGTCACCTAATATTGCCACAAACCATAGCGTTGCAGGTCCGCCGGGGATTTACCACACCACCCCCCAAAATGAAACGTGTCCCCAGTGCAATATTTCAGCAATTTGTGTCGCTTTAAATCCGTAGCAGCAAAAAATATTTGTTGAGGGGTCTTGCCAGCATCAAAAGAACTAAGTGGAAACGAAACTCTTGCTGCAATCAATTGGGGAAAACCAAGAAAAAAAAACATATATTAAGTATAAAAAAGACGAACCGAAGTTGTTCAACATACGCTCTTGGATTTCATTGAAACAATATATGGCACTGATATCGATACGCACAGCAAGCAGCACATCTTAGGCGACCGAAAATGTTGCAATTCCTATGATCCAATGAGGAGTTGGTCTGCCCAGAAGGGCATAAAGAGGCGGTGGGTTTGATTTCCTGGCACGATACGACAGCCGAGATAATGCAACGAAATCCCACAGGATGATGTCTTCGTCTTTGTCATCTTCATTGGCTTTACGTGTGGTTTTTGTGCTTTCGCTCTGTCGTGTGTTCTTTTTAGTTTCGCCCGCAGACATTTTCCCAACTGTGGTGTTTTTTTTCGCCACTGTGATTTCTGTTTTATGTTCCTTTTTTTATTCTCTTCGGCTTTGGGATATCAGTGATGAAATTTATAAAATCAAAGTGACATTCGAGCTGACATGTGACATTCTTCAAAAGATATGTTTGTTCTCGTCTCGTTGACTCTGTTGGCCTTTTCATTTTTTTTTCCTCTGTTCGACCTACCCCATTTCGCCTTCACAACTTTTATTCCTTGCCTATTTGCTAATGTTGACAATTTCATTTGATTTGCATTTGGTTTTGTGTTTGTATTTGGCTTTGTATATGTGTGTGTGTGTGTGTGTGTTGTGCCCTCCACCTCCTACCCTCCATCATTTGGCAGTTCAGCCGACACTTTATGGCCATATCGAATGTGATATTTTGCATTTCCAAGTGGGCAAATTGCAACGATATAACGATTTCGTTATTGTCAAATTCTTTTGATGTTGGCTGAAGGAACTTTGGCACTTTGGAACTTTGTGTGTTCAGTCTGAAAAAATACGCTCAACCTCAGGGCTAAGAAAAATATTTGGAGAAAAAAAAATTATTTGCATTTCAATTTAGTTCAAATAGTTATTCCAGGAATATTTTAAAAACGATAACGTTCTACTTTCAGCTAGTTACAAAAACGCAAAGTTTTGTGTATAGACTACAATTTTAACTGGACAAAATTTAAGCCGTGGTTTGATATTCTTGGAACTCGATATAGGGGGGTTTCAAGGTCTAATTTTATGTTGAAATATCAATAGTTTCTAAATAATGATGGATAACATCAAAACGGAAGTCAGTATGTATTTTTAATGATTATATTCGAAATCAGCGTAGAAAAATACATCACAAATAGTATTTTTTTCTCATTTAACAAAATGACTGTCGATTAGAAAGAAATTCCATACCAGTGAACGGCATGAATGCACTCATTTAAGTTTTGAGTGACACTATAAAAAAAATAAATGGCTTATGCATACATACCAAAAAGACAAGCAAGCTCTAGGCTCATCAACGCGAGTACTCGAAGATCACACTCACAAGAAACATACACTCATAATATTCACCAAAGGCAGTGAATATTCATTGCCTATCTGAGGTCTGATTGCCTTTGAACGAATGCAACGAATCATTCATTGTGCGTCGTTAAATGCTCGTTGCTTGAAGAAAGAATATTCACTGCTGTTTGTGAATTTTATGAGCTTATGGTGAATATTCACTGTGGTTCGTTGTGCGCGAATGTGTGTTCAGATTCAAAATTGCGAATGGGTGTGTGTGTCAGCTTCAAGAATGGCAATACATTTTTACTGTGGCTCATTAACAGTACAATTCAGTGAGGATCACTTTTCCGTGTTAAAAATGATAAATTTTCACAATTTTCCGAGTTTGAGCTCTGTTATCTTTTTGAGCCCCAATCAGACTAATAAATATTTTCCCAAATGATTGTAAAATACATTCAGAAAATAAAAATATTTTGTTTAGTCAGATACGATTGAACTTGACCTTAAAAAAATCCGAGTGTATTTGGGAAAATATTTTGCAAGTCTTAAAACTACCAAAAGCGAATTTGTGTTGTGCTTTTTAGTAGCCCTTCCATTAAGCTATCACTGAATTCCATTTGGCATATCCGCATTGTGGAAATGTCGCGGAAGAGCACATCCGCTGCCGATTCCGCACACGTTCGCCACACAGAAAAAAAAAGGCGAGTTGTGTGCGCTTCCGTTAAAAAATGTGTTGAGGTAAACAAAATATTTGCTTTCCTCTGACAACGGCCGTCAGACAATAGTTGAAGCGGAAACTTTAGACGCCAATATTGAGGAAATGCTACTAAACCGTTTTAGCACACAACACACTTCTTATACACACAGTAGATACATGGCAATTGAATGCGTTGCTAACTGGGAAATATGACAAAAATGTTGTCAAACTTTCACTTTTGTGTGATATTTTTTTCGGCTGGTACCATACAGAATATGTCGCATTATATGCGATTTAAGCAGAAATCCCCTTGAAATCTACTTTAAACAGCATTGAAAGCATTCAAAAGGTTTACATGCGAACGCCTAGAGAATGTCATACTTCAGTTATTTTCCCTTAGAAAAAGCATAACGTACGAGTAATTCTGAATTGTTGCCTAATCGCATGGAAAACGCTCCACTTTGCCTTTTGTCGGCATTTGCACGAAACCCATGCACTCACACACATAGGTATACTAAGATTACAAACACATGTAAAAGAGTCCATATGCGCACCCACATCAGCCCACCAATAGATGCAAAAGCAAAAATGAAACAAGTCTAAATGGCAGAAAGGAAGATAGAAGATAGAAGAAATTCCAATAAACTTTCGATTATGATGGGATTTGGTGAATATTCGCAATAGAGCTTCTCTGTGCCCCATTCGGACTTTGTCGCTTTCGATGCTTGGGAACGCCAAGCTTGGAAACGCCATTTGAATTCAACTGTAAAATCGTGACAAATTGCTGGAAAGGAATAAATCATAATTTATGGCATGGCGCCACTAGGAATGAGAGGCCACCATTAGGAACATTGGAATTATTTGAATTATTTTTTTCATTTATTGAAGGTAGCAAAATTTATTTAAACAAAACATTAAATTATTCACTGTCCGAATCATTGGCCACGGCTCCACCTCCACCCTCTTCCGGTTCGTTTTTTAGACGCTGCATTAGCTCTTTGGCAGGATTGAAAAGGCCATTTGTCTGCTGAGAGCAAACGAAGCAGCGTTTTGACCTTTTGTAGTTGTCCAGAGCGCACTTCTCGCAAAAGTAATGTTTGCATCTGGAAGATAAAAACTGTAATAAGTAAAAAATTTTATGAAGATTTTCGTAAATCCCTACTTTGTCACCACCGGACTGACGAAACTCTGCCTGCATATGAAGCACTTGAAGGGCAACGACTCCTCGTCGGAGTGAATCTCATACTTGGTGTCGTCCTCGTCCGATTCACACTCGCCGCGCTGCTGTGCCGCATGATCCAATTCCAGCTGCCAGCCTGCCTTGTAGTCGCTGCGGTCGTGCAGAAACTTACAGCTGTCGCCGAAACCGCAATAGCCCGTCTCCTTGTAGTCCTTGCATATGTCCGGCTGGTAATCCCAACGCACGGTCGCACGAAGATGAGCGGGCGCTCGTATCGGTCCCTTTCGCACCATGCCCGAACTGGCATTGCCCGCCGCCGTGTCCTTCTTCTTGTAGTACTGCGCGTAGTTGTTTAGGCCACGATAGATTTTGTCGTCCGCCTTGCCCTCGAGGTCTTCGTTGATTTTGATTGCCTTTTCGTGCAAAGCCTGAGCATCGCGATCCAGTTCCGTTTCCACCTCATTGATGGATGCGGCTCCCTGATCTTGCGGCCCACTGGGCAGTGCGCTCTTATTCGATTTGTATGCAACGCCCACCTTTCGGTCTTCGTTGTCCGCCTCACTGGACGAGGATGAGCCGGCGGCGTTGGTATGCCTTTTGGCCGCACTCTGCTGCTTTGTACTCTGGAAGTTGGGATTTGTACGCTTGCGACGGTTCTCGGCACGCACAACAGCTGAGGAGGTTGGTTCTTCTTCGCTGTGGTTTTCTGGAATTTATGTTAAACGTTTAGCGTGCGATTACTTTTCCCGGTAGAATTCATTGCGGCTACTCACCCGACCCCGAACTGGAATCTTGTTTTTTTCTTATCGCCACCTGTTTCCTGATAATGCGTTTTTTAAATCCAAAAGATGACGTTGTGGCAGCTTCTTCGGACATGTTTTTACAATTATTTAAAGCGAAATTAAGCGGATTAAAAAAAACAATTTGTTTACAATTTACCACGAACAAAACGATTGCAATCAGCTGTTCAAAATGTTTACGTTGCCACATTTTACAAAAAAAATTGTATAGCTGGGTTGCACCTTAAGACCGCACAAGCGAATGCACCTTTTATTGCGAACTCCAATCGCAAACAATAAAGTAGTACCTTTCTGTTGATAATTCGCATCAATTTTCTTTAAACGAACAGACAAAAAGTATTTCTATGTAATTTCATCATTCAAAATCAATGGCCAAGACACTGGATGCATATTTTTCACGAACAAGCATCGGAAGCCACCCATTTTTGTTGTTGTTGGGAATGAAAATGTAAAAATCTAACATCTGAATCTAACTGCTGCGAGAATTTCAAATTTCTATTAGAATCTAATATCTATGTTGTCTCACGTGAGGTTCTAGATCGCACTTAGATCGATCGCACGAACGAATGCAACTTTAGTTGCGAAGTCTAATCGTAAACCAAATTCCGTTCGCACAACCGCACAACAGTGGGCATTAGTGTAGTTTAGGGCCTGGAAACTTTTTGCACTTTTTATATGGGAAAATTCGGAACTTTAAACGCAAATATCTCGGAAACTATAAGCGTCAGGGGCAAAATTCTTCCGGATTTCGATTTAGGACGTGAAAATACATAGAAATCAAAACAAAAAGTGCAAAAAGTTTCCAGGCCCTAAAGTAAACTTGTTCCAAGATCGCAAACCGAGCGTTTACACCGACCGAATGAATGGCATTTTGTTCGCGAGTTCGTGCGATCTAAAATCACCTTTCGGCAGCGCTGAACTTCGCTGCTGATAACACAGAATAGCAAAAAATTGCAAAATATTCCGATTATTCGCATAAGATGTCGCTGAAATTATTGTCAACCGCGAAATGCTACGAAGGAGAGCAGCGGGTCTATGCCCACTTTTCCGAGAAGTTGGGCTGCGAAATGAAATTCGGTGTCTACATGCCGCCCCACGCAATTGAGGACAATTCGGAGTGTCCCGTGTTATATTTCCTCAGCGGACTGACGTGTACACATGAGAACTTCATTCAGAAGTCAGGCTTCCAACAATTTGCGGCCAAGCATGGTATTGTTGTGGTCAACCCTGATACGTCGCCACGCAATCTGGAAATACCGGGTCAAGATGACTCGTACGATTTTGGCAGTGGAGCGGGCTTCTACGTTGATGCCACCGAAGCGCCTTGGTCGAAAAACTACAAAATGTACTCGTACGTAACCGATGAGTTGGTCGAACTGGTCAATGCCAATTTGCCAGTCTTGCCGCAAAAGAAGGGTATTTTCGGCCATAGTATGGGTGGTCATGGAGCGCTCATTTGTGCGCTGAAAAATCCCGGCCTATATCAATCGGTGTCGGCATTTGCGCCCATTGCCAATCCCATGGAGTGTCCGTGGGGCAAAAAGGCCCTCAAGGGCTATCTGGGTGCAAACGAGGAGTCGTGGAAGGAGTGGGATGCCACACACTTGGCCGCGTCATATACTGGCATGCCGCTGGGGCTTTTCATCGATCAGGGCAGTGCTGACGATTTCTTCAAGCAGAAGCAGTTGCTTCCGGAAAACCTGTTGAAGGCGTCGGCGGGCAATAATCATTTGCAAACAACGTACAAGCAGCGCGACGGCTACGATCACAGTTACTTCTATATTGCTACATTTATTGCCGATCACTTGGAGTACCATGCGCAGTTGCTGAAAGCTTGAGAGGCCAGCCAAATCCAGGAGAGTTTACGATCAAAGTTAAAGTGTAACTTTTTGGGCTATAAATGCATTTAACCAATACAGGAATTGAAATTAAAAAAAAAATAAAACTGCATTGGCTTTTTCTATTACTCTTCGATATTGACAGTTTTATGATTCCGGTGTACATGGCACAAGAAAGAAGGTAGTTCCGTCACTTTTCTTACTTTTCCCATCGCGGTGCGTCTGCTCATGTTGTTTTTTGTGATGGGCCAGTGTAAACCTTTTATCGCAGTAATCGCACCTAAAAATATAGAGGAGAGGAGTCAAGTTATTGCTTGTAATCTTCGTTTACTTCCACAAATGTACCTGAATGGCTTCTCTCCGGTGTGTATTAATTTGTGCTTCTTCAAGGCGTGACTATATGTAAAGGATTTGCCGCACTCGTCGCAGGTGTAGGGTCGAATATTTTCGTGAACGCTATGGTGAATGGAATTTCATTGAAGAATTTATCGGTGCTGCAAAGCGAAAGATCACTTACCGTTCGTGTCGTATAACGGACGAAGGGTCCTTAAAGGCATTTGAGCAATATTTACATTTGTACGGTCTCTGTCCCGTATGCGTGTTCATGTGGATTTGTACTTGGCGTGCGGTATTGAAGAATTTCTTACAAATTCTAAATAGAGGGGGAGAAAATTGTATTTTAAAAAAGTAGACAATTTTAAAGATCCAAGAATAAAATCATACAGACAGGTTACAGAATTCAATCCGAGTGAAATTGGAAATATTTTTCAATATAAGTGAAATTGAAAATTTATTTTAATCCTAGTGAAATTGAAAGTGAATTTCAATTCGAGTGAAAGTGAATTTGAATCCGAGTGAAAATGAAATAAATTTCAATCCAATGGAAATAAATTATAATCTGATTGAAACTAATTTCAATGTTTTCCATATTCATTTTAAAAGAGATTTCATTTCACTTTCACTCGAAATTGAAAACCCATCTGTATAATTTTTAGGAAAAAAAAAGAATTCCCACAAAACCCACTCGCATTGATAGCTTTTCTCCTCGGGCAATTTGTGCTGATTCAAGTGGGCATTCAAACGTCCTTTGTCTGGAAATTTATTGCCACACTCGTGGCACATGAAAAATTCTGGCGCTCTCGTCACAATATACTTCGTTGGCCGCTTGTACTCTACATATTTGCCCGTGTTCTGATCAAATCGTGACACAATTTTGCAGTTTGTCTTCACTGCTTCCAGGGCTGTTTGTGCCTTCGGCCGTCTTTTCGTTGCCGTTGTGGTTTGCTTCTTTTTTGCCCTCACTTTTCGACCATCGGGCTTTAGGGGATTTTCGTCGTTTGAGATAATTTTGAAATTAATGCAGTTCACGTCGTTTTCCGTAGCCGTAGCTTGTGGTTCACTATTCAGAAGCATCTCATCATTGATGCATTCTTCGTCTGGTAGATAGCTCCAATCGGCTCCATCGTGCACATACACATCGTTCTCGAGTCTTGTGTCATCCAAGAAGTCGCCATCACTCTAAGGCAGGGAGAGGAGAACATTGTACATAATTCAGATAATAATTGTTGGCTAGTATTTACCAATTCTTCGACTATCATCGGTGTCTCCTCGTCGCTCGCATTTTCCAGTTCCTTCTTAAATTCCACCAACGTTTCGACTTCGAGAAGCGTCATTTGGTAGGATTCGCTTGGCAATCTTTGACGAAGCTCCTCCTGTGCCTTTTGACACACGAGGCGGAATTCGTGCGCTATATTTAGTTTAGCATAGCAAACATTGCAGATTTTATTGGGACTGTCCTTGTGCTTCATCAACTACATTGGAGGAAGATTTTTAAATCAGCGTGAACCCAAACTCGCGTCTCGACTCTGGTCTTACCTCTATATCATAGTCGCCGCATTCTTCGATTTTCGTCCACATCTCATCGTCGTCAATGACCCGCATTTTTGCTGTGGGTTTTTCTAGGCAAGTGAGGCATGTTTTGCGCATTTTTAATAAAGTTTACTTTTCTTTTTTTTTGATAAAAACAAAAATTTGTACACACACACACGAAACCGCCGAGACCTAGCGATGGGCGATACATTAGTTGGTACTATTAGTATCGATATTTTATCGCACAATATCAAAAACAAGTAACACCACCGCGAAATTTCGTAGAACAATTTTTGAGCAAGTGTGGGGAACTTAAAGGACAACATAGTTGCTTCTTTGAGTACATCTCTCACATCGAAATTAATGGAATGACCTCTATGTGGCTCTGAAAATAATTGTTTTTAGCGGCACAATCACTCAATTAGTTTTTCACACTTTTATTAACCTTCTTTACAGATTCAAAACATTTCACCCCAACAATACTAAAATTATGTCAATTCTACAAACCATTTGATATTGAACAAATGATTTCCCTATCTATAAAATAAATTTTACAGATTTGATATATTAATATGGATATTTTTAATAAATTACGAAACTATCGCCCATCCCTACATTGTTGTAAAAGTCAACATGGACAATGTTGCCACATGCAATATTTATAACACTGTGCAACACCAAATTCTAATTGCCAGTCTGATAACACATTCTGATAGGTCTTTGTCTACATCATTACACCCTCCAAGGGTTTTTCTGGATAAGCTTGAATAAGCGAGTTATTCGAGGTCAAAGTTCAAAGAATATTACTTCACTTTTGTTAAAACTAGTTTTTAACGATTAGGGATATCGTGTTAGTATCTTCAACAAAAATATTCTGCTTAGACCTAGCTACAATGTTGCTAAACATCTTAACCCATTAAAGTAAATATTTAGTGCTCATAAAAAACCAAGAATACGAAAAAAGCTTTATTTCACATTTAAAAAATAAAAAATTTTATTGAAAAAAAAAAAATTTTTTATTTGCAGGTCATTATGTAGACCAAAACCTTTCAGAATATGTTTTCAGATCGACAATCAGAAAAATTAACCCACATTTTGTCGCATAGTTTTTTGAAAAAACTGTAAACAATTGAAAGAACGTTTTTTTTTTAGAAAAATAATAATAAAAAATTTTTTTTTAAATAAAAAAAAAGTATTTACATATTTTGTGTACTATGGTTGTTTGTACTAACGCAGTACAATTCATAAAATCAAAAGCTAGAAAATAAACTACAAAATGTTGTTCTACAATTATGTTAACCAACCCCCTCACATAAGAATTTTGCCATCGAATAAGAGAAGCTTTTTCGTAGTAAAAGTTCCCGGCCGCGCTAACAGAGTTTGCTGATGTTATTCACAAGCTAAGGACATGCAGGACGACGACAGCATCCCATTGTACCAGTTTCACAAATCCCGTCAACAGCTAAGGTTCGGCAGTGCGGACATCGCGTTTATTCACATTGTAACGGCATTTTACAGAAATCAACATTCATGCCCTTTGGCGCCACATTAAAGTGATGAAGAATTGTTACTTGTTTTTTATCTCGTTTCGCTCGAATGGGTCTCGTTGGTGAATTATTTGATTGTGCCTTTGTAAACTTTGTTAACTTAAGGCGATTATTTGTGCTTTGCATATTGGAAATTTTGGGTTGCCACGGATTATAGAGTAGACCGTGCGACGACGACCGTCCGGCGTGCAAAGGAAGTGACATCACCGAAGTATAAAATTTCCATTAATTGTTAACAATCACCACGACAACTTTAAAGATTCCAGGTCCGCAAAGCAGCCACAGTTTTGGGTAAGGACAATGAACGCAATATGCGGAACATAACAATTAAATTAAGCCAGAAGCAATCAATTACTGCCCGTACTCACCTGTCGGCAGCTTCAACTCCTTATTTTTGAGTGCTTTACCGCCTCTTGAATTCTGCCACCACTCTTAAATATCAATATGCTAATTTAGGAAAATGCTAAAAACAAAAAATACATAATTTATTCGTTTCACTTAACGAAAAACACTCACACAGAGGGAAATATCCGGGCAATTAAGTCCATTATGTATAATTCATAAAGTCATAAAAAAAAATTAAAAATTTTGTATGTATTGATGAATTGGCGTATACCGTTAAGAGGACTACTATTAGCCTCAACAACAGCGTCGACGACAGGCAGACACGCTGGCACACTCAAACTCACAGAAACACACATAAGAACAAAGTCAATCACATACACACACAAACTCACTAATACGCACATACATACATGTACGCATAAAAATCGCCATCAAAATTTAGACAATAGCTCCTCCACCACCTCCACCACCTCGATGCTCTTGATTGAGTTGGGAGTTTGGGAACTTTGTTTGCTTGGGCTTGCGAAAAAATTCCCCGAGTACATACAAACAAACAAATGAATATCTATATACACATATACACGCATAGGGTAGGTAGTACATAAACATATGTCCTCTTTGTAAAATAGAATTTACCGAATTCGCGAAACGCCCGTGGCTGTGATATAAAATTACTTTTTCGCCTAATGGGATAACAAGAGCTTTTTGCATAAAGTTTCACTGGAAATCCATGCTCAACAACGTCGAATTGGATTTCGGAGATTTCAGAGATTAGTTAAGACAATTAATTCATTGTCATTTGTATGTATTTGCAATGTAATCGTAATGAACTACATTGACACACTTCATTCAGAGAAGTAAGTATTGTTGAAAGTATTTCGGCAGAATGATGAATCCAGAAGAAATCTGGATAAGGAGAAGGATTCGCTTCGCTTCAATTCGTTCGTTACAAATTTAATTTGTAATTTGCTCGCGAGTTCAAAAGGAGCGAATATACTTAATATGTTGTCTTCTACTTTTGGCGGGACATTGAGTTAAAAAAGGAATGTTCTTCTGTTGGTAGGTAGTTACTAGTTGGTATGGTACCACATTACACAGTTCAACACAAGGTGACACCCACGAAGGGATAGCTCCAGTCGTCTATATTTTGTTTAAATAAAATTTATTTTTAATTATATCACTCATACGCCACCTATGCCACTTATACTAATATATATTTTGTTGTCTAAAAATGTTCTTCTCCTCCAGCAATGAGATGGAGGAGAAGTTTTCGGCACAATTTTCAAGAAAACCACTTAGTTATTTTCAACTTTTATATTTTAAAAGTTAAAACATAAGTCAACCTATTTTGCCAAATAATTTTTTGGTAAAAATGAGCTATAGCCCAAAAAAAAATAATAAATAATTTCTTGTAAATCTGAGAAGATTCGGGGCATTTTTGGTTTTTTCCAAGGTGGTTGACGTAGTGGGCATGGCATTTCAAATCAATAATTTCAAAGTTCAAGATTTCAACAAAATAGTATGCAACTTGGTACAGGGGTTTTTTTGGATCAGTAATTTAAAATTTAAATTCTAAATTCAATAATGGCGTATTAAGCTTTGTTCGTCATCAGAGAAACAAATGCATGCGTAAACAAGAGACGAATCGAAATCCAAAATATATTAATGTCGGTACTTTAAGTGAGATTTGCACTAGATATCATTTCATACTTTAAATGTAAAATAAATAAAAAATTCCATAAAATGGGTATTTTATACTGTGCCAGTAAATTACTGATTCCTCCGTCAAAAAGATCGAAAAATTAGAAAATTGAATTACCAGCAGAAAAAAAGAGATAACTTTTTTTATTCATACCGTTTTTTTTATTTTATAAATTTGACCTTCGCGTCTGACTACCTCTTCTTGTGCTGTAAAATAGTATTAGAACAGAATTTTTGACAATGCAAAAATTTGCATTGCGCTTTTGCCTTCTGTAGCATTGCCGCTATTCTTCATCCATTTTGCTTTTTTATGTTGGTTAGTGCTCTGAATTTGACAGCTGATAATGTCAAGTTTTGTAAAGAAATTGGTCAGAATTGCAAATTGCTCAGGAGGGCACAGAGTTGCCGTGCCGTACTTCGTTGAAAAAATGGTGGAAGTGTACAAGCAAAGCGCCAGCTCTTCGCGTTTAAAAGAGCAATTTTCAGGACAGCGATTTCATCAACTATCCGCTAAAACCAACCGCGTCGAATAGACCACGACTGCAACCTGGAGCAGTCCCTTTGTCACATGTGCAGCCAATCGAAGAGTAAGCCTTTTTTTATAGTATCCACACACAGCGAATACGAACACGATCCCTCCACTAGCATGGTAAAAAAGCCAACAAACTGCGTGCAATTAGTTATGGCCCGAGGCTTTAAAGGATCGTGGAAGATGCCTGTTTTCCTGGATTTCAATAGCCGAATGATGGAGTCATGCCCTTTATCGTTTGTGTGGTGCAAAAGTACAACATGGCCGTCTAAGGGTTAAATTGTTTTCTTTACATTTTTTGACAGGACAGACCCTGTACTCAAAAATAAATGAAACGTCACTCCTACTTTGAGTATCGATACCTTAAAGCGCAACCATCCTATGTCCGTTTTCATGAAAATCGAGTTTTTGGCATTTTTGGATTCCTGAGAAGAAGCTGCAGCAGATAGGCTATAGTGGTTTGTGCGAATCGTAATGAAAGTAATTGAAAAATGCGGAAATAAAAATCAATTCCTGTGCAAAACATACCAATTTGAGAACTTGTTTTTTATTTTCTAGAGTTTTGAAAAAATGGACGTAGGATGGTTGTGCTTTAAGGCATCGATATTATGCTTTGTTTGACAAGTAGATACTTGAGAGCTGGAACCGAACCTTTAAATCAAAGCAGGCAAAACTGTCTGTGTGAACAATACGATTATTGTCAGCCTCACGATGCTATGGGCTGCCTGGCACTGCTTTAAATTGAGGGAATCTAATCAGCCAGTGTTACGTGAAACATTTTTTAAAAATATGTTTTATGCAGTTCCAAATATTAGAATGTTCAACAAAATGTTCCGATCTAGAGTTCACCGAGAAGTGTGGTCATACATTTTTTAAATGTTCTTATCTTAGGATTTCAAAACCCAAACCAATACCAATTTATATTTGGATCTTATTCGATAAAATTTTCAGATATTAAATATTTTTTCCAATTTTTCGGATCAAATGGATGATAAGTCCCATGCCAAATGTTCGTTTAAATGCTAGTATTTTTGTATCTTTTTGAATGCAATATGATGAAAAATACATCAAATTAACGATCCCCATTATCGTTTAGCCATTTACACCTTCATTATTTTCGTTTTTTGACGAATAAAAAAAATGTACTTTTCATTTTACCGATTATATGCTTTCAATTTAATGCCAAATATTATAAAATACACTATTTTATACTATCTAAGCCTAAATTCAATGCAAAAAATATATTGCCATACACTGCGTATGAGTAATTAAATAACACCACTCAATTTTGAAATTATTAAACGCAACGATTTGATCTAGAAAAACTGACAACGAGCGATATTTTCTTCTGAGCCTTACTACTAGAATTAAGATGTAAAGTTCTACTTGCCTCAGCTGCACTTTCTGGTTGACCCTCAAACCAACGATATGATGCTAGAAAACAATAGCTGTAAGCTGATAAACCTATTAAAGAGAATTTCCCATTTAATGTCACCATTAAGACTCTATGTAATTACCAAAAAAAAAAACAAAAAAAACAACAAACAGCAAACATAAACCAAATGAAATATAAAACCCATGCAAGAGCATAAAAAATCAAATGCAAACGTACAATTTAAGCTCATTTTCTAGTACGAAGTGAACATCATTTGTACAAGTTCTCCAGTCAGCACGGGGACAACGCAAAAACTGTTAATCCATCTTCTTCCATTTATTTTTGTATTTTTTCCAGCAGCCGCAACCAAGAATCGCCAAAATAGGAGGCGGGCACTAACTATACTCATATTTCACGGTGATTACGCTCTTGAGTTCCTTGCACTTCACACGAAATCCATCAAAATGCCAGTGGGTGGAAGGACTGCTGGCAAATACGGATATTCAGACAACAATTATTACAGTGGTAAGTGGGCCAATGAGTGGCTGTGTGTCTGTGTGCTTGTGTATAAAACAGACGACTGTGCATGTGCTCGCACAAAAAGTTTTTGGCTTTTATCAAAACTTTGCGAAATTGTCTTGTGGCACTAAAATATCAAATAGCAACACCACCCGCCTTCCGCTCTGGCGCACTTAATACAAAAAGCTAAAATCCTCTCTTTTCACAGGGCATTCGTATAAAAGCATCAACGATGAAATTATTTGGGTGAGCATTGGCATGGGGATCCTCATAATCGTTCTAATAACGATTGCACTCTGCTATATTGCATACGAGAAGTGTCACAAAAAGCGTGAATACTATATAAACGCATAAAAAGCGATAGGAAAGGGTGCAACCGCAGGCGTCGAGGAGGGCACACGGAAGGAAGGAAGGAAGGTCAGGTCATTGAAATGATCCGGCATATTGCTAACATACGAACGATGATGCCACCATATCAGATTAAGGGGGAAGGCAGAAGTGCAACAGAGGAGAGAAAACAAAAAAAATACGAAAAACAAAAACAAAAAACTCATGTACTCTAGTAATTTGAAGACGTCCATCCATGGTGATACTCTATCGCCACACTTTTAATGTTAATATATGAAGAAAGTACTTTAATGACATCGCACCACAACCCCAACCATAACTCCACCCCGCACCAAGCCCACCCAACTACATCACTTTACACGCAAAAACAGTTCCCACAACAACTCATAAAACGAAAATAACTGAATGCAGCAAAATGGCCACGCAACAACGACTTAATGCGAAGCATTCTCACAGTTTATTACCCAACTGAACAACTGAAAGTTTCGTTTTGCTTCTTCAACTTCCTTTATTCCTTTAACTGCAGATGATAGGGATTTTTATGATGTTCTATAGCTGCTGCTGCTGCTGCACCGAATGCCAACGATGAGTAAGATTATAAAAACGGTTTCCACAACTTTGCGAGAGTTGCATGCCAAATCGAAAAATTCATTAATTACCAACCACCAAGCACCTCCTCAACTCAACTGCTCCTCTCCTCTCCCCCTTCATTTGTGAAGCTCCAAACGAAACGCAATTACTTTATATACGAAAACTAATTAGCTCAGAATGTATTTAATGCATTCGCCCAACTAAGTAGTTCTCTGTAAGAGGGACCAAACTCTATACAAATTAATTGTGTTACATTATTTGAACTTTTATTGATGTTGAAATTGAAAATAAGTAAGTATATATTGAAAATGTACAAGTAGATATTTACCACATAATAAACGAGTAACTTGAAACTTTACATGTATTTTGAATAAAAGAAAAAAAACATATAATAAAATTATTTACGTACGTAATGTTGAATGCGATTTGAGTGTGTGTTTCATTTAAAATTGTTTATGTAGTCAAAAAAAATGTAATTTACCCTTGTAAGTACATATACAGCAGCAATAGCAGGCAGCAGTGTTCGCGTGGTCGTTGGTCCGAATCCTGTTTCAGGATGCCCGGATTCAGTGATTAATGATATCGATGTTGGCAGTTGGCAGCACTGATTTACAGAGTTTCAAATTAAATTCCCAGTTTTGTGAAATGAGTGCACTTTTGATAATTGATGCTATGCCACGTACATAAATGCTGTGCAAGTTGTCATGGACGGTACAAGGTGTTTCTCCTAATTTTACTAATGTTTTTTTCCTAAACCTCAGCTCGACGTGGAACCTCAGAAAAGAATTTGAAATTCTCTTTGAACGAAAAACAAAACAAACTTTTATTTTACACATTTGGCGCATTCAGTGAGCACAATAGTTGTGGTAGCGCTAACTCTCGCAGCGATTTCTGAATGCATTGCTACTTGTTGTCCATGGGGGCAAAAGTTTGGGATCATACTTTTTATAAAAGGAAAATATTAAAATTAAGTGGCATGGACATTATCAGGCAACGGATTTTGTTGACCTAAAAAGTTTGTTGCCTACTTTTAGTGACGATAAAAGCGAGAAAGTTACAATAAGCTTAAGTCGATAGTTTAATAATTCCTACATATGGTGCAAAATGGCATACAAGTACATTAAACTGACTACTGACCTTATCAACTATAAATTTTAGCACTTTCTGATTTTTTGGCACTACAACAAAGTCCGTTCCCTGGATATTATACTGACTGAAACGGAAAAAAAAACAACCAACTAAAACATTTACAACAACTTTTGGGGCGATTGTTTTGCAACTTTTCATATTTTTTTCTAGGGTAATTAAATTTACCAACAAATTATTCTGAAACTTTGAAGGATTTGTAGCGATGCCACTGTACATAAAAGTTGTGAAATTGCATGGAGATAAGAGACTGAAGGTGAACTGTTGTCGGACAATTTTGTGCCAAGTGATACCGATATTTTTCTGCAACAACAATAATAGTGAACAACGAAAGCTAGTCGGACGAGATCTGTGTTCCTAATTTTTACTAGTGTCCAAGAGTGGAAAACTGTATATTTTCTTGATTTGAGTCATCGACTTCATTCCTCTTCTTTTTGCTTCTATTTGGATGGTATTGAAAATGGGCAACATCGGAAAGAACCACGCCTTCCAGCCAAATTTCGTTTTTTTTCTTATATCTTCAGAAATACGGAGCCCAACGTTTTTTTATGAATGAAATGAAATGGAAATTATCGAGAATTATTGATTAATAACGATAAAATACAGAAAACTTATCGATAAAATTTAAGTATAATTATCGATGAAATATCGAGAAATCATTGAAAAAATAATAGAAAAGTACCGACAAAATATCGAAAAACTATCGATAATTATGGATAAAGTATCGAAAAATGGTCAGATCAAAGTTACTTTTCTCACTAGTTTTTTTTTTTTTCAATTGATCTTTTTATCGTCCATATTTATTTAATCAAAAACTTGACTTTCGTTTTGAACACCAAATTGAAATCATAATTTCATGAAAGCTCAAATGTTTATAAAAACATGTGCTTTAACAAAACGATGCGTCCAGCATGGCGGCCAAAACGGAAGTGTCACTAGTTTTTAACCCTTTTGATAAATGGTAGCAGTAAATATAACGGAAAAAAGTTAGATTTCTGGCAGCACTGGCGTCATGAACTTCTTTCTTTATGACTACTCAATTAAAACGTGTGGCACCTTTTCGCCATTTCAAACTTTTCAGTGTTGGAAAGTGTTTCGAATATATTTAAAAGTACAATTTAAAAAAATTCAAAATCAGTAGCTTGAGAAAATGTATTTCATGTGCATAATCTATGTAGTTTATTTATTTATTTGAATCAAAACTTAAATATACATATATAACCAATGTAGGGTGTCAAACTATGTCAAACTATGTCAAATTAGAGGTTTATAATGGTTTAAAAGAAATGTTTGAATAAAATCGAAATACACAAGCAATAATAGACTAAGGAGCGTACAGAGATATTTCAAGCGAGAGCATGTTTAGATTTCTAAAATCTGCGCTGTTGCAACGTTGACCTCTTGGTAGTTCATGGTCTCCACCTCGATTTTCTCCAGCTTAATGCCCTTCTTCTCGTGAGTCATTTTGTGATTGCGCAGCTTGTAGGCCTGCTGGAAACCCTTGCCACACACATCGCATCTAAAGGAGAAATGAAGTTGTAATGGAAATTTCGCTTTTCGGTCTTTCCTTGCTACTTACACGTGAGGCTTCTCGCCAGTGTGGATCATTTTGTGGAATTTCAGGGTGTTCGTATAGGTGAAGGACTTGCCGCACACGTCGCAAACGTAGGGGCGCTCGTTGGTGTGAATGCTGAAAATGGTTTTTAGTTGTTAGAAACATAAAAAAAATTGGGAAAAACATTGCAAAAGTATACACACCGATGATGTTTATTTCTAGTCGAAAGATCAGCAAAGGCGGCCGGGCAATAGTTGCACTTAAACGGACGATTGCCTGTGTGTGTGTTCATGTGACGCGCCAGTTGCTGCGTCTGGGCAAAGGCATGACCACAAATCCTGCAAAACAAAAGCTGTAACCTCTCACAATTAATGAAAAATTTCCCAATTCAACTTACTCGCATTCGTGCGGCTTGATGCCCTTGTGCAGCTTAATGTGCTCGGTAAGACGGCCCTGTGAGGGATAGATATTGCCGCATACATCGCAAATATATGAGGTTTCCTTCACCTTCTTGCCCTTCGATACCTTTTTCTCTGGTTTCTCTTTTTTGATGGCCTTGGCGGCCAAGCGGCTCGTAGTTGGCTTTGGACTTTTCAACGCCTTCTTTGCTAACCTGGGTGTTTTGACTTTAGGGGCTTTCTTCGCTGCCGGAATCTTTGTTTTTGTAGTGAACTCTTCGTCACTTGTGGAAAAATCATCGCCGATATCGTCCAGATACTCGGCCTCAGCCTCACCGGACGAAACGGAACGCTGAAATAGTTGAATGAATACATTTCGGAACATGTGGAAGCGTATAGAAAATGAGATTATACATCAATTGCATCGAATTCGGCAAATGCCTCTTCGTCCTCCTCGTCCATTGGGATGAAGAGCTCGACCACCTCTTCTTCCTCGGTATTTTCGCCAAATTCCTGTTTAATGCCCATCGCATCCTCTGGTTCCAATTTCAAGGCAATCTCTTCCGCCTCTTCCTCTTGCAGCTCTACGTTCAGATCCGGCATGGGATCGTCCTCGACCTGGTCCTCCTGGTCCTGGTCTTGTTCATCGACGGGCGCAATGAATCTGCTCAAGTGTTTGTGCGAACGCTGGCAGGTGACGCGGAACTTGTACGCCACTCGCAGGTACTTGAGGCACTTGCCGCATATTTTGTCCGGATAATGGTCGTATTTCTTAATCTGTGATGAATTGCAAATGAAAACTAGTTTGGAAAGAAAAAAAACATGTCTAATGTTTTCGTTCGACTTACTGGAACACCGCCACACTCCAGCAACATTTGTGTCAGATCTTTGTTCGCGTTTTTGTCGAAAATTGTTTGCATCGATTCTTTTGGCTGCTTCAGGCACACCCGGCAAACGATCCATTTTTCGGTTAAGCTCGATTTCATTTTGTCTGTTTTGCTATTTTTTTCGCGTTATTTTCTTAATGTTGTTAATGATTTTTCCGTTTCTGCTTTTTTTCGTTTTGACAAATTCGATGCTTTCTGGCGTTAAAAGCGACGCTCGCTAACAATATGCTGTTTTCATATGGCGCTGTCATTTTTTGTAGTGCTGCCAACCTTACAAAAATTAACTATTGAGGCGGCAATCACAATTGCCAGATTGGTGCGATTTTTGTCATATTAGGGCGATTCATTTTAAGTGGGAAACCTCTCGGAAACGATTCAGTTGTGCAGATGAGCAGTCAAAACATATGATATTTGACAGTTCTTTTAAGCAACTGCGCGTTTTGAGATTTTTTAAGACCCTATTTAAACTATCATTTCCATGACAAAAAATCTGACAAAGAGCTAATACGAACTGCGGTAGTGAAAACGGAATAGAAAATTTTCCATCTAAAATCCACCTTAAAAACCTAAAAATTGGCAACTCCAGGCATTGTTTATTTACATTTTCATATAAAAACTGTCAATTGAAAAATATTGTTTATTTACTTTTTAATACAAAATTTGTCAAAAAAACAGAAAATTTCAATATGCGCAGGCCAGTGTAAATTCTAGTTCTATTCTATAGTGTAAATTGACTCTAATGTGAGCTTTTTTTAATTTTGTGCTAGATTCTGAGATTTTTTGGCAGATATTTATTTAGCAACTGTGAATGGAAGATTCTTTCAGTGTGACCAGATGCCTGACGAAAAAACTTTTCAGTTTTTGAGTGGATTTTCAGTGCAAAAATTGCTATTTCGTTTGTACTACATAGTTCTTATCCGCTCTTTATCACACTTCAGATAGACAACATTTTTTATTTTTCCTATTTTTTTGGGAAGAGATTGAGCAAATAGCTTTGAAGTAGTATAGACTTGTCAAATATAATACAAAATTGCAGCGAACCCATCTTTTAAAAATCTGTTAATGCTTAAAAAGACGATGAAAATAATTTAACACCATAATTTTTTTTAAATTCAAACTCCATTTCTTGGCCATTCATTTAAATGAAGTGTACGAAATAAGTACTTGGTACATACATACAACAATATATTTAACTAATTGTTTTAATTGTTTAGAGTGTCTTCAACCAAATCTAGCGCTATCTCGTGGCTGTGTGTGCGCTCATGGGCCTTCTTATGATGGAGTTGGGCAAATTTCTTACCGCACCGTTCACAACTGAAAGCAGTGAAGGTAAAATAGAGACCAAAGTTTAAATAATTTGTGCGTAACAGTCCACTTACCTATAAGGTTTCTCGCCAGTATGTGTCATCATGTGGACTTTTAAAACATTTGAGTACGAAAAGGATTTGCCGCAGGTATCGCATTTATAGGGTCGTTCATTTGTGTGTATTCTGCGAGAAAAGAAAGTACATTAGCGGCTTTCAATGAGCAATTGGAATTGAGCTGTACACGACTCTAACCTTTGGTGCTTGATACACGTCGAAGGATCTGCGAAGCTGGCACTGCAGTATTTACACTTGAAGGGACGGCTGCCGGTGTGAGAGTTCATGTGACGAGCGAGTTGAGGCGTTTGCGCAAAACGCTTCTTACAAATCCTTAAATTGAAGGGGGAAATAAGAAAACAATTAAACACCAAGAAGTAAAAACGCCGGTAACGACCTACTCGCATTCGTGAGGTTTTTCCTTGGTGTGATTTTTCAAATGCAAAGTCAGCTTCGCCTTTTCATTGTACATATTGCCGCAATATGAGCAAATGTATGAGGGCTCCTCTTCGCCCGCCGCTGCCGATCTGGGAAGAATTGCATTCGCTTTCCGTTTACGTGGTTGTGTCTTAACCGGCGCACTGTACTTTGGCACAATTGCAATTGAGTCCGTATCATGATCCGAATCGGAATTATTTGCCTGGATTATTTTAACTTTCGTTTTGGGTTCAACTATTTCGAACTGAGATGCGTCGTCCTCCAGCTCTCCATCATCCAGGTAAGTGAATTGGAGGTCTGTACTGACAGATTCGTCATTTTGCTTCACAATTTCAAATTGGTCAATCGAATCGTAGGTCATGAAGTATTCCTCCTCCGGATTCGGAACTTCGATGTACTCCAGCATGTCATCTTCCTCCTGCTCGTCGATATACTCGGGCTCCTCCTCCTTTTTCACCATAAGCTCAAAAGTCGTTTTTGTGACCGTAGATTTTTGTTCAATTTCATCCACGGTGGGTTTGCATGCAGGCAGTTCTTCTTCGATTTGATCCGGTATTGTTGAGGAGGAATCGTCAATCACGTCTATTGGGGATTGGAGCAAATGCTCCAACTTTACCTTCGAACGCTGACATAGCCCACGAAACTTGTGTGCTGCTTTCAGTAGAGTCAAGCATTTGCAACAAATGCTGTCGGGTAGATCTGTTGTAGAGTCGAGCTGAAATTTGACTCAAGAAATTAGGAGCAACTCAAAAAACTGCAAGTGAGTAGTGAGTAGCTTACCTTGATTCCGCCGAACTCCTCAATTTTATTAACCAAATGCTCCACTGGTCCGTCGACATCGAATATGTTCACCAATGCATTATCGGAGTTCAAACAGATCCGACAAACGATCCATTTATTTATTTTGGTCACTTCCATTTAAAAAAACAAACGCGCTAGTAAAAATGGTTGGCAATTTTGGAAAATAGTGCCCGGATGGATTAGTGATGCAGCTTTTATCGTATAACTAATTATACACTGATTGAAGTTCGAAGTAATTGGTGTTTAGCTATTCATGCGCACACAATTTGACAAACTATGATGGAAATTTTGCACAAATTGTTGTTTTTTTACTTTAAAAAAGTTCCTATTGATAAATTAAAGCTTTTAATAGTGAAGTGTCATGTTAAATGTATCGTGTTTGAAAAAAGTAACCGAATAATATGTTAGTATTAACCGATTTAATGCATCACTGGCAAATGTTCTCCGTTTCTTTTTTGACGTCGACTACACTGGAAAAATTTATTTGAAATCAAATTTAAATGATTATTTTGACCGATTATCTTCATCGCAAAAAATGTTTTTGTGTAAATTAAACTATTAATTTGAGTGAAATTTTGAGCCTTAATTCAAACGACAGTTGCAAAACGAGAAAACTCTTCCGTAATCGCTGCGGCTGAGCTGACAAATAGAAAATTTACCTCAATTTGGCAACACTGCAGTGAACTCATTTTTTGACATTTCTCGTCTTCTTCTTCCCTGTTTTGACGACGCGCTAGCTTCATCTGGATATTTGGTGAAAAATTTATAATTTATAAAATTTCCACACTTTTTGCGAAGACATTCTCAACAATTGAAGTGGAAAAGCATTAAAGTGAAATGGCGCAAATTAAACTGGAAGTGGATACTTTGGTGGTTTGTCGCATTTGTTTACAAGCGAGCGACGAAGAAATGTCCTCAATTTTCGAAAGATCCAACGACTCTTCCCTGTGTGTTTATGAAAAAATCGAGAAATGCGGTGGAATCAAGGTAAAAATTCTCATTTTCTAAGGCAATCGTGTAAACACAGTTCCCACCGATTCATTAGATCCTCACCGATTCTGAACTACCAACGCGAATCTGCAAGAAGTGCAACGCCTTCCTGACCATTGCTCACAAATTCCGTATAATTTGCAAGAACTCCGATAATTATTTGCGCGAATTCGTATGTAAATCCACGCGAGTGTGTGGCAATGACGAAGATGAAGGCATCGAGTATTTAATGGAATACAATCCAGCGCTAGTGGGCGGCGAAGCTACTGTGGCACATGTTCTGCAACAGGCGGGCCACGAAATTGATGAATCGCAGACGGCGCTCGACTATGAGGAGGTAGACGAGTATGCCGAGCTGTGGCTAAATGACAATCAAAACGAGGACGATATAATCGAAGAGGATCACGGTGACAGTTCACAGCAATCGGCAACGGAAAAATCACCCGCAAAAACTCTGGGCATCTCGTCGGATGGTGCGGCGGTGATACGTGTCAAATCGGAACGTCAACTGACCAAGGAAAAACAACTGCACATTTGCGACGTTTGTGGTAATACATATCCGCGAAAGTATGCATTGGTGGCGCATATGCGGCGCCATCTCAATGAGCGACCGTTCGAGTGCGAGTAAGTAATAGGAAATTTTGAAATGTTGGTTATTTGTATTACATCAATCAATCAATCATCAATCAATGTAGAATTTGTCAGCAGACGTTTCATTTGAACTTCCAATTGACGCGACACATGCGAAAGCACACCGGCGACCGTCCCTATACGTGTCAGTATTGCAAGCGGTGTTTCTCCGATCGCTCGACCATGGTGAAACATGAGAGGTGAGTTGATTTAAAGGAGAGCAAGGGGGAGAGTGTAATAAGAAATAGATTAAAATAGAATAAATGTCTTTTTTTAGAATTCATCGCAACGAACGTCCCTACACCTGCGAAACATGCGGCAAATCATTCACCTATTCGAGCGTCCTGAAAGTGCACATGCTCACTCACACAGGCGAAAAACCCTTCAAGTGAGTCCATACATTGATGCAAGAAGTGTACAAATTACAGAGCTGGCCGATTTCGGTCAGCTTCTTCAGTTGAATCGGTTTGATGCAGGAAATGCATAATTCTCTTCTGTATATGATTAGTATCACTTATGGATCCAACCTAGATTAACAGAAATTTTTGATGAGAATTTTGTGGCTAAAATCCGAAACAGCTGTACTCTCTACCAAAATCTGAGTTTGAACTAAAACTTTAATTCTAATCTGATTTTTTCAATTTCCCCTCCCCACAGCTGCGGCATTTGCAGCAAACGTTTCTCGCGCGCCCATCACTTACGCGCCCATTTGGAGACCCTGCTGCATTCCAATGATCCCCGCTCGAAAATGCTTCTAAAGAAAATCAAGCGCGAGGTGGACGCCAACTATCCCACCGAACAATACATACCGAATGATGCATAAACGCAGCTTGGCTATTTTTTCTCGAATCAAAGTCACAACACAACATAATCTTAGTTTAAAAACGTGTTCCGCATGTTTGCATTTTATTTCAGCTTATTTAAAAAAACGACAGACAAAAAAATTCCTAATTTGCCCTTAACACAATTGAAGTTTATACGCGACTTTTTTTTCTTTTTAGTGTTTATGTCTATATATTTAAATTTAAACAAGATTTAAACTTATAATTAGTTGCATTATATAAAATAAAAAAAAATAAGAAAATTAATTAATAAAATGTGTTTAGCTTGTAGTACAATATGCATTTTTCATTTTGTGTATGGTGGTTTGGTGGGGGGAGAACCAAAAAGAAAAAAAACTATTTATAAATTAAATAACAAACAAAAAAAAGTTGGCGCCATCGTAATTTATGTTTTTTTGCTTGAAAACTTGTCATATTGCAATGAATATTGTTTTGAGAGAAAAAAAGGTAGAAGAAGAAATTTTACATTTTAAAAGTAGAGACGCAACGACGCGACCAGTCTGCCTGCCTGTCTGTGGTTCCATATCGTAACGACGACCAAATTTAGCACAGCGCACTTATTTGCTCACCATGCGCATTTTATCCTTAATTAGATTTCGTAGCTCTGTGACCATGAGTTCGTGTGATTCTTTGAATATCGATGCCACATCACCGATCAGCGTTACCTCGACTTCGGGCTTCAGCGACATGTCCGCCATAAATGAGTTCAAATCGCGGGGCAGCGTGGGAGTCTTCCAATTTTCTGCAGAAAAACAATTTTTATATTTTTTTAAATTCTTCACCTTCCAGCCTTACTTCCACTTACGTATACAAGTCTCACACGTTTGCAGTTTCTTTTTCAAATGCCGCATCAGCTCGATCAACAGTTGGCTTCGCTCCTTCTCGCTAACAATTTGATTTTGTTCGTTGCTGTCGGAGGTCTTCTTGCGTGATTTTGTCTTGGTTGGAGCTTGCATTTTTGCATGGAACACCGACAGCACAAAGGCATACAACGAGAGGATCTGAAAGGAGGTGGATATCAAGTTGGTGAGCAAAAGTAGCCTTTCTCAAAAGTTGGATTTTTCTTAAATTTTTGGACATTTTTTAATTACAATTTCTTGTCAATTCACCCCCCTTTTGTCTTAATGAATAAATTATGATGATAGCTTACCTCCAAGCAGGTGGCCACTTTACTTTGCCATTCCCTGCGTCGCCACAGTCCATCCTCCGCAGCCTCATCGCTCTGCTTAATTGTGTTGGCCAAAAGTTCCACAAGGCTGGTCACATTGTCGCTAACAATCTTGCACTGGATGGGCAAATTGCTGTCGCCCGTGTACAAGTCCAGAACCAGTTGCGACAAATTATCGAAGAACTTCTCATATGGCACTTCCAGCAGCAAATGCAAACGTGTAGGCAGCAAATTGACTAGAAAACGATTCGACAGCGGCTTATAGTTCATGAGACGCAAACGCTGGAATAGACCGTTCCACGATTCGCGCAACAATTCGATGGTGTCCGTTTCCTTAGCATTTGTTTGCTGATCGGCCGTCTTGGCCGCCTCTTTGTGCGACAGCTTAGAGCAAGCCACCGGATGAAACAAGTCCACATACGAGGCAACCAAACGCAACAGTAGCGAACGTACTTGCAGTACCTCAATCTCTTGGTTGAACGACTCCTTGCGCTCCTCTTCGTTATCCACCAAATGCACCGGATCCCAGCGTACAATCGCCGACAGGTCACGATTGTCGCTGAGCTCATGCCACGAGATGCGATCGTCGGCCGGATCGATGCTCATCGCCGTGTACGCGGACAAATTCTGCATCACATTGCCGTAGAGTATTACCAAGTCGCATAGTTGCGCCTCCACGGACGTGGCCACATAGTGTATGCTGTTCGTGAGGCGCTCTTTGAAATTCATGAACTCCTCCAGTTTGGAGAACGTACAGAAGCGATAGGTGAGCGCTATGTACTCGAGACGTTCCTTGTAGCTGTTGGTGAAGAACTTAAGCGTGGCGTCGAAGGTGGTGCGTGCCATCGAAAAGCGACCGCACAGCGGCAGTAAATTGCAATGAATGTAGCCCATGGAGTCCAGCTGGATCTGCTTGATGTCCAGGTAATCGTACATTTCCTGGGCGCCCAACAGACAACCGAACATGTGGTAGATCTTGAGACTTAACAGCTTAACGTGGAAGTTGCTAGTGCTGTTGCGCAGCACATATTGCAGCAAGCATAACGCTTCGAAAATGCGATCGGATTTCTGCTCCTGCAGACTGATGTCGTACATGACATTGGCTAAAAGTTAATAAGAGAAGAAAAATTTTAATTTACCAACAAAAATTTAATTATTTTGAAAGTTTACCAGCTAATAAAGCATAAGGATCCGATGGTCCCATATCGGTATGCAGTAGATTCTTGCCAAACGAACTCAAGCCATGTTCGTAGTGCAGCTTCAAAGCGGTGTAGAAGGCGAGCAGGTGTTCCACCTTCAAATCGATATGTGAACCACAAATGCGTGAGATTTGCAAGGCGCAAATGTGCTTTTGCATTTGCTCTTTCTGTGAAAATGGTGAAAAATGTCAAATGTCTGGCAATTAAAATGAGTGTGTGACATTACATTCTGAGGCAAAGTGGTTGAACTGATGCCACTCTCCAGCAGCAGCTTGCTAGCCAGCTCTTGACGCTCCTCCATGGTGATCGAGGTCAGGAAGAGTGTTATGTCGTGCGTGCAGCAAGACTTATCGCCAAATAAACGGAAATACTCAATTACCAGCTCGCAAAAGTCACCCAACAGTTCTTTGGCATTCAGTTGCTGAGCACGCATTCGCTTGTGTAACTCCAGGCGTGCCAGATAGGGGCCGCGCACCTTTTTCTCAGCCGACTCAATCAGCTGGAATGTAGGCACATTTTAGAATTAAATTTGTAATTTCAATGAAGGGCCATACCTGACAGAGATAATCGTGACAGTCGTCTAAAGCACTTAGCGCCGAATTATGATTTTCTACATTGGAAGCATCTTCGATTGCTGGCTGTTGCGTTTTAAGCAACTCAAAGCAACTGCTTAGATAGTCCTGATAATAATCCCAACGATCATGGCTTTTGGAATAGTTGAAAAGTGTTAATAATATTTACAATCAAATACATACGCTGTGCCACATAAACGTCAAACCAACTTACTCATCCTTTAGCAAGTCCTTCAGCAGCGTATTAATGTCCTGCCACATTTCGAGCTCTTTCAACAGATTTATTTTCATATAAACCGGCGCGCCTGGATATAGCTTTTCGCACACCGAACCACTGAGAAAGTCCAAGGCCTCCTTGAATTTATCCTGCAGCTTCAGTATGTGCAGGTACAGGAAAACTTCCTGTTCCGATTCCAATTTGTTCTCCTTGATCAGTTTGTCGACCATGCGTTGGGCGAGACCCAAATAGATTTTACGCTTATCCGGATTACTACTCTCCGGCCCACGTATGCCCTGAAATGATTATATTGAATTGAAATTATCCAACTAAATATTCTAAGCATCACTAAAGTGTTTACCTGTAGCACCACACTCATGACGGACCAAAAGTAGTACGCATTCTTGGGCTGGGCCTTGTATAATTGCAGCGCCACCGACTGTTGCGATTTGAAATCTTCCAAGCGTACATGCGAAATGAACAGGTGCGCCAGCAGTTCCTCATTGCCGGGTGATTGCTTGACAGCATGATTGTAAAGTTCTACAATTTTATCCACTAAATTAGAAAGGGCATTGAGTAAAGAGGTAAATGCACAGTATAAATCAAAAAATACTTTGTAAAATATATAGTAAATATTCCCAAGTGCGTCCACACTCTGCAATAATACTTCGCACAATGAACTGCAGTCGAGTTTCAATTAAATTTAAATGCAGTCAAATGGGAATAAAAATAAAAAAAAAATGCGAAAATATGTGCCATCCGCCATTGCATACATATTTTCTTTTTAATAATACTTTCCACATACAATATTTGGCACACTCACATTGCTCCAATTCTTTATAGCAAAACGATAGGACTTGCAGTGTGGCATCGTCCACGGGCTTCTCATCGGCCACCGATTGCAGAAAGCCGTGACTCTCCTCGTAGCGTCCCAGCCGCAGCAGTGCCAGACCTTTCAGTGCACGCGCGCACAACAGATTCGGATGCTTCTTCAGCAGCTTTTCGGTCTCCTGCAGTGCTTTGCGATTGTTGCCAACTTCCAAGTTATCTGAAAAATGATCAAAAAGATAGAAAAATGCCAATTATTTTAGATTTCTTAGCTAATGAGATGTTTTTCTTTCCTATGCTTCAGTTTAATAACAACATAGAATTTAAACGAAAAGGGAAAGTGGGCATTTTTACTATGCAACAATGCTTAATAGGCGAAAATTTTAAAAATACGTACATACATACATATAGGACAAACAAAGGAATAAAAGATCATTTTCATTTGTCTTATCGGTTTGCGAGTAAGGCTGGCAATCCCGAAAGCTTTTGGCAATCCTGGAATTTTCAACACTGAAAACTGCAGTTCTTGAGATTTTTTACTTTTTGAAACAATATTTAAAAAATTAAAAAAAAAATATTTTTTGCTTAATCAATGTAATTATTAGTATGAATTTAGAAACAGTAACAATTGAAGGGAAGGATGGATAAAAGCAGTATGTAACAGAAAAAGTAAAAAATAATTTTTTTGCACAAGTTAAGTTGCAAGGGGCACCTCCTGCCCAGAATTCTTTTGCCAATCGAAAATGTTCAAAAAAGATTCAAAAATTAAAAATAAAAAAAAAAATGTTTTTTTGAGATTTGTAAATAAAATACTTAAGGAAAAAACACCACAATCTACAAAAAAGGATTGTCCCACTAGAAATAGCGTACTTGAATTAACTATAACCACGCAGTCTGTTTCAAAAAAGTGCACTTTTCGTTCAGTGTTATTATTATTTCCTTTTAGTTTATTTTGTATATATTTTTTGTTTTCTCAACTCATTTATCAGCTATTAATTTTAAATTATTTATATATTATATTAAATTTATATTTTTTTTTTTAAATTAAAAAAATTTCTTTGCATAATCCCGAATTTTTTAAGGATTGACAGCCTTAGTTGTTACTCGAATCTCGAGTTGTAGGTGTATAAGATTTAAGTGGTGGTGAATAGATTTTTCTCCACAGACAACAAATTTTTCATTGAAAAAACCAAAGCAATTAAACAAATTTTTTTTTATTTAAAAAAAAATTTAAAGATCACAAATTGAAAATTTTTTTAAAAAAATCTTCGATATTTTAGACATTTTAATTTAAACATTAAAATATATTTTAAGAAACATTTTTTTTAATTGTAATTTTTTAAATTTATTTAATTTTTTGGTACATAGCACGAAAAAAGGAGTTTAGTTTTTTTATTTGACTGAAGCATATAAAGCAAAAATAGTCCAACCCCATCGTCGTCAATATCACGAACTGACTCAATTCCTATTCATTTGCCCACCATCTATATCAATTCGTAAATACATCACTGCGATGTGGATTGGCTCACTTTTGGTTTAAAGTTTAAACGCTTCATATTATGAAGTAAATGTTTGTATGCCAAACCGTATCTAGAACAAAATTAGCTCTTCAGACGACATAGTACAAAAGTGCATATCATAAACGCAAACGCATGATGCCCACTGATCACTGACCTTGTTGAATGTTGAATATGGCCACTCAAAGTAATGCACTAATTTCTCAAAATCTCTATTTCCAATTCTTTTTCGGATTTTGTGTGTTTCTTCTTACCGTAAATGGGTCGCAATCGCCGCTCGAAGACGGCGGGATCTTGCACGTGCTGCGCCATCTCTGCTCTGCGTCTTCTTGTCCGTTTTACTTGCGAGAGGTGGTGGTGCTGCTAACTCGTAGTTGTGCGATTTCAATGGAAATCACTTTAGAAAATCGCTCGATGTACTCACTGAATACGAAAACTTGTGCCGATCTATTCAGAATTTTTTCTAATTATCAGTTTTTTTTCTTTCTTACGTCTGTGCTCGCTGTCGCCGGATTGAATTTTTTGGCAATTCTGTACACACGATTTAGAAATTTTTGCCACCTTGCAGCGGTAACAATTTATTTGGCTAACTGGCCCTTGTGAAACCTTTGTCAAGGTTATTCAAGATTTAATATCATTTAATAAAAAATTCAGAATTAAAATCGCTTGAAAAAATGTAGTTACCCGTCTCGCAGTTGTCAGCAGCAGAATCGGTAGAACAGTGTGAAGCGGATTAGGTTAAATGTCACCTGAAAATAATACAAGAAATATTCAGAGATGAATTTGGTTAAGCTCACACAAGTGGCGAAAATATTAGTAAATTAGAAAGGGCATTAGAGAGATTTTTTTTTAGAATTACTTTAAACGTTTTTAGATTTCTCTTCCATTTGCTTAAATCTACAGTTATATTTATGTCTGATTTGCTTTATGTGATACCTATTTAGGTTTGTATTCAAATTATTGACGGAAATACCATAATTTGCAGTCTACTTCTAGCCGTTATTATCGCCATTTTGTCGTGACGTAACTAGAGAATTTTCTTGCAATTAACAGTAGTTTGGTGGCCATCTCTGTCTATTATTGTTATTTTGAGTACACAAAATGGTTTTTACGTGCCAGTTTACCAAGTTATTGACGAAAAGTGTGATGGGAGTATAGAAGTGGGAGCCAATCAAAAACTGAACTGAATGTCTTATGAACAATTTTTTTAATTTTTAAATTAACAAATAATGCTACATAACTCTAAATTTAAATAATATATTTCTGATATTTTTACCTTTTTGTTAATATTTACGACTCAGAATAATTAACAGGAAAAAATTTAAAAGGTTATAAATTATAATTATAACTTATAATCATCTCCTGAGTTGATTTAGCTATGTCCGTCTGTCTATCATTTCGCACGATAACCGCCATAGTTATTGAGCTATCGACTCAAAATTTTGGCATTCATACTTAATTTACTTATGCCAAAATGGGTAATATCGGTTAAGAATTAGGTGGCAATGTCACATTTCCACGCCGGTCAAAGTTAAATGTCAAAAAATGACATTTGGTTTCTGTTCGTTGATAACATGATAACAAACAAGTTACAAGTAGAATAAATACGATCTGGCGTTGCAACGCAAAAAAAAGTAAAACAGTAAGTAACGATGAGAGTATATTCATCATCTGCTGGGCACTCTTCCTTCCTGCCGACACAAGAAAAAACAGATAGTAATTATAGCAAATCGCGAGAGGGCTCACATTACATCATGAGACGAGGCGATGTACTCAATTCGCGGTTGGCGGGCAGCTCTTTCTGATTTGCAGACCACTAGGCACTGGCCGTTGTTCAGACCCCTACTTTGGCTATTGGCTATGATGGTGCGACTCGACTGTGCTGAATGTCGTCTGTCGTCCATGGTCCATGGTCTCGCCTGATTGATTTGTTGTGCCGCGATAGGCGACGTGTGCCGATTGGGTAGCAACTGCGACTTCATAACGTTCGGTTCGATGCCATTGCCACACGTTCGAGTCTGGAAGGAAAAAGTACCAACAGTTCCTTACTTTCCAAAATTACTAAAAATAGCTGATTTTACGGATTTGTTTTTCAGTAACAACGATAAAATTCTGGCAGCAGTGATTCGGACGCAGGTGAATTTTAATGAAAACAATATTTTCTCACTCACGGAATGTGTCTGCACAGTCCATATTTCATTGCAAATTCGATGGGCAAAAATTCAAATCGCAGTCATTTGTCGAAGAAACCCTACTGCCCTCACAGGTGGCCACAAAAGGGGGACACACTACGAAGGAGCCTATGGTGGTAATGGAGTTCAGCTCGCCCAACATAGCAAAACCGTTCCACGTAGGTCACCTCCGCTCCACCATCATAGGCAATGTGCTTGCTAATGTCCATCAGCATTTGGGCTATCGGGTGACGAAACTCAATTACCTTGGCGATTGGGGCACACAATTCGGAATGCTGCAGGTGGGTGTGACCCGCGAATTATTGTACCGAAAAATGTTAAATTTCATTTGAGGATTAACATTGCAGGTGGGTGTGGAAATGCAAGCGGTCAGTGAAGAACAAATGCAACGTGCACCCATTGAGACATTGTATCGAGCCTATGTGGCGGCCAATGAGGCATCCAAAACAGACGCGACTGTCAAAGAAAAGGCTAGACGGTATTTCACCGAATTGGAAACGGGAGCCAACAAGGAAATGGCCCAGCAATGGACGAAATACCGTCACTATACAATAGCAGAGCTGGAGCAAATATACTCGCGCCTGGGCGTTCATTTCGATCAGTACGACTGGGAGTCGCAATACTCTCAACGCGACATTCAAAATATTCTGAAACGCTTAGAGGAAAAGTCGCTGCTGCACGATGAGCGCGATGGACGGAAAATTGTTCAAGTGGACGATCGGCGTGTGCCCATCATCAAGAGTGACGGTTCAACCTTGTATTTGGCGCGTGACATTGCTGCTTTGGTTGACCGCCATCAGCGCTTTGCGTTCGAGCGTATTTTCTATGTAGTGGACAATGGACAAACGGACCATTTCAATGCGTGCTTCAAGACCACGGCAGCCCTTTGTGAAGATATTGGAATGGATAAGCTGAAACATGTGAAATTCGGACGGATTCGTGGCATGAGTACACGAAGTGGAAATGCGGTCTTCCTGCGAGATGTGCTCGATGAGGCCAGGGATATTATGCTGGAAAGGCAGCTAATGAGTCCAAGTACGTTGGGTGAAAGGAAGTGAGTTTTGGTACTCAAATGAACCAGTTTTCAGTGGAGCCCTTCATTTACTTTTCTTTTTTCCATTACACAGCCACCAAAGTGGAGCTCTCAACGGGCTGCCATGATTTCCAAACTGTGGCCGATGTTCTGGGCGTAAGTGCAGTCATAATAAACGATCTCAAGCAAAGACGCCAGCGTGATTACGATTTCGATTGGAATAGGGCGCTGCAAGTGAATGGCGATACGGGCATCAAGCTGCAATATACACACTGTCGGCTCTTCAATTTGCTGGAAAACGTGGCAGACATTAATGTGGAGGGCATCAAGCCTCTTATGGAGCATTTAGCAGAACCCGAAGCCCAGAACTTGCTCGGTGAAATAGCGCGCTTCGAGCAAGTACTTTGGCAGGCGAAGGAACAACTGGAGCCTTGCATTCTAGTGAATTATTTGTTTGCTTTGTGGTATGATCCAATAATGCTTGGAAATTTAATTTCTTTTTATTTAAAAACTTTTTTCTCAATTTTTTCAGCAACTCAACTAGTCGAGCCCTGAAGCGACTCAATGTGAAAAACGAATCCTGTCCGAGCAAGCAACAAAGCCGCATTTTGCTTTTTACGGCGGCCAAAAGTACTCTTAATAAAGGCATGCGAATTCTGGGCCTAAGTCCATTGAATAAAATGTAAACAAGACAATTTCATGGTATTTTTATTTTATATTTTACTATGATTCTAGAACTTGAACAAAAAGGGGAAAAAAATAACGGACAGTGTAGTTAGGTATGCTTAACGCTTCTTCCATGTATACTTGCGGCGAGCACCCTCTTGGCCGAACTTCTTGCGTTCGCGCCGGCGATAGTCACGTGTCAGCAGGCCCGCTAAAGAGAATTGATTTCAATTGGCAAATAATTAGCAAATTTTCCATCATTACAAGGTACTTGGTGACAATACACATACCTAAGCGCATCGATTCAATCATTTCCTGATCAACGAAACTGCGCAGACTCATCGCAATGCCCCAGCGTATGGCGCCCGCTTGACCGGATGTGCCACCACCAGCCACATTAGCTTCAATGTCAACTTTTCCCAACATTTCACTGTAGATCAAGGGGAAGAGAACCTGTAAATGCAAAAGAAAGCAATTTTTATTATAAGATATGCAAAATGAAAGCAAAAATCTAACAACGAAGTAATTCCATTCAAAAGATTTCCCAATTGAGTCGTGACTCAAAAGGGGTTCTGCCTCAACAATTGTGTGCCTTTGTTGTACCTGCCCGTTCGGCTAATTTGTTAAACAATCGAAATTTGCCATAAATTACAATTTCCATCGAATCTGATGGCAATTTGAATAGTAAGCAAGTACATATATCAAATAGGTTTGCAAGTATGTGAAAAAAACATCAATTTCCCGCCTTGTGATTACAAATAAATCGACAGCTCTGACTTTACAAAGCAGCACTAACAGCACTCAAGAGTGGCGCGAAATGCACAAATCACAATTTCACCCTTCCCCCAGATCAAGATAATGCCAAATACAATGTAGACACGTAACTATTTTCACACAAAAGTGATAAATTGCGATCGAAATTCAATGCATTTCCTGTGTGCCACAAATCGCCATTCGCAGTGGAATACAAATTTGAATGTCTGTAGAATGTAGGCACTGGTAATCGAGGAAAATTAAAACAATTTGTTAGTACTTACATGAAAAAAAATTAGATAAAAATTTATTGTATGTAAATAAAAGGCACATAAAAATGTTAATTTTTGATAATTACAAAATTCCGTCACTTACCAAATACACAAAAATGCGATGTACAAAATTGTACGAGAATTGCACCGAACTTGGACAGATTGAAGCAAGATGCGGAAGTTTCAAGCTAATGTATTGTCACTACTCAGCCATCGTAGCCATCTGATACGATGGATGAGAAGTTTGCGACGAGGTTCTTAAGCCCACCCCCAAAGAAAAAAAATCCTAGCCACGGTCTTATTAACTACCAATGAGTCACGCTGTGTTACATTGAAGGATATCACGAGATAGTCAGGAGAAAACAAATTAGACTACCAACTCAGGGTTTATGCGACAAGAGGTCCGTACCAGGGGATTTACAGAAGAATGGACTTACAAAAGAAGTTGACAAATGTTTGATCAACTTTTTCCCCACCCAAAACCCATAGATAAAAATATGTTATGTAGGTAGTAAAAGAAAATACAATCTACATTGCTAGACCTACACCGAGAGAAAAAAATAACATTTTCGCCGTAAAAAACCATACGACAGTCGAAAAACTGTTAAATTAACAGTTTTCGCTGTCAATTTAACCGTTTCTCAACTGTCGGATGGTTTTTAACAGTTTTTTCTTTCGGTGTACATTTCAAAACGTAACTGTTAGAAGTTCAATTAATTCCTATTTCCAAAATTACATTTTTTTTAAGAATCAGCTTGGTGGTTTTATTGTGAGATGGCGGGTGCGTAGCCCGATTTTTAATTTATATTAAGCACACATTCTTGAATGTTTTAAGAACAAAATCGCTTGCCTTTTGTTTCATATTGCAGATATATGATAAAAGTAAAATATTTAAAAAGTTTAAGTTCAAAGGTTGAAAAACTTTCTCACACCAAGGGAAGCCCCAGTTATACAAAAAATAAATATACCTGCCAGTACAAACCCACTCAATATTAGCCGTTTGATAAACTTTATACAATTTATTTGCAAATATGTTTAGTTAAAATTCGGTTGAAAGTTCAAGCGAACTCAAACGACCGTTGTGAGAACGTAATTCGCGTAGGTGGCAAGAAGCGTCTGAATGAAAACCTGATTACGAAATCACAAAAGCGAATAGCCGTACAGTAAAAATCCGAATCTAATACCAAATAAACAAATACAAAGTTTTCCACTTTTAAAGGCAACATCGATAGGGCCATCAATCATTACAGCCAACCAAACACATGCGAGGATGACTTCACGCACACAAAATCTCAGAAAAGACAATAAGTAAAACGAGATTTTCAAATTAATTAAACAATTAAAAGCCGAGACGAGACATAAACATAAAATTTAAAAATAAACCAATAAAAACAATTAACAAATTTAAAAAAAAAAAAGAAGAGAATTTGCAAATTGACGACAACATAAGATTTCAAACAGGTCTTAACAGCTGACCGCTAAAAAGTCTTCGAAGCCGACGCACTCACCACACACTAACTAAGCTGCAGTTGTAGAACGAAATCGCTTAAGCGGCTAAAAGATGCGACAAACCTCTAGAATCAATGATGTGACGAGATGAAGCGCTACCGATGACGGCTGATTTTTTTTATTCAATTTCATTCTACATACTTAAACGAATTGCCCACGATCAGTGAGGCTTGAAATTTCCAAACAAACCGAAAAAAAGAACAGCTCCAAGTATATTCTGGTGACCAAAAAAAAATACAACAAAAAATACACAAAACAAACGAAACGACGACAAATGAAATTCGTTTAGGGGGGGGGGGGGGTATGGGGGTAAATGAGAAAAAGCGCGACTTTAAATGAAATTTATAGTCTAAGCGGGCTTTTCTGAGTATAATTTACAAAAGACGAGCCACGAACGGAGAGAGGAGCCCGGCGAGCAGACAGGTGGCCGTTGAATAGATCCGACACAGGCGCGCGCGCTTTATCATTCATCCTCCTCAGCGAAGCATAGTTTCGAGATAAAACGAATTTGTACCGCAAACACAAACTATTCAGGCGCGCGGACTAGACTTAGTTAGAGTTAGTCGCAATCGATGTCGAACTTTTAGCTGCTGTATCTTGATGTGCGCCGGTGAGAGAAGTACGCGCTGCTGCTGCCGCTGCTGTTGTTTCGATCAAGACGCTCGAAATTAAAGTAAAGATTTTCAAGAATTTTTACCAAAAAAAAAAGTATAATTATACAAAAACTAAAATAATTAGGCAAAACGATTGCTCAAACTGACCAGTTAATGTGACTAATTAAGAAATTTGCCAAAAAGTTACAAAAGGAAAAGGTTATTATATTGCCGAATTTCATGCTGGGAAAAAGTGATGTGCGAGCAGCTTGTGATGTGTTGCAAAAACCAAGCTACTTTTATTTAACTTAACAAAAAAAAAGGTGAACAAAAAAATTAAGAAAACATATTTTAATATTGCAATTTAACCCTTTGGCAAAAACGTTTGTGAAAAAAATATTTAACAGAAAATAAAATTTTAAAATATATTTTTTTTAAATTTATTAAAATTACAATTAATCAAAAAAATGCATTTTCAAAATTTGTCATTAGTCAGAAACAAATGCACGTGTCAAAGGGTTGAAAATAACAAATTCTATTCAAATACTTGTACTCTAAAATATTTAAACTGTCAATAAACCAAACAATTTAAATAAAAAGTACCTACGTGAAATTTATGGGGGAAAAAACCTATACTGCTATCCGCTGAAAGTGGAATTCCAGTTTTGAAAACACTTGAGTTATTTTAAATCTGTGCAGTAACTTTCCATTCACAAATTGTAAACAAACCAAATAAAATATAAAAAAACGAAACTAATAAATAATAATAATAAAAAAAAATAACAAACACGTGCGCCTAATTATGTTGACATTCCAAATGGAGATATAAACAAAATTATACAAATTTTTAAAGAATTTAACCCCGTAAGTAGATCGTAAAATTTTGTAAAAATCTACTTTTTAACAACAAGTGTTCCACAACACATAAAAGTAGAGGAATAAAGTAGAAATAATGAAATTGCCAACACAGAAGTGAATGTAAGTCGGATAGATGAATTTTAGTGGAAGATAAATAAAATGTTACGATGGGGTACGTTTCGCAGACGCAGTGTCAGTAAACAACTTTTTTTCTTCTCACTTCGCTTACTGATCAATTCATTGAACTCTTACGTCTACGAAACACACACATTATCAAAATTTATGATTTGTAAATGAGAAAATACCACTTGCTTGCGCTTAAGAAACGATATGAATAAGTTGTCTGTGGTACAATCAAAAAGGGGCATTTTTTTGGCAGAACAATATTATCTTTGCATTTAAAGTTTAACCCTTTAAACTTATTTAGACTTTTTCAAAAATTTAAGTACATTTTAAGTACAATGTAATACACATTAAAAAATCTATGGACTCTAATTCTGAAATGAATTCTCCGAATTCTCCGAATTATCTGAATACATTTGAATTGCTTTAAATGGCAGCCTTTACCATTAATCAATTGTATAAATTAATCAAATTGTATGGGAGACAGATTCTTATAATGATTTAGCTTAGCAACGAAAAAGCTATAAAAGAAAAAAATGATCATCACTTTAGCAAAGAGTGCTTTGTGTTAGCCAACAAAACGTAAACACAGATTCATACAAATTAACACAACGTCCAATGGCAGTGGAATCAAGTTAATATAGTTTGTTGTTTTTTTTTAGATGCATACAATATTCATAAAAATTTGGTTTAATTCAATTTTCATAGACAAAAATAAATTATGGAAAATAATAAAAAAAACATTAAAACTAATTTAATTTTTTAAAATTCGGATTTTATCGAGCTCAAAACTATAAAAAAATTTATGAAAAATAAATTTGTTGTCAAAACAATTCAATTATCGTTATAATTAAAGGGAAATTTCGTTTATGAAATTAAAATGATTTTTTATATTTTGCATTTTTATAAAAAATGAAATTACATTTTTTCAATGACATTTAATTTGTGTATCTCTTTTCGAAAGAAATGTTCCAGAAATTCACGTTTTAATCTCTTTTCAAAGAGTCTTTTTGTGTATTTATACTTCAATCAGCCTTTTTTCATTTTCAAGTATGAAGATCGCTTTCAATCATATCAACGCTACAAATTTTCGCCAGCTATTGTTATCAAATTTATCGCACTTTTCACAATTGAAATAAACGACTTTATTTTAATTAAAGATGCTACTTTTTTTATTATATGTATGTTTGACCAACGTAAGATCGGTTTAAAAAAGCATTTATCACAGAAGTAAAGTCAAATCAAATCAAAAGTTTCTGTTTGAGTTTAAGCTTAGATGCAGTGATTGTGAATCTTTTCAGCTTGAATGCATATTATTTTTAATAGTTGCTTTGATTTAACAACTCCCGGAAATGGTTACACATCTAAGTAAGGGTTTTAATAAAGATTTTCACTTCACCCACTAATGCATTTAAAACGTTTATATTTCTATTCCATCTTCTATTTTTTCTTCTGCGTCACCGGTAATTTTTGTTTTTTCTTTCCCTAATATGTGTGTGTTTGTTGTTTTTGTCCATTCCTCAATTCAATTACAATTTAATTCAATTGTGGCCTATGCTATGTCGTATGCATTGCATCCACACTGTCTTTTGTTACCCTTGAACCTGAGCAAAAATGGTCTTTAGCCTCTGATGTTATATAGCCCATATCCATTCATCAGTTACTTACATTCATTCACATTTGCATTGTATTCGGTCTTTTGCGTTGCTTTTTTTTTCTTTCTTTCCACTTCTTAACAAATGAAATTTACATTTTTTATTTACTTACTAAATTTAAGGATAATGCAGTTTGCATTCAACTATTGTCACAACAATTGTTGCATTTTGCACTTATTTATTTATTATTGCATACTCTTTTCTGGCATTATTATTTTTATTATTGGTTTAATATCACACTTGGTGTACATTTTTGAAGCGTACGTTAAACGTCATTCAAGTTGATGGATCTTTGAAATGGGTCAAAATTTATTTGTGATTCGTTTCACTGCGACTTCGAAGTCTAAGTCGCAAATTATAAATTACGTACGCAATAACTCACATATATTTGTTAATTATACTTTATTATACACATCGAAATACAATTTTAACCAAGTTTTTGTCTTACTTAGGGATTTGCACGCTCAATAGTTCCGATAGAATAACACATACATATGGAATACAAATTAAAGTCCATTTTCCATTTTGCCCATGACTAAAGTACGTACCTACTATTAATGGTTCGCTGATTTGATGGGCTGCAAATTAAATATAATTGAAATACTAAATTTGTTTAATACAGACGGACATTATCACGAATATATATACTTTTCTAAACCGTTAAGGACCGTGTAACAAAAACAATATACCCTAGACACTTGAGGGAAGAGTATACAAAAAAAACTACTACGCTTTTACAAAAGTATTAGGCGACCTAATACCAATATTAACGAGATTGAAGATTTCAGATTTCAGATTACGAGACTGTGCCTATCTCTCGTAGAGATGCAAAAGCGTTGATATGTTGACTCAACCAAAGTGGTAGTTGATAGAGTTGTAAATAAAAAAAAAGTAGCTAAAGTAAATGTGAGATATGGCAGAGAAGAATGACAACAACAAAAGATAATTCATAACTTCTGCAGTTATGACAACTTGGAGCAAAAAAAAAATATATAGAAACTGTATGAGTTGTTAAATGGTCCTTATCAGTTAAGCCAACAACACTATGCAGGCTAATCAGACAAAACACGAAGAATTTCACATGACATACGCGAAAAAAGTATTACAAGTGTGACGCAAAATTTCGGGAAAAACTTTATTTACTTATATTTTATAAAGAAAAAATAATAAAAAAATAAGTTAAAAATTAGATAAAACCAAAATTCCCATAAAAATATTGTATAAAGGAAAATTATTCAGCGAATAGGCATTTGAGTATCTCAAACGTTTACACCATCTTGCCATTAACGGTTGCTAATTTTTGTTTGGGAGAAAGTGTGTACAAATTCGAAATCTGTTTTTGAAAAACCAATAATCTTTGAAGTGAGTTAGGCTGCAGGAAATTGCAATAAGCTTAAGATAAGTTTTTTTTTAGACATCTTTAAAATAAACTTATCTTAACACAGAGGAAATTCATTCAGAATCTCAAAATACTTGTAATAAATTGCAAATGAATTTGGTATTTCTTCGTGTCTAATCTTTCTCGAAGGCTTCTAAGTTACATACACGAATTGATAAAAAAAAATATTAATCTGTTGTTATTATCATTTTTCCAGTTGAAATAGTTGGAAAATGAAACCTACACCCCCACTAAACTAATTGGTCTGTGACGAAGATGATGCGCAACACTTATTAATTAAGGTGAGGATACAGTTTCAAGAACATAGGCCAGCCAAGTGCAACCGAAGCTACGAAAATACCGAAAAGAAATTAAATGTCTCAATAAGAACGCTTGCTAAAAAAATCACTTTGCTGAGGCAGAGAGACAAGAAGTCGAAGAAAAACCATGGAAAATCTAGGCTACAAAGAGGGCACAGCAAAACCACGGCGGATAACGCGCTCCATTAGTGTGGTGACGAAAAATGAAGCTGAACAGCCATTGGCCGAAAATAATAATGCGAATAGGTGAGTATTGGCGAAAAATTGACAAAAAATATTAACTAAGAATGGGATACACAAAGTATATATACAACAAAAAGCCATTTGCATACGTACTTGTACTTCATTGAATTTTGTGACAAAATGGACCATACACCCCGCAACATTACCATTATCATCATCAGCAACAATAAAATCACTAACAATAAGAAAAAAAAACTAATTGTTTAAATAATTAATTTAACAAATGAATATACATAATACGAATACGACACGAACAGGTATTCTTTCGCTCAATTGGAATTTGTTAAATGAAAAAAAGTTCAACAAAAAAAAAATGTAGTAGTAATAACAACAAAATGTAGCCACTATATAAATTGTATTAGCCACCTTTTATAATCGATGTCGATGTGCTGTCGATCATTTTTCAGTTTTCAGTAGAGTTTCACCCAACAATGAAGTCGGTTGAATTCGTCCCGGTGTTGGTGGTTTGTGGCAAATCTACGCGCTTCTATTAATTAATACCTGTATCATATATATTTCTTGGGGTGCTTTAAATTTGTTTTTTTTTCATGAAATGAAAATTGGAAGTTTACTAGCAAATTGGCAGCATCCGTGGATATGGCTTCAAACAGTGTAGCGTGTTCAAAATAACTAAACTAAAATACCTTTTAACACATTATTGAGTGTTGTGCTAAAAAAAAATATTTAAAAAAAAAGAATAAAAATTGGAAAAACAAAATTTAAATAAAATCAAACTAAACCATTAACAATTTATGTTTTTTCGTTTAAGTTGGCATCAGCAAATTGGCAAAATTGTGGCTGAGTGCAGAAATCCGTTATTGAATGTTGTGAATAGATTGAGAAGATTTAAAAATGAAATGTATGCTTTAGAAAAATTAATGTGTGGTGGTGGCGGTAGTGATTGTGTAGAGATCCTTGAAGGAAGAAAATAACTAAACCACTTGTCGAGGCTGCAAAAAATGTTTTGAGCTTAAAAAAGAGGTTAAAATTAGGAAATTAAATAAAATTTTTAAATAAAATGTTGTGTCATAATTAAACAAGTTCAAGTACCACCCAAAATTTTACGGAAATAAAATCGTTTATTAAAAAAAAAAACAAATTGTTTTAAAGAATTGAAAAAAATTTTCAAATCCTTTTTTTTTTTACAAACGACTAGTTAAGGACTGATTTGATATTAACGATTACATTAAAATATTTTAACCAACTCAGACTCAATTTTTTCTGATTGATCTGAATAGTTGCAATGAAATTAAAATAAAGTGAATCGGGATTGTTGTGGACACAAATTGCGGTCGGAATTGTATTCTGATTTTTACGATTTCATGTTGGAAGAGAATTTGTATCGATGTCTCCCCAGAAATGAATTTCGGGCTCCAAACGAAATTTTTTGTCTATTTCAATTCCAATTCCAACCGCAGTTAGTTTCCACAACTACCCCGAATATTTAAGTCCGTTTAGGTCCATTTTCTCAATATCTGATATTGTTCACTCGTATAAAATGCGAAGTAAGAAAAAACCAAAAGCTATTCATCACTTTAATATGTCCTTAATATGTATTTGAATAGATTGCAAACTGGATTTTAATTAAATTAAGCACAAACATAATCATTCATAACCTCACTAATTCTTATAACTACTAAAGCCTTTTACTGTTGAAACCCATCACACATAATACAATTTTCCTTTCTTCCCGATTCCCTTTCAGATTCAAATCGATACCGCCTAACCTAATGGTAAGATGGCGCAACAATACCGACGCCATGATCGAAGCTCAGTACCCATCGCCTGATGAATTCGAGTATATGGAATGTGGACCATCACCGCCCGCCGAAAGTGCACCAAGCATGTATGACAGTTTCGAGGAACCAACCAGCGAGCTGAGCGTACAAATATGCAACGACACGCTACGCATAAGTCTCATCGATCAGATGAAAAGTGCCGCAGGACGTGTGCGATTTCTCGAGGATATCGAGCAGGGCAACGTCATAGCGGAAAATACTAAAACACATTTTGAGTCCGCCTCGAAGATAGAGAAAAATTTAAGCTATTTGTGGGCAGCGTTTCTCAAGAGATGGGATCTTCTGGAAACTTTAATTGAGATCGGAGCAGAAGTGAATTTCTGTGATCAAAATGGTATATCGGCTATTCACTTGGGTGCCTTCAGTGGTTGCCTGTCGACGTTGAGTTTTCTTGTGAGCAAAGAAGTGAATGTCAATCTACAGCCGAAGTGTTATACCCCACTACATTGCGCCGCCTTTGGCAATTCGACGGAGGCTGCGAAATTTCTAATCAATAATGGTGCCCAGATCACTATCGACACGAACAAACCGAATTGCGAAGAGAGCCTGCTGCACTGTGCGGTGCGTTCCAATGCCTTGGAATGTCTCAAGTTATTCATCGTTGAGGGGGCCGATGTGAACTCTCTCAAACCGAATGGCACGAATGCCATACACCTGGCAGCAGATTTGGGCAATGCTCAGTGCTTAGAGGCTTTGCTGAATGCGCCGGCAGCCGATCCAAATGTGAGAATATGCATACGCGAGAAGGAGTCGACCGCTTTGCATTTGGCCGCGGACGAGGGCAATGTAGAGTGTGTGGACTTGCTGTTGGCCAAGGGGGCCGATGCCAAATTGAAGAATCATCGCGGTTTTACAGCGCTCCATTTGGCCGCACGCACTTCCAGCTTGGAGTGCGTGGAGTCTTTGCTGAGGAATGGCAACGCAGATCCAAATGCTGAGGATTTCGATCATCGTACGCCTTTGCATGCGGCCATTGGCAAATCGGAAAATGCATTCGACATCCTAGAGACTTTGATACAGTGGGGAGCCAATGTCAACCATAAGGATATATATGGCTTTACAGCCTTACATCTGGCGGCCCTCGACGGCTTGGCGCAGTGTGTGGAAATGTTGATATTCCATGGAGCAGATGTGACCACAAAATCGAAGAAGGGCACTTCCGCCTTGAATGTCATCACACGAAAGACTCCGGCCTCAGTTGCCATGATTAGACAGAAGTTAGACGCCGCCATTACTCTGCACCATTCGCAGGATCCTGTCAACCGTGAAGTGGAGTTGGAGCTGGACTTTCGTCAGCTGCTGCAACATTGCCATCCACGTGAGATAAGCTATTTGAATACATTTGTGGATGAGGGTCAAAAGGAGATTCTCGAGCATCCCTTGTGCTCGTCCTTCTTGTACATCAAGTGGGGTAAAATTCGCAAATACTATATCGGACGCTTGATATTCTGCTTTACGTTTGTGCTTTTCCTAACGCTTTACGTACTCACTGCTTTGGCACACAATTGCTATAATGGCAGCAAGGACGTTAATACCACCATTCAGGCGCAAGAGCTGTGCCAGAAGCAGTCCATATTGGGTGATATGCTGCGCAATAATCCCTTTGTTATGGAAATGCAATGGTGGGTTCTGGTGGCCATCACAATAGTGGAAATATTTCGCAAACTATATGGCATCACGGGGTACTCGTCGTTTAAGCATTATGTGATGCAAGTGGAGAACATCATGGAGTGGTTTGTGATCACAAGTGTATTTGCCATATCCTACATTTACACCAAGCAGACATACACCTTTCAGAATCACATAGGGGCCTTTGCAGTGCTATTGGGTTGGACGAATCTCATGCTGATGATAGGACAACTGCCTGTATTCGATGTGTATGTGGCTATGTACACACGTGTACAGGGAGAGTTCGCCAAGCTTTTTATGGCCTACTCCTGCATGCTGATTGGGTTCACCATTAGTTTTTGTGTGATTTTTCCGTCGTCCTCCTCGTTTGCGAATCCATTTATGGGCTTCATCTCCGTGCTAGTGATGATGATAGGCGAACAGGATCTTTCGTTGTTAATCAACGATCCGGACGGAAAAGATCCGCCATTCCTCCTGGAAGTTAGCGCTCAAATAACATTTGTGCTATTTTTACTATTCGTCACAATCATACTCATGAATTTATTGGTGGGCATAGCCGTGCACGACATTCAGGGCTTGAAGAAGACGGCAGGTCTCTCGAAATTAGTGCGTCAAACGAAGCTAATCTCGTACATTGAGTCGGCTCTATTCAATGGCTATTTGCCCACATGGTTACGAAATCTACTGCACTATACTGCGTTAGTGTCGCCGCAGGCTTACAGGGTGGTATTGTGCGTAAAACCCTTGAATCCCAGCGAAAAGAGACTACCCCGGGAGATACTAATGAAAGCGTACGAGGTGGGCAAAATGAGGAAACACTTTGGACACACTATTTCGGCAAAGAACTCGGCAGCCACATATCTTTCGTACAAAAACAAGTACAACAACAATAAGAGCCAGACCTATTCGCCCGATGGCATGGAGACCAATCAATTTGCTACGCTGACCACGAAAATCGATGATAATGCCGAGCGCCTGGAATTCCTAACGCAAGAGATACAGGACCTCAAGCAGGCTTTGATTTCACAACAACAGCAAGCGAGTAAGGTCATAGACAAGCTATTGGTTGTAATTTCGAATCAGCAAAAAAACAATCTGAGAAAGTCCAATTAAAGGCTTTGTGAATGGATATGACGAACGCAATTGCGTATTTCTAAGAAGTTGCTTTAATTTTAGACTTAAACCGTAAGTAGTGAAATATTATTTAAAAAACATTTCAAAAACATATTGGAAAGTTATCTGTATATTATGATATGTAAAGACAAGTTGATAAATGATTTGCTCGCAAGTATTCAATCAATCCTATGCAGTATTTTACTAGTGTAATTTGTATTTCTACTCGTATGTTAACCAACAGAAATTATAGGTATTCCTTTAATCATTTTCTGTTAATGAAATTTAATTGAATAAACTTTGAACAATGTTATGCCAAAATTTGTGCTGCGAAATTGATGTAATTATGTAGAAATTTGGAGTGAGTAAAAAAAGTAAATAACTTTCGCCTTTGAATCAAAGAAAAACTGTTAAGAAGAAATATTTAAGTCTGGAAGATGACGAAAAGGAAAAGCAACAAATGCTGGATATTAAATTCAAGCAAGCGATTGTGGCACCCAAAGGCTGTGTGTGTGTGCACATAGAGTTGCTATACATTTATGAAATTATGAAAAATATATTTTTAATAAACTTTCTAGTTAATCTGTACTGTGTATGTGTTTTTGTATTGCTTTCTTAATTTCTTTGTTTTGTCTTGGCGAACAACATTGCAGGTAAGTGATAAGATTGTGTCAAATTGTCCTAGAAGTTGACGTTTGATTTTGTTTAAACTCTAAAGTATTCAAACTCAATGGAATTTGTGTGGTTTGTGTGAACATTTTTAAGAAGAAAAGCCAATTTAAAAATAGATATGAAAAAAGTTATAATAAATCAAGTTAATATAGAGAAGCTAACTTGTGTGAGAATGGATGTTTTGGAAATTTTAGTATTTGGAAATGTTTAAGCATTCAATCGACATTCCGCAATTCCAGACAAAATTTTATATATAAATTCAGGAAATTTGTATTACAAAACAATCTTTTGCAGAGGCAACTTTTTGCATCAAAACAAATTGTATAGCCCAGAAAAAAAGTTAGAAAAATATTATTCATATGGGAGGTACGCGCCATGCCCATAACATATCTAACATTTTTCTTTTCCTCCATGTAAAAGTGATTCATGTCGAATTTCGTTGACGTCCGTTATGTTTTTTTTTTACTTTCTATGAAGCACGGCCACTGTGCAACAATTAAACTTCCACAGCTAAACTCTTCCAAGTGCCTTCTATTCTATTAAAATCGCTGTAGGAATCACTCACCTGTTCACGGCATTGTATGTCCTGGAAATACATTATATCCTGTCCATTGATAGTGATGTTGCCAGTTCCAGGTGAGCGCACAGTCACATCACCGCGTGCAGACTTTCGTAAGCATTCTATAAGCATTAAACATTCTATAATGCAAGAAATTAATTTGAAAAGTTCAAAACGTACCGTAAGTGGTAATAAATTGACGCCCTTGTTCATCGAATTGGGGCTTGGGAATTTCCAACTGTTTTGTTTGATCCATCAAAGGTTTGGTGAATTTGTCAATAAATTCTTTTCGTTTGTACGAGTAAGGCAGTGAGACCAAACGCTCCATGGCATTGGTAAAGTTGGAATACTCAATATCGGCAATCCGTTCCACTAAATACAGTTCAAGTTGGTCCTTCGACAGCCACTGGAATCCGGACAAGTCACTGTCGTATAAAAAATGGATGATATCAGACATTTCATGGGCGATTTGAAATCTGCGCAATTTCCCATCTCATACGTGTACGGGAAACGCAAATTTCGTTTCCATTTTAATTTTCTTACATTTTTTGATTTAGATCCGGTTTGTTACCACGACGCATCATACGCTCCTCGAGCTCGTTTAATTTGTTGATTTCCTCTACAATGTCCTACAAACAGAAAATTACAATTGCGTAAAATCTAACATTAATTCAAAGTCAGAATCCAGAACTTACATATAAAAACTTAAAGAAATGCGGCTTTCCCGTATAGAACATGCTATGAAACGGTCTGCCAGTCTCATCGAATTCGGCAGCCTTTCTAGCGGGGAACACTTCCTCTGGGCTTTTTAAAGCGGGACGTGCGCGCTCGTCGTGAACTCCCGATGGAAACAGATATGAAATGGCATTCTATGAATTGGAATGTAAGTATTTGCGGCCTAACGGCAAGTTCAATTCTCCACTTACATCAATATCTTCCTGCGTAAACGTCTCCGCATCCTCGCCCATCATATTGGCCAAGTGGCGTTTGCCAATTTGAAATTCCAGCTGCTGAGTCTTCATGAATTCATCGTGTTCCTTGGCTCGCTCCAAATAGGCCTTCATCGCCTTGCTTACCTTTTGCTTTTTCACAGCAAGCGGCGCTGCTTGCACGGTCACTTCCGTGCTGTAAAACTACCCGGCCAAAAAATCGAGGTTATGCAAGAACAAGAAAAAAAAATATCATTTAGAAATTTGTTTTAACTTTGGAATTAAATGTAATTATATTCACCGCATTTGTGTTAACCACTGACGTAATTCTACATGCATTTTGTAATACATTTTTGTTATTTTTTAACAAATTTAAACCGAAACCACGCAACGATGCCATTCTTTATGAACGCTTTTTAAATGTCACAATCAGCTGTTTCATAAAAGACTTTTTAAATGTCAAAATCAGCTGGTTTGATGCATTGGATTTTTGTATTTATTTTCCACTGAGAGAGCTTTCGCTCGGAGCTGTAGTCGAAGTGGTTTCGAAAAAGCTTTATTTAGTCCAATCGCAAACAAAAGATTTTACAGTACAAACAAATTTTTGAATTTTTTGCATTCTTTGGCCATGCTCCGGGCCTTAGTTTAGGAGCTAGAGCACTTTTAAGATTTTCTAGATTCAACTGCAAATATCTCCGCTTCTAGGTTTCGGATTGCCTTAGTTTCTTGTGCATATGAAAGGTGAGACAAATATCTACCTCCATGTGCAATTTCGATCCTCTACGAAGTGTTTTTATAATGTTTTAAAGGTATTTCAGTACAAAAAAATTTTTGAATTTTTTGCATACTTTGACCATGCTCTGGGCCTTAGTTTAGGAGCTAGAGCACTTTTAAGATTTTCTAGATTCAACTGCAAATATCTCCGCTTCTGGGTTTCGGATTGCCTTAGTTTCTTTTGCATATGAAAGGTGAGACAAATATCTACCTCCATGTGCAATTTCGATCCTCTACGAAGTGTTTTTATAATGTTTTAAAGGTATTTCAGTACAAAAAAATTTTTGAATTTTTTGCGTACTTTGGCCATGCTCCGGGCCTTAGTTTAGGAGCTAGAGCACTTTTAAGATTTTCTAGATTCAACTGCAAATATCTCCGCTTCTAGGTTTCGGATTGCCTTAGTTTCTTTTGCATATGAAAGGTGAGACAAATATCTACCTCCATGTGCAATTTCGATCCTCTACGAAGTGTTTTTATAATGTTTTAAAGGTATTTCAGTACAAAAAAATTTTTGAATTTTTTGCATACTTTGACCATGCTCCGGGCCTTAGTTTAGGAGCTAGAGCACTTTTAAGATTTTCTAGATTCAACTGCAAATATCTCCTCTTCTGGGTTTCGGATTGCCTTAGTTTCTTTTGCATATGAAAGGTGAGACAAATATCTACCTCCATGTGCAATTTCGATCCTCTACGAAGTGTTTTTATAATGTTTTAAAGGTATTTCAGTACAAAAAAATTTTTGAATTTTTTGCGTACTTTGGCCATGCTCCGGGCCTTAGTTTAGGAGCTAGAGCACTTTTAAGATTTTCTAGATTCAACTGCAAATATCTCCGCTTCTAGGTTTCGGATTGCCTTAGTTTCTTTTGCATATGAAAGGTGAGACAAATATCTACCTCCATGTGCAATTTCGATCCTCTACGAAGTGTTTTTATAATGTTTTAAAGGTATTTCAGTACAAAAAAATTTTTGAATTTTTTGCGTACTTTGGCCATGCTCCGGGCCTTAGTTTAGGAGCTAGAGCACTTTTAAGATTTTCTAGATTCAACTGCAAATATCTCCGCTTCTAGGTTTCGGATTGCCTTAGTTTCTTTTGCATATGAAAGGTGAGACAAATATCTACCTCCATGTGCAATTTCGATCCTCTACGAAGTGTTTTTATAATGTTTTAAAGGTATTTCAGTACAAAAAAATTTTTGAATTTTTTGCGTACTTTGGCCATGCTCCGGGCCTTAGTTTAGGAGCTAGAGCACTTTTAAGATTTTCTAGATTCAACTGCAAATATCTCCGCTTCTGGGTTTCGGATTGCCTTAGTTTCTTTTGCATATGAAAGGTGAGACAAATATCTACCTCCATGTGCAATTTCGATCCTCTACGAAGTGTTTTTATAATGTTTTAAAGGTATTTCAGTACAAAAAAATTTTTGAATTTTTTGCGTACTTTGGCCATGCTCCGGGCCTTAGTTTAGGAGCTAGAGCACTTTTAAGATTTTCTAGATTCAACTGCAAATATCTCCGCTTCTGGGTTTCGGATTGCCTTAGTTTCTTTTGCATATGAAAGGTGAGACAAATATCTACCTCCATGTGCAATTTCGATCCTCTACGAAGTGTTTTTATAATGTTTTAAAGGTATTTCAGTACAAAAAAATTTTTGAATTTTTTGCGTACTTTGGCCATGCTCCGGGCCTTAGTTTAGGAGCTAGAGCACTTTTAAGATTTTCTAGATTCAACTGCAAATATCTCCGCTTCTAGGTTTCGGATTGCCTTAGTTTCTTTTGCATATGAAAGGTGAGACAAATATCTACCTCCATGTGCAATTTCGATCCTCTACGAAGTGTTTTTATAATGTTTTAAAGGTATTTCAGTACAAAAAAATTTTTGAATTTTTTGCGTACTTTGGCCATGCTCCGGGCCTTAGTTTAGGAGCTAGAGCACTTTTAAGATTTTCTAGATTCAACTGCAAATATCTCCGCTTCTGGGTTTCGGATTGCCTTAGTTTCTTTTGCATATGAAAGGTGAGACAAATATCTACCTCCATGTGCAATTTCGATCCTCTACGAAGTGTTTTTATAATGTTTTAAAGGTATTTCAGTACAAAAAAATTTTTGAATTTTTTGCGTACTTTGGCCATGCTCCGGGCCTTAGTTTAGGAGCTAGAGCACTTTTAAGATTTTCTAGATTCAACTGCAAATATCTCCGCTTCTGGGTTTCGGATTGCCTTAGTTTCTTTTGCATATGAAAGGTGAGACAAATATCTACCTCCATGTGCAATTTCGATCCTCTACGAAGTGTTTTTATAATGTTTTAAAGGTATTTCAGTACAAAAAAATTTTTGAATTTTTTGCGTACTTTGGCCATGCTCCGGGCCTTAGTTTAGGAGCTAGAGCACTTTTAAGATTTTCTAGATTCAACTGCAAATATCTCCGCTTCTGGGTTTCGGATTGCCTTAGTTTCTTTTGCATATGAAAGGTGAGACAAATATCTACCTCCATGTGCAATTTCGATCCTCTACGAAGTGTTTTTATAATGTTTTAAAGGTATTTCAGTACAAAAAAATTTTTGAATTTTTTGCGTACTTTGGCATGCTCCGGGCCTTAGTTTAGGAGCTAGAGCACTTTTAAGATTTTCTAGATTCAACTGCAAATATCTCCGCTTCTAGGTTTCGGATTGCCTTAGTTTCTTTTGCATATGAAAGGTGAGACAAATATCTACCTCCATGTGCAATTTCGATCCTCTACGAAGTGTTTTTATAATGTTTTAAAGGTATTTCAGTACAACAAAATTTTTGAATTTTTTGCGTACTTTGGCCATGCTCCGGGCCTTAGTTTAGGAGCTAGAGCACTTTTAAGATTTTCTAGATTCAACTGCAAATATCTCCGCTTCTAGGTTTCGGATTGCCTTAGTTTCTTTTGCATATGAAAGGTGAGACAAATATCTACCTCCATGTGCAATTTCGATCCTCTACGAAGTGTTTTTATAATGTTTTAAAGGTATTTCAGTACAAAAAAATTTTTGAATTTTTTGCATACTTTGGCCATGCTCCGGGCTTTAGTTTAGGAGCTAGAGCACTTTTAAGATTTTCTAGATTCAACTGCAAATATCTCCGCTTCTAGGTTTGGGATTGCCTTAGTTTCTTTTGCATATGAAAGGTGAGACAAATATCTACCTCCACGTGCAATTTCGATCCTCTACGAAGTGTTTTTATAATGTTTTAAAGGTATTTCAGTACAAAAAAATTTTTGAATTTTTTGCATACTTTGGCCATGCTCCGGGCTTTAGTTTAGGAGCTAGAGCACTTTTAAGATTTTCTAGATTCAACTGCAAATATCTCCGCTTCTAGGTTTGGGATTGCCTTAGTTTCTTTTGCATATGAAAGGTGAGACAAATATCTACCTCCACGTGCAATTTCGATCCTCTACGAAGTGTTTTTATAATGTTTTAAAGGTATTTCAGTACAAAAAAATTGTTGAATTTTTTGCGTACTTTGGCCATGCTCCGGGCCTTAGTTTAGGAGCTAGAGCACTTTTAAGATTTTCTAGATTCAACTGCAAATATCTCCGCTTCTAGGTTTCGGATTGCCTTAGTTTCTTTTGCATATGAAAGGTGAGACAAATATCTACCTCCATGTGCAATTTCGATCCTCTACGAAGTGTTTTTATAATGTTTTAAAGGTATTTCAGTACAAAAAAATTTTTGAATTTTTTGCATACTTTGGCCATGCTCCGGGCCTTAGTTTAGGAGCTAGAGCACTTTTAAGATTTTCTAGATTCAACGGCAAATATCTCCGCTTCTAGGTTTCGGATTGCCTTAGTTTCTTTTGCATATGAAAGGTGATACAAATATCTACCTCCATGTGCAATTTCGATCCTCTACGAAGTGTTTTTATAATGTTTTAAAGGTATTTCAGTACAAAAAAATGTTTGAATTTTTTGCATACTTTGGCCATGCTCCGGGCTTTAGTTTAGGAGCTAGAGCACTTTTAAGATTTTCTAGATTCAATTGCAAATATCTCCGCTTCTAGGTTTCGGATTGCCTTAGTTTCTTTTGCATATGAAAGGTGAGACAAATATCTACCTCCATGTGCAATTTCGATCCTCTACGAAGTGTTTTTATAATGTTTTAAAGGTATTTCAGTACAAAAAAATGTTTGAATTTTTTGCATACTTTGGCCATGCTCCGGGCCTTAGTTTAGGAGCTAGAGCACTTTTAAGATTTTCTAGATTCAACGGCAAATATCTCCGCTTCTAGGTTTGGGATTGCCTTAGTTTCTTTTGCATATGAAAGGTGAGACAAATATCTACCTCCATGTGCAATTTCGATCCTCTACGAAGTGTTTTTATAATGTTTTAAAGGTATTTCAGTACAAAAAAATTTTTGAATTTTTTGCATACTTTGACCATGCTCCGGGCCTTAGTTTAGGAGCTAGAGCACTTTTAAGATTTTCTAGATTCAATTGCAAATATCTCCGCTTCTAGGTTTCGGATTGCCTTAGTTTCTTTTGCATATGAAAGGTGAGACAAATGTCTACCTCCATGTGCAATTTCGATCCTCTACGAAGTGTTTTTATAATGTTTTAAAGGTATTTCAGTACAAAAAAATGTTTGAATTTTTTGCATACTTTGGCCATGCTCCGGGCCTTAGTTTAGGAGCTAGAGCACTTTTAAGATTTTCTAGATTCAACGGCAAATATCTCCGCTTCTAGGTTTGGGATTGCCTTAGTTTCTTTTGCATATGAAAGGTGAGACAAATATCTACCTCCATGTGCAATTTCGATCCTCTACGAAGTGTTTTTATAATGTTTTAAAGGTATTTCAGTACAAAAAAATTTTTGAATTTTTTGCATACTTTGACCATGCTTCGGGCCTTAGTTTAGGAGCTAGAGCACTTTTAAGATTTTCTAGATTCAACTGCAAATATCTCCGCTTCTAGGTTTGGGATTGCCTTAGTTTCTTTTGCATATGAAAGGTGAGACAAATATCTACCTCCACGTGCAATTTCGATCCTCTACGAAGTGTTTTTATAATGTTTTAAAGGTATTTCAGTACAAAAAAATTGTTGAATTTTTTGCGTACTTTGGCCATGCTCCGGGCCTTAGTTTAGGAGCTAGAGCACTTTTAAGATTTTCTAGATTCAACTGCAAATATCTCCGCTTCTAGGTTTGGGATTGCCTTAGTTTCTTTTGCATATGAAAGGTGAGACAAATATCTACCTCCATGTGCAATTTCGATCCTCTACGAAGTGTTTTTATAATGTTTTAAAGGTATTTCAGTACAAAAAAATTTTTGAATTTTTTGCATACTTTGACCATGCTTCGGGCCTTAGTTTAGGAGCTAGAGCACTTTTAAGATTTTCTAGATTCAACTGCAAATATCTCCGCTTCTAGGTTTGGGATTGCCTTAGTTTCTTTTGCATATGAAAGGTGAGACAAATATCTACCTCCATGTGCAATTTCGATCCTCTACGAAGTGTTTTTATAATGTTTTAAAGGTATTTCAGTACAAAAAAATTTTAGAATTTTTTGCATACTTTGGCCATGCTCCGGGCCTTAGTTTAGGAGCTAGAGCACTTTTAAGATTTTCTAGATTCAACTGCAAATATCTCCGCTTCTAGGTTTGGGATTGCCTTAGTTTCTTTTGCATATGAAAGGTGAGACAAATATCTACCTCCATGTGCAATTTCGATCCTCTACGAAGTGTTTTTATAATGTTTTAAAGGTATTTCAGTACAAAAAAATTTTTGAATTTTTTGCATACTTTGACCATGCTTCGGGCCTTAGTTTAGGAGCTAGAGCACTTTTAAGATTTTCTAGATTCAACTGCAAATATCTCCGCTTCTAGGTTTGGGATTGCCTTAGTTTCTTTTGCATATGAAAGGTGAGACAAATATCTACCTCCACGTGCAATTTCGATCCTCTACGAAGTGTTTTTATAATGTTTTAAAGGTATTTCAGTACAAAAAAATTGTTGAATTTTTTGCGTACTTTGGCCATGCTCCGGGCCTTAGTTTAGGAGCTAGAGCACTTTTAAGATTTTCTAGATTCAACTGCAAATATCTCCTCTTCTAGGTTTGGGATTGCCTTAGTTTCTTTTGCATATGAAAGGTGAGACAAATATCTACCTCCATGTGCAATTTCGATCCTCTACGAAGTGTTTTTATAATGTTTTAAAGGTATTTCAGTACAAAAAAATTTTTGAATTTTTTGCATACTTTGACCATGCTTCGGGCCTTAGTTTAGGAGCTAGAGCACTTTTAAGATTTTCTAGATTCAACTGCAAATATCTCCGCTTCTAGGTTTGGGATTGCCTTAGTTTCTTTTGCATATGAAAGGTGAGACAAATATCTACCTCCATGTGCAATTTCGATCCTCTACGAAGTGTTTTTATAATGTTTTAAAGGTATTTCAGTACAAAAAAATTTTAGAATTTTTTGCATACTTTGGCCATGCTCCGGGCCTTAGTTTAGGAGCTAGAGCACTTTTAAGATTTTCTAGATTCAACGGCAAATATCTCCGCTTCTAGGTTTGGGATTGCCTTAGTTTCTTTTGCATATGAAAGGTGAAACAAATATCTACCTCCATGTGCAATTTCGATCCTCTACGAAGTGTTTTTATAATGTTTTAAAGGTATTTCAGTACAAAAAAATGTTTGAATTTTTTGCATACTTTGGCCATGCTCCGGGCCTTAGTTTAGGAGCTAGAGCACTTTTAAGATTTTCTAGATTCAACGGCAAATATCTCCGCTTCTAGGTTTGGGATTGCCTTAGTTTCTTTTGCATATGAAAGGTGAGTCAAATATCTACCTCCATGTGCAATTTCGATCCTCTACGAAGTGTTTTTATAATGTTTTAAAGGTATTTCAGTACAAAAAAATTTTTGAATTTTTTGCATACTTTGACCATGCTCCGGGCCTTAGTTTAGGAGCTAGAGCACTTTTAAGATTTTCTAGATTCAACGGCAAATATCTCCGCTTCTAGGTTTGGGATTGCCTTAGTTTCTTTTGCATATGAAAGGTGAGACAAATATCTACCTCCATGTGCAATTTCGATCCTCTACAAAGTGTTTTTATAATGTTTTAAAGGTATTTCAGTACAAAAAAATTTTTGAATTTTTTGCATACTTTGACCATGCTCCGGGCCTTAGTTTAGGAGCTAGAGCACTTTTAAGATTTTCTAGATTCAACGGCAAATATCTCCGCTTCTAGGTTTGGGATTGCCTTAGTTTCTTTTGCATATGAAAGGTGAGACAAATATCTACCTCCATGTGCAATTTCGATCCTCTACGAAGTGTTTTTATAATGTTTTAAAGGTATTTCAGTACAAAAAAATTTTTTGAATTTTTTGCATACTTTGACCATGCTCCGGGCCTTAGTTTAGGAGCTAGAGCACTTTTAAGATTTTCTAGATTCAACGGCAAATATCTCCGCTTCTAGGTTTCGGATTGCCTTAGTTTCTTTTGCATATGAAAGGTGAGACAAATATCTACCTCCATGTGCAATTTCGATCCTCTACGAAGTGTTTTTATAATGTTTTAAAGGTATTTCAGTACAAAAAAATGTTTGAATTTTTTGCATACTTTGGCCATGCTCCGGGCCTTAGTTTAGGAGCTAGAGCACTTTTAAGATTTTCTAGATTCAACGGCAAATATCTCCGCTTCTAGGTTTCGGATTGCCTTAGTTTCTTTTGCATATGAAAGGTGAGACAAATATCTACCTCCATGTGCAATTTCGATCCTCTACGAAGTGTTTTTATAATGTTTTAAAGGTATTTCAGTACAAAAAAATGTTTGAATTTTTTGCATACTTTGGCCATGCTCCGGGCCTTAGTTTAGGAGCTAGAGCACTTTTAAGATTTTCTAGATTCAACGGCAAATATCTCCGCTTCTAGGTTTCGGATTGCCTTAGTTTCTTTTGCATATGAAAGGTGAGACAAATATCTACCTCCATGTGCAATTTCGATCCTCTACGAAGTGTTTTTATAATGTTTTAAAGGTATTTCAGTACAAAAAAATTTTTGAATTTTTTGCATACTTTGGCCATGCTCCGGGCCTTTGTTTGATGCTCTACGAAGTGTTTTTATAATGTTTTAAAGGTATTTCAGTACAAAAAAATGTTTGAATTTTTTGCATACTTTGGCCATGCTCCGGGCCTTAGTTTAGGAGCTAGAGCACTTTTAAGATTTTCTAGATTCAACGGCAAATATCTCCGCTTCTAGGTTTCCGATTACCTTAGTTTCTTTTGCATATGAAAGGTGAGACAAATATCTACCTCCATGTGCAATTTCGATCCTCTACGAAGTGTTTTTATAATGTTTTAAAGGTATTTCAGTACAAAAAAATGTTTGAATTTTTTGCATACTTTGGCCATGCTCCGGGCCTTAGTTTAGGAGCTAGAGCACTTTTAAGATTTTCTAGATTCAACGGCAAATATCTCCGCTTCTAGGTTTCGGATTGCCTTAGTTTCTTTTGCATATGAAAGGTGAGACAAATATCTACCTCCATGTGCAATTTCGATCCTCTACGAAGTGTTTTTATAATGTTTTAAAGGTATTTCAGTACAAAAAAATTTTTGAATTTTTTGCATACTTTGGCCATGCTCCGGGCCTTTGTTTGATGCTCTACGAAGTGTTTTTATAATGTTTTAAAGGTATTTCAGTACAAAAAAATGTTTGAATTTTTTGCATACTTTGGCCATGCTCCGGGCCTTAGTTTAGGAGCTAGAGCACTTTTAAGATTTTCTAGATTCAACGGCAAATATCTCCGCTTCTAGGTTTCGGATTGCCTTAGTTTCTTTTGCATATGAAAGGTGAGACAAATATCTACCTCCATGTGCAATTTCGATCCTCTACGAAGTGTTTTTATAATGTTTTAAAGGTATTTCAGTACAAAAAAATTTTTGAATTTTTTGCATACTTTGGCCATGCTCCGGGCCTTTGTTTGATGCTCTACGAAGTGTTTTTATAATGTTTTAAAGGTATTTCAGTACAAAAAAATGTTTGAATTTTTTGCATACTTTGGCCATGCTCCGGGCCTTAGTTTAGGAGCTAGAGCACTTTTAAGATTTTCTAGATTCAACGGCAAATATCTCCGCTTCTAGGTTTCGGATTGCCTTAGTTTCTTTTGCATATGAAAGGTGAGACAAATATCTACCTCCATGTGCAATTTCGATCCTCTACGAAGTGTTTTTATAATGTTTTAAAGGTATTTCAGTACAAAAAAATTTTTGAATTTTTTGCATACTTTGGCCATGCTCCGGGCCTTAGTTTAGGAGCTAGAGCACTTTTAAGATTTTCTAGATTCAACGGCAAATATCTCCGCTTCTAGGTTTCGGATTGCCTTAGTTTCTTTTGCATATGAAAGGTGAGACAAATATCTACCTCCATGTGCAATTTCGATCCTCTACGAAGTGTTTTTATAATGTTTTAAAGGTATTTCAGTACAAAAAAATTTTTGAATTTTTTGCATACTTTGGCCATGCTCCGGGCCTTTGTTTGATGCTCTACGAAGTGTTTTTATAATGTTTTAAAGGTATTTCAGTACAAAAAAATGTTTGAATTTTTTGCATACTTTGGCCATGCTCCGGGCCTTAGTTTAGGAGCTAGAGCACTTTTAAGATTTTCTAGATTCAACGGCAAATATCTCCGCTTCTAGGTTTCGGATTGCCTTAGTTTCTTTTGCATATGAAAGGTGAGACAAATATCTACCTCCATGTGCAATTTCGATCCTCTACGAAGTGTTTTTATAATGTTTTAAAGGTATTTCAGTACAAAAAAATTTTAGAATTTTTTGCATACTTTGGCCATGCTCCGGGCCTTAGTTTAGGAGCTAGAGCACTTTTAAGATTTTCTAGATTCAACGGCAAATATCTCCGCTTCTAGGTTTCGGATTGCCTTAGTTTCTTTTGCATATGAAAGGTGAGACAAATATCTACCTCCATGTGCAATTTCGATCCTCTACGAAGTGTTTTTATAATGTTTTAAAGGTATTTCAGTACAAAAAAATTTTAGAATTTTTTGCATACTTTGGCCATGCTCCGGGCCTTAGTTTAGGAGCTAGAGCACTTTTAAGATTTTCTAGATTCAACGGCAAATATCTCCGCTTCTAGGTTTCGGATTGCCTTAGTTTCTTTTGCATATGAAAGGTGAGACAAATATCTACCTCCATGTGCAATTTCGATCCTCTACGAAGTGTTTTTATAATGTTTTAAAGGTATTTCAGTACAAAAAAATGTTTGAATTTTTTGCATACTTTGGCCATGCTCCGGGCCTTAGTTTAGGAGCTAGAGCACTTTTAAGATTTTCTAGATTCAACGGCAAATATCTCCGCTTCTAGGTTTCGGATTGCCTTAGTTTCTTTTGCATATGAAAGGTGAGACAAATATCTACCTCCATGTGCAATTTCGATCCTCTACGAAGTGTTTTTATAATGTTTTAAAGGTATTTCAGTACAAAAAAATTTTAGAATTTTTTGCATACTTTGGCCATGCTCCGGGCCTTAGTTTAGGAGCTAGAGCACTTTTAAGATTTTCTAGATTCAACGGCAAATATCTCCGCTTCTAGGTTTCGGATTGCCTTAGTTTCTTTTGCATATGAAAGGTGAGACAAATATCTACCTCCATGTGCAATTTCGATCCTCTACGAAGTGTTTTTATAATGTTTTAAAGGTATTTCAGTACAAAAAAATGTTTGAATTTTTTGCATACTTTGGCCATGCTCCGGGCCTTAGTTTAGGAGCTAGAGCACTTTTAAGATTTTCTAGATTCAACGGCAAATATCTCCGCTTCTAGGTTTCGGATTGCCTTAGTTTCTTTTGCATATGAAAGGTGAGACAAATATCTACCTCCATGTGCAATTTCGATCCTCTACGAAGTGTTTTTATAATGTTTTAAAGGTATTTCAGTACAAAAAAATTTTAGAATTTTTTGCATACTTTGGCCATGCTCCGGGCCTTAGTTTAGGAGCTAGAGCACTTTTAAGATTTTCTAGATTCAACGGCAAATATCTCCGCTTCTAGGTTTCGGATTGCCTTAGTTTCTTTTGCATATGAAAGGTGAGACAAATATCTACCTCCATGTGCAATTTCGATCCTCTACGAAGTGTTTTTATAATGTTTTAAAGGTATTTCAGTACAAAAAAATTTTAGAATTTTTTGCATACTTTGGCCATGCTCCGGGCCTTAGTTTAGGAGCTAGAGCACTTTTAAGATTTTCTAGATTCAACGGCAAATATCTCCGCTTCTAGGTTTCGGATTGCCTTAGTTTCTTTTGCATATGAAAGGTGAGACAAATATCTACCTCCATGTGCAATTTCGATCCTCTACGAAGTGTTTTTATAATGTTTTAAAGGTATTTCAGTACAAAAAAATTTTAGAATTTTTTGCATACTTTGGCCATGCTCCGGGCCTTAGTTTAGGAGCTAGAGCACTTTTAAGATTTTCTAGATTCAACGGCAAATATCTCCGCTTCTAGGTTTCGGATTGCCTTAGTTTCTTTTGCATATGAAAGGTGAGACAAATATCTACCTCCATGTGCAATTTCGATCCTCTACGAAGTGTTTTTATAATGTTTTAAAGGTATTTCAGTACAAAAAAATGTTTGAATTTTTTGCATACTTTGGCCATGCTCCGGGCCTTAGTTTAGGAGCTAGAGCACTTTTAAGATTTTCTAGATTCAACGGCAAATATCTCCGCTTCTAGGTTTCGGATTGCCTTAGTTTCTTTTGCATATGAAAGGTGAGACAAATATCTACCTCCATGTGCAATTTCGATCCTCTACGAAGTGTTTTTATAATGTTTTAAAGGTATTTCAGTACAAAAAAATGTTTGAATTTTTTGCATACTTTGGCCATGCTCCGGGCCTTAGTTTAGGAGCTAGAGCACTTTTAAGATTTTCTAGATTCAACGGCAAATATCTCCGCTTCTAGGTTTCGGATTGCCTTAGTTTCTTTTGCATATGAAAGGTGAGACAAATATCTACCTCCATGTGCAATTTCGATCCTCTACGAAGTGTTTTTATAATGTTTTAAAGGTATTTCAGTACAAAAAAATTTTTGAATTTTTTGCATACTTTGGCCATGCTCCGGGCCTTTGTTTGATGCTCTACGAAGTGTTTTTATAATGTTTTAAAGGTATTTCAGTACAAAAAAATTTTTGAATTTTTTGCATACTTTGGCCATGCTCCGGGCCTTAGTTTAGGAGCTAGAGCACTTTTAAGATTTTCTAGATTCAACGGCAAATATCTCCGCTTCTAGGTTTCGGATTGCCTTAGTTTCTTTTGCATATGAAAGGTGAGACAAATATCTACCTCCATGTGCAATTTCGATCCTCTACGAAGTGTTTTTATAATGTTTTAAAGGTATTTCAGTACAAAAAAATTTTAGAATTTTTTGCATACTTTGGCCATGCTCCGGGCCTTAGTTTAGGAGCTAGAGCACTTTTAAGATTTTCTAGATTCAACGGCAAATATCTCCGCTTCTAGGTTTCGGATTGCCTTAGTTTCTTTTGCATATGAAAGGTGAGACAAATATCTACCTCCATGTGCAATTTCGATCCTCTACAAAGTGTTTTTATAATGTTTTAAAGGTATTTCAGTACAAAAAAATTTTTGAATTTTTTGCATACTTTGGCCATGCTCCGGGCCTTAGTTTAGGAGCTAGAGCACTTTTAAGATTTTCTAGATTCAACGGCAAATATCTCCGCTTCTAGGTTTCGGATTGCCTTAGTTTCTTTTGCATATGAAAGGTGAGACAAATATCTACCTCCATGTGCAATTTCGATCCTCTACGAAGTGTTTTTATAATGTTTTAAAGGTATTTCAGTACAAAAAAATTTTAGAATTTTTTGCATACTTTGGCCATGCTCCGGGCCTTAGTTTAGGAGCTAGAGCACTTTTAAGATTTTCTAGATTCAACGGCAAATATCTCCGCTTCTAGGTTTCGGATTGCCTTAGTTTCTTTTGCATATGAAAGGTGAGACAAATATCTACCTCCATGTGCAATTTCGATCCTCTACGAAGTGTTTTTATAATGTTTTAAAGGTATTTCAGTACAAAAAAATTTTTGAATTTTTTGCATACTTTGGCCATGCTCCGGGCCTTTGTTTGATGCTCTACGAAGTGTTTTTATAATGTTTTAAAGGTATTTCAGTACAAAAAAATGTTTGAATTTTTTGCATACTTTGGCCATGCTCCGGGCCTTAGTTTAGGAGCTAGAGCACTTTTAAGATTTTCTAGATTCAACGGCAAATATCTCCGCTTCTAGGTTTCGGATTGCCTTAGTTTCTTTTGCATATGAAAGGTGAGACAAATATCTACCTCCATGTGCAATTTCGATCCTCTACGAAGTGTTTTTATAATGTTTTAAAGGTATTTCAGTACAAAAAAATGTTTGAATTTTTTGCATACTTTGGCCATGCTCCGGGCCTTAGTTTAGGAGCTAGAGCACTTTTAAGATTTTCTAGATTCAACGGCAAATATCTCCGCTTCTAGGTTTCGGATTGCCTTAGTTTCTTTTGCATATGAAAGGTGAGACAAATATCTACCTCCATGTGCAATTTCGATCCTCTACGAAGTGTTTTTATAATGTTTTAAAGGTATTTCAGTACAAAAAAATGTTTGAATTTTTTGCATACTTTGGCCATGCTCCGGGCCTTAGTTTAGGAGCTAGAGCACTTTTAAGATTTTCTAGATTCAACGGCAAATATCTCCGCTTCTAGGTTTCGGATTGCCTTAGTTTCTTTTGCATATGAAAGGTGAGACAAATATCTACCTCCATGTGCAATTTCGATCCTCTACGAAGTGTTTTTATAATGTTTTAAAGGTATTTCAGTACAAAAAAATTTTAGAATTTTTTGCATACTTTGGCCATGCTCCGGGCCTTAGTTTAGGAGCTAGAGCACTTTTAAGATTTTCTAGATTCAACGGCAAATATCTCCGCTTCTAGGTTTCGGATTGCCTTAGTTTCTTTTGCATATGAAAGGTGAGACAAATATCTACCTCCATGTGCAATTTCGATCCTCTACGAAGTGTTTTTATAATGTTTTAAAGGTATTTCAGTACAAAAAAATTTTTGAATTTTTTGCATACTTTGGCCATGCTCCGGGCCTTTGTTTGATGCTCTACGAAGTGTTTTTATAATGTTTTAAAGGTATTTCAGTACAAAAAAATGTTTGAATTTTTTGCATACTTTGGCCATGCTCCGGGCCTTAGTTTAGGAGCTAGAGCACTTTTAAGATTTTCTAGATTCAACGGCAAATATCTCCGCTTCTAGGTTTCGGATTGCCTTAGTTTCTTTTGCATATGAAAGGTGAGACAAATATCTACCTCCATGTGCAATTTCGATCCTCTACGAAGTGTTTTTATAATGTTTTAAAGGTATTTCAGTACAAAAAAATGTTTGAATTTTTTGCATACTTTGGCCATGCTCCGGGCCTTAGTTTAGGAGCTAGAGCACTTTTAAGATTTTCTAGATTCAACGGCAAATATCTCCGCTTCTAGGTTTCGGATTGCCTTAGTTTCTTTTGCATATGAAAGGTGAGACAAATATCTACCTCCATGTGCAATTTCGATCCTCTACGAAGTGTTTTTATAATGTTTTAAAGGTATTTCAGTACAAAAAAATGTTTGAATTTTTTGCATACTTTGGCCATGCTCCGGGCCTTAGTTTAGGAGCTAGAGCACTTTTAAGATTTTCTAGATTCAACGGCAAATATCTCCGCTTCTAGGTTTCGGATTGCCTTAGTTTCTTTTGCATATGAAAGGTGAGACAAATATCTACCTCCATGTGCAATTTCGATCCTCTACGAAGTGTTTTTATAATGTTTTAAAGGTATTTCAGTACAAAAAAATTTTAGAATTTTTTGCATACTTTGGCCATGCTCCGGGCCTTAGTTTAGGAGCTAGAGCACTTTTAAGATTTTCTAGATTCAACGGCAAATATCTCCGCTTCTAGGTTTCGGATTGCCTTAGTTTCTTTTGCATATGAAAGGTGAGACAAATATCTACCTCCATGTGCAATTTCGATCCTCTACGAAGTGTTTTTATAATGTTTTAAAGGTATTTCAGTACAAAAAAATGTTTGAATTTTTTGCATACTTTGGCCATGCTCCGGGCCTTAGTTTAGGAGCTAGAGCACTTTTAAGATTTTCTAGATTCAACGGCAAATATCTCCGCTTCTAGGTTTCGGATTGCCTTAGTTTCTTTTGCATATGAAAGGTGAGACAAATATCTACCTCCATGTGCAATTTCGATCCTCTACGAAGTGTTTTTATAATGTTTTAAAGATATTTCAGTACAAAAAAATTTTTGAATTTTTTGCATACTTTGGCCTTGCTCCGGGCCTTAGTTTAGGAGCTAGAGCACTTTTAAGATTTTCTAGATTCAACGGCAAATATCTCCGCTTCTAGGTTTCGGATTGCCTTAGTTTCTTTTGCATATGAAAGGTGAGACAAATATCTACCTCCATGTGCAATTTCGATCCTCTACGAAGTGTTTTTATAATGTTTTAAAGGTATTTCAGTACAAAAAAATTTTTGAATTTTTTGCATACTTTGGCCATGCTCCGGGCCTTAGTTTAGGAGCTAGAGCACTTTTAAGATTTTCTAGATTCAACGGCAAATATCTCCGCTTCTAGGTTTCGGATTGCCTTAGTTTCTTTTGCATATGAAAGGTGAGACAAATATCTACCTCCATGTGCAATTTCGATCCTCTACGAAGTGTTTTTATAATGTTTTAAAGGTATTTCAGTACAAAAAAATGTTTGAATTTTTTGCATACTTTGGCCATGCTCCGGGCCTTAGTTTAGGAGCTAGAGCACTTTTAAGATTTTCTAGATTCAACGGCAAATATCTCCGCTTCTAGGTTTCGGATTGCCTTAGTTTCTTTTGCATATGAAAGGTGAGACAAATATCTACCTCCATGTGCAATTTCGATCCTCTACGAAGTGTTTTTATAATGTTTTAAAGGTATTTCAGTACAAAAAAATTTTTGAATTTTTTGCATACTTTGGCCATGCTCCGGGCCTTAGTTTAGGAGCTAGAGCACTTTTAAGATTTTCTAGATTCAACGGCAAATATCTCCGCTTCTAGGTTTCGGATTGCCTTAGTTTCTTTTGCATATGAAAGGTGAGACAAATATCTACCTCCATGTGCAATTTCGATCCTCTACGAAGTGTTTTTATAATGTTTTAAAGGTATTTCAGTACAAAAAAATTTTTGAATTTTTTGCATACTTTGGCCATTTTCCGGGCCTTAGTTTAGGAGCTAGAGCACTTTTAAGATTTTCTAGATTCAACGGCAAATATCTCCGTTTCTAGGTTTCGGATTGCCTTAGTTTCTTTTGCATATGAAAGGTGAGACAAATATCTACCTCCATGTGCAATTTCGATCCTCTACGAAGTGTTTTTATAATGTTTTAAAGATATTTCAGTACAAAAAAATTTTTGAATTTTTTGCATACTTTGGCCTTGCTCCGGGCCTTAGTTTAGGAGCTAGAGCACTTTTAAGATTTTCTAGATTCAACGGCAAATATCTCCGCTTCTAGGTTTCGGATTGCCTTAGTTTCTTTTGCATATGAAAGGTGAGACAAATATCTACCTCCATGTGCAATTTCGATCCTCTACGAAGTGTTTTTATAATGTTTTAAAGGTATTTCAGTACAAAAAAATTTTTGAATTTTTTGCATACTTTGGCCATGCTCCGGGCCTTAGTTTAGGAGCTAGAGCACTTTTAAGATTTTCTAGATTCAACGGCAAATATCTCCGCTTCTAGGTTTCGGATTGCCTTAGTTTCTTTTGCATATGAAAGGTGAGACAAATATCTACCTCCATGTGCAATTTCGATCCTCTACGAAGTGTTCTTATAATGTTTTAAAGATATTTCAGTACAAAAAAATTTTTGAATTTTTTGCATACTTTGGCCTTGCTCCGGGCCTTAGTTTAGGAGCTAGAGCACTTTTAAGATTTTCTAGATTCAACGGCAAATATCTCCGCTTCTAGGTTTCGGATTGCCTTAGTTTCTTTTGCATATGAAAGGTGAGACAAATATCTACCTCCATGTGCAATTTCGATCCTCTACGAAGTGTTTTTATAATGTTTTAAAGGTATTTCAGTACAAAAAAATTTTTGAATTTTTTGCATACTTTGGCCATGCTCCGGGCCTTAGTTTAGGAGCTAGAGCACTTTTAAGATTTTCTAGATTCAACGGCAAATATCTCCGCTTCTAGGTTTCGGATTGCCTTAGTTTCTTTTGCATATGAAAGGTGAGACAAATATCTACCTCCATGTGCAATTTCGATCCTCTACGAAGTGTTTTTATAATGTTTTAAAGGTATTTCAGTACAAAAAAATGTTTGAATTTTTTGCATACTTTGGCCATGCTCCGGGCCTTAGTTTAGGAGCTAGAGCACTTTTAAGATTTTCTAGATTCAACGGCAAATATCTCCGCTTCTAGGTTTCGGATTGCCTTAGTTTCTTTTGCATATGAAAGGTGAGACAAATATCTACCTCCATGTGCAATTTCGATCCTCTACGAAGTGTTTTTATAATGTTTTAAAGGTATTTCAGTACAAAAAAATGTTTGAATTTTTTGCATACTTTGGCCATGCTCCGGGCCTTAGTTTAGGAGCTAGAGCACTTTTAAGATTTTCTAGATTCAACGGCAAATATCTCCGCTTCTAGGTTTCGGATTGCCTTAGTTTCTTTTGCATATGAAAGGTGAGACAAATATCTACCTCCATGTGCAATTTCGATCCTCTACGAAGTGTTTTATAATGTTTTAAAGGTATTTCAGTACAAAAAAATTTTTGAATTTTTTGCATACTTTGGCCATGCTCCGGGCCTTAGTTTAGGAGCTAGAGCACTTTTAAGATTTTCTAGATTCAACGGCAAATATCTCCGCTTCTAGGTTTCGGATTGCCTTAGTTTCTTTTGCATATGAAAGGTGAGACAAATATCTACCTCCATGTGCAATTTCGATCCTCTACGAAGTGTTTTTATAATGTTTTAAAGGTATTTCAGTACAAAAAAATGTTTGAATTTTTTGCATACTTTGGCCATGCTCCGGGCCTTAGTTTAGGAGCTAGAGCACTTTTAAGATTTTCTAGATTCAACGGCAAATATCTCCGCTTCTAGGTTTCGGATTGCCTTAGTTTCTTTTGCATATGAAAGGTGAGACAAATATCTACCTCCATGTGCAATTTCGATCCTCTACGAAGTGTTTTTATAATGTTTTAAAGGTATTTCAGTACAAAAAAATGTTTGAATTTTTTGCATACTTTGGCCATGCTCCGGGCCTTAGTTTAGGAGCTAGAGCACTTTTAAGATTTTCTAGATTCAACGGCAAATATCTCCGCTTCTAGGTTTCGGATTGCCTTAGTTTCTTTTGCATATGAAAGGTGAGACAAATATCTACCTCCATGTGCAATTTCGATCCTCTACGAAGTGTTTTTATAATGTTTTAAAGGTATTTCAGTACAAAAAAATTTTTGAATTTTTTGCATACTTTGGCCATGCTCCGGGCCTTAGTTTAGGAGCTAGAGCACTTTTAAGATTTTCTAGATTCAACGGCAAATATCTCCGCTTCTAGGTTTCGGATTGCCTTAGTTTCTTTTGCATATGAAAGGTGAGACAAATATCTACCTCCATGTGCAATTTCGATCCTCTACGAAGTGTTTTTATAATGTTTTAAAGGTATTTCAGTACAAAAAAATGTTTGAATTTTTTGCATACTTTGGCCATGCTCCGGGCCTTAGTTTAGGAGCTAGAGCACTTTTAAGATTTTCTAGATTCAACGGCAAATATCTCCGCTTCTAGGTTTCGGATTGCCTTAGTTTCTTTTGCATATGAAAGGTGAGACAAATATCTACCTCCATGTGCAATTTCGATCCTCTACGAAGTGTTTTTATAATGTTTTAAAGGTATTTCAGTACAAAAAAATGTTTGAATTTTTTGCATACTTTGGCCATGCTCCGGGCCTTAGTTTAGGAGCTAGAGCACTTTTAAGATTTTCTAGATTCAACGGCAAATATCTCCGCTTCTAGGTTTCGGATTGCCTTAGTTTCTTTTGCATATGAAAGGTGAGACAAATATCTACCTCCATGTGCAATTTCGATCCTCTACGAAGTGTTTTTATAATGTTTTAAAGGTATTTCAGTACAAAAAAATTTTTGAATTTTTTGCATACTTTGGCCATGCTCCGGGCCTTAGTTTAGGAGCTAGAGCACTTTTAAGATTTTCTAGATTCAACGGCAAATATCTCCGCTTCTAGGTTTCGGATTGCCTTAGTTTCTTTTGCATATGAAAGGTGAGACAAATATCTACCTCCATGTGCAATTTCGATCCTCTACGAAGTGTTTTTATAATGTTTTAAAGATATTTCAGTACAAAAAAATTTTTGAATTTTTTGCATACTTTGGCCTTGCTCCGGGCCTTAGTTTAGGAGCTAGAGCACTTTTAAGATTTTCTAGATTCAACGGCAAATATCTCCGCTTCTAGGTTTCGGATTGCCTTAGTTTCTTTTGCATATGAAAGGTGAGACAAATATCTACCTCCATGTGCAATTTCGATCCTCTACGAAGTGTTTTTATAATGTTTTAAAGGTATTTCAGTACAAAAAAATTTTTGAATTTTTTGCATACTTTGGCCATGCTCCGGGCCTTAGTTTAGGAGCTAGAGCACTTTTAAGATTTTCTAGATTCAACGGCAAATATCTCCGCTTCTAGGTTTGGGATTGCCTTAGTTTCTTTTGCATATGAAAGGTGAGACAAATATCTACCTCCATGTGCAATTTCGATCCTCTACGAAGTGTTTTATAATGTTTTAAAGGTATTTCAGTACAAAAAAATTTTTGAATTTTTTGCATACTTTGGCCATGCTCCGGGCCTTAGTTTAGGAGCTAGAGCACTTTTAAGATTTTCTAGATTCAACGGCAAATATCTCCGCTTCTAGGTTTCGGATTGCCTTAGTTTCTTTTGCATATGAAAGGTGAGACAAATATCTACCTCCATGTGCAATTTCGATCCTCTACGAAGTGTTTTTATAATGTTTTAAAGATATTTCAGTACAAAAAAATGTTTGAATTTTTTGCATACTTTGGCCTTGCTCCGGGCCTTAGTTTAGGAGCTAGAGCACTTTTAAGATTTTCTAGATTCAACGGCAAATATCTCCGCTTCTAGGTTTCGGATTGCCTTAGTTTCTTTTGCATATGAAAGGTGAGACAAATATCTACCTCCATGTGCAATTTCGATCCTCTACGAAGTGTTTTTATAATGTTTTAAAGGTATTTCAGTACAAAAAAATGTTTGAATTTTTTGCATACTTTGGCCATGCTCCGGGCCTTAGTTTAGGAGCTAGAGCACTTTTAAGATTTTCTAGATTCAACGGCAAATATCTCCGCTTCTAGGTTTCGGATTGCCTTAGTTTCTTTTGCATATGAAAGGTGAGACAAATATCTACCTCCATGTGCAATTTCGATCCTCTACGAAGTGTTTTTATAATGTTTTAAAGGTATTTAAGTACAAAAAAATTTTTGAATTTTTTGCATACTTTGGCCATGCTCCGGGCCTTAGTTTAGGAGCTAGAGCACTTTTAAGATTTTCTAGATTCAACGGCAAATATCTCCGCTTCTAGGTTTCGGATTGCCTTAGTTTCTTTTGCATATGAAAGGTGAGACAAATATCTACCTCCATGTGCAATTTCGATCCTCTACGAAGTGTTTTTATAATGTTTTAAAGGTATTTCAGTACAAAAAAATGTTTGAATTTTTTACATACTTTGGCCATGCTCCGGGCCTTAGTTTAGGAGCTAGAGCACTTTTAAGATTTTCTAGATTCAACGGCAAATATCTCCGCTTCTAGGTTTCGGATTGCCTTAGTTTCTTTTGCATATGAAAGGTGAGACAAATATCTACCTCCATGTGCAATTTCGATCCTCTACGAAGTGTTTTATAATGTTTTAAAGGTATTTCAGTACAAAAAAATTTTTGAATTTTTTGCATACTTTGGCCTTGCTCCGGGCCTTAGTTTAGGAGCTAGAGCACTTTTAAGATTTTCTAGATTCAACGGCAAATATCTCCGCTTCTAGGTTTCGGATTGCCTTAGTTTCTTTTGCATATGAAAGGTGAGACAAATATCTACCTCCATGTGCAATTTCGATCCTCTACGAAGTGTTTTATAATGTTTTAAAGGTATTTCAGTACAAAAAAATTTTTGAATTTTTTGCATACTTTGGCCATGCTCCGGGCCTTAGTTTAGGAGCTAGAGCACTTTTAAGATTTTCTAGATTCAACGGCAAATATCTCCGCTTCTAGGTTTCGGATTGCCTTAGTTTCTTTTGCATATGAAAGGTGAGACAAATATCTACCTCCATGTGCAATTTCGATCCTCTACGAAGTGTTTTTATAATGTTTTAAAGGTATTTCAGTACAAAAAAATGTTTGAATTTTTTGCATACTTTGGCCATGCTCCGGGCCTTAGTTTAGGAGCTAGAGCACTTTTAAGATTTTCTAGATTCAACGGCAAATATCTCCGCTTCTAGCTTTCGGATTGCCTTAGTTTCTTTTTCGTACGAAAGCTGGGACAAATAGCTACCTCCATGTGCAATTTCGATCCTCTACGAAGTGTTTTTATAATGTTTTAAAGGTATTTCAGTACAAAAAAATTTTTGAATTTTTTGCATACTTTGGCCATGCTCCGGGCCTTAGTTTAGGAGCTAGAGCACTTTTAAGATTTTCTAGATTCAACGGCAAATATCTCCGCTTCTAGGTTTCGGACTGCCTTAGTTTCTTTTGCATATTAAAGGTGAGACAAATAGTTACCTTCATGTGCAATTTTTGAGACAAATAGCTACCTTCATGTGAAATTTTTGAATTTTTTGCATACTTTGGCCATGTTCCGGGCCTTAGTTTATTTAAACACGTCTAGCGGCTAAACCATTTAAAAAATAAAACTTTTCTTCATTGTCCACCCTTCACATATTTATTTTGTTTGTGAATTTCTTTATAATTTATATCTCGTTTACACAACACAATAAACACATATGCATAATAAAACAGAGCTACAAAAAATGCAATGCAATTTTGCAAAATTGGTGCGACCACGCAAATGCAAAAACAAATGCATACGGCCGCCTCTCTTTCTCTCTCTCGATCAGATGTGTGTATGTTTGTGGTGCAATTTCTTAAATAATTTTCTATTTTCTTTAAATTTAATTTAGCAATACAAATTACAATTAGTTTAATGCAGCTACTAGTACAGATTTTTCGAAAAGCCTTCCGTTCTTCTCCGTTTATTTCCAAGCTTGCTTCAGCAGTTTCCGCGAAGCCAAATGCTTAACGACTAACGAACCGGTGGTCAAAACCACAAGCACAATGGTAATTAGGATATAATCGAAATCCTCTTTAAGCTGGTCGAATGTCTTGGAGGGGGCAACGCGGGTAACGAAAATGTCTGTTACGACGAGAGAGCAAAATAGTTATAACTTTAAATTGACATTTTCAATGCGAAAACCTACCCAAACCAGTTGCAACCACCAAGCAAGTACTCTCCAAGCCGCTGGGAGCAGTGTAAATGTTTCTCAAGCGAGCGACAGTCTGATTGTAGTTGATGATGTTCTCTGTGGGCAACGGCAGCTCAGGAATGTAGGGTATGGCACCTTCTTCGCGTCCCTGAGTTGACGACGAAATGGGACGGCGTGGATCCAGCAAGGCCCAAGGCATTTCAATAATAGCACCACTTGAGGTGCCAACTGCAAAACGAAATGACAATTAATCCCAAATCATACAAATTCTATAAAAATGTATTTACTCAGAACATGTTTATTCGTAATGCCGCGCTCAGTTATAGTCTCGCGCATTGTCTCCACTACGGCGGGCATTATGTACGATTGACGTTCGACTAATGGCATGGGGGGAGCATTCAACGAACTCCAAATCGTGCTGTTGGCCTGAGTCTTGCCCTCGTACAATTCAATAGTAGCTAGAGAAAAAATGTTTAAGTTATATACAAACCAACAAAAAAAAATGGGCAAGAACCTACTTATTTCAGTGCGTCGCACTTTGTCGTTGTAATAGGAATAGGCTAGCCAATTTTCAGAATGGACAATATTCAGGGGTCCTCTTACTTTGCGGTGAGTCATGGAAAATACTACCGAACCGGATACAACATCAACCAAATGCACATTCAAAATGTCTGAAAGAAGCCAATTTCACAAAAATGTTCGTAAATTGCGAATTTTCTCCAATTATCCACTCACATTTGTGTATACTATCAGAGGCCTGGGTAACGACAGCCACTAAATTCGGATTCATATATTTGTACAGCACCGAGCGATCACCGAGAACGCGGCCCTGCGAATGGACATGTTCGATGGGATTCTTGGCGGCCACAGCAATAATTTGCTGTTCGCCCGTATGACCACCCAAATGGACATTCCAAATGGCCGTAGTGGACAGTTTCTGCAAGGGGTCATCAATCATTGTATACTTAGAGAAATCTAAAGCTAATGCAATCAACTTACGTCGTCCGAGTGTTTGACATAGAAGCCATCGAGTGAAGCCGTTGCCTTATCAGCGGTGTAAAGGTATATGCCATTCGCCTATGAACAAATCAATGAGAAATGAAAAGAACTCAACTCATTATTCGCCGATTGTCTTACCATCTTCTTGGCCGATTCGGGGAAAACATTCACATTATTGTTCCCATCCATGACAAGTATGCCCTTGACGAAATCCGTTTCCGTTTCGGCTAGCAAAGACATTTGCTTAATTTTATAGCCCAGCTGGAGGAGGCCGCCTTCGACCGGTTTGCCCGTAATAGGATTGAAGCGATAGATCAAACCGTTGCCCGACACCTATTAAATGCATTTTTCAAATATTTCCTTTAATTCATTCATTCGCATGTGTGACGTGTGAAATTACCTTATCCCGCGCCACAATTGTGCACAGCGGCTGCAGAGGGAAATGCTTGGATGTGCGCTGCACGATCAAGCGCATATTTTCTTCATTGGCGAAATTTTCAGCCTGGCTCAGGTAATGTTGCCAGTGCTGTTTGCCGCTTACATTGTCAATGCCGAATAGTTTACCACTCTTCGTGAGCACGACCAACATTTTGTGCAAACCGAACGAGTCACGGACTAGGCCAGCCTTCTGGGTATCGGTGGGCGCTGGTCCCAGGCCGATAACGTGCAAGAAAATGCTCTTGATTTGAACGATTTGGGTAGACAAGCGACGCACGAATGCACTAACAATGTCACCTGAAAGAGACATTAACCGAACAAGGATTTTGATCATTGAAATATTTGTGTATGTTAAACGATTCGGAGAAATCACATTGCAATGCTAACAATCATCAAATTAAATGAAGATAAATACAAGTTCAAAACAAAAAATATTTACATATAAAGCTAAAATATACGGCTAAAGCAGAGTTTTTGGTACTCCACAACGTGCATAACTGATAATTAAATGAGAAATTACCGGTATGTGCCGGTGGTAGAGTAAAAAGTACAAAAATAAAATAAAAAAGTAATCAAACTGCAAACAAAAAATATATTTTACACTAAAAAAAAAAGTTGTATAAGCAAAACAAAAAAAAAAAGTGTATTTTCAAAATGTTTCAGAATAAAAAACACTTTTCTGACAGTCTTAATGGTAAGCTGGTCACGAACCAAGATACGTTGTACATTTGCTTTTCAATTGAATTCCATAAAACAAAATTCTCAGAAATTCTCATTTAAAGTAAGCTGTTGCCGTACTTGTATGGATGTTATTGAATTGAATTTCACATCAAACCCAGTTTGGCAAACACATAAACTTAATCCACTATGGAACTGGGACCGATATTTAGGATGTCTGGGAATGGTCGAATGTAATGGACCATTGACTGGTCTGAATTGGACCTTGCCGAATAAATGTAACCAGTGTTTTTCCATACAAATGACACATTAACGGTAATAGTACTGCTTACTAGTTAATGTACAAATCTGATTTTTCGCCGGGTAAAAACTCAGGGAAAATACTTAAAATCAAAACGCTACATAAGAAAAAATCTATGTGGTTCTAGATGGATCGTATACACTAGGGCTGGTGATTTTCAACACTTCGAAGCCTTCGAAGCTTCGAAGTTTTATTCGAAGTTTCGAAGACTTCGAAGACTTCGAAGTTATAACGTGCTTCGAACATATCGAAGCTTCGAAGGTTAAAAAACTTCGAAGTCTTCGATTTTTTCTTTGGAATAATATAAATGTACGAGTAGCCTTTTTTGGGCGAATCAGGCCAAGTTGATTCATGTCAGGTGGGATTACAACCACCAGGTGCGTCCTTGCACATTTTTTGGATGATTCATGTCAGGTGGGATTACAGCTGCCACCAGGTGCGTCTTTGGGACTTTTATGGTTGAATCATGTCAGGTGGGATTACAGCTGCCACCAAGTGCGTCCTAGCACCAAAACGTTCGGTAAGTGGGGTTTTATATCCTCTCTGTAATCCCACCTGACATGAATCACCCAAAAAAGTTCCAAAGACACACCTGGTGGCATCTGTAATCCCACCTGGCATGATTCATCTTGGCCTGATTCGCCCAAAAAAGACTAGTCGTACATTTATATTATTCTAAAGTAAAAATCGAAGACTTCGAAGCTTCGAAGTTTTTTAACCTTCGAAGCTTCGATATATTCGAAGCACATTATCTACGAAGAACTTCGTGTAAACTTCGAAGCTTCGTCTAAAAAAACTTCGAAGCTTCGAACTTCGAAGTATTCGAAGTTTCGAAGGCTTCGAAGGAAAGTAACAGCCCTAGTATACACCTTTAAGAACCAACTGTCATTCCAAAAATTGTTCTAAAAGTATTAAATTGGCAAAATACTGTAATCAAATAAAGTTTAAATTAAGCAAAAAAAGTAGTTTTGAAAAATTGTACGTAAATAAAAAAATAATCAACGAAAAATCTTTACAAATTCTCAGGCAAGCAACACTTTGAGAGCTAATTGGTTCAGTATCTTACTCACTTTCAAAACCTGTGGGATCCTCTTTAGATTGTAATATAGTCAAAAATAAATGGAATTAATTGAGTTTTTTTTTAATTTAGAAAAGTTTTAAATATTTGCTTCGAATGCCAACTTCTTAGCCCTTCAAGAAAGAGATTCCTCTAATGTTTAATTTTACTTACCGGCCTTTCCCTTCATTTCATTCTCCAGAGTGCCCTCGGCATCGGCCAGAGGCAAGTCAATGAATTCGGTGGAAACCACATTGGCCAAGGCCTCTTCGCGTGACCAACGCAATTTGCCCTGTTGCACAGACAAAACGGCCTCATCCTCCGTGCTCAGCAAGTACATGCAGCCCTTGCCATCGTTGCTGCGTTTCGATTTGCAATCGAATGATTTTAGTGCAGGAGTGCCATAGTCTTCAGAGTAGGGCATGGTGTAAGACAGCTCTTCAATTGGCTCGCACGAGTCAGCATGGTGAGCACCAATATGCAAGACCTTTGACAGGCAAACAATTACGTATATAAAGGAGCAATGGGACGAATTCGTGGTCAAAATAAAGTCCCTACTCGACTGTAGTTTCCACTTAGTGTCTTTGGTATAAAAGTGAGTAGGAACTTTATTTGACCATGAATATTAAATTTGCTTACATTATCGATGACATCAGCATGGGCAATGACGGGCCTTTGATTGTAACTGGCAATAATATAGCTGCTGCTTGCCACATTCGAGCAGACCTTAATTTCCTCCTTAACGCCTACAAGGGCTTTGTCAACAATAAGAACACCATCCACACCCTGGAACGGAAAATTGTATTCAAAGAAAAGAAAAATCATTCCTCATAATCCGAACTCACTGCCAAGGCCTCAATTTTACTCTTTGGCACCGATTGTAATGATCGCTTCACAATTTGTGGCACTGAGGCAGTCAAATCCAGACCTATCAACTGGTTGCCCTCCAGACAGACGTAATATTTGCCGCTTCGCACGCAATTCTCAGAGCTAATCCAGGGCGCTGAAATTCTACCCGTCAAGCCCGTGGCCTGGCCGGTGGTGGCAAAGTACTGAGTCACCTCCAGATGGCTCTGCCAAACTGGCACTATGTGATAGAGTATCGAATTCGAATAGAACCACAAGGCCGCCTCAGCACGTTCCACCTGCAGTGGCATCAGGGACCACTCCCACTCGATAGTGCCCGTATTCGCATTCCAACCTCGTACAAGTGCCGGCGCATGGCCCTGCACCGTCAACATGTCGAAGCCATGATTGGAGTAAGGACGTGCGGCTGCAGTGCTGCTAGCATCGCCACCATTCGACGAGGTAACTTGCAGTAGTTTTATGTCCCCACGCTGGCCGAATTCGAACAATTGCCGCCACAGCAGCTCGCCGGATTTGGGACAGAGCGCTGCAATGACATTCTCGCTTGTTCGCACCAAAAGTCGCGGCTGAAAGGAGCTCAACTCCAAGTGAGCCTGCTCGACTTTACCAATGTGTAGACTTCGCCTGTGAAACTAGAACTTATAAATACACTGACCCACTGACGTGTTCCGAGGTCCGCGCACGTTTTCACTTACCAATCGAATTTTCTGATTTGGTCCTCGTACAAAGCCCCACAGCTCACAAAAAACAACGCAAGCAGCGCCCAATTACATATCAAATTCATTATGAATTGTGCGATTCAGACAAATATTTCGCCGATATTCTCTGTATTATTTACTCTTAATTTATGTGAGCAAACCCAATTAATTTATTAATTGGACTTTTTTTTCACCGCCGTGAAAAAATTGGAAAAATCGGGTGACTGTCAAAAGTGGCGTGAACAGTGCTGCCAGCTTTTGCCGACCGAAAAAGCCGATAGCCCAAAAAACCGGCCAGAAAAATTTTAAAAAATCTCATCTAGCACAACAGTTTACGCATCATTTTACTAGTGTTCTTGTATGGATAATAATAACAATCAAAATATGGGACAAGTCTCATAAATCTGGCAATTTAACCCTGTGTACAGATGAAAATAAATTTCGTTTTGAAGAAATGATGTATTTTTCGTAAATAAATTTTAATGAAAACGAGAGAGAAGTGCTTTGATAGTGGCAGTGATACAAATTATTTTCAAAGCGTAATCTTGTTATATGTACATGTGAGTATACATGATGCAATATATTAAAATACATTACTATACATTCCAATTTTTAATTTTATATAAAAAAACTCTTGACCGTGACCGATCTTTAGTCGAAAATTCTGTCAAAAGGTACCTCAACATTTGACTTCTTTTCAACCTGCCAACACTGATCCGATTATTATCAACTTTATCGATTTTGATACCAAGTTTTAGACCATCTCTAACAAAACCCAAAACAAAAAAGATAATTTTGTGCTCCGCCGTTTCTGTCGAAGATTTTTCCTTGAAAACATGATAGAGAAGAAAAGCGAAAAAATTAAGCATGAAACTAAGCAGAGAGACGACGGAGTGGAATTGGAAAACCAATGCATAATGCGTCTGCCGGAAGTAAGTGTGGCATCCGATATTCGGGAGACAATTTTTGTAATATTTGGTTTTTCTAGGAACCAGCAAAGTTGCTACATGAAGCACTGCAAACTGGCAACCTAAAGGATCGCATGACTATTAAGCTGGACACTGACTTGAGAAGCGGAGAAGTGCGCTTCGATCAATGGCTGTTGCATGCCAAAATATTGGACCTACCAACCGTCATGGAGTGCCTTAAGACAATCGACAACAAGAGCTTCTATAAATCGGCAGATATCTGTCAAGTGGTATGAGAGATGACCAGATATGATACAAAACGTTCAACTATTTTCCACATTTGACATTTTTAGATGATATGCAAAGAAGAGCTGGATGTCATCGACCCCGAAAAAGAATCGCCCAATAAAGGCAAGAAAAAGGATCCCAACAAGGTGGACAAAAAGTACCTCTGGCCACATGGCATTACTCCGCCTTGCAAAAATGTGCGCAAACGCCGCTTCCGCAAGACACTGAAAAAGAAAAACGTCGAAGCGCCGGAAATCGAGAAAGAGGTGAAGCGACTGCTTCGCATCGACAATGATGCGGTCAAAGTCGACTACGAGATCATCAACGAGGACATGGACAAACGTTCACTGGAACACTCAACAAAGGATTATAATGATGGCGAGGACGACTACAATGACGAAACTCTCAATGATGGCGATAAGTCACAGAAGGATGATATCAATGTGGAATCGGACGGGGATGATGACGATAGGCCATCACGTTCGGCCCCCATTGGTGTGGGTGAACATGATATCTTTGGCGAAGAGGTCAGTTCGTCAGATGATGAGTACGAGCGTCATGGGTCGTCGCGGCAACGAAATGGTATGGAGGGGTGTGTAATGTTTCAAAATGACCCTAAAAACTTTTTTCCAGATTTGGAGGAAACTTCACGCATGTCTGGAGACTATTCACGCATGTCAGATCTATCGATTGGTGGCGGCGGTGGTGGTGGCATGAACAACTCAAAAGACGAACTCACCGAATTCAACAAATCAATGTTTGGCAGTCCCAAGGCCGACGTGGACGAAATGGGCTCGAAGTTTGGTTCAAATTCGAATTTGGCAGGACCTTCGGGTTACTATGAGGACCAGAAGCGCCACGACTACGATGACGACTATTCCAATGAAACGCCACAGATGAGCGCGGAGCAAATTAATGCCAAAATCAACGAACTGAGACGTCAAATCGACGATCTTAAAATGCAACAGGCGCAAAAGGCCCAGGAAATCTCCTCCATTCAGAATCCTACACTCAAACAGCGCATGCAGGAGACTTTGGACAATCTGCTCAGCCAAATGGTCGAGAAGGAATTGGAAATAAAGGATTACGAAAATATGCTATAAGAGTACTCTTTAGTGAGTAGAGGTTTGTTCTTAAAATTAATTTAAAATAAATACAAAATGAAAAAAAACCGCCTAACTATAATTAAGAACAAAAGAGTACTCAATTGGTTTTCTTCAACTTTCATTTAATTTTCATCTTTATTGAATAGAAACAAACAAACAAATATTTAATGATTAAGCACCATTTTTTTTTGTATTCAAATTTTAACCTAAATATTTCAAAATGTGATCCCTACTCCAGATAGTTTTAAGTTTATTAGTTCGGTTTTTTTTTAAATCTACAAACGGTAAATAATAAAAATTGCAAAAAAAAAGTAAACGAAAATTGCTACAAATGGTCGAGAGAAAAAAAACACAAAATAGAAAAAAATACAATTCATCGAGTAAACTGAGTCGGTTAGTTGATAGTAAACTTATATGTATTCTAAATAGCTTATTTGTGAACAAAAGCAAGGCATCACCACGTTATAATTCCATGTCAAAAATATTGTTTAACTTAAAGAATACCACATATTGTTGCAGATTGGAGGTATTGAAGAGATAAATGCATTTTGAGTTTGGAGTAAGAGAGAGAGAGAGAGAGTGGTTGATATTCGCACAAGCAATTCCAGTTCTACCAACTTAGTTCATCAGGTAGGCCTCCCGGGTATTGGCCTGTCAGGCAGGCAGTGCAATAGCCAATTTTGCTGGGATTCAAAGCCTGCCGGTTCAAATGCACGGCCGCGACCAATCCATCCACGCTCAGGTACTCTAAGCTGTCGGCGCCCACATGGCGAGCCAGCTGTTCGGCATTCATGCTGTTCGCAATGAGCTCCTCTCGCGTAGGAATATTTATTCCCATATAACAGGGGTACTGCAGCGGCGGACTGGCAATACGAATGTGCACCTCCAAGGCGCCCGCATCGCGTAGCAGCTTGATGATCGGCCCAATTGTATTGCCGCGCACTATCGAATCGTCGATCAGCACCAAACGCTTGCCCACTACATTCTCCGAAAGAGCACCAAATTTCTTGGCCACACCCAGTTGACGCAGGCGATTCGATGGCTGAATGAATGTGCGTCCCACATAGCGATTTTTGCACAACACCTCCACAAAGTGAAGACCAGACTACGGAACCAATTGGATTAGTTCAAAAGATGCTCATAAGATTGCCAATAAAAACTCACCTCTCTGGCATAGCCGTGCGCCGCCGCAGTTCCCGACTCCGGAACCGAGCTAACAATATCCGCTTGTATTGGAGCCTCGCGGGCTAATTGACGACCACACTGCATGCGCACAGAGTATACCATCTGCCCTTCGAATATAGAATCGCCGCGTGCAAAGTAGACATATTCGAATATGCAAAAGGCCATTTTCTTGAAATCCGGACGCTCGACAATGTCCACCGTGCGGAAGCCATTTCGTGTGAGTTCAACAATCTCGCCCGGCTCCACTTCACGTACATAGCGGGCCCCAATCGAAAGGAAGCCGCAGCTTTCACTGGATACCACCCAACCCTCCGCCTTGGCATCTTCTGCCTTCACATTCTCCAGATTCAAGGGCAAAATTTTGCCCAAGCACAACGGACGATTGCCATAGGAATCACGTACTGCATAGATCTTATCGGTGAGCATTATGACCAGCGAATAGGAGAGTGGGGCGAGCTGCATAAAATGGCGAATGCGCGCCGGCCAATCGGGACCATTCAGCTCCGAAACACCCTCCGGCGTACAGCAGAGCGATTGCGTGATGAGCTCGCTGTCACTGTGAGTGGACAAACCCACACCGCGGTTCAGTACCTCGCGACGCAACGACTCTGAGTTGACCAGTTCGCCATTGTGGGCCAATGCCATCGGGCCATGTGATGTGTGCACCACAAACGGCTGGCAGTTGACCACCTCCGAGGCGCCGGATGTAGAGTATCGTGTATGACCGATGCCCAGATTGCCCTTGAGCTTTTTCATTGAATCGTCGTTGAAGAGATTGCTGATCATGCCCATTCCCTTGTGTACGTGCAAATTTTTCGAAGACTTCCCCTCGCTCGTCACAATACCGGCCGATTCTTGGCCGCGATGCTGCAAGGCCACCAGACCCAGACATATTACATGAGCAATATCGATCTGCGTAGGCCAATCGCCGCAAGCAATTGCCCCAAAAACACCACATTCATGAGTGAGACCGGTTACCGCCTTGCCGCGCGGCTGTGGTTGCTTGTAGCATTTCTCGGGGAACAACATTTTAGCTGCTGGCTGGGCAAGTTGCCTTTCCGCCTCCGCATGTTCCACCTGCTGCTGTGGCTTTTGACTTGATGGCGCTTCCATCTCTGCTTCCATACTGTGTATTTATTATTCGTTTGAATCTTTTTCAAAAGCTAGTGTGTATTTCTTACCCGATTTACGCAATTATGTTTCAGAAAAGCCACCTGCGATCTGCTCCGTCTCCGTGCAGCGTGTTTGTTTGCTTTCCACACACGATTCTCAACTGCGACGACATGCGACCATAAAAAGTCGAAATTGAATTGCAACATTGGCGCTCAGAAGCGGCCCAGAGATGCCAAGCCATTCAAAGGGCCCCCCAAAAGAAGCACGTGAAACCTTCATAGCAAGAAATTTCAAATTTCCTTAGTTTCCAACGGACAAAAGAGAAGGTGCGACCTTAATTTTATGCCATAGTCTGTTTCGACAATATTACTGAATATAAGATATAATAACTTATAACTTACGATCCTTTATTCAAAAACATGGAGCACATATAAACAAGTTGGTATCCCTACGATCGCACGCACTAATTTACAGAGTGCTGCCAGATTATAGATTTTTTCAAAATTTCTGGGGAAGAAAACTTGAAAATTGCCCAGGTTCAGGTGCTAGAAATTGTAATTCAGTTGGCTAGGCAATTTTAGTGGCAAGCGGTATTTGGAATAGCCCTGCAATTTGGCAATTTCCACAATACAAAAGTATGCAAATTGGAAGAATCCATTGATTTACATGTTTTTAGGCAGAATTCCGCCATGAATCATTTAAAAATTTTACAAAATGGAGGGAGTATGTTTTTTGACTTAATTAAGTCACACTTAAGTGTTTATTACTTGTTGCCAGAGAAATATTGCGCATTAAATATGAGATTCCAGTGCTGAACTTTTGTCGGTTAGTTTTGGCTTGGATCAGACTGCAAAGCTCGTTGTTGATTGACTCCTCCTCTTAGCAAGTCTCACCTACGATTCTTAACAATGATGACGCACAAAAACGGTATTCAATCAGTGGCGTCAATTCAAACCAATTTAAAAAATTAATGAAAATTCTGCTTGAAGAAAATGTTTGTACGGAATGGCCGAAAACCATGATTAATACAGAGATTTTCGACTAGTGTCCATTGTTGAATTAAAACCATTGTTTTAGTGTTAAATGATAATGTTAATTTTTATTCAATTTTTTAGCTGGTAATATTGTTTGCAAATGCTGAAATCGAATAGTCCTGACTTAAGTTCCGATTTTGCTTCGAGTTGTGTTTGCATGGAATATTCGAATAAACTAATACATTTCAGAAATAGTGTAATAAGTAGAAACTACCACAAGCGACCCAGTCGAAGAAGACACTGGTAATACAATTTTTTGTTTTTTAATTCAAAAAATATTTGGTGAGAGAATTATGCCCCAATTAGCATCCAGATTGTTACAAAACATTTAAATGTGAATAAAATAATGTAGCGAATAGAGAACGTGTGAGTGTTAAGTGTAGTAAGCAAACAAATGGAATTGTAAATCGATGTTTAACAATATCCACGGTCGGGAACGCGCCTCCTCGGTGCGCACCGAATGATATCGTCTACGCGCAATATCATTTCTGCTGCTTCCGAGGCCGACATCAGCACTTGACGCTTGACAGCGAACGACTCGGTAATGCCGAGATCTTTCATGTCGCCAATCTTGCCATTCTCCATGTCCAAGCCGGTGCTTGAGCTGCCATGAGCATGAGCAGCACGCAACTCGGAGACCAACTGTGCCGAATCGTAGCCAGCATTATCGGCGATGGCAGTGGGTAGAGCCAGAAGAGCTCTGGCAAAGGCCTCCATGGCAATGGATTCCTTGCCCGCTGTTTCGGCAGCCTTCTTAAAGACTGCATTCGCCATCAAGGCTTCGGAGCAGCCGCCACCATAGACGATGCGCGACTCCTTCACGGTAGCAGCCAACACGCACAAGGCATCGTGCAACGAGCGATCAGCCTCATCGATAATCTGCTGAGTAGCCCCACGAATTACGATGGTGCAGGCCTCGCCCAATTTGACGCCGCTGAATCGCAGCAAAGTGTCCTCGCCAATCATGACCTGCTCGATGACGTCACACTCGCCCAACTTCACCAGAGCGGGATTATCGAATGTGGATACGATCTCGCCGCCAGTGACCAAAGCCAGACGTTCGATTCCGTCGAAATCGGCATGTTCGATTGCCATGACACCGGCATCGGCGAACAACTGCTCGGGGTAGTTGTAGATGAGCTGGCGATTGATGAACACATTGCAATTGTGAGTCAAAATCTTCTGGACCTTGTCTTTCATTTTCTCCTTTTCAGCCAATTCCAAGTCGGCGATCTTGGCGAGCGAATCGACTTTGATGGTGCTGCCGAAGACCTTGATCTTATCGGTGTCCATGGGCGTGTTGGCGATCAGAATCTTGGCATTTTCGATCCTTTGAGGCTGGTGTACACCGGGCTTCTTGTCCAACAAGAAACCTTCGTCCAGGAAGGACTCATCCAATGTGCCGCCAGTCTTCTTGATGATCTGAATGGCGTGTAGTTCGCCAGAGCCCTTCAGACGCAGCACGGCATCCACAGCCAGTTGGGAAAAGAACTCCTTGTGCTGATGCAGGATCTTTGACGACAGCGTGGTGCGCGAAATGTTGAGGAGATCCTCTTTGAATTTGGCATCATTGGCCGAGTTGTCCTGAGAGGCTTCTGTTAGCGCTTCTCGGGCCACCTGTGCAGCAAGACGCCAGCCGGCGATAATAATTTGCGGATGCAACTTTTGCTCTACCAGCTTTTCGGCTTCGCGCAACAGCTCCGCAGCCAGCACGGTGACCGAAGTGGTGCCATCGCCCACCTCTTCGTCTTGGACGCGCGACATGTCGACGAGAATTTTCGCGGCAGGATTGTCCACACCGACAGCTCGCAAAATGGTGGCACCATCATTGGTTACCTCCACACGTCCGGCATTGCGGCCATGTGACACTAGAATCTTATCCATACCTTTGGGGCCGAGCGTGCTCTTCACCAAATCTCCAATGGCAATGGCGCCGATGAATGACGAAAGACGCGCCATTTCGGCCTTTTCCTCTTGGGCCTCATTCTTGAGGATACGTACGGGATTCAGAGACATCTCCATTTTTCACGCAGTTTTTCGAATTTTCAGATCACAGTAAAATAAAATTCCAGATGGAAAACAGCGTGCACGAGAGCCGGAAAAAACTTTGCTAGAGAGCATGAATCACGCCTAGCGCCTAGGGATGGTTCGATACTTTTGCGTCGATACTCGGGGCTTATTTTATATCGCAGTTTTCGGTTACAAGAAAACACAGTGGGTAGGGTTCAAAAATGTATTTCCCACAGAAAGCAATGATAGTTCAAAGCTTTTCGTTCCTTTTAGATGGGGTAATCGTGTTTTTGGTTATTTTTCATTTAAAAATGAGCATTTTTGCCGAACAGTTGGCCTTCGATTGTGGGTAGGTATCGATACTTTTTTCTGGGCACTAATTAGATGTCGATACTTCCAGAAACTTCTTCCAAATAAAAGTATCGATATTCTAAAGTAAGGTATCGATACAAGACCACTAGCCGCAACCAACTTCGCTCGTGGCTGGTATATCGATAGCTTTATGCACAATAGTGCTATGTCCACTTTTCATCGAATCGATTGATATTTTTTTTATTAACTTAATTATGGAAGTTAATGAACTTTTTTTACTGAGAATTTTAACTGGAATAAAAGTTAAATCCACACAGAAAACAATGATGACTAAGATATTACGGAAATTTTCTTTTGGCAGTAAAAAAAATCCAATATTTGTATAAAATTCCGGCTGTATTTTTCATATGAAAAATAGTTCAACTTCTTTTGGACGATTTTTCCAATTTTTTGGGCCAAAGTTACTTTCTTTTGAATCATTCCCAACTCCTCTGCTACGAGAATAGAAGCAATTAAATTCTTAAAAAATATCATTTATTTTACTGTCTTTATGAAATGCCTTTTTTGTATAATTCGATATTGTATCGAATCGATTTGAAAGATTTGGTAATTGTTATTTTGTTAAGTTGTTCTATTGTATTAAACTACAAATTATAATTGTACTAAAAAATGTTGATTCGACATATGGTCTGAATTCACTATGGAACTGCACACGCCTCATTTAAGTTTTTGCCTGCCTCTTGTAAAACCCCTAAGATCCGTTTTTAAGTACAGCTGTGCCGTTTGCCTCTTCACATTTGAAGAATTTCGAATTCTGAAGATCGCGACTCACCGAATCGCTGTCTAGCAACTGTTCCGCCTGTGCAATGTCTCCTTTAATTGCGGTTATGAGTTCATCCAGCGATTGAAAATTCATTTCAGGTCTTATATATCCAACAATGCAGACCTTCAGCAGTTGGCCGTAAAGGTCTTGGTTATACTCGTGCATAATGTGAGTTTCCTGAAAATAGAGCGTGAATGGAATTTGTTATTTTGTATGATCATTGCTCAAAAGTGATTAGCAAGATAAGGAGCACTCAACACTCCGGACTACGTCTATTGAATTGATAACGAAAATGAATAAGTGCTTTTGTAGGGTATCAAATTCCACAATCATTTAGACGACACTCAATGCAATTTATATTAATAATTGAAATATTCATCTATGTTTACATAAGCCATAAATATGATAAGAAAAACGGCAAAATAAATATGTATACCATGCTTTTCTCCTTGTTCTCATAGTAGGGATTTGTTCCAATGCTCATGACCATTTTATGCACCTCTCCATTATCTACGTTCGCCCAGCCATAGTAGATGCCAGTGTGGAGTGCAGAGGGCAGAGATTTGACCACTTCTAGTGAATAATTCGCTGAAACACAGAAATAGTTGTCATAAGCACTTGCCACCATTTGGTAGGAATCCGCAACAGACTCACCTGTTGGTATTCCCAGCTGCTTCGAGCCTCGACCGAAACCACGTACAATCTCGCCGCAGGCATAAAACGGCAGACATTTATGCATTTTCACTTTTATTAAAATTTTCTAGCTGACCCGTTCTTAATTGATTGCTCGCGTCTCGTGTTACTTGTTACTGGCTGACCCGATCTTAGTTAGATGATGTGGGGTTTTTTTTATTAATTTTTTTTAAATAAAAAAAATCACTTAATTGTTTTTTAATGGTTACCCAGCTGGCAATTGGCAATAAAAATTATAATTAAAATAAATAAAAAAAATTCCTGTCAAAATCATATGGTAAAAGATTCACCTAGTGTTGTTCCGATACTAGTACTCACAAGTACATACTCGATACTTTTATTTTTTTTCTTGGTATTTTTTCCTCGATACCTCTAGGGAGTATTTTACTTGGTATCGATCAAATATTAGGTATCGATACCTTTTTTTTTGCTTCAAGGGGTTCGGTCGAACCGAAGATAATTATTTTACTTGTTTTTTATAAAATACGATTTTTTATCAGAAATAAAAAAAAGAGTTCATTAAAAATGATTTTTTAAAAAATATAGAAGATTTTAAATCTTTTTAAGAAAAAGTACTCGATACCAAATACTCGATAATTTTATTCAATATTTTTGCAAGTTGAGCTTTTGTTTTCAAGCTTTTCCAAAAGCTCTCAGCTGTCAAAAAATGGTTTTTATTTTGATTTCATTTGTTTTGGTTGGTTTTTTCCATTTTCTTTGAATTGTTTTTTGGGGTTTTCCAATGGAGCAAGTTTAACTGGCGGCGGCAGGAGAGATTTTTGGAACAAACGAGTAAACACAAAGTGAAAAGAAAGGAATTGGACCACAACAGATAACAGTTTGCAATTCGAGACAATTGTATGTATTTTGTGGTTTTGATTCTTAATTACTGATGAGTAATGTTAATATTTTAGAGAAGCGTATCTTTTGAGGAATGTCACTAACACTACCAAGTAGCAGCAGTAGTAGCGGCCACGGCAAGGACATGTTTATATATGAAATTCCTCCCACACACCGCCGACAATTGTGTGAACACTTGGATGAGTTGAACGTGTGGAATCAGTTGGCCACTACCATGAGTCTAAAGCCAGCTGAAGTGCAGGTTTGTGTGCGCTTACATATTAGTGAGTCAGTTTTAATTGCATTTTTTCCCATTGCAGAGCATTCGACGTCAACAGGTTGTATACAATGCTTCGCCAGCGGATGAGCTGCTCAAGATATGGGGCGGTCAGTATAATCATACAGTAACCGAGCTATTTGTGGTCCTGCGAAGGTAAGAGGATCTGTAGCTTTTTTTCCTCAGCATCTCATGTTTTTCATAATCTCTTCAACAGACAAAAACTCTTTCAAGCCATGCGTCTACTTAAAGATTTTGTAGAGCGCAAGTATCATATGTACATTCCCAACAGTCGGCCTGAGCTTAGCGAACTTATGGCACCGGACATTAAACCAAATGGCGGCGAGCACTCGAAAAAGATTCTTAACAACTACACCACTTCGTCGGGCGTAAGCAATTCGAACAATCTCGATACAAGCGATCAAAATATGACTTCATATTCAGCCACATCGCAATCGGAAGAGCAGCAATCGAACTATTTGAGCGAACGCAATTTGAAGGCTTACGCCAGCTCCATACTAGAGATCAACTATGACGAGCTGACGGAAGCCACCAACAATTGGTGCGAGAAATTTATATTGGGCAAGGGTGGCTTTGGGACGGTGTTTCGCGGCTACTGGAAGCACACAGATGTGGCCATCAAGCAGATACACTACCGTGGTCCAGACGGACGCGAAAGCTCGAAGGTACAAATACAGCAGAGTCTCAACGAATTGAAATATTTGAATCAGTGTCGTCATGATAATGTACTTCCCTTATACGGCTACAGTATAAAGGGGGAAAAGCCCTGCCTGGTGTATCAGCTGATGAAAGGTGGCTCGCTAGAGCAGCGTTTGAATGCAAAGAAAGTGGCGCCACTAACCTGGCAGCAGAGAATCAACATTTCCGTGGGCACTGCAAGGTGATTATGTGATAGAAGTGTTCTTCTTCGTTAAATTTATTCCATTTGTTTTTCTTCTACTTTTCAGAGGCATCAACTACTTGCATACGGCCCACGATAAGCCCTTGATACACGGTGACATCAAGCCCGCCAATGTCCTGCTCGATCAGTGTCTACATCCACGCATTGGCGACTTCGGCTTGGCTCGCGAGGGACCCATGGCCATAAACTCGACAGTCGAAGTGACTCAAGTATTCGGCACTAAACCGTACTTGCCGCCAGAGTTTATCAATTCGAAGAAGCTAAGCACTCAGGTGGACACTTACAGCTTTGGCGTAGTCCTGCTGGAGACGTTCACCGGACTACGTGCCTCCGACAAGAATCGAGCTAATCCCCTGTTGACCAAACATATTATGAAAATCTGTGCCACCGCTGAGAATAAAATCGAAGATTTGATAGATAAAAATGTGCCGCTGCAGCCAGGCGAGCAGGAGATGTGTAGACATTGCATTCAGCTGGGACTGGAGTGTATTGCAGACAGTCCGAATCACAGACCGAAAATGGTGCAAGTGTTGAATTGTTTGGACTCCATAAAAGTTCTGTAGCGACGTTTTTCTCAATTTTTATATATTTTTATAACTTTCCTAAGTTTTTTTTTGTATTATGCATTTGTGTAAATTAAATAGAAAGCCTATTTTCGGCTAGATAAACCTGTTTTGTGTATTTTAAATGAGACTTCGAAATACCATTTCGAATGTTAACGGACATTTCACATTAAGGGGGTATTCGCCTTTTTTGCTAAATCCTGTGAAATTGTAAAATCTGGCGGTACTTTGATACGAAAAATGGGTCATAAAAGTAATGGGAACAAAGCATGTTTTGCATTATTTTGGCTGTCGAATAGTGTAATTCCTCAAATAAAAAATGTATATAAGACAAAGAAAAGTTGCGTGTTCTTAAATAGAATACCGTAAACGGTCTAATTCAATTCATGCTTAAGTGATTATTGCTTTATATTACTATAAGACAAATATCTAGAGTTTGTCTGGAGCTTTGCCCTGAGGTTGCGTCACCAGACTGTAAAACAAACGGACGAGGCCTACGTAAAAATATTTCATGTTTTTTATACCCCCCTGCGCACAACGTGTTCAAGGAGTTGAAGTGAGTAATCGAAGATAAGACTGTAAGCTGTTTATAGAAATATGTATTAAAGCTTACTTACATTCTCCTAACACCGAGCAGTATATTGCGAAGGCCAGTTTCGAAGAATATGGTCACATCGCATCTGGCGACTTTTACTTTAGCTGGGTTGGATTTGTGGCTGTAGCCAACCCAAACAATAATGGTAAAATCAGGAATATTTAATTAGTGCCACCATAACGTATTTGTGCTCAGTGGAATCAAGCCAACGGCTTGACGCTTGACTCTTCGATGTAGAGCAGCTAGGACGATGGCTGTTTCGGTCACCGCATCAATCCATATAGGGTTGGTTGGTTGGTCTTAATAAATCCCTCAACGTCCAATTTTTATGATTGCCTGAAAAAAAAAATTATTAATATTTATTTAGCCAAGTTTGCGTATGTATTCACCTTCAGGGCTCCATGTCGCTGCCGCAACAAATACATCCAATGCGTGTGGCTGTAAAGTAAATAAATATATATTATAAAGTTATATTACTTTCATATAAAAAAATCACCCTGCACTTATGTTTTCTTGGGACATCCCATCACTTGGTTTGAAGGCATTGTCTGTGTTGAGCTTGTGTAGCGCGTATTAAGCATAATTTGTAACAAAAGAATGTTGGCGTTTTTCATTCGGCATCGTATTTATTTTTTGCTACCGCTGGCATATTTTGTTTTACTTTACCATTCAATTTGAGGTCAAAACATAACCACATTTCCACATTTTTTTTTTTTTGGTTTTTTTATTTAATTTTTATTTTATTTAATTATAAATAACTTATAGTATTAATAATCTATATGATTTATTAATTTTAATTTCTTTTCCTTTTCGATATAACATTTAAAAAGAAGTCCATTTATTCATTTATTACTTAAATTTTGCTTTTTTTTTTGTTTGTTCTTCTCAATTCGTTTCCATTTTCTGTGTAGCATATTTTACATTTTACAAGTCGACATTTATGTGGTTTTGTATTTGTGTTAAGTATATACTTAATTTAAAAAAAAAAATTAAAAATGTTTTTATGACAATTCACAGAAGAAAGAAAGTTTGCAACACTTGCAATGCAACAGTACACATGATAATTTCGTTTTTTTGTTTTTTGTTTTTTTTTCAACATTTTCATTTTGTTTTTGCAAATAGAGGTTTACAATTTTGTAAATTTACGCGCTCCTTGGTTACATTTAATTTACTTTACTTTCCTTTTAAGTTACAAATACAAACTAGATTGTTTTCGTGCAAATGCAGATATTTCGTCACTCATTTCGATTTCTTTTGTTTGTTACTTTATACAATATATATGTGTGAGAGCAATTTTCATTGAGTTTTACCTCCTTTTGTTTATATATTTTATAAACGTTATTTATTTTATAAACGTTGTAAGTAGTCACTTTTCGTTTTGTGTTTAAATAAAAATGGTTAAAACGCGATTTTAAATTAAAATTAATTTTACAATTTACATCATCATGGTTGCTGCGGCGCCTGAATGAACGTTTATCTTTGAAACGGTAGACGGTAGAGGACTGTAGCAAATTCGTTGAGGGTGGGCGAGACTGACTGCTGACTGGAAGGAAACATGCATCAATTACCCGAGGAGGACTACAAATGCAGACGAGCCTAAAGACAGTCCAAACAATTCAATTTCTATATAATCTCGGCAGAAATGAGATAGGAGCGTGGTCCTATGCTCAGACGAAGACTTGACAATTATCAGCGAGAATGTATCTTACCGGATTAGGTATGCAGGGGGGGGAGTGCGGGTTGATGGAGGGCAGACATAGGGAAACAACCATAAAACGTTTTGAAAGTGGAACTGCTTCTCTGAACTGGACTATTGCTCACATTTGTTGCTTTTTTTTGTGGGTGTCTCTGATTTTTGTTTTTGCATTTGTATGTACTTTAATTTGTAATTATTTTTAAATCTTAGAAACTAATTAGTTGCTTTTGTTATTTATACAGTTGCTGTTGTTGTTGGTGTGTGTTCTGTGGGCATTGTTGCTATGTTGTTTGTTGCTGTGCTGGTGATGTTTGAGTTGCTGATTGGATCTAATACATTTGCGGCTGCTGCTGAACTTAATTTACTTTTATTGCGGGGCTTCTGCTGTTCGCACTCAATTGTTTCCATTTCTATTGGGGCCAGTCGCCAGTCGGTGGACAAGGACCTTGTCACCATCGATTTCAACACTTGAACTTCACCATCGGAATATGCTTGGAAGACAGACACTTGTCACAGCACCACTCGGCGTACACCTCTTTCGTGAGCATTTGGAAAGCGGCTTCCGTCAGGCCCACACATGTTCTGGAAAATGCCAAGAGAGCATTTTTGTTTTTGAAATGAAATTTAATGAAATTGCAAAAAGTGTGGGTGTGTGATCTCACCTGTGAAAGAAGAAATTACAACCAGATTCACAGAAGACGGCCTCGTCGTTGTCGTTGACCTCCTTGTGGCACATGCCGCACGGGTAGATGGGTGGCGCATTCGGGTTCTGCGGATTGAAGACCATCGGCTGGCCGGGAGGATACATTTTTCCCGCGCTCATTGTCATCGGCTTGGGGCCGCCGCCGACTCCCATGGGACCGCCCATTGGCCCGCCTGGACCCATAGGACCACCCATGGGGCCACCCATGTGACCGCCCATCGGCCCGCCGGGACCCATTGGTCCACCGCCGAACATATTTGGCGGCCCGCCCATGGGATTGTGATGCGGGTGTTGGTGTGGATGCGGATGGTGGCCATGCGGATGCGAATGCAGGGGACCGTTCATGCCGCCAGGTCCTGGACCGCCGCCGCCAGGTCCGGGCACTCCACCCATGTGGCCCATGTGTGGACCGCCATGGCCATGTCCGCCCATCATGTGGTGATGCGCTGGATGTGGATGGCCCGGTCCCATATGTCCGCCCATACCGCCGGGACCGTGCATGTGTGCATTGGGGCCGCCCATCATGTGTGGCGGTGGCGGGCCGCCCGGGTGGTGATGTGGATGATTCGGATGGTTCATGAGTTGGGGATGTGGCGGGCCGAGGTGTGGTGGTGGTTGCTGTGGTGGTAGCATTTGATTCGGGCCACCGCCGCCCATTCCACCGGGACCAGGTCCGGGACCGTGGCCAAGAGGACCCATGATGCCATGGCCATGGCCACCCTGCATATGAGGCCCTTGAGGACCGTGCGGATTCGACTGCTGCTGCTGTTGTTGATGTTGTTGCTGTTGTTGTTGTTGTATAGGAACATTCGGGTTCATTTGTTGCTGCATTGGTCCACTGCCCATGGGACCGCCCGCGTTCATGGGGCCATTATTGTTGCCTGCGCCGCCCATATGCATTCCCGTTGGACCGCCCGTTCCACCGCCGCCCATGGGACTAGCACCCCCAATGTGACTCATTGGACCGCCACCACCTCCACTGCCGCTGCTCATTGCAGGCGAGTGCAAGGGACTCGGGCCATGTGTCGCATTTCCCAATCCAGGACTGGGCCCTGGGCCACTGCCGCCCATTGTATGATGCGGCGACATAGCTAGCGGCGCTCCACCGGGCGCTGGCGAGGACGTAGGCACTGACGTTGACGCCGTGGACGTCGCTGTCGAAACTGAGGATGATGACGAAGGCGGCATGGGGCCATTCGACAGTGACGGTCCGCCTAAGCGCGCCGCCGCCGGCGAATGATGATGATGATTCTGATTGTTGTTATTGTTGGAGTTGCTGTTGTTGTTATTGCTAGTATTTGTTTGGCTAGCCGTAGGGGAGTTGCCAGCGCCCATTGAATGTGGACCCGGTGGTCCTCCAGGTCCAGGACCAGGGCCGGGCCCAGGACCGCCAGGCATATGACTATGATTCGTGGGACCGTTGCCAAGTGGACTGTGCATCGACGGCGGACCCATCTGGCCATTGTTCATGTGCGGAGGCGGTTGGTGGGGCTGAGGTTGCTGCGGCGCCGGCTGCTGCTGCTGTTGGTGTTGTGACGGCGGTCCTAGTGGACTACCCATTGCATTGCTCATCGGTGAACCCATTGGTAGTGAGTTCATAGGCGAACCTTGACCACCGGGACCGCCGGGTGGCATTCCGGGACCTCCTCCGGGTGCATTTCCCATTGGCGAACCCATAGCACGTGGACCATTCGGACCGGGACCGCCCATTGGCGAGAGATGACCGCCCATGCCCATATGATGAGGCGATATGCTCGGTCCACCCATGCCGCCCATGGGACTCATGCCACCCATTGGACTGCCCATGGGGCCGCCGGCTCGTCCATGGTTCAAGTGTGGTGGCAATCCCACGCCGGGACCCATTGGATGTCCTCCGGGACCACCCATTGGACTGTTCATGCCCATCGGACTCATTCCGCGCATAGGCGGCGGTCCGCCCATATGGTGCGGATGTGGCGGGCCACCTGGATGATGATGCGGGTGCATATGCGGATGCAAGTGAGACGGCGGTGGGCCATGATGTGGTCCGCCCATGCCCATGTGGGGTCCACCTCCTCCCATGCCGCCGGGACCGGGGCCAAAGTGTCCGCCCGGCCCACCCATGTGATTCATGGCAGCGGACATGGCGCTCGACATCATGGGCGGACTATCGTCGAAGGGATTCGATGCAACAATTGTGTCGCCGTAGCCGCCCATTGGCGGCGGTGGCACTAGATCCTGCGGCGTAGGCGGTGCCTGTGATTGCATGGAATTCGCTGCGGCTGCTGCAGCTGCTGCGGCCGCCGCTGCTGCTGCAGCCGAATTGGCATTCGATGTTTTTCGTCGTTTCTTCGGATTGCTTGGCGCTGAGATGATGTCCGTCGGCGGAGGCGGCTTGAAATCGGGCGGACACAGCACGCCCGCTGGACCCGGCAAACGATATGGTGCCATACCGATATTGTGGGTCATATTTGTGGTGTTTTTTTTCCGAATGGTGGCAGTTTTTCGTAACTCACCGGGGCAGAAATGAATCTATGAGTACGCGAGTTTGTCGCGATTTGTGGTTGTGCACGGCTGCTGCTGCTGCAACAGCGGATGTAAATTGGTGATGATGGCGGTGATTGGGTAGGTAACACTACTTGGTTGGCACCGTTATGGTTTCGTCGCTACTGCTCTAAAGTTGCTTAAGTTTCTTCTCTCTGATGGGGGTGGTGCAATGTGCAATGGCACAATTTGTTGAGGAGTAGGGTGCACGGTTATATTAAAGTTTAAATTTAACTTTTTAGATCTGGTTTTTTCTAGGTTTTAACACACCGGCCTCAAGTTGTGACCGCTCGTATTACGGCGATCGGGGTAATGCGTTTGATCAATAGCTGAGCACACGAACCGACGCACATCAATCCTGGAAAAGTTAGAAAAACCTTTATTAGTAAATAAAACCAATGCAAATAATTTCCAATTCAATAATTAAGGATTCTGCACTTCTGATTTATGAAAATGAAAAAATTTAAAATTACCTGAACATGTCTGCAGATTGAGAAGCGTTGGTGGAAAAAATCCGCAATTGTCACTCGAGCTGTGGTAACACAAGGCAAAGAATGTCAGCGGTCAGCGTAGGCTCCAAGGGCGGCGTTATGGCCTTACTCCAATTTTTCGGCCCGCAAGTTTTCTCAAAAATATTTCGCTTCAGTCAAACGAAAAAGGTGCTCCGCCGCTGCTGCTGCTTCGGTATGCTTCTTCTTCTTCTTCTTTTTGGTTGTTCACTTCTTTTTCTGATTTTTTTTTTGTTCTTTTTGCACTGCCGCAGTCCCTTTTTTACAACTCACATTTTTCTGCTTTCCAGTCCATTTCGACTACAAACTACACTCAATTCGAATCGAAATGCTGCAACCTTTTCACTTCAGATTCGTTCGTATTCACGGATTTTCTTAAATTCAATTTTTTGATGGGCGAAATTTCCGCGGCTGCCGTAATTTGGAAATTGCCCGTGTGTGTCGTTCGTCCACCGCACACACCAAAAATCCTCGCTCGCTTCAGAAAACACAAAAATCGTCGAACGCGCGGCTTATTTTCCGTCAAAATTCAACATCTTCCGCATTAAAACATATTTTACTGTGACTTGGTGGTAATTTCACACGTTAATATCGGTTGAATTTCTTTAAACTTTGTAAAATTTATAATTTTGACAATGATTTATTTTTCTTGGTGATGATTTTTCTTGTACACAAAACCAACACGCAGAGTTCCAGGCCGCTTGAAATTCGACGTGTACGGCTCAAGATCTACTTTGTGACGGCGAAGCGTCTGCAGCCGGGTTGCGGAAACGAAAACGGCTCGATTTCTAAATACGAAAAATATATTAAAATATTAAAATTTTGTTGCTAGATTATATGCTTCATCTGTTAAACCCGACGGTTAACTACACTAAACAGTCAAATTCTAGATTACAAATAAAATTTCAAGGTTGTCAAATGTACATGCTTGTTTTCTTTACGGCGGCTTAATTTTCAAAAATGTACGGCCACGCCGCTGAAACGGCTTGGAACTCTGAACTAACACGCCATTTTCATTTACATTTTTGTTCGAACAAAATGTTCGAAAGAGTGTTGTCATTGCTAAACAAAAAATATTTTACCCTCAACGGACCACGAAAAATTCCCACACACGATTAATAACAAAATAGTTAGAATTTCTATAAAAAAAAAAACATTTTTGCGTAAGTTATTTATTTACTCTTTCAGAGTCTACACATATTAAGTAGAAAATTAAATTTTTCAGAATTTATGACTCAAATTGATAGGAAGAACTACCGTGACACCGATAAAAATTCCCAAATACCAGACAACAATTTGACTCTTTTTCGACTCTTTTTATGCTCTTGTTTCACTTAAGACTGAATTGGGAGCCCTATATGTTTCCCTGCCTGTAATGTATGAGATAACCCTCTAATTGGAGTCCGAAATCTAACACCAAAAGTGCCTTAAGAAATATGAATTATGTTGGTTAATAAACTCTCAAAAGTAACATACATTTTGGACGCTAAATTCAGAGCGCTTATAATATTGTTTGCAAGGATGCCGGTATTTGGTATTTGTCAGTTTATGCCAGAGATGCCAAATTGAGGGTAATTTCCATTTTTGAGGGATTTTTTGGTTGGATTTTGTCTAAATTTTCCTTTTTTTACTTTCATTATTTTATATATATAAGTTTTTTTCGCTCATTAATGATGCAGTTTTGTTGCTGGAAAGTACCTTTTAATTATTTTTTTTTCCTACGATGAACATTTTTATTATAAATCCGATTTTGTGAACTCGCATCTGATTTTCTTATACAAAAATTCATTCATGAAATGCTACAAAATTAAGGTCCATTTTCATCTCTAAAATAGTTTAAATTCCTGTATGATAAAATCTGAGGAATGTTCACAAAATTAATGCTGGACTGTAGTATTCACAATTTATATAATTTAAAAAAAAAAGAATAAAAGTTGTGTTATTTTGTGGGTATTTTGTGTCCGTTGAGGAAAGAAGTTATTAATTTTTTTTTTTTGGGAAATGGCATCACTGGTTTACATTTCAAAGTATTTTTATTGCTTACATGTCATTGCATACTTTTAGGGTTTTGCTATTGATTCAAGCTAGTAAATTTTAATTATTTTTTGAGTCAAATTATTGAAAATATTCTTAATTTAGACAATAATAAAAAAATAATGTGGGGCATGTTTTCTTTTTGCCATAAATATTGAACACTATGGCAGCTGTTTGCTCTTGATTATGTTTTGGGTAAATATTGTAGCATGAATTTAGGTTGGTGCTGTACTTCACGGAAAATAGTCAAAATAAAAAGTATTATCTAAAAAAATTTTTTTTTTAAACCTAAAGTTGTTATTATTTTTCCAAATTTTATTAATATGCATAATAACATTTACTGAAGAAAGCTAAAGGCAAAAACCATTAAGCGCCAAACTGAGTTATTTTGATTGTCTTTCTCGACAAAAAAGAATATCGTGCTGTGAGGGTAAAAAATGTAATATTATTTTTTTAAATAAAAGACTTTTATAACTGGGAAGCTGATTGTATTGAGAAGGAAGTTGAATTTTCAATTGAGCTCAATAGAGTCAAATATATAGGTATACAAAAAATAATAATAAAACAAGGCCATGAATTGACAGAAATATTTTGTTGTTATTGCTATGGATATTTTCGTGACTTTATCTTTTTGCGAACTGTAGTTTATATTTAACGACAAGTGATAAAAAATTTTATAATTTGTTACTGGGAACTGGGTTAAATCCGGTAGCATTTTTAATAACAAGAGTTTTTATTTTTTTTTTATTTTGATAACACTTAGTTAGTTCAGTTACTTATTTAATAAAAAAAGTAACTATTAAAATTTCTCGTAAGCCATCTTTATCATAGTAAGCTATTCGACAGCGTTAACCCATCCATCATCGTAAATAGTTCAAGTTGTGAATTGAATTTCACAATTCTCTCAATGTTCAAAGTCAAAATGTTTTTTCTGTATTTTGTCAGGTACTTTATTTGAAGAGAAACAAAAAACTTAAGATGAATACTTTTGTTTTTGTTTGTCAACTTTTTAAATACATTTACCTTTTCTGGCGAGTATTACTCAAAAAATTAATCAAAAGTCATTGCTTAGCCAAGTACCTACTCTTCTTTTTTTTTCAAAATTTTTGGTAGTTTTTGTTATGTTTTTGGCGTCAACAGGGTCATGCTTTTCTGTGTGTGAAGTTTGTTATGATATTTCCCAACAAAAGCGCACTTCAGGCTTTAAAAAATGTTATAATTATTATCTGCATACACCCTACAGCCAGCCAGATGGACTAGAAGATGGCTGATAAAGATTTCTTATGGACACAACATTGCGGATGTCTAGACGATTTTTTGAATTCTTGCAGTTAATTTCTTTGAGACTTTTTCTTAGTTTGATTAGTTCAAAAATCCAACTTATTTTTTCATTTTTTTCCCTTTTTGTTTTGAGATTCCCAGCTGGTGTAGCCTTCAGAAGAAGGTGTTGCTTGATTTAAATGATCACCAACCTTTTTTTCCAACTCCATCACACTACCACATACTGTTTATTGTTATAATGAGATTTATACAAAAAAAAATGTTTTGTAACGGTTTTATAGTTGATGGTGAGTTTGTTGTGGTCTACAACAACAATCATTGTTATTTTCTTAAATTTGGTAGAAATTAAATTTTGTTTTGGAGTATTTTGTTTATAAAAAAAAGAAAAATAAAAACAACAATTTCATTGCTGACCGAATTTTTGCAAAATTAAAAATTATGAAGTTTTGAGGGTCGTGACTTAGTAAAGGAAAAAAATATGGCGTTTTGTGCGGAGAAGAGAAGCGTAGGGGGGAGGTCATGAGTATGAATTCCAATGCAATCTATGAAATTTAAAACCATTTCCAATATATTATTCTCAACCTTCAAAAGATGGTTTTTCTTTAAAACATTTTTCATTTATTTAAAAGCCTTCATTGCATTAACAATTAAAAAAAAATTTTCAAAAAAATTGCCCTTCGCATCAATGAAACGATCACACAAACATGATTAATTATGACCAGCCGAAATTTATAATGATCGTAATCGGTAATCGTATTTGCTCGTTGTATGGAGGAGTTGTGTTGATACAATGTGTCAATGCATTTGTTTACAACACAAGTTAATGCTGAAAAAAGAAAAGAAAAAAAACGAATGGGGGCCAACAACAAGACCAACAACGAAATGTTAATAAACAGATGTACAATGCAAAAGCAGCGAGCAGTCGATGAAATTGCCAGCATTTAATTTGATCGACCTCACGAAGCAAGCCCCCTATCTTCACCATAATTACCATCATTTAATTTATTTTTGGAGATTTTAAAATTTAAACACTTACTATTTATAAAATCATTATTGTCCAAGCTCCAAACTAATCTAATGATATGGCACTTTGGAAACTTGGGCAAATTATCGAAATCATGATGATTAATAAAAGTCATCTTCAGGCTGATTATAGAGATAGGCATTTTACTTTGATAAGAAGTACTATATTCAACCAAATGAGTTGATTAACCCACACCAGCTTTTTTAGTCTAGTTGATGATTTATATTCTCTTTGATGCTTGGATGATACAATTCACGAGACTGAATACAAAAATAAGTGAAAAGAAAATAAAATGAAAAGTTACTGAAATAAACAATTAAGCACTAAAATGAACTAATGAACGTGTGTGCACATAACTGCAATTGCGTTATGCAGCATTTTGTGCAAATTCATTAGATGTCTCAGACAGTCGAGCCGAGTCGAGACAGTGAGGAGGAATTCACTTAGCCACATACACACCGGGTAGTGATGAGCTGGCTAAAATCCGAATTATGTAATGTCCCAATAGAAAAAGTCATCGTCAACCACGTTGCGTATTGTTTCCTAGAAAAAACAAGTTTGTCTATGTCCATATTCCGGCGACAGGCAAGCCAAGCAGACAAACCGAGAGAAATCTTCTTTTTATGTAAGACTTACGACGGCTGACGGCTGCGATTAGTGCATCGAAGTGGGTGCCATGATGAAACCGAAGTCTTCGCCAAAGAAATGCAAATTCTTCCATGAAGAAATTCCAACGATGCGATTCGACTGTTGAGAAAATAATGTCGTCCAAAGCTTGCAGCCAGACGGCGAATATGCCCAAAAAGGTGAGGCGAGGGAGAAAAGAGATACTTGAATATTTTCCGCAAAAATAAAGCAAATCCACCGAAAGGTAAAGAGTGTAGAGAAAACGATGCGATTTTTTCCTTTATTGGATTTGGCTGGAATCGCCATCATCTTGCCAACAGCATTTGTCAAATGCAATTGCAAACCAGTCCTAAAAGATGCGCCTCACGACCGCAAATGATTTTTGTTTTGATTTTACTGGTATTGCGTGGTGTGTATGTGATTTTTTTTAGCAACTTCAATCGTGTGAATTAAATTTGCGGGACTGGCAAGCGGCGTTTGTCCCACGAAATGCTGTGCATCGCAAACCAATCACCTTCCGAAAGTGCAATAATCGTTGTTGTTCACATAAAAAACTGAGAGACGCAGCTAAAGAGAGAAAGGAATCTCAAATTCCAGAAACTCTGAATAAGTCCGTCCATTCGCGCGGTGGTCATTTTCAAAATTAACGTTTGGTTTGCTGCCAAGCTTTGTACCTGCTTCGTGAATGCATGGTACATTATCGCATTTGCAGCGTCTGCCGAGGAATATCATTTGGCGAAAGTAAAAGTGAATCTGTGACGGTGGTGGCATTTTTCTCCAGAAAAGAGGCTTGCTGTGCTTGTTGTGTATCGGATACACAGCAGGAGTTTGGAGTTTTTGTTTGCGGTTGGTAATTTGATGAAATTTTGAGACGAAATTTAATTTCTTTTAATGCTAAAACAATCTTAAAGACAAGAGATGTTGGTGGGTGTGTGGTGAATTGTTTGGAATTATGTAAGACATTGTTTCATCTTTTATAATGGTCTTTTATTAATAACATGTATAAATGGAATTTTCTCCAACACAAAATGTGTGCTATTTGCCACTTTTCAGGAAGTAACCGATTTCTGTTAGATGCGTCGATTAGAACATTGGTAGGTGCACCAAAGATTGAGGAATATATTACATATAAGTCAGGACTTTCGGAATTATAACATGTGCAACGAATGCTATGATTTTTTTACACTAAAAGTCGTCTTTCTGATTCAACCCTTCCCCTACCCCACACAGTTTTTTAATCGTGCTATTTTTATGGTGAAACATTTCGAAATTCTCTTTGGTTATACACGACAATATTCTACTTGGCATGTGTCTCATTTGGTTTCACTTGTTCAACTTCTCAGTCGATTTGTCTTTATCGATGCACACCACAGCCCATTTCTTCATCTAATTTAAACGCATTGCCAATTCAAATTACATGCTATTAACGCAATGACAATTACCGTTTTGCGCCGAAGAAACATTTTACCCTATGCCTGGTTTTCATAATGTATAATGTCAAAATCAATGGCATATGGCATATCATAAACTGACAACGACTGACGCAAATACAATACTTTGCTGAATTTGATGACCCGTGCCATATGCGAATAAATTTGCCAGCTTGTTGGCAAAGACGTCACCTCATCGTCATTTGCCGATATTTTACATCAGTTCGTTAAATTGACAACGAAATGCCTACCTGTTTTCACTTAACTGACACTAGTAGCCATTGATTATGACATAATGGAAACCAGGCTTTACTTTAGCGGTGCAATGAAGAAGAGTGTTGCCAATTTGTGTTTTTCTACAAAGTCAGTTTTAGTTTCTGTTTTGCGAATCTCTCTGCTGCTTTTTTGTTATGTTTCCGTTGTGGTTGCGGATGGCTTGATTGTTATTATAATCCCAAATGCGATCATTAACACGTACACTAGGTCAGTAGCGATATGGCTTGGTTATTTTTGTTGTTTCATTTGAAGTCCGTTTTGGAAGGTAGTTGGCTATTATGACACATTAATTGGGCCAAAAGAAACCCACAAAATCATAAAAATTGCGCTGGCCATTGTGCGTGTTTGGCGGGAGATCAGAGAAAAACAAAGGCAACACAAATTTCTATCATTTAAGACGTGGAACGAACGCACCAAAACGCCCACAGTACGCAGAATTCCGATTCGTTCAAGCAGATTTTTTTTGTGAAGTAGCCAAAATACTTGTATTAAAGGCTTTGTTCATAATTACGGGCCTAAACAAGAAAATTAGTGCTACAAGGAATGGTTTTCTTTTTACTTTTAAGTGGTCATCTATGTCAGGGTCATCTTTTCGGCAAAGTGGATGCGTTTACATCAGACTGTAATTATTTACAAAAAGTTAAGTTCCATTGCAACAATTTTGTGCGTCTTCATTCATGAACATGATGAACGTGTTATTACAAAATGATTGTTGCTCTCGTTTAAAGAGTCGACAACAGCAACGTAAAAACTCGAAAATGTACATACATCATACATATTTCCTTTCCTCTTTTGAAATGATTGCTCTCGGATGGATCCAGTCAAGTCGCTTTGTCATTGCAGTCAAGTGTCAAATGTCAAGTGTTGACTTTCATCTTTACCACATACCACAAAGCCAACCAACAACTATTCCTTTTATTTTTAAAAGTCCTTCACTTTGCGGCGTGAATGTTTTCCATGACCAGGCCCTTAAAACTTGCAGAAGAGCCTCAAAATATTTTTGACAGAAATTTTGATTTTTTTTTTGCGCAAAAGAGCTTTACCATTCATATGCACTTTAATCTATTAAATAACCCTATGAGCATTAATAAATGTTATGTACAACTTGTAAGTAAATACTCGCCGATTTTATTTAATTTTTGGTTACTTGGGGTTTTTTTTTTGCTTTTGGTGCTCACTTTAGTTGTAAAATGTTTCTTTCGTTGTTACCTACTCGATTTGACATAATAACACCGCAATGATGATGACACGGCGCAATTCAAGCTGAAATACCGATTTGATACTTACACTTTCTTGTTCAGACTGCAAGTACTCTGTGCATTACGAATACTTACTCTTTGGCCAGCATGACTTGAGGCGAAAAATTAAACTCTTGTTGGAGTAACTTGTAATCAAAGCGCCTGAAGTGCTTGCTTGGTAGGAGCTTCGCTGTTCAGTTGAACCCATCCGCTAACCAAAATTACCTACACCGAAACCAACTACAACAAACAATTTAAGTGTTTAAAACTTTAATCCATGCGAATAAAAGACCAGCTTCACAAAAACGAAAAAAAAACGAAACAACTTTAATAACAGTGACGAAAAAAAGGGGAATAAAATGAAATGAAAGAAGACAAATTTTAAACCAAAAAAGACAAACAGAAATAAATTGACTACCTACCGAAAATTGTTTTGGCAAAAAAAGAGCGACGATGACTCGGTGTTTTACCAGCCGGGCTTTTTATTTTTATCTGCACTTTTTTTTACAATTTTGTACAATTGCCGCTTCTTCTTGTACGAGACACATAATTTTTGGCGTGCTGTCTTTATAGTCCGTATATACATTTTCTGCTATTTGAAGTTATTGCTCTGGCAACAGCAAACAGCAACTTCACTTTTACATTACTTACTCTTCTCATAGGCACCGACACCACCTTACAAGCCGTAAAAAGTTAAACAGAAAAAAAAACGATATATGCATGCAACAAGTTGATATTCTTCGTCGTACCGAAATTTTCCCTAACTGATCTCTTCTTATGTAATGTCTTTGCAATTATTGCATTTTAAGTATATAATTGGATTAAGTATACAAATTGTGGAAATGCATCTTAAACAATGGAGTACTTTTTCTATTTTAAAATCCTTACATAACTACAAATTTATGAGTCCATTTTGGGCATTCTTTTAAGACCGTTACTTGCATTATCTGTGGCTTTAGTATAATGGGCATAAAATATAGCACAAAATAGCCCCAAATATTCTGTATGAAACGTGAGAACTCCAAGAATAATAATAGATTCAATGTCGTAGTGGTCTTGGTCCATACGTCGAATCGTTGTTGAAATTCTCGAAGGACCTATTTATGGTGATCTTAAATTTTGATTCGATGGAATCAAAACGAACGTCTCAATTGATGGAATAGCTTCTACATATTTAAAATTTTAGGAGAAAGTACACACATTTCTGCTGGCAGGAGCGAGTTTTTGCAGGAGACAGCCACTCTAGTCGAACTTTGACCTTTTGACCACACAATTTTCATTTGCTGGTAGTTTGAGCCACCGATTAAAAACCACTTATCACTCCAACTCCAAAGAGGCTAAATTATCATTCAACCTTATACAACAACAACAACACCCACTTTCAAGCAATTTTCCAAAATGGAAATTTAACAATCCACAGTAGTATGTTTACATTTTTCTTCAGAATTGAATTTTGCACTGTAGCATAAATCATAAATTTTTCATACACTTTGTATTGTATTGTAATTACTTCCTGACTTGGCTGTTTGTATAACCAAGACTTTAAAGTACATATACAGTTGTGATATCTCCCGAAAAACTGAAGTGACATCTTCTTTTTTTGTAACTGTGAGAAAAGATGCAGCCACCACAACTGCCACCACAACGATCGCCAAATGGCTCTCCCATACTCACCTGAACTGAACGAACATTATAACTTGCAACAACAATAGTGATCATCAAAGCACAAAAGAGAGAGTCAAACCAGTTGACGACGATCGTCATCATCGTGATAATGATGTTGAGACGTTGAAGAAGTTAATGGCAACAAGTTGTCGGACGTACGACGAACGCTTAAACGCCACCAAGATTGAAGTCGACTATAAAGAGGGCTTTGCTGGTCTTTTCAAATGCATTCAGTCGTTGGCTCCCTATTCGAAAGCAACTAAATTTAATTTTATATTTTAAGTTTTACTTCTCTCCCCCACACAAAACTCACAACTATGAACTCCTTCTCCGTGGTAAGTAAATTTCGGTGCCATCAGGATAACTCATACTCAAGGATTACCATAAATATTGGATGAAAGGCGTTTTTCTTTCGACGGGTTCACTAACGTGTATTTTTTTTCGGTTGCAGTTCTTGGTGTTTGCTTTGGCAGCACTGGTCGCTGCAGAACCCCCGTCAGGATATAATTATCCCAGAGGAGGCGGCGGCGGTGGTGGCGGCAGCTTCGGTGGCGGCTTCGGCGGTGGCTCATCCTTCGGCGGTGGTGGCGGCGGCGGTGGTGGTGGCGGTGGCTACCAGGCTGTCAGCGGTGGCTTCCAAACATCTGAAGGACAGAATGTCGATCCCCAGCTGTTGGAGCAGGTTCGTCAAATCTTGCTGAATGAAGAAAGCAAATCAGGAGGCGGCTCTCAAGGTGGCTTCCAAGGAGGCTCTTCAGGCGGCGGTCCCTCAGGCTCTTACGGTCCACCATCTGGTTCATATGGCCCACCATCATCGAGCTATGGCGCTCCCGGCGGCGGCGGTGGCGGACGTGTTGTTGGCATTGATTTGGAAGGTGTGCGTCAGGCCATCCAAGTGGCGCAATTCGCTCAACAGAGTACACAGGCTGGCGGCGGCGGCGGCGGTGGTGGTTATCCAAGCGGCCCCTCAGGCTCCTATGGTGCTCCATCGAGACCCAGCAGTAGCTACGGTTCGCCATTCTAAGCTGTGTTAGACCTTCATCTAGATCATAAAACCTCTTCACGAATCAAATCAAATTCAACTCAATTTCGCTGCCAAATACGAAACCCGATCAACATCAACAACTAAATCGAGCTGACCCACAGACACCCACAAACACCCAGATTACGCGAAGTGTGTTCGTTTGCCGAGCAATTACCGTTACACGAATAACGTTGCATTGCAACATATCCCATGACATCTTCAAACCATTTCCATTGACCTCGTCGATCGTCGAGCTGTAAATGAACAATTCTAACTGACCACACTCTGATGTGTTGCTACTGATTGATACTGGAATGTTGATAATAATTCTAATAATTTCTTGTTTCAATTTTCAACCCCCCTCCCCCCCAACTGTCTTTAAGAATTTCAGAATGTAGTCGCCTACCTTTATCTTCGTCGTCTATCGAAATTCACCTCTTCATGAGGATAAATGTAGCGGCGACTCGTTCTCCCACTCTCTGACTCACTCAGATATGAGAATGTTATTTTGTAAATAGTTTGTTCTTTATTTTTTAAAACAAAAATGTTATAACGCATCATTAGTTGATAAGTGTTTTTATTTTTATTGTATATGAAACAAACAAAGAAACAACAAAAAAAAATATGAAAATAATAAAAAAATAGAAAATTTTGTCACCGTTAAAAAAAATTATTGCATTTTTATTACATAATCCATACACCATAATGTAAATTTCACTTGCGTTTGAGACGCTCACAAAACACAACTTAACACAGTGTTATAATTTACTACGTTATAATTGTCTGGTTTAGTCATTAATCTTAATGAAATTGTACACTAAACTATGCTGAATAACACTGTGCAACATAAATCGAACGCTTCCACTTCGCAAAACAAGAATCCTTAATATACAAACTTTAATATTTTTAAAGCCAAAAGGTAATACATATCGCTGACCTAATATGTAAAGACACGATTTTTTTTCTAAAATCGACTTTTTGATGGATTATGATTAAGAGTGCATGTCTACCGAAAATGGTACACATCGAAAACCTACGGTTTTATACACGGTTTTGTAAATGCCCGGTTTTGTAAACGGTTTTGTAAATCATCTGAATGCCTACATAATATGAAACGTTTTTTGCTTCTCCTGTAAAATTTGCAAAATGCGTGTGGCCTTTATAAGACAACGATATATTGTATATATGTCCTAGAAACTACAAGAATCAATTCATCTGTGTTAAAGTTAATATGCCCTTGTCACAGTAGTACGGGTATAAATATATTTAATTGAGTTGATGACCTAGTGTATGCACTATGGCCAAAATCATACTAAAACGGTTTGTGCTTTTTCAAGCTCCTGGGCCTGCCTATAGTGTAAAATATCCAAGCACCACCAGACTTGGTAGTGGTTCCATTCATTCTACTACGCTCAGTCGTTGTTTACTTTTCTTTTTCGTTTTTTTTTTTCATCGTATTTGGTACGTATTTGTTTTTATGACAGTCGGGAGTAAAAAGATAACGCCACATCGGGCGAGCTCAAACCGAGAAAAAAACGTGCCACGACACCGCTTCACATTGTACTATTCAATATTTATCATTATTGCAAGGAAAAAATGCACAATTGGCCATTGTGCGGTAGTAGACATTTATAAGTATTTCACGAACTTGAAGTCAAGTGATTTGGGCCGGAGTCTGGGGAAAGTCTTCTACATAGGATGGGAGGTAGTGCCTCTTTGAAATACGAACTTGTATATAGCGTTACTACCGTCAGAATTCAAATGGTTCTTGTTCTAAAGAATGCATCTCAATTGTATTTAACTTGCGCTTGATCTTGAACCCAAAACCCAATAATACGTAATATATTTAATTGTAATTAACATTCAATGGACTGGATACATTCAGCACACATTTGGTCAACATCTGGCAAATGTTTCGAACTTCATAAGCCATTCAAATCGCCATTTCGCAATGCAATCAGTAGGTACTCGTACGAAATAAATTCACGTCTTCTTCAATGCATTCACTCACAACCTCAAGAAAAAACAAAGTTGGTTTGCCAGTCCAAAAGAGAACCGCAATTGATATGCTTTAATCGACATTTGGTGCGACCAAAAGTGGTTGACTCTAATATCGTAATTTTACGTTTTGCAATGAGGCGAGCTGCGCATCTTTCGGTGCATCATCTTAATGGCCACGACTGCAACTGCGAACTGCCTTGGTTTGCCTTGCAGCTGTTTCTCAATATTAAGCATACTTGAAGCAATTTTGCAGCTACTGGTGCATTTAGTTTTTTTTTCCACATGCGACTTTTGGACTACCGAAAAAGTGAAAGGATTTTTGTTTGTTCGTTGTTCGTAGCATCATCAAAGTATCATTAAAATTTGTTGTTCTGGTTATGAGCATCGAAATATGGTAATACCAAGTGAGTGCAAATGGCGCAGTTCTCGTGCATTTTTATGTTTACTTTTCAATAAAATGCACCCATTTCATTTATCTGTACATCATGACCACATTCATGGTGCCCCCAATCTCCATTTAGTGTAAAAGTTATTTTTAGTTTGAAATTTAAAAATATTCCACTACTCGTATTCATATATCAGTTAAAGGGCTGAAAGTCCAAAGTGTCAAAGAGCGGAGTTAAACGGAGGTATAGCTAAACATTGTATCACTGTTAATACTCGTAAATAAATAGTGCATTTGGGCCATTTTAACTATGTCGTGTATAATCGACATATGCATACGATAGTATTTTAGGGCTTTTCATATAAATTAAGAACTTATACATAACTAAATTGTTGTGTTTGGTATTTAGACCCAATGGACATACATCCTTTCAGTTGATGTTGAACTTGGAGAGACAGTGCTTATCGTCACACATGCTTATTGTCATAAAGTCACTTATTGCTTCCATAAATTGTCTTACGAACATTTTACGTAGAATACATTTCTTGTGACACATTCTAACGCAGATTAAATGTTATCTTAAGGAGCAAATATTTAGCTGTGCTAATATATTTGCACAATTCTTTTCAATGAAGGTGTGAAGGAGTTCACAATTTCGTTTGAAAGTAACACTTTTGATTGCCTAGACAAATTAGTTTCCTGAACAATTTTAATATGAAGGATGGCTTGCCCCATCTACTTGAATTAGAATCATCGTTGTTAAGGTAGCTGATCCTTTTGAACCATTTGACGTTGAATTGCGAATGGTGAAATTTTTTGTAAAACTTTCCTCGCAATAAACGTAATAAAAGATAAATGGCTAGCCTACTAAGGCTAAGGCTTCTACAACTATAAACTCACTATCAGTCAAGTTAAACAAATATAATTAGTGGATAAAAATTATAAAGATTTTATTAAAAACGTTTGAGTATTTAAGAAAATATGCTACGTTGTGCGAATAGAGGATATGATTTGAAAAAATGTCGTTCTACTGCTTTGGGTATTGTAAATGCGGACACTTGAAAGGAGCTTTACCCTTGTGGATCACATGGTTTTGGTAAAATCGTTTTTAATAACCAAAGTTGGAACTTTTGCCGCCGTAGACAGAAACTTACTCACTTGTTTTACTTTCTCGCGGCATTTTAGTTTGTAAAACATTGATTTTCCCTCCTTTTTCTTTTGACAATCAACTGATAAAGTCTAGAAATGTCATATTATTCCAAATATATATGACTTTCGTCGTATAACTTTAAATACTTTTATTGAGCTTCAATCGATGAATATACGTTTTCTATTTGAATATTAGAAAGTGTAGTTGTAAATTAGTATTTTAAAATAATCAAAATGCAGATGACTAGTTTATGCTAAGCACGGCAGTATATGTCTTAGAAGTTCCAGATTTGACTGGTCTTCCCCCAATTCAAAGCGGATTTGCGAAAGATAAACTTTTGAATTCAAAACTTTCCCCTCAATAGAGGAACACGGGACTGGTTAGCTAGCCTGCGAACTTAAGATTTGGCTGCTATCTGCTATCGTCATTGGGATGGAACCTCTATTGCTATCTGTCAAGTTAAACAAATACAATTAACGAAATACAAAGTGATAATAAGATTAACAAAAACGTTTAACAAAAGATGCTGCGTTGTGCCAATAGAGGATATGATTTATCTGTCTTAAGTCCGTTTTGAAATACGGCGCCAACACGTTAGATAAGAAATAAGAATAGTTACAAGAAAAATCGGGTATTTAAGTAAGAACGGCCCATTAGCTCTGCTTGAGTGTTCTTTTGACTATCCTAGATATAAATGTGATGACATTAGTGAAAAAACAGTTTACGGAAATGTGAACTGAAAAAGTGTATATTTTCAGTGGAATTATAAAAAAGATTATTTTATAAAGTCCGCCATCGTGAAATATTAAATAAAATATTAAAAAAATACTACTGCATAAAAAGATTTAATTGAAAATAAATATATGAAAAATGTCGACCACAACATCTATGAATATTGCAAACGCCACAATAGCTTCGCTGGCTGCTGCTGCAGCTGCTCCTGGAAAGGATTTTACCTTTGGCACTATTGATTATGTAGTTTTCGTGATTATGCTGAGCACTTCGGCGGGCATTGGCGTGTATTTTGGTTTCTTTTCGAAAGCAAAAAATACTACCGATGAATATCTGATGGGTGGCAAGAAAATGAAAACGATACCGATTGCTATATCGTTGGTGGCAAGGTATGTCGGAACTCTTCTATAATAACAATGTTATTTATTATTATACAATTAACAAGTAATGTGTCCGGTGGATATGCTAGTTGACTTTTAATGCTGACATGTGATCGCTCAAGAGTTCTATGAAAGGAAATAGCTTTTTCGTTAGATGGATTGGAGGTTCAGTAGCACTTAGTTGAATTTTAGAATTCCGAATATTCTGCTTAAAGAGAAAATTAAGAAATAAAAATGCTTTAGAATTATTAATTGTATGTTATTTAGTTAGCACCAAGTGAAGTAGAAATGTGCTACCACACCAGTAATTATAATAATTGATTATATGCCACCCTCTTTTCAATATGTCTTAGATTAATTTCTCTGTTGTCATTTCAGTCAACTTTCAGGCATCTCAATTATGTCAGTGCCTGCAGAGACTTACTCCTTCGGATTCACCTATTTTTTCCTTGTGATCTCGATGGTGTGTGTCGTTCCCATTTTATGCTACGTCATAGTGCCGGTATTTTACGAGAATGGCATATCCAACTGTTATGAGGTAAGTGGTCAAATCGTTACTTTGAATATGAATAAAAAAAAGTATATAACTGGAATTTTGTCTATTTTCTTTTTCCAGTATCTGCAAATACGCTTTAATAAGAGCACACGACAACTGGTGACCATATTTTTTATCCTTAATGCATTTCTCATGTTGCCCGTAATTATATTCGTGCCTTCACTGGCCTTTGCCCAAGGTATAATGGAAATAGATTTTTATTTCTGCAGGCCCACAACCATTGAAAAAAATTAAAATTTATTTTCATTTACAGTGACAGGCATAAATATTCACCTAATCAATACAGTGGTGTGTTCGATCTGTGTTTTCTACACAATGTTGGTAAGAGCAAGAATTCCCGACAACTTGAATATTTTCGTAAAAATAAATAAAATTTCATTAGGGCGGTATTAAAGCTGTAGTTTGGACCGATGTGGTTCAAGCGGGCATTATGGTCTCCTCTGTGGTGCTGGTGGGAGTTTTGGGTACAATCAAAATTGGAGGCCTGAGTAAAGTTCTTGAGCTTGCTGGCGAAGGGGGACGTCTTGACTTTAGGTAAGTGAACCTTCATTGCTGTACACAATAATTTCTCAAACCAAAATTACCGTAGTTACTCTGGTGACCCACGAACTCGAATAACCGTTTGGAATGCGTTTTTGGGAGGTGTGGTCATGTGGACGGGCCACATTGGACTAAATCAGAGCTGTGTTCAAAGGATTGTATCACTACCATCAATTCAACATGCTAAGAAGTAGGGTATTTCGAAATATTTCATTTTTAATATTTACAATTCCACCCTCCTTTAATTATAGTGCTCTCTATATAGCTGGCGTGGGTTTTATTCTTATCATGGGCTTTAACTCCTTCATTGGTATTGTCATGTTTGCGCGTTATTACGGTTGCGATCCAATACTGGCAGGTGTAAGTATTTTTGGTAATATTGTATCGTTCTCCCATTGACAAACCACTTCTCCTCTCTTAGCGCGTCGACAAGGCCGACAAATTGATGCCATTCTTTGTGCAAGACGTCATTGGACATCTCAAAGGTATGCCGGGAGTCTTCATATCGTGCGTCTTCAGTGCGGCCTTATCCACCATGTCAGCCACTTTGAATTCATTGGCGGGAGTTGTCTACTTCGACTACATTAAACCTCACATCCAGCACACGGAGGCAAAGGCAAATGCTGCCATGAAAGTGTTCATCGTTGCAATGGGTTGTTACTGCGTTGTAGGCGGTTTGGTGGTACAGAAGTTCAACTCGATCCTGCAATTAATCATTACAATTTCTGGAATAAATACGGGAGCAGTGGTGGGAGTTTTTTTACTGGGCATGTTTGTTCCACGCATAAATGGAAAAGTGGCAGTCACTTCCATTGCCTTCAGCGTGGTGTGCATGCTGTGGATTATTGTCAACGCCCAAATGAGATTCAAATCGGGTGTCATTAAATATGAACCACTTCCTACGACAATCTCCGAATGTGCAGCACACAATTTGGTGGCAGTGGTCAAGTCGTTGTAAGTAAAGTAAAAATGTATCTTCATAAATATATTAAATTCATATATTCTTTTTTTTTAGAACAACCACTGCAGCTACAATTACCGAGACAGCAGTAGTTCCTCGGATAACCACCGCATTATCTAGCAACCGAGATTTCTCCATATACGAAGTGTCTTTCTACTGGTATAAAGTATTGGGAATTCTTTTTGTCTGGCTTCTGGCGATACCCCTGAGCTATATTTGGAAAGTTGACGAAAATGAAAAACTAAATCCTAAATTTTATTCACCATTCGTAAGGAAATTCATCAAATATGAAACTGTAGAGTTAGAGGAGGTACCTTTGAAGACGCCCGATTTGGACACGAATACCACAATTTTGATTACAGACAAACAAAATGGTGTCAAATCGGAGCAATAAGCTGTAAAAGTTAAATATTTATATCAGATAAGTTGTAGGATTATTTTGTACTCTGTGTGTGAATGGTAGAACATTTCCAACTGTTTTGAATGTTTATTATTAAAATTTCTAGATTATTAGTTCTGCTTCGCGTGTGTCCAATTTTATTAAAAAAAAAAAGCTTCTGCCTCAGACAGAAGGAACTTAAGACAGATGGACAAATCTGGACAAATATATTTATTACTAAATTATGTTTGTTGCTTTATTAAATTAAATACTGAATGTAAAGTACAATAAAAGTATTATTCTCGAGTAATAAAAATTTTTTTTAAATCTAACTGTAATGTACAATGATGTCTCAACGATATTTAAGAACATAAACCATTCCTGGGTTTGGTTAAATTTCGCGAAAATCCGCAAGAATTATCCGGTCAGGATCAGATCGGTCAAAAGTCATATTTGTTAAAAATTACATTTGTGGACATCCTATAATTTTCTATTTCACATTTGTAGACTTTGCCAGAAAACGGAAGGAAAATCAAACTTTTACAAATAAAAATTCTGCGAAAACTGTGTGTGGGGCGATGAACACTTTTTCCTTTAAATCCGATTTTATGAACTCGCATCTGATTTTCTCATAGAGCCTATTTACATAGTCATTCCCATGACGCATGTGCATGCCGTTTTTAGAATTTACACTGACCTGGGCATGCCGTAATTTGACAGTTTTTATATGGATATAAACAAAGCATGGAGTTGCCAGCTTTTATGTATTTTGTATGAATTTTCGTGCAAAATTTTCTATCCGGTTTTTACTCAGCAGTTCTTATTAGCTTTTTCGTCATGGAAATGATAGTGTAAATAGGCTCCTACAAAAATTAATTTTAAAAAATCACTCAAGAAAGAAAAAAAAATTGTATAAGGAAAAATCGAAACTTAAAAAAATTTTATATCTCGGAATGCAGATTTTTGGGTCAAAAAATGTTTTCAGATTCAATCAAAATACATAATACAAAATAAGAAATTGCAAAAATCAAATAGACTTGCAATAATCGGTCAAAAATAATTGACAATCGGAAAAAAAAATCGATTAATCGATAATCCCTATGTGTATCATTCGAAACCAAACAACTTTGTCAAAGTCAAGTATCGAATACAAAGCACAGAGTATTCGATGACTACTTTTTGACCCATCGCAACTGGCCAATACTATGCTGCCATATATACGGAAAAATCCGAAATAAATGGAAAAAATACTGATTTTTCCGGATTTATCCGAAATGGAATAGTAAAAGTTATCATTATGAGGTCGCTGTAAAAAATGGGAACAAATAATGCTACATAACTCTAAATTTAACTAATATATTTTTGATATTTTATGTTGACCTTTATGTTAATATATACAATTCGGAAAAATGAACGGGAAAAAATTCAAAAGGTTAACATTTCCACAATAAATGTCATAGTCATTGAGCTTTCGACTGCAAATTTTGGCATTCATCCTTTTTACCTATGCCAAAATCGAAAATGGGTAATATCGGTTAAGAATTAGGTGGCAATGATATTTGTTTTTTGGTATTTGGTTGGTTTTATAAATTTCTGATAACAAAATACAAGTTAGCGAAGGCAAGTTTAATTAATACAATCTGGCGTTGCAGCGCAAATAAAAAGTAAAACAATCAGTAAGTAACCTGTCAGAATATGCCAGGAAAAGTTGGTGTTAAAATCAAGGCTGGGCGAAACCTGCCCATCATGGATAGAGGGAGCGACACAACGGATGCTTACGTCGAGATAAAGTTGGGCAACACCACACACAAAACGGATGTTTGCCGAAAATCTTTAAATCCTCAATTTAACACCGATTGGTCAGTAGCCCACTTGAGATTGTAATAGCGAATTAAAAAATTGTTATGTTGTAATATTTTGGTTTTTCCATGCTTCTGTAGGTTTCGCTTCGAAGTGGATGATGCTGAACTGCAGGATGAACCTTTGCAGATACGTCTCATGGACTACGACACGTATTCGGCTAACGATGCGATAGGAAAAGTGAACATCAGTCTGAATCCACTGTGTCTGGAAACGTCCGGCCAGGCCACTCATGCAAAGTGCACAGTGCTTTCGGGCTGGATTCCGGTATTTGATACGATGCACGGAATTCGTGGCGAGGTTAATGTGATTGTCAAAGTCGATTTATTCTCGGATGTGAATAAATTTCGTCAAAGCTCGTGCGGCATACAATTCTTCCATTGTGAGTACAATTGAGGTAATCAAAATGCAATTATTTTTTGAACTTTTTTCTCCACTCCAGCCCAGTGTGTTCCGTTTGGATATCGAGCCCAAGTTATACATGGCTTCGTTGAGGAACTAGTGGTGAACGACGATCCGGAGTATCAATGGATCGATAAAATTCGCACTCCTCGTGCTTCCAATGAAGCCAGACAAGTGGTGTTTCTAAAACTATCGGGTCAGGTGAGCTTTCTTATGGAAAAAATGGCTGAAAAAATTGCTAATGCAGTTTCACTTTGAATAATTTCAAAAAGGTGCAAAGAAAAATGGGCCTCAAAGCCATCAACATGGGCGCAAACGCAGTAATCGGATACACCCAATGCTTCGACTTGGAGGGCGATGTTGGTGTGGTGGCGCGTGGCATTGGAACTGCAGTGACCCTAATCAAGGATAGTACCAGCAGCCAGCCAGCGACCGCGGATAATGCTCTCATAGAAGAGTGAGTATAAAGAGTGTAGCTTAGGGATCAGCAGAGTCTATTCAACTTATTTCGAAATGTACAGAATTCACATGCAAATTGATGGGCTTAAGGGAATATATGATAAAATTTGTGTCCCTCTGGAATATTATAGAAATCCACACGAATTTAGTTTACAAATTTATCCACTTCTAGGCAGTCTTACTTAGCTTGGGTTAGTTTAAGCAATTTCCCATATTTCATATTGATTTTGATTATGAAAAATATCTTCTATCATTCCTCCGTCCGTCCATAAATATCGTTCGTATGCGCTGTTGCAAAATGTTGTTTTCAAATTTCATAATTTACGTAAAATGTTGTACAAATATCGTGGATTAATATTGTGACGCCTTGCCCTTCCTTTTTTACAACTAATATTCGTTATTAACCCTTCCTACCTATCCTTGCTCCTTACTGACACCACCCTTGACACCCACTTGAACCGGCCAAAAGGCGCACAACCAAATACCTAGAGTTTCTTAACGGTGCTAGTATTATTGGTTTGACTGAGAAGCCAGCGTATAAGTTGCAAATCAAAAAATCCCACTCTTCCACCCTGTTCGATTTGCGTCGCTCGAATTCGGTTGCCGATAATACCGAAATAATGCAAGACCTTATGCGGCAGGAGGACGAGCGCGGCGAGAAGCCAGTGAAGAAGCTGAAACAGCATATGCAACGTTCACGCCACATCCTAAACGAGAAATATTCGCGATTCATGCGTAGACTCGGAGACAGCTCCGGAGACTCGAAATCGACGGAAAATACGTCCAGGTCATTGAGCAGCCTATTCTCAAGTGGCTTCATTAAAGAGGAATCCTCGGGCTCCATGTACGATGTACGCAAACAGAGTTTCAAAGCACGCACCAAAAAACCATCCCGGAAAGTCGTCAAGCGCCAATCGTTCATAAAAGTGGCGCCAATTGTACGCTCAATCAGTGACGACACCGCCATGAAGTGCGGCATAGCCAGTAAAATGGCTCCGCCCAACATATCTGCTATATCCGAGTTTCAAGACAACACACGTTCTTCGCCAAATATATGCCCAGAAGCGGAGCAAGAAGGGTCTATGGCAACCACAGTCAAGGCCTGTAGTAGCATAGACGATCGCGGCCATCAACTATTCGGGCACTATCCCAAACACGACACACTTTTAATGGCCAATTCTGATACTCTACAGTCGTCTTCCTCCACCACAATATCGCTGAGCCTGTCCGGGTCAAGCTCCAGTTCGGAAGAGAGTAAAATTAATTTTTCTGCCTTAGAACCTTCGATGTCAATCGATGAAAATGAGGAGAGGCAATTCGATGAAGATGTTGAATACAATAACTTGGAACGTATTCAGGTGGAAAAACTACTGAAACTCTGCAGCGTCGATGAAGATGAAATAGGCGAACAGAAATGGATACACCCCGGACAAAGTATCGGGGATAGTTTGCCTGAGTTGAAGAGACGACATTCGATATTGACTGATTTGAAGGCGTTCTCACATCATCTGCAGGTTGAGTCTAGTTGAGATTTGAGAAACATTTAACCACCAACATAAAATGTATTTTAGGATCTTATTCATATGCCCAAAAGGCCCACGTCCACAATTGTACGGAAAACAAATCCCACTATCGCCCAAGGGAACACATTAAAATCGCTACGGCGTGCGCCGCCCACAACTCTGCCCCTAAAGTGTCTCACCGTCGAAGGAGAACACAAATCTTACTACTCTTCACAACCCGAAATGCTCAACGAATCCTGCTGCGATACTAATGCCTCGCTTGCGCTGCCGCAAATAACGCACTCGTACTCCCTAACAAATCTCACCAAAAGCGCTACTGTCGCTAGTATTTATACTCTCCCTCCTCCCAAGCCCCTACCCCTATCACTTGTTTCGCCCTCCAAATTCAATTTCCCTGTTCTGCAAATTTGTCCCTCTACACCCACACCCGAATCGGACCATTCGCAGATATCGCCCAGTCACATTACAGCCAAGAGTACATCGAAAACCAATTCTCAATCGTTTAACTATTACAGTAGTAAACTCCCAAAAGCCCAACTAAATCGAAATTCGTATACTAACCATAGTAATCAAATCAAACCATTGTTGCTTTCACCATCATCCACTTACACAACTGCGCCACTCTGCACCATTGTCAACAACCATCGCCATAGGTCATTGAACGAGATAAATGTGCCGTCCAACGTGGCTGCTGTCGCCATCACAGAGAGCCCCGGTATGAAACGTTTCGCATCGCCCGCCTCTGCCGCGGTGGCCGCCTCTGCAGCGGCTACGACCAATGCTAGTTCGTTGCTCGAAAGTCGCAGCAAATTATCGCCAAGTCCTTCGAAGGCTGCCATAACCGCCTCGGCAAGTACTCCATCGCAGACGGACAGCATTTCTTCGAACACGACAACGTCTACCGCCACGACCATGATACCGAAAGAGATGAGCGAAATGTGTCGGCGTTCATCCGATTCCGATTTGAGTGTAACAACACCGAAAGGTTGGTATTTTATTATATCTATGGTTTTTCAAATTTTATTTACGATATAACATGAAGCGGTGAAAGGAGAAAGTGGTCCATTGAAGAAATGAAATTTAAGCAAAAGTATTTTTATTCCCATTAAAGGATGGATTGGTGGAGTAAATAACTCAAGCAGAAACTTAAAATTTACTAGCGCAAAAGTGAACTGAAAAATGGCAAAGTACAAAAACCAACCTTGGTTGGGTTGTATAAATATGAGCCACATTAGAGTGGTTCTTATTTTTCGATTTGGATGAAATTTCAAAATTTGGATCACTTCCTCCTTGACACTTTAGATATTCTTTCGAATTGAATAGGTGAATGGTATTGAGATTTTGTGCCATGGCTATAGAACAAATTTCGGACTGATTATCTGATCTAGTCCTTGTACAATATGAAAACATCTTCCGGTAGTTCGAATCGTTTTGATAGATTAACTTTGCTTAAGCATTAACCACTCGATATGTTTATAAAATACCCTTAACGAATTGCCATACATTATTCTTGGAACTTATCCGTTTGTAATCTGCTCTACATGCTCTCAATTTTTGAATGTAATTAAAGTGCTTCATCGCAAACGTAAGTAAATTTTCAAATTGTCGTGCTCTCCTATTGTACAAATAGTAGATGATTCTACTACTATTTAAAGCAGTACATACTAATTTCTGCTGAAAAATTTGGTTTCCTTCTTTTCTTTTTGATCAATATCAATGTTGTGCTCTTTCGTAACCTTCCTTTACATGTGGCGATTGTATTAATGAACTAAAACAAACACACTTTTTTCTATCTTTATATAACTTCGGTCATTTTGGTGATTATTTGTTGGTAGGAATGGAATATGGACTAGTTAAATTTTGAGCAGCATGAAGCTACGTGTATTTTTTCTCTTTCCATATTAACTGTAAGCATGTTCCTACTACTCTTTGATGTAAATTATACCATTTTCTATACGGATAAGCATTCTAAGCTAGCTGTAAGCCCTCACTTCTTCTATGAGTCAACTTGTATGATAGTAAATGTCCTCAGTGTACCACATTGAAATCGATGTACGAAGTTTGTGTAGTGGCGCCTTTAGAGTTTGATTATTCTACGAATTTTATAGGTAACTCCTTTTGTGTGGCCAGTGAACGTTTGGTGGCCGCCACAGCCATGATGCGCTTGAGTCAACCGATAACTGGGAAAAACGCTAATGCCGACAGTATGGATATGTTGGAATACCCTTTCCTCACCATGACCAAATATCCGCCGGGATTCATTTTGCATTTGGGCGCCACTGTGGCAGCGCGTTCGGTGAAATTACTGGAGCGTGTGCCCAATCCAGATGAACCGGAAGTACGAGATTCCTGGTGGACAGAGTTGCGCATGGAAATACGTTCCCATGCCCGGGCATTGGGTTGCAATGTAGTGCTGGGATATTCCGAATCCACCACAATATCGTTAGTAGAATTTTAATATTTAAAAAATGTTTTGTTAATTGATTTGTTTCTGTTTTTCGCTTAGCGATGAAGTGTGTGTTCTTTCAGCAACGGGCACCGCTGCAGTCATTAACATGGCCTACAACCGTTCTGTCTCGCAAACTGACATTTTCAGTTTGACAAAGTCGGGAGGCATGTCTGCTTCACTGGAAGAACGCGACATACTGAAGGAGGTGAGGAACGGCGTCAACAATGACGTTACCTCCTTCGGCACAACACAGGCGGGCAAAAAGTCAGGCCTGCCGCCATTGACCATCACAAAGACTTCATGCGCTATGTGTCACATACCATACAATCTGGCTTCGGTGCCATTTAATGTAAAGATGAAAAAATGTGCAATCTGCGGCAAGGGACGGGTGCCGGATGTCCTTTTGGCCACACTTGAGGTTCCCGAGTATTTACAGGTGACGGGTGAGAATCCATTCCATTTGTTACTACATGAATTGCCATAAATTGATTTCGATTGCAGGACGAGGCTGCTTCATGCAAGCCCAGGTTGTGCGCGCCAAAAAAGATCTTCGCTCTGAGCTGAACGCAAAGGAGATATCCGATGGCCTTCCTTTTCTCGAGTACGAACTTCATCGTGTGCTTATAAACAAGCTGAAAGCGAAGGGTATGAATGCAATATTCGGTCTCAAGGCTCAAGTGGCCATAGGCGAACGCATGATTGCTCTGATAGTCACGGGGACGGCTCTGTTTCTGAGTGCCCTGCCCGTGCCGCAGGTGCCGAAAATTGTGGCCGGCAACACTTGGACGGATAAGCAAAAATTGAATGAATTGCAGAAGAAGTTGCAGGAAACGTTCGAACGCAATCAGGAAATATACCAGCTGAAATGCATGGACCCAGATTTGGTGTCGGGTAGTATGCCCGATAAGCAGTCGGATACAGATGAGTCGGACGACGAAGTGATCGAAGTCGATTTGAATTGTGGCAATAAGGATACTTGTGTCTTGGAAGTGGATGATATTGAGGATTTGGAAATCATTTCATTGCTGATGGAGCCATATCCGCCCGAAGGCTTTCACGTTGTCAATACGCAAATGGTGCCGGGGATGGTTGACATGGAGGCGGTGAAAAATTTGCAAATGTTCACGCAGGTGTGGCGAGCCAAGCTGGACGTGGGCCAAGGTGGCTTCCCAAAGCACTTTCAACGGTGAGCCTAAAGAGTTCTATATAGCTGGTAGTAGATAACTAGGGAATATATCAAAATTAATTGGCATGTTTTCCTCATTTAGACTTTTGCAGACAATTTACTTTAAGCTGCGCACGATGATTCCATGCGCTATTTGTGATTTGAGATTTCGATTGGATTTGCCTGAGAGTGTGAGTTCATTCATGTCATATTTCAGTATTTGTAACTAATTGAAATATTATACTAGGACCAAATTCAGCTGCTTGTAACGGGCATGGCTCTCGGTCTGGGTGACGCCAATAAATTCAAATATCGTCGCAAAACCATCAATTCGAATGTGCCACACGATGCTTCCGCCCCAACAACCACCACCACCACCACTACCAATGCCAACAACTATCCAGCACGGGATGCACGAGATGGTGGGTCGCATGGGAATAAACGCTGCTTGCAGGAAGAGGACTATATATTCCCCTTGGACGAAGATCAAATGGTTGATACACCCACGCCAACTTCCAACATGATGCCACAATATGGAACGCATTCCTTGAAGCTACGGAAGACATCTCCTTCACGGACGACATCGAAATCGAATGCGGCCATGCGCAATCGCTATGTAGGTTCACTGAATGTCGCTGAATGTTTCCAATCATAAAATCTCTTCCTCCAATAGCTTCCGGTGCGCGATCGTTATGGCGTGGACATAACACCTTTGAGTTTTATACCGGGCGGCAGAATTGAGAAGTACTTGGGCAATCTAAATTTCTTCTTCATTCGCGAGAGTACTTCAGTGCGTGAAAATGGCGGCATCAGTGGTTTTGTGCATGGATTCATTACCGAGGTTCGTTGAAATATCAGCAATAAAATGAATAAACTTTAATTTGTCAAAACTCCAAACTCCGATCTTGTAGCTGCTTGCAGTTGTGCGCGCAAATATTACCGCCTTGGGTGGCAATGCTATGGTGTCCTTCTATATGACCGAATTGATTCTGAATGACAATCAGCATAAAAATCAGGTTAGCAGTGGTTTTTAACTATTACGCCACATTTTAAAGAACTACTTTTTGTTTATTCTTCTAGGGGCAATGTCTAATTAGCATTGGCGGCGATGCCGTCTCTGTGTCCTACTACACAGCAGACGATGCCCTCTAGCGTTGGCTTTTCTCTAATCGACCGAGAAGTCTCAACTGCTAAAAGAAAACCTTAAGCATTTAAGGGAATTCGTGAAACCATTTAGCAGGGGCCGAATTGCGGCAATCCCAAATGCCATAATTCGACCACAGGATTATAAAATGTTCGAGTATTTTTAAACAATTGCTCTCTTTTTTAACTATTTTTTTTTTTTAGTTAACTTATTTAATTTTTGTTTGTTTGTTGTTTGTTTACAAGATGTTATTGACTCTCCTCTCTCTATCTATCCCCAACTATACATGGAAATACTTAATATTAAAGTACTTAATTAGTGATTGATGACATATGGAATTATTTGATTAGTACTTAAAAGCATATAATGTACGGAAATGCAATATGAAATCTGTGAATTTATTATATTTTATGTCAGAATTACTCAACTGCTGGTGTTCTCTCTAATAAAAAAAGTTATATTACTTTTAGCTGAAATGTTTTAAATTGCAACTGTTCAAGTATAACTAATGTGTAAATAAAAATGACAATGCAAAGCGTAATTATAATGATTTATGGAAAACATTAAATATAATAAATCGAGTGTCACTTCAAATAAAGCTAGCATTACAAGGTTCTTAAATTACATCATTACAATGACCGCTCCATGCTTTGCTTATTTACATTTTCATATAAAAACTGAAAAATGTCGGCATGCCCAGGTCAGTGTAAATTATAAAAACGGCATGGAAATGATATTTTAAATAGGCTCATAGACAGCAAATGAACACCAAAATGAAGTTGCGTCAGAGCATTATTTAATGATTTAATTCAATGGCCGTGTAATGCTAGCTCAACTTGTTATATATTTAAGGTTTCGGCAAATTTAATAATGTAAATATTAGTATCATGGGAAAGGTCTAATTAATACCTTTGGAATAAGTACAGGAACACCTAAATTTGTTAGGTAGCTATCGAGAAAACTCTGGTTCAATATTAACCTACTTTTCAAACTTTTTTCCTGGGGGTAAACTGGAAGCAAAAAGTTGCGTTGGTAAAAAAAACTTATTTGCAGAAAGTTAATTGAAACAAATTTTCCCTGAATTTTGAAAAATGTTGAAAGGTGGTGCTGAGAGAAATGCTATTCTAAATAATAAAATCTTGAATTTTAATCTAGAAACTCCAAGAAACATGAAACGTTCATCGACAAAATGCAACACTGTTTCTGTCAAATGTGCGGAATTGATTTGCTGAATTACATTCGGGCAGGGAAAATCAGCTGTTTTGCACTCAGCAGAAAATACGAATCATTTTTAAGATTCACATTCACAAAACAATACGAGGTCGAACGACGGAAGAAGCGAAATATTTGTGGAAAAATTTGCAAAAAATTTGGAAATTTGAATACCGATTCAAAATAGTTTAAAAAACATTTTGCTAATAACGGAGAACGGATATTTTGGACTTTTTGAGTGCGCGTGTTTTTCGCAGAATATAGATATATAATAATATAATAGAGAAGTGCAACCTACACACTTCCTTTGTGGTCAATAAATTCGACAACCGCTGCTGCTCCTACGTGCAAATAAATTTATGAGAACGCCCACATCTTTGCACTATCAATCTATATACTATCCCCTACTCTATTGTGGAATGCGAATCTCGCTATTTTTGCAAGAAACTGAAACCGATCTCTGAGTGAGGTAAATAGAAAAAAAAAAGAATACAATTTAATTAAGAAAGAATATAAAAACCATTTTTAGAACATAAAATTAATTGGGTATGAAGTGAAAAAATCTGGCGCTTATGTAATTTTTTGCAAAAAATGGTATCTGTAAAATTGCGACTCCGATTCTTCGCTATTGTGTCTGTGGCATTTTGTTCGGTTTTCCTATTTTTTTCTCCACCCAATAACGCCCTCCCTCAACGTATTTTCCAACTACATACATACCTCTTTTTCCTCTATCATTGTTGGCGGTGTTTGTTTATTTGCAAATTTCGTACATAAACAACAGAATAAACAAGATACAAGATATTAATGGAAAAATGCGCTTAGAAAAGGCAGAAATGATAACAAAGGGCCCTTATCGAATTATTTCAGGGAGTTTTATCGATTACAGTTGGATTTCGTGTGGCCAAGAAAAAACATTTTATTTACTTACTAGAGTCCATTTATTCCAATCCGTTTTAGGATTGGCTTTGGCTCTTAATATTAAAAAAAAACTGATTTATACTAGAAGACACAACAAAAAGCTTGTAGGTGGTTTCCTCTATCAAGGTGAAACCCTTTGGCCCTCTGGTATTTTGTATAGAATTTCGGCGGAACAATTTTTTAGAACAATGCATCATGATGGCATTCATCGATTTTAAATTTCCGACCTTCTCCTTAAATTCACACTCAACGGATAAGGTCCCCTTTCCTTGTTAAATTACGTTTGAGTTTTATTAGCAAGAACTGACGACATATGTGTGTGTGGGTTAGTACTTAATACAGTAAAAAGTTGTTTATTGGATTTTTTAACGTCACGACGCAGGACATACACAAAAACACACACACACAACACATCATCACCATCAATACAACCACCCTCGTCAGGATGATTGTCAGCGTTAAAAGACAATTAAATTGTTTTTAGCGTTCTTTTTGTCTTCGCTGCCTTTGGTCGCCACTGCCGGCTTTGTCGATTTATTGGCAACATTTCTCAATTTCAATTATTCGGGAAAATGCAAACGCACCATTGTAGTAAGGAAATGATAGCGCAAACATAAATACCAATTCAAAATTGCCATCGGTGCCATAGTTCCATTCGAGTTCAATTTGTTTGCTAAACTAGATATGCAAATAAATCTGCTCAGCTTCGAATGAAATCTCAATGGACAGACGCTGACGGTATACGAAAAAATATATACATATTTTTAATACCAACCGATAGACGAACATATAAATTTTCCACTTTGCAGTAAAGCACATAGTATTGTGCGGGAAAAATGCAAAATTTTCCGTAATTTAATTTTTTATTTTCATTTTTATTTTGAAGGTTTTATGTTGAAAAGTTTTCCATCTGTTGCCTCTCTCATCGTCTACATCAAACATCAATGACGTAGATGGATGGCCTGAACTGGCCTGTGGCTGTCCGTCAGCCGTAAACAATATCAACAGCCAAATCCATTTTCCTCAATCGAATAACAATGACCTTGATTTGCAATTGATGCTGGCTGAATGAAATTCTGAATATATTGAAATCTTTTTCTGAGAGCTTTTTAGTTGTTGCACCGACGACCAACGCTACCTAAATAACTACGTCATTACAGCTGACTACCGCATGCATTATACGTTCGATCTGCATCGCGCGCATCATCAGCTAGGTTAAGTTTAGCTAGCCATGGCTAATTGGTTCTCGCTGCTCATTTGACGTTCATTTGCGTTTTTATCGAGTTTAATTGTTCTCTTTTTGAGTTTTCCTGCTTTGTTTTTTTCGCTTTTCTACTGCTAGCTGACGCATGAGTCTATTTATGTGTGGATCAGACATGGGCAATCTCAATAACAAAATTTAAAAAATAAAAATACGGACAGAATGAACTTATCAAATTCAGTTTACATATAAAAGCAGCATTTTCATTTAATTCGCCAGATTATTCAATAAAACGGATCACCTGTGTGCTGGTCGCCTGTTTATTTAAGTACATTTTTACTCCATACACCTTATGAGGTAAAGGTAAATTTTCTTTCGTCGAAGTTTGAAAAAGTCAAGAAGGAGTGACTCATCAGGGAAGACATACGAAAACATTTAGTCAAAAATATAGTGAAACGGTTGAGTAATGAGAGTAATTCCACACTAATCGTTAACAAGAAAACATTTTTAAATTAATTATATTTACTTGTTCAAATAAAAAAAAATTCCCTTCCAAAGCCGAAGGAAGAAGAAGAAAAATCAAAAAAATTGTTTAGTAAATAACTAACTGCAGTGAATGTGCTTACATAATTCGATTTGAAATTATATCACGTGCGTTTAATTAACGTGCAAATTGTCGTGACTAACTTAGAAATGTTGTATTGAACAGTTCCTAACGACGACTTACTGACATCCCATGTATTTTCACACGCTACAGTGAACACGATCAGGTTTTCTCAGATACACATTTTGTAAAAATTTTGTTTACATTTTATCTTGACTAAAACAGTGCATGTACCTGAAATTAATAGAAAATCCAGAATATTCCGTTGAGTGGCAATTGATATGAAAAACGAAAGGCTGAATTTTTATTTAAAATTAAACATCAATAGTTCGAGCTAAAAGGCATTTTTTCCTCCTAAATTACAAAATTATTGGGTTATAAATTTTAATCACATCTCTACACACAATGAAAAACTATAAAATTTATTAAAAAAAATAAACCTATGCAAAATTAAATATTTAGGATTACGTTGTCCTGGTATCCATTCGAGCAGAGTGGATACCAGGTCAAAAAGGCTTTCCCTAATTACATAGCGTTCGCTCTGGTACGACTTACAATATAGATATCAAAGGTCCTTAAATTGCATGGAAGCATATAAACCTTGTAGCAAAAAAATTAATACAATTCCAATAATTGAAACATTTACCCACTATCATAATTCCGCTAACAGGTGCAATCCTGCATTTCAGCTCAGCGCCAGTTGTTCTTCATTAAGTATTCTCTTTGGTTTATGGATACAAAAAATTGGCGTCGTTCCAGGAAATATCTGCCAATGATTAAATTAGTTTGCAAATATTTTCGCTGATGCTCAACCAGTTGAATGAATGTTTTAAATTAGGTTGCGCCTGAGCTGGAACCCGAACATACAGCATACGCCACTAAAAATCAAGTTAAAATGGACTAAAATTACCAAATTAGGTATTTCACATTATACTTAACTATCAACGTCCATCTGGTTGAAACTGAATTCATTTTATTATCGCTTCAGTATACAATCATGAAAGTAACGCTTACTGCGTCTTCTCCATACTCACCTAGAGTTCATTGCGAGAATCTGCGAATAAAGATACGTTAAGACTACATACAAAAAAATTAAATTCTACATAATTGACATATCGATAACGGAAATGTCAACTTGGATAAATTAACTTGATAATCATTTGCTTAATGTCCGTTAATGGAGACCGGCGATGACATCGAGGACAAACCGTATTGCAACGCAGCCATGACATTATCGAAAGGAACCACCGGCCTGCAAAATAAGTGTTCCTAGAAAGTTTCGAAAGAAAATTATGTACCAACTGGGAGCATCACATCGTTGTATGTGTGTGCGATAAAGGAGGACGGATGTGTTTTGCGTTTAATACAAATTAAGGATTTGCGTTGACAAACATTTTTTTTGTTTTCGAGATACTTTGTATAAAGTGCAGAGTTCATCGCAAAATGTCAGTCAGTACATTGGTTGAGAAGAGTGTAAGCGTACAGGAAATAAAAACACATATTCTCCCAGTGGCAACATTTTCCTAAAGGCTCACCTTCTTATAATGTTAATTATAATTTTAAGCCTTCGGTTGTTGAGCAATTTTACATGTCATTCCAAATAAAGTTCTGTCAGCTTGCCATACTCCAACGAAAATCACTTCAGGCAATCGCGCTACTATTCAGCCAGAATCACGTTCCTCCTTTTGGGTAATGATGTCATCCAGCAAATGCTTTGAATGGTGCAAGACGACTATGATGACGTTATTACACACGCTTCATTTTGTACATTCCACTTTGTTGTTGGTATTATTGTTGTTAGAAACGTTTCCCCTTTGGTTTGGCTTTGAAATACGATATTACGATAATCTTGAATCCCTAATGTACTTAGCAATAACCCAATATTCCAGCGCAAAAAGAGCCAACTACCAATTTATTCCAAGGATATTCTGGTGGGTTATTTTCAAACTTTAGCAATTTAAAACTGAAATGGACTTTTTTTTTTGTCTGCTATGGATTTTTTACGTGTGAGTGTGGGGAAGGGGTCAAGGCAGTACTTAACACACAAACCGTTGTAAAATGCATTTACTTTTTCACTTTGCGGATAAGGTTGAGTTGAACTAGAAGGTATGAAGTAAATATGCTTTATGAAATACATTTTCTATTAGCAAAACAGTTACGATATAACGAGGAACGGAGACAGAGAGTGAATAACGGTGAATACTTCCATTTCGTTTCAAATTTAGTTAACCTTCCAAAGACAACCAGTAACCAGACTTAACTATTTAGAAATTATCTAATTTCTTTCACATATGTTCCACAATTTGTCTTGGCTGTCATTTCACACCAAAAAATGGGGATCCGCCAATGAATTCCCAGAACATAACATCAACCTTTAACTTACTTCCCGCAAAAATCTGGATATTCCATGTAAACTTTCTTTTACCAACCGAAAGGGAAATCTTGGAATTTTTTATGAAACGGTTTCGTGTACCCATGTACCCTCTCAAAAGTAGAGCATGGATGGCTTAAAGGAAAATAATGGATTGAATAGATTTTGGAAAGGATTTATCTAAACGAAATTTTTGCTTGTGGGTGCCTTTTTTTGCAGCTGCATTTTCACAATGAAAAGTTCACATGATTCAAAACGCCCTTGCTGCATCCAAAGTGAGAATACATTCAGTACAAGTGGCTTAACTCTACACAAATCGATAAATATGGCATTTCTCCAAAACGAAATTTATTTGCATCTGCGTACCAGGCTTTAGGCTGCACCCAAAACCCATAAAGTGGATAGTGGTTTTCACTATTTTCCACTCAATGGCGTTTCTCGTCAGTTTATTTTTCACTTAACAGTTTGCATATCGTGTCGCCGATTCCACCATATGGGAAAATGTATCACCCTTTGTCATATGTATGGATAGATGACAACATGCTGGCATATTTTTTCGCATATGTCATCGACAGATTAAGTTGCCAGCTAATAGGACGTAGTGAAAGCCAGGCATTCGACATAACGTATCCTTTCTGTGAGAAGGCACCACCAACAAAGCAAGTACCTATATTTGTGTATATGCATGTGTGTGCACTCTTATAAAAGTTACCGTAAATATATTTACGTTTGGTAATGGAGCGGCGGCATTGTCGTAAAAACATTGCTTCAACGAACGAAGGAAGAAGGAATATTTGTTTTCGTTTTGTTTCTATTTTTGGATGATTGATTTCACGAGAAATAACAACTGTAAAGCGGAAATTGAAAGTGGGTAAATGTGTGCCATTATATTGACAATAAGGAAGACTGCGTTATACGACTCGCACTTGGCAATATGTTTCTATATGTAGGCACTTCACACATAACGTATTGATATTTATACACATTTCACTAAAAATATAATGCTCGTGTGTGTATTTGCAGACGTCTTTTAAAGTTCAATGGAACGCACGCATGCAGATAACGTTTTTGATGGCCTCTATGCTTTGCGACACGTGAGAGTGTGACCCCAATTGTGTCCAAGTGCCAAGAGTGGACATTTTGTTTTTAGCATTGCAACGATGATGACGTAAATTGAAAGAAGCTCAAAGGACTGTTTAGAAAAATCGCAAATCGTCAAACAAAAAAGTAACTTTTTGAAGGAACCACAACTTTCGAAGATGTCGCCTGAGATAAATGTCAGCAAAGAGAATAAATTCCATTTCGCCATTTGATGAATTACTTGTCTGACCTTCACCCATGATTGCAGTCATCATTATTTTAAACACCCATTACCCAAGCTCCCTTCTAAAGCCGGAAAGTAAGCTTGGCGGTAACTTGTCTAGGACGCGTGATTAATTTGAAATTTCATGTCAAGTAATAAAGGCGGATAAAGTTTCCAAGAGTTTTCCTTGAAAATAAAATTCCATCTCCTAGCTTTTAAGTTTGTCTTAAACAGTTAAAGATCGTAAAAATACATTTTTTATATTTAACGAGGCTTATTCTGTTTTCTACGTGATGAATTGGAAATTGTGCCATCAACAATAGAAATATAAGTTTCAATGCTCTTAAGCTAAGCTAGTGTGTTTGTGGAAATCGTTTTGTTTATCAGTATACTTTTCTCCATTCATATGCCAAAATAGACACAATTGCGATTTAATTGTTTTCTTTTTTTTGTTAGCTAAATATGACCGACATTTTGTTGTTGATGGGCTGACGTCAGCCGAATACCAGTGTTCCAGTGTTCAGTGATGATGTTTGTGAAATGAATTATTCGAGCTTTCCAGCTGAATGTAAAAATGCAATAAATTTGTTTCTCAATTCGATTCAATTAAATTATAACGGCACATGTTGACAGGCCTTCATAATCTTCTTCAGGAGATTTCAGCAATTTCGTTTTTTAACACCCAACATCCGTACACAACAACAACACAAGCATCATCATCCACAACAATATTAAAATGACGGCGATGGTGATGGCTGTATTGTATATTGCGGCAAGTCTGACGCCAAAGAGTTCGGAATAAGTTTAAATAATATTTGTTTCCTTAAAGCCATATAGTAAAAAAAAATCCAATTTGCATACATATATGCATTTGCATATTGTTGTTGTAAATGTTTGAGCTTCTGAAATGAAATTGAATATATAAAGCCATGCAACATCGTCATTGTGATGTGAGAACTTCGTTGTTGCACATGATTGAATACAAAATACAGCAAAAAAATAACACAAAACACATAAAGTTTATCAAAATTCAGATTCAGCGTGTGTAACAATGGCTCTGGGCTCTGTTGATGCACTCGCTGTCGGGAGGTAGAGCCCCGAAGCATATTTTTGCATTAAAATAGATTGATGAAACAAAACGTGCAGTGCAGTGCGGTAACATTCAATAACAAACACCGCACGTAAGTGGGTGTACGTAGCACGAGCACATGACAGGCTTGTGTGTTCTCTATATCTAAAATGCAATCGATAATACTAAATTGATTTTCCTGCATACGAACACACCAGACGATGATAAATTAGCTTGTAGTTTTCTTTTATATCATTCAATTCACAGCCAAATGCATTTATTGTAAACCCTATAACACAGAACAGCCTATTTATAGAATGTGCAATTCCAGCAAACTATGTTCATATGTATTGGGGTGGTTCTTGGGAAAAAGTGCTTTGCAGATCAATGATTATGCCGCCTAGTTTTGTTCCTTTTCATACTAAGACCAATCTGTAAAAATTCAAAAAGATATTACTGTTTAGGCATACTGCAGCGATATTACACAGAGACCATTGATTCAAAATAAGCTTTTCTGACAAAACTGGAAACGCTATTGTCTTATGAATTGTGGGTTTTTAATTCGATATTGTTCAAAGTGCACTCAATGCTGCTTTAATCTTAACTCCAACTTTTGGTGCATTTGGCATCCCTAAACATTATTCAGCATCATCTCTTGAGATGGTTTAGCCATGTCCATCTGCCTGTAATTTCGCTGATGTAGCTTTTGAGCTATCAACTCCAAATTTTGGCATTCATCCTATTTTGCCATACAAAATGTCCGCCAAATTTGTATTATTTTCGTTTGTCTTGAAAAATATTTAACCCATTTGGACGCCGTTTCTTGTATTTAATTGGAAATGATGTCGGGAACGAAATTAAATTAAACCGGAACAAAAATATGAAATGGGCCGGGAATGAAGTGGAAATGAAAAGAATCGAAAAATTGCCTGTAATATATCGAAAAATTATTGATAGAATATCGAATAATTATATAATGTCCATTTTTACCTATTACCTCTTTTTTTCTCAATTAAATACGTCATCGGTGAATCCCTTCCAAACGGTATTACGTCTTGTTTTATAAATACGAACTTTTACTATGTAAAGCGCCATTGAGAATTATAAAAAAAAAGAGGATATGAAAATACCACAAAAAGTAGCTACTAATTCTCCGATGTCCGCATTGCCTCAATCCTAATACAAAAAATATGAATTGCATTTAATTTCTCCGAACATGGTGGCATGTAGGAAACACAGCACAACAAATTGACAACGAAGTGTATTTGCGTCACTTGTTTTCAACTGAAAAGGATACTCCATAGAAATATACATAAATACATTCACTGTGAAAAATTGCCGTCATGGACATAAAAATATTTGCTCGTGTTCTAGAAAAGAGTAATAAACTCAATTCCTTTTCCATGGAATGCAGATTGAAGTGCTACCATGAATTCAAAACATTTGAGAAGGCTTTGTATCTCTACTGCTCGGCTATTGGTTTTACTTAATTTTCACAATGTGAATTGTTGGTGATATTTGTTTTCCTGTTGTCCTGCCGCCTGTTGTCTTTCTAAATCTTGCAACAGCCCAGAGTGCCTTTTAATTTATTTAAAATAATTAGATTTAAGTTAGAGTACAATTTAATTTTGGAAACCCTTTTAAACAACATAAAATGTAATGTAAAATAAATTTTAATGGATTTCCTAGAAGCTTTTTCCATTTTTGCTTATGAAACAAAAGTAATGAAAGGCTGCTGATATAATCCCTTCTGTATTTGCTTTGTCTACAAATTAAACAGAGTAGAGTGACATAAATAAAAGTTATCCCTAGAAACCCATACAAAGAACCATTCTGTGTGTAATTGCAAAAAGAAAAAAAAAAAAGGAAAACACCATGAGAAACATATGACAAGGTCAGCATGAAACTGAAACGGAAGCAATATGAAAGTATATGTATGTTTGTACACTTTGTTATGAGTTCATTGTTTTGCAAGTGACAGGAAACAAAAAGAAAATAGGCAACAACAAAAAATAATAGCATTGCGGTAGGCAAACAAATGAACGAAACCAATGGGCAGTTCGCGTCTGACTAAGATGAATTGTGGCAACGAAATGGTAGTGACAACCCTCGTCGTGTAATGCCTGCCCAGCTTTCAAATAGTCGGAAACAAAAGAAATGGCAAAATTAAAATGTTAGGCAAAACAAACGTAAAATTTGAGCAAATTGCTGCTCAAATGCCAGCATGAAAATACTTATTAAAATTGAAATCGGTTGCACATATTAGGGTGTCACTTAATTTACGCAATCGAGAGTGTTTTCGAAGGAAGACTACACCTTGTTAGCTCATGTGGATGCACCAAACCTGGTCCTTCACTGCACCGAAGCCCTAAACTCAATAGGAAAAACATACATGTTCGAACTCAGTTGGAGTACGATAAATATTTATCCAGGCTACGATTTCTTAATGCTCGACTTTAAATACATATTAATCCATAATTCATTCCCTATTTACAGCACGACGATAATCGTTGAAAACTTTTCAACTGAAACGAAAACAAAATTGAAGAAAATGTCATCCCCAGCGAACACGCCGCCTTCCGAGTCGAAAGCATCTAACAACAATGCTGCCGATCTACCACAACAGACAGGTACAACAACAAATCACAATCACAACAACAATTCAAAGCTGAAATCAACCAACAACAGCAGCGGCGCTGGCAGCGTGGACAAACTCTCACCCGACCAGGATATCTTCATAAATGCCGCCGACGGCTTGCCCAGCCAGCATCCGTCGCTGCCCGAAGGCGACATAGACGGCGATGCCGAACAACGCGAAGTCGATCCCGATTCGTTCGATGATCTGCCCACATCGATCATTGTGACCAACATACACTCTGAGGTGTTCGCCAATCCGCAGCTGAAGCAGGACATGGAAGATCTTTTCCGCTCCTTCAGCGACATGGCCACGTTCCAATGGTTGCGCAGCTTCCGACGATTGCGCGTGAACTATGATAATGCCATAGCGGCGGCCAATGCACGCATCAAGCTGCACCAGTACGAATTTAATAAGAAAACGGTGATTACATGCTATTTCGCTCAGCCCGTCACACCGGTATCGAATAAGAATCTACAGCCGCCAGCACCGGTCAAACAGTTCCTCATTTCACCGCCTGCTTCGCCGCCAGCAGGCTGGGAGCCACGCGAAGAGAACGAGCCGCTGGTCAATCATGACTTGCTTGCCGCTCTGGCCAGCCTAACGCCGGGCGAATCGCACGAGTTGCATCCGCAAAGTGAGGATCAACCGGCCATAATTGTGCACACTGCAATGTTGACCGATGCAGCAGCTGGTGTCAAACCGCCCATCGCTCACACCAAGTGTCCGGAACGGGCGTAAGCACGTGCAATCGGAATTTGAACATTTTATGCAAATATTTGCAAATATATGACGAATTAGTGTAAGACGATAGCGGGTGCCAGCTGACCTGCTGGCGCTTGTTAATAGAATGGTTTTGGTTTAACGAGAAGCATCGGATGGTGTGTCATATTCAGTGGTACAGCTGACATTTGAAATGTTACAAATTTATTTGGCTTTTTAAAGTTTTGTTTCCCACGGAGTGGCTCAGTGCTCTCAGAATAAACTGTTATGAACACATAAACATTTAGAGATCTAAGAGGATCTGCAGTACCAAACTGTTTGCCAACTCAAATTGGCAGTGTGAGCGCGATTGTATTTAAAACAATTTATTGAGATTGCAGTTCAGTTGAAAGAAGTCTTATATCGAAAACCACATCTAAAAACAATTGTTAAATATTTTAATGAATTCTGTAAATAGTATGAATTGAAAATGTGATTAATTTTAGATAAATTAAGTATAAACGGTTTAATTCAACAAAGATTATTTGCACTTTTGAAAGTCCTTTATATATTCAACTCATTTATAACTGTAGTGTATTTAGTTAGTATTTATTTAAATTAAATTTAATAAGAATAAACAAAAAATAAAAAATTCAAAATAATTCTACATACCAAAAATAACAAAATCTAATTCTTAGCTGTTGGAACAATTCATTGCAAATGCAAAATATACAACAAAAAAAAAAACAAAAACAAAACTATACCACAAAGAATTGATGCAATCTTGTAAACATTTGCATTACTATTATTCCTTACCTAGCAGTTCTTCGAAGTCCAGTTTAAAAGAAATTGTTTTTGAAACAAATCTCAATCACAAAGAAACAAATCCAAACATGTGAATCAGTGTAAACATCTCTAACATTAACGTATATATGTATAATTTTAACAAAATGTACCTTATTAACAAATCGATGGCAAGAGCAAGAGAAAGAAACAAAGCGAGTTTTAAAAATTATCCAAAAACACACACATATTTACCTGTATTGCAAGAATCTATGTATATGTTAATATTTCTAAGCTCTAAACTCAATTAATTAAATATTTAAATTGAAAATATATGAATTGTGAATGTACAGAAATGCAGTTGATTCCACTTCTTCAATTAGTTGACTTTATCGAGGTTTTTTTAAATTCCACCATATGCTTATCTGGGAGGGAGGGTGGTGGTTAATAACTAATGGGGCGAATTTATGGCATACTTTTGGGGATACAAAAACCAGACAGTGACGATACCTTAAAGCACCATGATCCTATGTCCATTTCCATGAAAATCGAGTTTTTGGCTAATTCACTAAGTACATTCTGTTCCGGTTTAATGTTTTGATAGATTGTAATTTGTACAACTAATTTTTGCCCCCCAACATAAATGAAATTTAAAAGACATTTTTAATTATTAATTTATTTTGAAAACAATTAGCTTATTTACTACTTAATGCATTTTAAATGGAATGCAGTGATTTTTTTTTTGTTTTTGGAAAGCATCATTTTAACTTAAGACGAAGTTGCATATGTCTATAAAATGTGCGGGTTTGGACGACGAAACACTCGCCTAGTTACACAGGAGTATGGTTATTATATTGCTCAACAATTAATGCATTTTTCGGGCCCCGGCTAATCTCAAATTCCACTTCACTTCTCGATCTTCTTCAGTGGCACCATTTGTTCAGGGTCATCGTGATAAATACTGCTCTGTCTTTGCTTTCGGCCAGCGCACTGGCTGAACCAAGTATCACCCTTGCCAAAGTTCTCGCCATCCTCAATCGATTCGGGCATGGGTTGATTCATTGTCTCCGGCAAGAACATAACCCAAAATCCAGAAATCAAAGCTATTAAACCGAACACAACGGCTGGTATTTTCGGGTCGAAGGAGTCGAGCAGCGTAATCAATGGCGTCAGAGCGCCCGATAGACGAGCGCACATAGAGCCAAGACCCATGGCCGAATTACGCACCACCGTCGGGAACAATTCGGCCGAATAGTTATATATGACGGCAAATGAACCGGCAATGAAGAGTTTTCCCATCATCACAATGCCTGTCGAAGTATTGCTGCCCTGAGCAATATATGCTGCAACAACACAGCAAATGCCACCTGCTATCATCAAGGTACTGGTGATGGGGCGGCGTCCCAGACGATCGAGTACAAATGCAATGGTTATGTAGCTGGGGAACTCCACCAGACCCATAATGAAGAGTATGAGGAAGGGATTTCTGAAATAAAAGCATTTATTAATAATTTGTGTAGAATAGTTACTAACGATTATCGGCAATTCCGAACGAAAATTTCGAAAAATTCCGCATTGGAATATTATTCACGATAGCCGTGTTGTTGTTATAACTCACCCATACAACTTGCCAGCGCTCAACGAGAGGCCGTAGTACACCAGCGAATTTGCAAACCAGCAAAGACATACGTTCAAAGTCTTGGAGCGCAAATTTGGGGTTTTAAAGAGATCACTCAGCCCGGCGCTGACTTTCTCCTCCATAGAAGACTGCATTTTGGCCTTCTGAACAAAGTATTCCTTATCGATGGGTATGCCCGAGCCGTTAATACGCAATCCTTTGGCCACAATATCAACAGCCTCCTCGGCACGCCCTTGCATCCATAGCCAACGCGGCGACTCATCCAGCAGCCACCAGTGTCCCAGGAACAGTACGCCATGCAAACCGTACACAATCTGAAGAAGCTGACGATCTTTGATTATGGCACCCCAGCCAGCCACAAGCATAATTCCAGCAGCAAATACAGCCTGGAATAAACACAAATCCATTATTTGAATAACGAATAAATTTACGAAAAAGTCGCACTCACCTGGAACGTAATGCCACAAACAGTACGCTTGCTGGCGCCCACCAGCTCCATTGTCAAAACGAAGCCGCAAATATAGGCTCCGGCTGAACCGAATATGCCCAAGAAGTACCTTGCAGCCATGAATGAAAAGTACTCGGGAATAAAAGCCACTGCCACGCCAATAATCAGCTGCAACAATGCAGACCAACAAAAGACAGTCTTACGGCCCACTTTATCAGCAAGGCCTCCTAAAGTAACGGCTCCAGTGAATACACCCAACATATAGACGGTCTGCACTATGGAACCCATCCAGCGACGATCGCACACAAAATCCCAATCGATTGTACGCGAAGTCTCGTAGTATGTGCGATCGTAAACGTACATGGAACAGGGAACAATATTATGTTGGCTATCGTACATATTGCACGAGTCCAGCTCGCCACTTTCCTTCAATGGTATCGCAGCCAATATTTCAGAAGAGTTCCAGGGCACATAGGAAAAGCTACTATTGTCCACACCCTCTATAAAGCAACGATGTTCGGGGACTGCAGCCACTGTCACGAGCGAGAGCATGTGGAGACCAGCAGTGAGTCCGGACAGAACTTGAAGAAAGAACTGAAAGAACTGATAACGGCCAAATTCCCCTGGAAAGTAAAAATTAAATTAAATTAAGGGAAACGATCAATAACATTTTAAGGTTGACTAATTTATTTATATTATGCACAAAGTAAAGACCAATATTAAATACAAAAGTACTACATACAGATAAAAACGTTGAACTTTGGAAGTTGAACATACTAAAGAAATGCAACGACCTTCGCACAACAAAGAACAAATATATATTTTGTGGAATTATGTAATTTTAAAATCTAAATATAATTTCAATTAATTCTGCGCGTAATAGAGAAAAACTGCCTCCACGCGGAAAGAAGACATCAGGAAGTAATGTGTACAAAAGAATTTCTTAAAAATTAACACGCAAAAATGTTGACGTAAACAAATTTGGCGCCAAAATTACAAAATATTTCCTTAGTTTCAATAAAGTTTAAATCAGACTCTTGAGTCAATAGAGTCAATAAAGATTATTGCTAAATCTTGTTATCACGCGTGTTTATTACGACTGCTTTTTTTTTGTTGCTGATAGTGGCTTGTTGTGGTATAACAAACATGTGCAATGATGCGGTTCAATCATATCAGAAGTTGGTGTACAAGTATATTAATAAATGTTTTTATATTGCGGCCAATAGATAACTGTGGGATTATACAAGGCTGCACCACGACTCAGGTAACAATACACAAATTTCCTCAACGATGTTTTTCTTTATTAAATGCATAACTTTCAAGTTTAGTAAATAGTAAGCCCTCTCCAGCTGCCAATAAATTTACTGTTCAAGGCTCAATGCACAATTTAAAATATGAAAAAAGCTCTTGTGGCTTTTGTTTTAAATTGTTTCTATAATAAATTATTAGTTTTAATCGAACTATTTACTATTAATAATAAACTTATTTGCGGTCAAACACAAACCGATTGAATGAACTTAATATTTTCTGTGGCTTATTGATTGTACTTGATATTTTATTGATTTCATTCTTATGCATATTAAGTCGTCACAGCTGCTGCAATTCAAATGGATTTAAAGAAAGGAAATCGTTTCTATTATTTTTTTTTCGAAAATAAATTGAAACGAATGTAAATAAAAAAATTGATCAAGTAAAGTAAATGTGTGGCGCCCGATTTCAATTGTGTCGTCCATTGGCCATTGGCTGATTGAATTGAAATTAGAAATTGTGTTGATTGGCATAGTTTGCATATATTCATGATGACGGTAGAATGATTTTTTTTTGGAATGATCAGCATACCCACAACCATATATATTTGGGTGGTTTTCATTTTTTTTTCTTCCTATATTGAACAAGTGTGCCCTCCTAATTGGATCGATTTGGTCCACTCAATTGCTTCGTATAATTGCATGGCGCATAATTATGTGGCCAAAAGCAATTATCGACTTAGAAAGGAACAAAAATAATATTTCGAGTAAATCAATTAAAAGTTTTTCGTTTTGCACTTTTCAATATACAATTTTAGTAAATGTTTTCTTGCCTGTTGTGTTAGACTGTCATTGGTATTCTACTTAATAATTTGCAACTGTCACACAAGCTTAAAAAAAGTATACATATTAAGTTATAAGGAATTTTCAGAAGCATTTTTAAAACAACTCCATACAAAAAAAAAATCCGACTTAAGTGCTTGCTGTTTTTAACCACAGAATCAATTTAAGCCCACCATTCCTTGGTATTTGCTGAAGGTTAAGCATAAAATGCTAAATCTACCAAATTTTAGCCAATCTCTAACTTTACATGCTTCTTAGTCCAATGCCAAATATACTTAGTAGACACCTTTCGGTGCAATCGCTTTTTTCAATGCTTCTCCGGTTCTTCACGGTGATTGGACTTTAACCAAACAACATTGAAGCTTCGCTAAAAATCCAGCTTGTGAAATTAAGCTTACACGAATATTAGACCAGTCCGAAAACCAAATTTGAAACCAGAAAATATTACCAGAAAATCATACAAACTGTAGACCACCGCGCAAAAAACAAATCGAAAGAAAAAATCGTTTTGAAAAGTCTTCATACAAAGCTGGGGCTGGCTTAATGTGCATACCATTGCTATTGCAGAAGTTACAAACACACGAGTTGCATTGATTTGAGTTGTTTGAATTAGGGTCATGGTCCACAATGAAAATGCGCTTCTGGTTCAATTTACAAATTAATTGCTTACAAATGGCGTAACAGTTTCTCTTGAAAATGTTAACTGAAATTTATTATTTCATTCAATTAAAGCAGTAATAAATCAAAAAAATGTAAAAATCAGCAATTGCGAGTACTGTTATTGAACTGTGTGACAACACTGACATATACAAATTAAGTCCAATCAAATCGATCATAATTGATTTCACTTTCATCGAATTCGCTATTAGTTTCTCAATAATTTATGATGAATTTGGGTGAATGGCATTTTTATTGAATCCACCAAGTTCCTTTTGATGAAAAGAAACTGGTTCCAAAGGATCAAATTTAAAAGAAAAAATTAATACATGCTGTATTGCTTTATTTACATGAGACAGGATAGGAGAAGGTTTTTTGACGTCAACACCCCCAATGTAAGCAAATCATTTAAATTATCTATCTAATGTAGTATTTTTAAGGCAGAAATTGTCGCTGAGAACTTTAACTTTGTAGACAAGATTTTCAATAGAAAGAATATCTATGTGGACAGTGAAGCCGCTCTTAAAGCACTTAAAAATGGAAATCCACAACAGTTGAACGTTGTTACAAGGTCCTGCAGGGTCTTAGCACGAAAAAGATAGTCAGTCTAGAGACTGTGACATAGAAGGTAACGAAAAGGGCGACGAGTTTGCGTGGGAAGGAGTTCATTCAGAAACCTCACCTTGTCCAATTCCTATACAATACTTTTATATGAATAGGTGGACAAATACTAGCCACAGCACAATAACGAAGCAATTCTGGCTTAACTACGTGGACACAGTCATCACGCCTTTAAAATTGGACTTGTGTCAAATAACTTGTGTCAGAACTGCAAGGAAACACTCGAACTGCTGCTCTGCTTTTGTCCGGCTCTATCTAGACAAGACTCAGGATACAAAAGTTAAGAAGCTTTGAAATCAAAGTAAACGTAACGTAAACAACTTTTACCTTTTTAACAATTTTTTATTCAAATTTTGGTTTTGATTTTCAAAAAAGATTTAAAACATTAATATTTTTCAAATTTAATTTTTCAAAATTGAAAATTTAACCTAATAAAGGCGCAGCCGTTAGCAGATGGCGGCTGTTCGTTCAAAGTTTAATTTGTGCGTGTTGAAAGGAATTTGACAAATGTGGACGATCTTTTTATTAAATTTTAACAGGTTAGTTTATTGTAAAATTTTTTTAAGGTCATGCGTAGTTTAATTAGTACATTGGAAAAAAAATACATTTATTGAGTGCTTAAGCGCTTAATTGCCTGTTAATTAAATAATTTATGATTTTTCGAAAATTGTTAGAATGTTTTTTTTTTCACCCACATTAAAGTTTGATGTCATATCTGTATATAGACTTCACTTTCGTTATTTGTCGTTTGATAATTTACAACATTTTGGTCATGCTCAATATCAAGCGGTAACACAAATTGTCGTTGTTGTGAGGTTGTAAAAAAATCAAGGTCAATAACCATGTCGATAAGCTGTTAACTCTTTTTTTTTTTGTATTTCGCTCTGATAACACACTTCTGACCCAATTGCCAATTACAGTTCGAATTCATGACAAAATAACGATAAGCGAGAGAAGCGTATTACAAAAACAACACGAATTTATTACGTACACAACGTCATTAGTGGAATTCGTTTGTTTCCTAGCAGAACATGTTTTGTAGGGTTAAGAAGTTAATGATGAAGTGCGGCTATTTTAAGTCGTTTTATAGAATAGAATATTATCAGCAAGTTGAGGGTTTGAAATTATTATTTTTAAACACTTTTCATATGAGAGGCACTTTTTCAATACGTCTTTTTTTTTACACTGTACTTGCATACAACTTTACAACAGTCTAAAAATAAACCAAATCGATTCAATAATTCAAATTAATTCATAGAACTAGTTCACTCTAACCGTGTTTACCACGAGGCTATGTCACACTTTGTTTCGCTACAATTTGTGGAAATCTGATATCACAATTTTAAAATATGTCAATCAAGCTTTTAGAATGTGTCTTTAGCGTTAATAAAAATTGTTTAACTTGCCATTTCAACATTTATCAATCAAGTATAAAAAATTCTTGACACGGTTTAGTGTGAAAATTGTTTAATTAAATATCAACATACTGTTGAACAATGACGAAGTTCACACATGGTTTTAAAATTGCATAAAAATGCATTGAACCTATTTGAACTTAGCCGATTGAGTATTCACACTTGCTTAGAATTTCCTATATGCTTACTTAATCAAATGCTTAATTGGTACGAATATTTCGCATAGCTTTGCTTCTCAAAAACAATTGGCAACACATTTTGAATCGTACATATTTCAATGGGAAAGTTGTGACACAACGGGCAATTAGTAACGGTTTCTGGTCACGTGGTGGAATAATCAAAATTATTCAAATAATGAAATATTCCAATAGCTTCAACACAAACATAAACGTGCTAATAAATTCATTAATCTGAACTATATATAATTTTAAACATTTTTTGCTTGGTATTTTTGTACCGAAAAAAACACTTGAAAGTAAAAAAATCGATTATAAAAATATTAAACAATTAGTTACTCTTAAAAATTTAATGAAATTAACTTTTAGAAAGTTTTAACCTAAGGCCAAGCAACCTAAAAACGAATCTTTGGATTGAGGGCTCAAGAAATGCGGTCCTTGGACCTCTCAATAAAAGTGAATCTGACACCGATAGTCTCACCCAAGACCGATAGTCTCACCATGAAGTCTTGGTTTATATTTCTTTCTGTTCTGGTAATTTTCTTAATTGAAAGTAACTTTAAAATTAACAAATTTGAGACATTTTAATATTTATAATACATAAACAATTAGAAATGACTTTTATCTAATTGATCATACAATTTAACTAGCAGCTTGGTATAATATTTACAAATGGATTACTTTTATTAATTAAGACAGTGGAACAAGTTGCAATGGCAAATAAAACAATCATAATTTGGGATAAATTATTAGTTAATCACACATGCAAGTGATAACATTGTAAGCCAAGCGAAAGCTGATAAGAAAACACCTAAGTAAATACATATAAAGTAGAGTGGAAATATTTTAATGATAAATACAAGTTAAAAAAAACGCAGTGGAATTTTCGACAGATAAACACCGATAGATACAATCGCATGCAAGTCACATTTTTAATTTAAATTTTCATTTAAATTAATATTTAATTTAAATTAATATTTTTATAAAAGTTATTTTCGATCGGTAAACTTACCCAGTTTGCCCATCAGGTCTTCGAGGACGTAATCTACCGCCATTTCGTTGGGTTATTTAGAAAAAGTTTTCTTTTCTAATTAATTTTATTTGATTATCTTTGGGTAATTTTCCTCTTTTTTATATAACTGTATAAAATTCGTTTTTTTTAAATGTTATTTTTTTTCGTTATCCTAACGTCATTCGAAGTTCAACGAAAGCAGAAACCCAAATTAGCAAAGCACGAAATAACCAGTTTCATTTTGGCAAAACCAAAGTGTCCATATATCAATATAAGAATTTCTTTAAGAAATTAACTTTTACAACTCCACAAGCGAAATAAACACGTAAATTAAACAACAACAAAGAAACGCCTCTAGATCACAATCAAAGCTGCAATATGAAATATGAGAGCGCGTGGATGATCTTCAAATGCCGCACACAGAAGAGGAAAAAGTAATCGAAAAAGAATCAGCAGCAGAACTCCAAAACCGTGGCAGCAGCAATGAAACCGAAAGCCAACCAAACGCTATCGCCTTAACATTCGTACTAACACTGCTGCTCCAAGTCTGGCTAAAAAAAATGTACGTACAAGCTCGTTGAGATCGCCTGTAGCTTGTAGTTCAGCGAGCTTTTTTGGCGCTTTTTTCTTTTCTTCTGTAAGAGGGCATTGTGCCGCATTTTTTCATTAGTTATGTTATGTACCGAATGCTGATAAGTGCGTGAATATATTTTTTACTTAAATAGTAATTTAATTGCGCTCATCTTTTGTTTTTGTACATTGGATTTTCCTTTTTTTTGGCGAACAAAAATGCCATAAAAAAAGCTCTGTGCGTGTTAACGGAATTTTTTGCCTCTTTTGTTCTTAACCGATCTCATAAATTGGAAATGTTTACATGCAAAAATGCGTCACTTTTTGTTAGCATAAAATTTAGGTTACCATGGGAGTCTGTAAGCAATGATGGGTGTTTGGGTAAGTACAGAAGGAAACCCCACGAGGAGATGAATTGCAGTTCACGAGAACTTAAAGGGAAATTATTGTTTTGTAACTACTATATTATACAGTCAAAGGCTTCGAATCGAATGACGCATTTGAAGATCTGAGCTTTGAGCTATGTAAATTGTTTGATAAATGAGTGAACATTTTTATTTTATACGCGAAATGAACGTAAGCAATATTTTTTCAAAATCGATTTTTTTATGGAATTGAATAAAATAAATACGTTAGGACTCCCAGATTCTTTTGAGTAGAAAAGAGTACAGAATAGCAGGGCATCCCAAACTGCTCGGTTTTTGCCACTTCTTCTCTTATTAGACAAAAAAGGTTCAAGGCAAAAAAAAATCTTCAAAAAAGAGTTAACAGGTTTTACAACATGGCTACTGTGTAACAATTAAATAATTTAAAAAATAAGACCTGGTTGTTGAATTTGAAGTAAAAAATATAAACTGGTTTTTAATAAAATAATTTTTAGATTTTGTTAAATTAATAAAAAAAAATGTCAAAATTCTGCAGAGTAATTTCCCAGAAAAAAAATTATTTGGACTTGACGCCCTTACAATTTCTGCACTTGGAAGTCCTCGCCGATTGGTTGACAAATGAAACGGAAGAGCTGCTTAGGGATTTCGCTACGAAATGTGAATTCGTGGCTATGCAGTGTAGCCAAATCCTAGACAATGAATCTAAAGTATAGGATTCCTCCACTGGATTTGAAATCAATTTCTGTCTAACACCTTTCTGCTGCTCTACAGCTCATTGCAATGCAGTTAAACAATCTCAATGGGAGTATGATTCAAGTAGAAACCGAAGTGCAGCAGAACGAAGCAAGTCTGCAAAAATTAGAGTGTATCGTCCATCGGCTTGAGTGTTTAGGCAGAGGAGGTTTGCCACCTTCCATTTGTGCATATCAGAACAAAAGCGAACACGAACAATTGTTGGGCCTCGTGGAGTTGGATAGCACGATGATAAACATTAGCTCGAATATGAGCGAAATAGCCGAATATGGTCAGTGGATGCAGCTCCAGCGTAGTCATTATAATTTCAACATTGTTAGTACACATATGTTAGGGCTTCCGCATGAGGATACTTTCTATTACTTTTAAATTTTTAAGATTGTTGCTATCTTGGACCGTCATTTGAGAATTTTGCAACAAACTGAAGTGAATTTGGATACTTTGAAGGACAAGGTGGTCTTAATCGATGGGTTCTTTGCGCAGATTCTAGGTATGTAAATACAACTGTGTACATTTTAGTATTAAAGCCATTCCATTGATCCTCAGATGAAATAACAGCTCCAAAGCAAGTACTCAAATTGTAATTGGTTGTTTTGACTGGTCAATTTATTTAGACATTTTGGAAAATATATGTACAGTTACATATTACGTTTTACGTACAATAAATGTGTTTGATGGATGTAATCAACAATGATTTCGATGACGACTGTTGTGGCTTAAAAAACTAGCTGTGTACTTAAAACCTAGTCTTAGACTTCCAGTGTTTCAGGACTCCTTGAAGAACAATACATCATCGGCAATGATACTTGTGCTGGTCTTTTGATTGCCCTGCTGATCGGTAATTTCACCGTAAGTGATTTTGCCTTGAACCATGGTGCGCTGGCCTTTCTTCAAATAGTCCATGACGGTGTCGCGCAGATTTGGCTTGAATACGACAACACGATGCCAGTCGGTACGTTGGGCCCAGTCGCCATTCTCGTATCTGGAAAGTAGAAAAAGACTGAATATTTTCGATCTGTTGAAAATTAAGGTGCACGTACTTGTAATTCGTATGGGTGGCTAGGGAAAATGTAACCACTGGATGGTCCACCGAGCCGCGCAGTTGAGGATCAGCACCAACGCGTCCCAGTATTGTGACTGTGTTGACAGCTAAGGGAAAGACAATTGTTAGTAAAAATTGCTCCTTACTCACGGTGCGGTGGAGTAAACTCCGCCGGTCCCAACTTACTTTTTTCCATTTTCACGGGAGCATCGGATTTGCAGCGAATTTGCTTGGCAGCCGCCGACAGCATTGGTACGAATCGCTTAGTTTGTTGCATGAACATTTTGGTTTTTGGACTTTTATTTTCAAAAATACAAATAAATTTTGGCACGCGTTTATTACATCAGCTGTTCCGTTCTTATCTTTTCTTCGTTATGCATTAGGGATGGGCGATATATCTTTTGATACTATCGAAATCGATATTTTTTAGCGATATATCTGAAACAAATATTCGATATGTGAAAATATCATATTTTTTACGATGATTTTTCAAAATGCCGATATTATCGGTATCGATAAAATATCTTCGATACTTCGAGGGGGTCAAACGATATTCCAAAAATTTTACAATATGGTTTCCATTCAAAAAAGTTTATGATATGAATTACACCTGTGAGAGAAAGACATAACCATTGTTCAGTATACACAAAACATTCGAAGAAGAATTCACTACTTTTGTCAAAACAAGAATTGTTAACGTTATGCATAAGTGCTTTAATTTCAATGTAATTTTTATTTGCTCTGACTTACGTAGTTGTCTCACTGGCGACCACTTATCACACTTGCATTTTATTTCGTTCATAACTAAATAAATGTGGTGCTCATTTAAAATTTATTTTTTAAATAAAAAGTTTAATTATTGTAATTTTATGCTTATTTTTTGTATATTCGATACTTTAAAAACGCGATATTTTGCACATCGATAAAAAAAATAAACCATGTTTCGATATATCAATATCGATATTATCGGATGTATCGCCCTTTTATGCATTAAACAGAATTGCAGCGGTTGACGGTTGGGCGGAGTCCAGCTCAAGCACTTCCATCCATTTTGCACATTTCGCTGGTACAACATATATTCAGGAAGTCTAAACGGTGCTGCGAACGGAATTTTGTTTGCGATATAACTTCGCAACTAAATGCACTTTGAAATTTTTGTTCCTGAATAAGCATCGGAAACTAGTGATCCTTCGTTTTTAAGTGTTTACACTGCCCGAACAATTTGAGCGATCATTCGGCTACGAACACAAGTTGCAAACTGCACTTTGTTCGCGAGTTGGTGCGGTCTAAATGCACCTTAAGGGCGCGTTTACATTGCCCGAACGAATCTTCGCTGTGCAGGCAGTGTAAACGTACAACGAATTGTACTAAATTTACTTTTCCTTCATCAATTTCGAATTCTATTTTGGTTAGTGCGTTAAATGTCAACATTCTGAAAGCTTTTTAAAAACACACAAATCAAATGAGCTATTTCAAAAACGAATGATCGAAGGCTCGTGAGTCACGAGTCGTGACGTAAAATTACTGACTTGACAACACTGATTGCAATGGCGATAAAATGCGAGCGAGTAACGAGTGATTTTGTGTTGGTTGTTTAACCAGTGCTGCCATATATACGGAAAAATCCGTATTTTTATAGAATTGTGAAATTTTCAGAAAATACGGAAAAATCAGTATTTGCTGAAAAAAATATGTCAGAACTGTCACACTTTATTCTCGTACACTTGAATTCCGTTTTGAAGAAATGAGATATATTTGGTTTTGTGTAGAGCAAAATGTTTTTTAAGATATAAATTTTTGAATTTTGTTTAATGAAAATGTGAAAAAATTCGAAAAAAAAAATATTGTAAGTAACATAAAGGTTATTCCGTTAATTTCGCTGTGCGGGTTGTAAAAAAATCGCTCTAAAGTACTCAAAAAAGCAACTCTTTTTTCACTTTTTTCCCGCCTGCATTCCGGGCTTTAGTTAAAAATTTCTCATTTCTTATAAGCCATTAAAAAATCTCAATTTGAGATAAATGAGATAACGAATTTTTTCGTCGAATTTATTCATCAGAAAACATTTTATTTTTAACAAAACAATTGAACAATTGGAAAATTTCTGGAATACTTTCTCTGTACGGATTTTTACGTGTTTTTTTTTACACAAAAAACTAGAAAAAACGGGATTTTGGACAAAAAATCTGGCAGCACTGCGTTTAACGGCATTACGTTGTACGTTGTGAAGAGGAAAATATCTTTTTATAAAATTCACATGTTTTCGTCTTTATTTAAGCCATAATAATTAGCAAAAAGCAGAAATTAAATAACCTAAAATTGATTACAGATAAATTGAAGCGCCAAGTTCAAGTGCAAATCGAGTTAAAGTCGTGTTAAAAAATAGCGCGTTGAATTAGCAGAATTACGCGTGTGTGTTGGTGACGGTCGGACTGAAATTGCAAAATAAAACGTTGAAAACGCAAAAAATAAGAAGCGGAAAATTTTGAGAGGCAAACAAAAAAACAAAACAAAATGTCTGAAGTTGCAAACATTGGTGAGAAAATTGAAGAGTCTGTGCTGCCGCCCACAGCAACAGCTAAGGACAGCGATGCTCCAGAGGCAGCGGCCAGCGGAGACGCGGGCGTCAGCGCAACAGAGGCGTCCGATCCGGCAGAGGATTTGACTTCGCCAAAGGTGGAAAGCATAAAGACCCCCGTAAGTAGAAATAAGTAGAAAACAAATTGATGCGATAAACTTCGGCTACTCGCTTTTGAATTATTTCACTGTAGGGTGTTTTTGCAATGGGCAATGGAATAATTTGGAATTGGCTTGGGTCTCATCCAATCTTGAAGTAATCTCATATACACACATTTCAGGAGTTTCAGTTTTACTTTTTCTATTTGGTGTGTGTACGTCACTCGGCGCTGCTTTAGTTGGCGCGCATTGTTCGACTGCGCAGTTTGTTGTCTCGTTTCCCTTTGCCTATGCTTTCTTCATTGTGTGTTTATCATGCAGGCTAGGCCGCACGTTGCGCGGTTCAGTTTTTGTGTTTTTATGTTTTTGTAGTTTGCTGTACCTAGCCGCTGGCAGTGTTGCATGCGTTGTGGCATTTGGAAAATTGTCAAACATTTTCTGTTGCGTCTTTTTTGAAGTCAGTTGAACCTAAAATAATTCTTTGTTCCCCGAAAAAGTTCCCTTTTGATTTATTTGGTATACACTTTAATTACATTTTTAATTATGTTCCGTTATTATTTTTAATTTAAACTAGGGCAATTCACAAGTTGGTGCAAATGGTCCTGCAGAAGTGCAAATACAAATATTTGTTGCATATGTTTGCACCACATTTCCTACGCTCGAGACAATTTGCAACACAGAAAACGTATAACTTTTATATGCTATGATTTATATTTTGTTGTTGTGATGCATATCGAAAAGATATTTGCATTTGCACTTCTGCAAGACCAACTCATGACACAGTAGGGCAGTGTCTAGTGTAAATTAAATTTTTTTCTCTCAAAGAAAGGCTTGCGTCAGCAAATATTCATCTGTGTGATCAGCTTGTAATAGTTTGTTCAACTATTTTTGAACCTCTTCTCCATTTAGGTGAAGCGTACGCCATCCAAGCGCCGCACTTTTATCGAGCGTGCCCAAAAAGAAAGCGAAGAACTTGTCAAAACGATGGGCGGCAGCCTAGAGCTCGAAGGCGGCCGACGAACACGTTCCAGTGCGCGAGGCACGCCTACACGCGTTGCAGTCGTATCAACGCCGCCACCCGCAAAAAAGTCACGCACTTCGCCCTCGACGGCTGCAGCCGCCGCGACGACGCCGACTCGTGCACGCGGGCGTGGACGTAAAATTGACACCGCCGTCGAACCGGAAGAGGAGGAAGCGAAAAAACCAGCTGAAGACACGGAACAAGCCGAAGAAGAGTCGGCCTCAACAAGTGACAAGGCAACTACTAACGAAAGCGTAAGCAGCATTATTACTACTTTTTTTTCATAATCATAATCAACCAAATGTTATTAATCAATTAACCCTGAACCATCCGCTCCTTCAGAACGACAAGGAAAGTGTTGAAAATGCTGAGAATTCCGTAGTTGATGCGGCAAATACGGCCGCCGCTGCCGAGGAGAAGTCCAATGCAGGCGAAGCGGTAAAGAAGCCCGCCGAGGAAAAGCAATCCCAAGAGAGTGCGTCAGTATCATCAAAGACATCGGACAAACCGGATGGTGCTCCGTTGGCATCAGTGCCAGAAGAGAAACAGAACAACGTCGATCATGATGCGGAGGAAAAAACGCCACAAACCGAGGATCTACCGAAACCGGAGTCTCCGGCAGCCATGGAAACGGATGTGGACCAACCTGAAAAACCAGAATCCAAAGTAGTGCCGCCGACCGCCATTGAAGACGTTGAGGAGGCATCCACAACAGAGGAGGCCCCTGCTGCCGTTGCAGCCACAGAGGAGGAGGCACCCGTCGTTGTGTCAGAAAAAGAACCCACACCCGAGCCCATGGAAGTCGATTCCAATTCTAAGAGCAACGATGCTGTTGAGACCACAACCACTACCGATTCAGTGACAGCTGAGAAAATGCAAGATGAAAGCTCAGAAGGAGCAGAAGCTGAAAAGAATTTAGCAAAGTCCGAGTCGTCGCCGCCGGTAGTAGTGGTGGTGACCGAACCGGCCGAGAAACCTGAAGTGGAAAATAATAATGCGGCCACTGTCGTCGAAAATGATGTCAAGTCCGCCGCCCCGGTGGAGGTGGTCAAGTCAGTAGTAGACACACCTGAGGCCGAAGCCACTGAGAACAACAAATCGGAAAATGATTTCTGTAGGTCAAGATCTGTTGTCAAAGTGGTGCACAGTTTTTTGTAACATTTTTTATTCCATTTTTCCCTTAGGTGAACCTAAAATCGCCTCACCTCCCATATCGGCCGCCAGCGATGGTGTCGTCTCGACGCCGCAACATTGCAATTGAAAAGCAACAACTAACAATTAACAAAACAAATCAACAACATCAAAAACAAGCAAACAAAATTTATATCCAATACAGAATCACTCTCCCCGCCTGGAAGTTTTTACACATCTACTTTTTAACCAATTTTTATGCTGAGAGAAGAAAATCAATCTACACGTAATATGATTCTTTTTTATATTAAACTGCATTATACACACAAAACTGTATAATATATATTATATACCTATTATATAATAGTTATATACTATTTTAAAAAAAAACAATAAATAACAAAACAATCATATATTGTTTTAATTCAAATATGTAAACATGTATGTATGTATAATTAACTGTATGCAATCTTCTTTTGTCATACACAAAGGGAAACAAGAAAACAAATTTAAACTTATAACGAAACCGAAATTGATGAGACCCATTGAAATAAACAACTTAAGAGCAATAACTGCATATTTTACATATTTTAGACTATTGACAAATTCAAATGTGTATAATTATCATTTAATTACTGTAAGAAAGCTATGGAGAGGAACTTCTTTTTTGCAAATTCATTGCATTCTAACTGATAGTTATCTTATATCTTATCATTATTTACGTACTATATGATTTTTTTGTTCTGAAATTCTTAAAATCCGTGCTAACATTTCTATTTTGTTTTTTTTTTCAAACTTTTCTTTTCAACTTTTATGGATAATTAAAAGCATATAAAAATGCAAAACAAATCTATTTGTTTCGAAATTAGTTGGCGTTTTATTTACTAAATGCCGCTAGTTGATAACAGTACAACATTACATAACATGGCACAGAGAGTGTATCTCACGAGTGTGGAATTACATATTACCTAGCTAGAAAGAAACTCGAACTGTTAAACTGCATGTAAGCCCAGGGCGGCAAACCAGTTTTGAACCGTAGAATGTGGCCTTTCGGTCGAACCAAACCATTTTTTTTTATCAATAGACCTCAAAAATGTCACTCAGTTAAAATCTCAATTTTTGCTCCTTCATGAAAACCTACACTTTGAAACTAACTACTTTAATTTGGTTGTCGGTACAATTAACACAATTTCTTTATTTTTTACAAATATTTCTTTTCTAATTTTAAATGAATAACCATTGTATTTACCCTAATGACTGTGTGTAATTTTTATTTCTTGAATGCAGAGTGTTGAACAATTAATTAAAATGTTAAAAAGTACTTCTAAAAAATTCTTTTGGCAAATATGAAAAAAAAAAACTCAAAAAACAGAAAAAACATGAATCCAAATGATGTATGTAGCTGTAAACCTATGTAAGAACCTTTGATTTAATTTTCTTTTGTAAATAAAATTTTTTAAATACAAAAGAGAAAATGATTGCAATTAATTTCGGAGTTTGTGTAGTTTAAGTTAATAGAGACCGACCGAATCTGGTGTTTTCTTTCTATTTAGGTCGATACCTTTTTTAATTTCGGCAAATACAAAAAACTGTTTTTTATTTTACGGCCAAGGAAGTTATTTGGCCGAAACCGAAATTTCGATTGGTCTCTTTTCAGTTCGGCGAATGTGGAATTACTGTATTATTCTGAAAGTAAATAACCGAAATCCAAAGAAGTAGCTGATCGTCTACTAAGTCTGAGAAACTTCGGGTTAAAAAGTAAAAAAATTACCAAAATGCGAGTTCGATTATCAAAGATTTCATTGCAATTACTGTTGGAGGAGTCAAAATGGTCCGGGATCGATTTTCCGCCCTATTTTTTGGTTGTTTTTATTAAGGGAAATTGTTAAATTGAAACAACACTGTCCACTGTGCTTGCAAGTGAGAGACTCTCAGAACAAACATGGCTAACACTTTTGCTGAATAACACTTAGGAGTAGGGATGCCAGATGCAATAGAATAATTGTTTCGCTAATAGAAATTATTTTCAAAGCATTATGACCATTAAATTAATTTCGCTGTGCTGGTTGGCAAATTATCTCTTTCCAACCGAAATGAAAATTCCATTTGGTTTTCGCTTTGTTTTTTTACCTAGGTCTGTAATGGAAATTTATTTTCATCTGAAATAATAAAGTATTGGTGGGATTTGATTTTTAAAAAATTCTTCGAAATTCACCGCAAAACAAAATCACCCAATCTGGCATCCTTCGTGGAAATTGTGTACTCACAAGCGAATTTTTCGTGGAAGAAGAAGTCAAGAAATTAATTGTGAAAAACTAGAAAAATTACTTGTGAAAAACTAAAAATATAAAAAAAGTTGCATAAATACCTCCAAGTATATGTTATAAACGAAAAGTTTAAATTTAAAACCATTGAAGATAAGCTGAAAGTATTAGTGCAATTTTGGAGAACTCCGGCGGCCGGGAAAAAAAATTAAAGCGAATAGGTAGAAGAAGAAGAAGCGTGAAGTAGAGAAAAAAATGGAAGCACCACCAACGTCTGTAATTTCATCGGGACCTCCTCCGCCACGTGGGGGTGGCTATCGAGGACGTGCCCCAATGCGTGGAGGTTTCGAACGCGGCCGTGGTCGAGGAATGGGTCGTGGTCATTATATGGGCGGCGGCATGGGGGGACGTGGTGGAGGGCCGGGCGGCATGGGGGGCCCACCGCCTCAAGGCATGATGTCGGGTGGTAGAGGCATGCGTGGACCCAGGGGCGGACCAGGCGGTTACCGTGGTGGCTTTGTGCCTCGCGGAGGACCTCCCATGCGTGGAGGACGGCCGCCAATGTATGCTCAACGTAAGTAATTGAATCAAGCCTTGTCTGTATGAAATGTACGCAACTAATGCTTTCCATAGCTACCAAACAACATACTGGCGCCGAGAATAACAAAACTGTATCGCCTGTGCCTACAGCTGCGGGTAGCGGCTCTGCACCGGCAGCAGTGGGCGATGCATCTTCGTCGGTGTCTGCAGTGCACGCTAACAGTGGCGGAGATGCTACGGGCCAGTCAAATGTCAATCACGGTGATGGTGGCAGCAATGGACCGCCGCCTTACTCAAGGGGACCACCGCGCGGTCGAGGCAATGCATTCTCTCGTGGCGGACGAGGCAGCTATAATCCACATGCAAATGGTGGCATGCATGGCGGTCACGGAATGGGTGGCGGCGCTCCCGGCTCGGAGTATGGACAAATGCCAATGCGACGCGGTGGGCCGCCGCGCGGACGTGGCGGCTATGGCCAGTCGATGACACGTTCGCCCATGCACCAGCAGCATAGCGCCAATACGCAAATTGCACCGGTTCCGACACTCAAGCGCGGCGCTCCGGGCGGTCCACCCGGACCGAAACGTGGCCGCTACGAAGGCGGTCCCTATTCGCAACGTCCCATGGTGCCAAAATATCACCATCAGCCACCTCAGCATGTCGCTGCTATGCAGCCGCAGCCCAACTATGGAGCACCGCCAAGTCACCATCAACAGCCGCAAAGGTGAGTTTGATTTGCCAACATGGCCGAACATATTTTATTTTATTATTTTTAATAATATTCCACAGTCACCATGGCTATGCTGCCCATGATCAGTCACAAGCGATTGATCCCTACGCACAGTCTTATGCAGCACCCGCTGCTCAAACCTCCTACAATGGATATAACCAAAGCAGCGGATATGCCGCACATTCGCCACCCGCACCACAGGCCAACAGTGGTTATGCGACACATCACACTGAGTACGATCAGAGTCAGCAGTATCAAGGCTACAAGTAAGTCTGGGTGTAGGTTTGTTAGTCGGAAGCAAGTTTCTTACTTTCTTGCCTTGCATTTTTGGGTACAGCTCGACTGCTTATGGCTCAACGCAAGATACGCGCTATCAGTCGTACGGTCAGGACTACACTCAACAATACGGTGCTCCTGCTGTTGACTATAATTCAGCACCTCAGGCTGATTATTCGCAGCATCATGCTCAACAGGGTTATGACGAACGGGCCTATGCTGGATATGGTGAGTAATTTTTATGCATATTTACTTTTTTTTCTTCTAAATTTGCAAGTGCTGCATTTTTTGATACTTTTATTTTCCATCTCTGGATTTATTTGTATAAAGTTAAAAAGAATAATACAAATACTTTGGAGAACCAGAAAATGTTACTTATTAAAAAACACAAATGTAACAGTTTGGGTAGACGACCCCCGAAGTGCCCCCCTTTTGATTACATGGCACTTAGTGCCTAATCTTCGATTTATGTTACAATTAACGCTCGTAAAGTGCATAAGTGCATTTTCCCTTGTTTTGCCTCATTGAAATTATGTTTTTTACCAAAGATTTGAAATCGCCTTATACTTTCCTTCAAACACTATCGAAATAATTTCGACACTATTTTAGAACTGTCCGATTATTATGAGTATACTTTGTATGCATAATCCGGAAAAGCGCAAGTCAATTTTTTGCCAATGGCCGAACGAGAAAATGCCGTAGTGGACCGTTCAAAAAACTATTAAAATGTCCGTGTGAAGTGAAAAAACATCCAACACCAAAAATCTACCGAAAAGTACTGTAACCAACATGCCCCAAAAGGAGCAAAATTCAGAGAGTCTCTGCCTTTGACCCTTTAATTGTATCCAAGTTGCTTCCGCTGCTTTACTCGCGATGGCAAATCGTGATCACAACCGTTTATACTTGCTGAATATACTTTCCCGAACAAACATCAAAAGCCACAGATTTGTTCGTTGTTTAGGCTCTAGCAATGACAATCCGCGAGCTGGAATATTTAAAAAAATTACCTCTATTAATCATGTCTTTTACGTGCACGTCTTTCCTTATACTGCTTTTGGTTAAATAAACTTTATAAAAAATATACTAACACAGTACAAGTCCCTTATTTTTGCTATTTTTTTAACCCAATTTTTAATTAAATCCCAAAAAATGGAAAAGGTTTACAATTTTAATAGACTTAATTTGTGTTATACATATGTATTAGTTTGCAATTGAAAATTGAATATAATTAAAAATAGAATATTTATGAATGAAATGAAGTAATGGCGAGAGAAGCGAATGAATTAAATTTGCAAGTACGATAATATTCTTCAAACCTTGATCATGATACCTATTTCCCAAATATACAGATACTCAGACATACCAGCAGAACTACGCGAGTACAACCGGTTACTACTAAACATGCAAAATGGAGAAACCTAATCCAACGCTGTGCGTACACCCCAATTGACAACTTTTGCTGCACTCCAAGGATGAGAAAATTTCCCAAAAAAAATGTTGGCATATTTACATAAATATAAGCATTGAATGTTGCCTATGGCATTTTCAACCAAACACACTCAACTGAAATGCGAAAAAACAAATAAGAATCATGATGACAACAATTACACGCAATTATTTAACACAGGATATAATTCTTACATGCGTAGTGCAATTCAAGAAAACAAAAACGAACACACAAGCACACATGCAAAACATTAACAAAACATATTAGAACATTTAAGAACCTAATCCGTAAGCTTAAACTTGTAAAATGGTTTACATACTTTTTTTTTTATTTGTGAGTTGCTATTTTTACAAAATCGAAATCATTTTTTTGTTTCGTTCTCTTTACCGGACAAATGGAGTATCCTGACTTCTCTCTTCTATTTTGAATAAAGTTACTCCAGCAGTTGGTAAACTATTTCCTACATTTTACTCTCTTGACTAAAACATAATTTATACAAACCAAAATACCTAAACATAAATGACAACAAATATTCTTCAGCCACTAAAAGTCTCCCGCTGAACTGGAAGTTATTGTCATAAGTGGAAAAATGTGTGCATGTCCTTGTTAGGTAACGATAAGAATGTCGCTTTAAGAAATAAATTTGAGAAATATACCTATACACGGGAAACAAATCGTCTTGCAGCATATTTCGTTTAGCCTTAAGTAAAAATTGATTTTTATTTTATTTTTCATTTGAGAAATTCATGCAAAAATTACAAATTGTAAATTTGACTCCTTCGAATTGTCTATTCGCTGTTTAGTTTTTTTTTTTTTATTTAACATTTTTAAATAAGGAAATGTATTTTTATTTTATTTGTTTTTTTTTTACAATTCTTTCTTTATATAGACACTAATTTAAAAATTCAATATATTTAATTGTAAACAAACAAACCTAATTAATTGATAAAAAAAAATATATATCCAAATTAAAAAGTACGAGTTTTATGTTTCAGCAGCAAAATACAAATAAAAATAAAAACAAAACTTACCAACATATATTCAAAAAAATTAAATAAATGAAAAAGTTTCAAAAACGACCAAGTGATTAATTTTATTCAATGCTCATTTTGTGAAATTTGAATATTTAAGCAGTAGACTGCTCCTGTGTGGCTAAGAGTATCAAAGTATAAACACAAGCAGGACTAAAAAAAATATTCATACTGAAAAAAAAACAATATTACAAAAAAACTTTAACCCAAAATTTAAAAAAATTTTAAGTTTTATCCAAAAAATTGAGAAAAAAAAATAATTTTATCACACAAATAAAATTTAAAAAAAATAAAAGTTTTATCAAAAAAACATACATATATGAAAAAAAAGTTCTACCGAAAATTTAAATTAAAAAGAAATGATTCAATTATTGTTTTTACCCGAAAAAGAAAAACATTCTAAAAAGTTGAAAATTAACTTGACAGTTCAGAGTAAAGTGAAAACCGAAGCGAGTGAAATATAATCATTTTCTTTACCGCAACTGGATAATGGATGCGCCTTTAAAACCATAAGGGTGCCGTGTGCTCTCGAAGGAGACTCGTAGGTTTGAACGTCGTATAATAAACTACTAATCTGACATGTTTTATAATTTTTATTTGAGATGAAGCCATATTAGTTGTTCTGTAAACATAACTTACGCACTCTCTGTTGAAGAGCTTCTTAATTAATATTTATTTAATAAACACATGCACTTATGAAAACCACAAACACTCAATTATTGCCACTTTGAAAGATTCAGATGAGTTGTTTATGCTAAGGTCCTTCTTCGTTGGCACACGAAATCCCCTCATATGAAATTTCACTTTACTTGAATCTGTCTACCAACCTTAAGCCATTACAATGCAATTATAAACATTAAAATAATAACAAATATAAATATTCTAAGACTGAGATGACATATGACATCCATTAAGTGATAAAGTTCTGTGATATTTTTCGTAAAAGAGACGATACGACGCCAAATAATATATGTATATATTTATATGAAATGTGTATAGCTGTGACACGTTAAACAGCTAAAGTCAAAAATTGGGGATACGTGATATTCTCTAAAAAAAAATCCTGTATGGAAAAAGATAACTCTTCACCATTTTTTTGTAGATGGTTTTCTTTTATGTAAGACAGAAAACTCATATCGATTTTATGTTACATACATATGCATATAAAGGGTGCTCAAAAAAATTGATATCGCATTACGCACTTTTTCGATTTCCCTTAGACCTATAAAACGCGGTCAGTGAAGTTTGAGTTCGATCGGACCACTTTTGATGAATCCAATTTAATTTTACAGCTATTTAAATTAAGAAACCAAACAAATGAATAATCAATTTGAAAAAGGAATTCCAGTAGGCCCACTTATACGAAATTTGGAGAAAAATAAACACTTTCCTGTATAAAGTCCGATCGACACCAAATTCCTTAAGGTCTAAGGGAAATCGAAAATTTGCAACCAAATATATATATTTAAAAAAAAAACTAACCGCAACCGAGCAGTGGCCCATTTATATAATTAAATCTGAAGACGGGAGAATATGTCTTAAGTTTTCGAAATGAAACGAATACAAATTCTATACCAATGGAATACCCTAAAAAAAGCAACTACCTATTAGTGAAAAAAAATTTATATTTAATTAAAAGCTGATCGAACTTCAATTGAAGTTAGTGCAACTAGTTTTCAAATATTTTCAAATTTTATTGAATTCCGATTAGATTATAATTAGAGGAGGGAACTTTACAGTACTTTAATTTAATTAATTTATTCAGTTTTCCAATTCATAGTCTTGTCCTTGTGGTCAGATTGAGTCTATAAACAATTTCCAATATAAGCACAGTTATGTGAACTTTCCAACAATTACCAACAACTAATTTAAAAAATCAAAGCAATTAACAAAAATTGTACATTTATTCTTATTTTTGTTGGACAAATTATACCAAATACTATGATGGTGCCTAGCACCTACACGTAGAAGATAATTTCTAAAATTAATCTAAATGGTTTAAGGTAACACAAGAAAATTAAGTTTGTCTGAAGCCCGTAAACAACAATTCGAAATGAATAATTTCGATAATTACGTAATATATTTGATTAAATGAGCAAGCAAAATGGAGTTCGAATTTAAAAAAAAAAATAATTCTCTACAATACCAAGACCCTTTAGCGATTCACAGCTCAACTAATCAGAAATATCATTGCTGGGTGCCGATGTAGTACCAATATGACAACTCAACTTAGTTGAGTTGTGAACCGTAATGGAGGGCAATAAACTACTATTTTCAAAGCACATGATCGCAGTATAAAAAAATTATAACGCTGTTAATGAAGTCGCTGATCAATAGTCCGTGAAAACGGCTCTCAAAAATCTAAAAATTTAATTTAATTTTGTATGATTTTTTAATTTCAAAACAAAAATATTTAGGGCCAATTTCACAGTGCCTAATTGCAACTTAATTGTAGAAAATCCGCCTATTGTGAAATAAAATTAAATTAAACTTAAATGCGCACTGTGAAATTTGCCCTTAATGACACAACTCAACAAAATTGAACTTTGCAAGAGGTGCCTGAGATTTGATAACTGATTCTAAAAGTTTTTCGTCATCAGTACAGACACAACAAAATGTGTTGAGTTGTGTAATTAAGATTTAAAAATATTTAAAAAAAATAATTTTTTTAATAGTACCGAAAAGAGAATCTATCGATCCCATTTCATTTAATATTTGGGTTCGTGAGCAGTGGAATAATGCAGATAAACATCGATGCAGGACTAGACTATATGAGAAGTGTAATTCCTGTAGTTATGACATTTGTAAAAAAAGACGCCCGTGTAAAATTTGTATTTATCTGAAAAGATGACAGAAATTTTAAAAATTGTAATTGCTTACAAATATCTTCAAAGAATGTAGTGTTGTCACTAATAGTATCTAATCGCTATGAACTTGTATCGATTTTTGTCTGCATCCAATTGAGTAAAAACTGAAAACTCTAATATAGCCAAACAAACAAACTATATATATTTACATATCAATCAGTGGTAAGTTCAAGTTGAAAAAAAAAGACTGAAAAACATTGTGATGCTGAATGAAGTATTCGAGGAAAACATTTCTATAAACTTACCAAATATTTACTTTTAGATAAATTTTGTTATTACAGGAGGATAATGAAACAAAAAAGTCAATCAATCAAACAATCATTCAATCAAACAAAATTAAACAAAAGAAAACAAAAACTACATGGAATTCATGCAATATGAATAATGAGGATAACCTAACTAACCTGCAAATGGTAAATTTCCTGAAAAATCTTTAAAACGAAACAATATTGTTTAATTAAATTCCATTTTGATTATTTTAATTTTGCACAATTTTTTTTCCAATATTTTTTATTAAGTTTGTTCTTTGAATTTTTTTTTTACAACTATTTTTTTTATTTAATAAAGAATACTGTTCCAAAAAAAATTGGAAACAAACAACAAAAAAAAGAAATTAACTAAAAAAATTAAGTAAAAAATTTAATTAATTTTAAGTGAAAGATTAAGTTTTTCGCATTTAAAAGAATGACAATTTCTAAAGACTGATGAAACTATGAAAACGAAAAGACAAACAAAGAAAACATAAAAAGTGTTCAAAAACAATTAAAAGAATATAATTTTCAGCGAGTTCGCTTTGCATCTATTTTTTATACCGAAACTGAAACCAAATATGCACAAAACTCAAAATAATATAGTTAAAATAATAACTTGACCATGAATTTCATTGAAAAAGAAATGGACAAATTCCAGTTTCTCAAAACACTAATTACAAAAAGAGTTCTGAAATTTTACCAAATTTTTTAAATGTTTAAAAAAATATTCAAAAGTGAAATTTCTCGTTGATGATTGAAAAAAAAACGTCCAAGTCGATTATGGAACATAAAAAGGACAAGCAAAAAAGTGGAGCCTAATCTCATGGGCTAGCCTCCACACAAACATTCAAAAAAAATATATTGTTTATTTTTTTTTCAATTTATGTTGTTGTATCATTTTGTAATTTTACAGTTTATATTATGCAAAAAATTTATTTTAATTTTGTTTTATTTCCTCCAATATTTTATTGTTTTTTAGTTTATTGTTGTTATTTTTCTTGTTGTTGTTAATAATATTGACATTTGAAGAAGCAAAATAAAATAAACTGTTGCAAAACACGTAGGAATGGCATTTTCATTTTGAAATTCAAAAGTAATTAAACTGAAATTATTTAATTGAGGCGCTGAGTGCAATAACAGCAGTGCTCGAAGAAAATGGATTTTGTTGTAATATTTCGAAATCTGTTTCCGTAAGTAAAAACCTATTGACATATAATGTGATGCGTTGGACAAATCATATAAGTTTTAAAGCAATTTTTTTAAAAGGTGTTCATTGGTGGGGTTCCAGAGTATCGCTTCTGACAGCATTAGGCGACATCAAACTAACCTACGCCTCATACAGAAATTATTTGTGGTTAATTTGGTCCTATTTACAAAAAAAAAGGGAAACATGGAATATTTGAGTGGTCAGGAATTCCTGACGAATTATTTCCTATTTATATACGTTATTGTGCATCAAATTTGTACAAAAACTACTTTTAAAAAAAAAAACTTTTTCTATCAAATAAAACTTTTCTACGAATAGCCTCGTAGAAATAATTGTGATTTCTTCAATCAGATTGGCTCAGGGTTCCATACTATGAATTTCGAAACTGTTCCGGTTCCCTTTCGGCTCGCAGGGTACCATTTCTGAGCATCAGTTTGGCGGAACTGGAGTGTATCGTATTTTCGGGAGACAAAGCTTTCATATTGTACTACAAATTTGCTATTCAGCGGTCGAAACTTTTGTTCTTTGTCTCCATAAGTTCATTACAGCTGCACTAGAATTATTCGCACTAGAATTATTGCACTTCGGAGGTGACATCCAAGTTGTTTTGCCAATACTGATTTTTTCATATTTTTAGCAGCCTAGTCTCTTTGAGATTTCCACTTGAGCTGTCGAGTGAAATCGTTCAAAAGAATACATAATGCAAAAATTTGTTTTCTCGGTTAATTGTGAGACGCTGTGCACGAACATTGAACTTAATTTCTTCCTTGGGGGTCGAGTCGTTCGGATAAGGAAACACTTCGCAAAAGACTACAAAAATGTCTGACGGATTAAATTGACCCACCCAGAGATCGCCTAGTTAAATGAAATGAAGAACCCCTAAACTAAAACTGAATATGTCTTTACATTTTAGAACTTCAGTTAATACGAGTGTACTGCCGATTTAACTCATCCATGCCAAAGACTCCAAAGACAAATTTAAATGCGTTAATTTTGAGAGGAACAAAATTTTATATTTCAAATAATAATTTTTTTCTTTAGCGTTTAGTTGAAATAAATGTACAATATATGACAATTACAGTAGATTAGAATATATTCTGTCTTAAAAGCTAGTCATAATACGATTACGAATACTTGACGTTGATGTTTCCTTTTCGTTCCTTTGTGTACTCTGCCCTATATACATACATATTTGCCTAACAAGATTCAAATGTTGCTTTTGTGTTAGTTCACATTTTCTTATTCTTTAAATATTACAAAGAGATCAACATAAACAAACTCAAAGAGAAATGAAATAAAACAATTTCATTGCAGACGCCAATTTTGTGTGTTAAGGTGTTTTGTTGTAATTCAAAAACTAGAGAGAAGTCCATACATATTTCGCGTAGTTCTATCTGGCTGCTGCTGCTTTAGATGAAAATGAGTGCTTAACGCCTCTTGCCAAAACGCAGGAAAACGTGATCGACATCGGTACGTTTGCCATAGTTTGTCATCAGGTCATCCGATTTCGATACCAAAGCTGCAAGGGGGAGAGTTAACGTTTTTAAAGTATTTTTTTTTGTATTTTTAGTAGTTATTTTATTTTGAACTTACTCGCTGCCTCATTGTTGATGTACGATTTGAGTGCGGTTGTTAATTGGTCGGAATTCTCGAGGGCCATGCAAACTTTTTTAATGTGCGATGGCATTTCTTCAACGATCCCAGGCTGGCAAAGGGGGGCCATTGTGGCGCCATGACACACATTCAGTACGGTGACGAGTACGGTGGCGAAAGCAATGAGGGCAATGGTTTGTGAAGACATTCTAAAAAGACAATGATAAGAAGGTAGCGCAAAAAATTACAAATTAATTTCAGATTTGGTTAGTGTTTTTTTTCTGTACGCCTTCTTTCGTGGTAGATTACTGAAGTATTTGTATAAATGTTAGCTTATTGTCGACAACTTTCAAACGTTCAAACCTTCCTCGATACTTCAATTCACAAATCTCATTGATGTGACATTGAAGCATTGTCTAAGCTAACGAAACCAACAACAAGGATATCCATTTCCAATGCACCACTTATGCCAAAGGCTAAGAAGAGCTAGCTAACCCCTTGTTTTCTTGCTAGTTTGAATGCAATTTTACGCTTAACTTTCACCCCTATGGGAATGCGATAAAAATATAACAAAATGTTTTATTAAATTGTACGAAAGGAGAATAGAATTCTGTATACATTGATTTGACTAAAGTTGTAACTTTTATTTATTTAAAATTGAAAAGGAAAAGGAAAACTTTGTATTGTCGTCGTTCAGTGAAAAGTGACTAAGTTCAATTTACTATAAAATCAAGTTAAATATGACATTGTGATGCTGAAAAGGCTCACCCCAATGTACAGAGAATGAAAAGTCAGTAAGTCCACACAGAATTTATATGAGACTCTTCTGCAAAAATCCGCAAGAATTATCCGATTAGGATGATATTAGGCTTTAACGATAGAAAAGTCAAAACTAACATTGGAAAGAAACAGTTATTAAATGTCAGAGTGTGATGACTTTTTAGACTTATCAACCATTGCACAGCCTCAATATCATGCATTTTGTGTTTGTTTTGAATTCATTGACCAAAACCCCCCTAGATTATGTTGTCACCGATTTCAAAAAAGAAGTTAATTCGAATTTCCATTCGTTAAAACTGTAAGAAAGATCAAGGCATTATCTGTCCATTAAAAAGTCTACCATAAGAACTCAATTGCCTCAAACGCTGCTGAGAATTGGCCAATGCAAAGCTATTCGGAGCCACTGTGCGCCATTACTTAATCTACTTCCTTCAATTCAATGATTGAAAATTATGTTGTAACAGATTATGCCTTACCCAGTAGACAGAGAGACAAGGCGTCATTAGAGGGTTGTGATAATAAGGACACTCACACACCTCAGGCATTTTACACAATTTTGCAATTTGTATTTTCTTAGCTTCATAAGCTGCTTTTTTTTTAAATGACTGAGTTTAGAATATGTTAGAGAGAAAAAAGCTGCTTCATCATCTCGATGTCAGTTAAGACACTTCCCCGTTCGTGACGACAATTTTTATCTATTATCCTGGCTTAATGTGTTGTTTCTGTGTTTTCGTTTTCTTCCCGCTTTTGTTCTTTAAGGCCTTACGTTTAACTTGGCGCACTTGTTTTTGTTTGTTGGTTGCCTAGCTCATTGAACATCCCACCTCATCGTGTGCACTTTAGTGGCGTGTGCGTCGTGTGCATCCTTTGCTGCTGTTATAGTTTACCTGTACAATTTTTCATCTCGGCTGATGAAGACGAATTATAGCATGTGTACTTACTTACATGTAGTATGCCAACAACAAACTTTGTTTGATTTGTATGTTAAGGTGTGTGAATATTTCTGCTCATATACCAATGCAATTTTTGAACCTTGCGGTACTTGGAAGGGTCTTTATAAGGTCTAAAGGATCTAAGTTTTTAATTTTTATTTAGAAAGCTGTTGAGGTGATAAAAGAAACAGCCGGAATACAGATGGAGAATGATGGCTATATGATCCAGGGATATATTTCACCAAATATGTTCAGAAACATACGATTGTATTTGATGATCATACAATCTGAGTGTACATTTAGCCAAATATTTGCCTAGTCTGGGACCGCCAAGAACCGGTTCTGGATCCGAAACCGGAACCGTTTCAATTCATGGAACCGAAACCAAACCAAAACCGATATCGCTGTTTTTAAAATCTGAAAACCGGAACCGATATTCGTTTCGCTTTCAGTCCCTGCATAAGATCAAACTATTTAATTTGTTGCGCATCCGTTTATCGAAAAACAAACAAATTATGTTCTATTTAGCCAACTGCAAATCATTGTTGTCCAAACACATTTCACATACAAGCTGCAACGACATATTGTGCAAAAATCTATCGGGACGTGTTGAGGATGCAGTGTGTGAGCTTAAATTGTTCAAACAGACGATTTTATATCATACAAATTTTGAATTTCAGTTCATGGTTTATTGACATAATGCATATGTGTCTGTATGTAATGTCCAAACTGCAACATTGTTGCTTTAGAAAAGCGTCAGAGTTTATTTAACAAGCTTCGTCAGTGCAAAGTTATTCTTGCTACTATTGCCATCAGCAAAGCATGATTGGTTAGTCAGAAGAACAAATGATATCAGCTCCACCTGTTGATAGCATTTTCGGCAAATCTATAAATGCAACTGCAGTGAATTTTACATCAAATGCGACTGGAGTGAATTAGTGAACCTAATTCGATTCGAACAGACTAAAGTTTTCGATCCCAAGACTTTTCGGTATTACTCGGGTAATAACACTTTTCCAAGCAATAAACATTTTAAAAAAAGGTTATTAATAAAAAATATAGTTTTTGCTTAAATGAATAAACATAAACATAAGAAGGGTATTCACAAATACTCATGTATAGAGTAAAAATGTGAATTTATCATGAATCTTCATCTGACATTACATTTTTTATGAAAAATTCAATGACAAATAATAATTTATGCCAACTTCCCGTTCATAGCTCTTTATATGACGACTTTATATATGACCCTAATATACATTTTAGAAACCAACAAGAAGTGAATTCATTTCCAGTTCCAGTTGTACTCAATAATTTTTTATTAATTATTGCAAAAACTGAAAATGCAAATTTGCTTCAATGAACTTTTCTCACTTTTAAGAAGTAAAAATATTGTTAAAAAATATTTTTCTACTAACGTTGTATTTTTAATATACAAACTTCTTTTATGAATAAATATTTTTATTAACCATTTCCAAAAAAAATTTAAAATTTCGGGACTTTGAATGGATTCTAGTAAGTTTGCCTGCTCTTGTTAAACGATACAGGCAATATAACTGAAGGGAACACGGAATTATTTGAACCATTTTACCTACTAACGGCCAACACTTTAGAACTTTTGAAGTCAGTCGAATAGATTTTGAAATTATCAAACGGCCAATATGAGTTATAATGACCGTCGATGTCACGAAACTGTTACCCACCTGATTTTTGTATAAATTGGTACTTAAATGCTCTCAAAAATGTATAACGTATTTTATGAGTTTAAATAATTCGCACTACTGCAGTAGAACTTTGGTTGTTGTTCGCGCTTTGTACTTGTCACTTGTCAAACACTGAAGCTTGAATGATGGTCTTACCAAAAGGACATCTGCTTTTTATGCTTCCTGCGTCCGACGTGAAATTGGAAGGAAACTCACAGTATTCCTATTGGCTGTAATTTCCACTGGATCACATGCTGTCCTCCTTACATGCCTCCTCCTTAGCCATGTGGCGCAAACCACATGTTGGTGCTTGTGTGACAGTGGCGGTAGTAGGAAAATATTTTTTAGGGGTAAATATTTAAAATTATAAAATTTAATAAAATTGGTTTTCACAATTTTTTTTTTATCTCATTCATATAATTAAAAAAAAAAATTTTTCGCATCTATAAAATTTTTTTTAAAATTTTATTTTAACACCAAACATTTATTTCTTTACGCCTGTGCTTGTGGGATATTTGCGTGTTGGCGTTTGTTTACATCTTCGTTTGGGTACATGGTATATAGCAAGGGATGGCATGAACAACTATTGTGTACGATGTACATTACATTAAACTGCATTAATACGTTTAACTTTTGTGTTGAAGTTGGGGTCCATTGTTTTCATCTATAAACTAACTTTTTTATCAAAGTGAACTAAACTAATGATTCTGAAACATATTTTTAATCGTTTTATTTTTATTATTTATCCGAATATCAAACAAAATGGCCACTACTTAATATCAACAAGTTTATAGCTTTATTTTAGTAAGTTTCAATTATGAACACATTAAGACAGCATCAACCGTTGTTAAGTAGCCATAAATTGTACAAATTTATTATGTTATCATTGTTTTTTATAAGCCATATGATTACTGTCGAAGTGTATTAATTAAATGTCGAAAAGATAAAGTTTTTTTTAATGGTATCGTACGAGTATCGTAAACATTGCAGTGGAACTTGTGGATAAGCTGGTGAGACTTTGAGGCCAGGTGCTGCAAGTTGAAAGCAAACAGAAGTCGTGCTTAATATCAATTAAAATTACACTAATCTATTTACACTGGTAAAAAGGTAACCTCCTCATTGACAGGTTAGAAAAATTTTAACTTTTGACACATCGCCAGAATCTGTCTGGGGACAAAAGCAGTTTCAAGTATGTAAAAGCGTTTTAAACTGTAAAACGCATTTCTGATACAAGTTCGAACGAATATGGAAACAAAGTTTGTAAAAATAGGCTATTACATGAGCAATTACAATATTACAAGTAAACTACTACAGTATATCCAATTTATGCATACATTTGGTCATCTGACGAGGAACAAAGCTTAATCCCCCATCATTCGTTTCATGAGACTTTATGTTAGATAACAGCAAATATCATTTCATACTGTTTCCCCACATAAAATGTAAGTAAAATTTAAAAAATTGGCGTAAAATTTTGAATTTTACATAAGAAATGGGTATTGGCTAACCCAATTTGAAAGTTTCCAATCAATATCTAAAAGTAAGTCGCATAAAATGCCAATGTGATTTGAACTATTCGAGGACGTCTTAGCAATCATTTTCCGCAGATAGGAATTCAAATTGGCATAGAAACACCTACATAATCTCAAGTTTATGACTTTGCGGGGATTAGCTTTTGAGACAATCACAATTAATCTTGCAACGGGCGTGCTAGGAATGTTATTTAACTGAGACCTTGCACACTTCAATGTAATGCAAAATGAAGCAGTGGCAAATAGTACACCATTCCAAGCTAAAGATTTGGTAAGAAGTTTGTATGTATGAAGTAAATGGCCAAAGGTTGAGCGCGTAATGCGTTGTTGTTTGTTTGTATGTAGTATACATTTCTATGACGTTAATCAAATTTACTATTCCTTTGGTGGGTTGACGAGCTCTGGCACATTTAATTGCATTAGTCCAGCAGCTGTGAACGAGCGATTTGTCCACTCATATTTGATGTTGTACAAATTTGGAAACTTAATTCCGGTTGTAATCTAATGTTGATATAATTTACGCAAAAACTTATACACTTTCGTGGAAAAATGTCTGTCTAGCTACACATTTACACATTTTACTAAACCAATTTCGAGCGCAAGTGAAACAATGCCCAGGCGTCGAGAAATCTATGCGATTTGCATGTAATTTGAATAAGGAAATTGCATTTTAGTAGCAGCTAGGCGATAGTTTAAAAATGGCGACATCGTTTTATAGGCTATACTAAGTAATGTGTGACATTTCCAATCAACCGCACCACATTCAATTTGCAGTCCCTCGTTCGTAATCGTAGGTACTCGCATATGCGCCTATTTGCATTTTAATATCCTCACATTTTCCCCCTTATACTCTGAACTGTTGCGTTGCCTAATTTACATCATCGTTATTTGTGTGTGAGAAAACCACCAACAACGCAGACATTAGGCATTTTTGTTTTTTTAAATTGAAAAAGACTTGCATGATGTACATTTGTTCCACGGGTAAATATATTAATATATTTGATTTGATTTATAAAGAGTGTCTTAACTATAAATTTATTAGTGCAACTAATTATATTTTGCCTAAGGAAAAGGAATGAGCGCATTCAACGGAGTCAAGCGTGTGTTAATTTTTAGCACCTCCTACGGCCACCGATGGCAGTTTCGAGTTCATGGCATAGCCAAGGCGCTGCAGCGCCACCTGTACGCCCACGAATACAGTTGGATCTTCAATGGTGGGCGGAATGCTCACCAATTCGTTTTTGGCAAAATCCGCCATTGCCTTACGCATTGTCTTCCCTGAGCGGGTGCGTGGTAGAGCGGACACTGGAGCCACCAGGCGGAAGGCTGCTATGGGACCCACCACATCCCGTATGATCTTGATGATTTCACCGGAGAGTTTAGTGTCTGTCTTCCGGGTGCCTTCTTTCGGAATATACAGACAGAGTGGCACTTGACCCTTGGTTTGTTCGGGCACGCCAAACACAGCGGCATCAACCACATCGGGGTGGCGTAGTACGGCATCTTCGAGACTGGACGTTGATATGCGATGACCAGCTACATTGATGATATCATCATCGCGTGCTGTAACATAGATATAGCCGTTTTCGTCTTTGTAGCCCGCATCCATGGTGTCGTAGTAGCCCTGCGATTAGGGATTTGATGGGATGATCATTATTATGTTGCTAATGAATCACTCCAATCGAAAAAGTTTCCCCTGTTCCAGATCTGACTTTGTCATCTTCTGTACTAGGAAAGGTTGAGGGAAAACTTTTCCCATTGGAAACTTACCGGATATTTCTGGAAGTAGATTTTTTTGTAAAGTTCATCATTCTTATATAACGTCGACATATTGCCAGGCGGTAGCGGCAGTTTAATGACAATTCGTCCTAATTGTGTTGGTTTGCATTCACTACCATCGGGCTTCAGCACTTTGACTGCAAAAAAAAATGATTTGGTGGACAATTTGGCTAAACCTACAACTATTCCAGGTCGTAGGAAGAAAACTCCTCCGTCGTCCCTATAACTTTTCAATCCGCACAGCTCCAACTTACTGTTATATCCCACGAATGGCAAGCCAGTTGTATGCTTTGGCGGATTCCGGCTATGTCCGAAATGCATACAAGTGGTTGTTATTGCCGATCCCGTCTCTGTTTGCCACCATTGATTCAGTACGGGAATTTTGAAAATTTTCTCCATCCAATTTTTCGTTTCAATATCGCAATGCTCGCCAGCTATCCAAACCGAACGGAGCGATTTCATCGAATACTTCTTTCCATATTTAATTTCGGGATCTGCACGACGTATCACACGGAAGGAGGTCGGCACAGAGAACAACGATGAGATCTTATGTTGATCGATTATTCTGCAATTGAAAATACAAAATGTTTGCAAATCTATGATTGAAAAAAAAAATCCATTGCCTCCTTACCGAAAATATTGACCTGGATCTGGTGTGCGATCTGGTTTGCCCTCATACATCACACTCGTGGCGCCATACAGCAAAGGGCCATAACAGATGTACGAGTGACCGACCACCCAGCCCAAGTCCGACGCAGCCCACCAAACATCATCGGGCTTGAGTCCGTAAATGGTTTTCAAAGTATACAACAGCGTAACCAAATGACCGCCCACAGGGCGTTGTACACCCTTCGGCTTGTCGGTAGTGCCCGAAGTATACAGTATGTACAGCGGATCATTGGCCTCCACCGGCACACAATCAACTGGCGTGCCCAAATTCAACACCGTCGACCAGAGTACGTCCGTCTTCGTATCCAATACGGAATGGCCAATATTGGAGCGTTGAAAAATTATATTGCACAAAGGCTTGCAGCTCGACATTTCCACGGCGTTGTGCAAGATCTCCAAGTAGGGTATAATTTTGCCAGGCTCCAAACCATAATTCGTGGCAATGATCAGTTTCGGTTCGGCATGTTCGATGCGCGAGCAAAGTTCATTGGCGGCGAAACCACCGAAAACCACTGAGTGAACTGCACCAAGGCGTGCAGTGGCCAACATAGCCATGATGGCCTCGGGTATTAGAGGCATGTAGATGACCACACGATCGCCCTTCTGAATTCCCAATTTGGCCATACCGCCGGCCAGAAGAGCTATCTGAATGGAAGTGGAAAAGTTCAAGCTTTTTTCTCTTCCAATAACATAACACATGCCAATAGTTTTGCTTTATTTCGTTTTGCTTAATTTACCTCATCGTATAATTCGCGATATGTCACATGGCGTACAACGTTCGTCAAGGGACTATCGTGTATTAAAGCCACTTTGTTGCCATTGCCATTCAACACATGACGGTCCACAGCATTGTAACAGGCATTGACGTAACCACCAACGAACCACTTTGTGAAAGGCGGATTACTATCGTCCATCACACGATCCCAGGGACGATCCCAGTCAATCATTTTGGCCTGCTCGCCCCAGAAGTCCGAGGGATTGTTAATTGAACGGCGATAGGCGTCCAAATAGATGGGATCATGGACGTCATCGGGTAAGCCATCTGGAAAGAAATATCCACTTAGTTTTTGTCCGATTTGGTTGCGACAGAAGGACTCAATCGGTTTAGTTTACGATGCTGATCAAGAATACCCCTCCACAGTAGTGTCTGGGGTTATATAAATTTTATAAATATAATATTCAAGATGATGACCATTTCCAACTAGATGATACTTCCGACAAGGAACAGGTACGTAACACTCTTTTAATAAAAACCCAACCAAAAACAAACAATTACATAAATTGCTAGTAAAGCCATTTGAGTTCGTTAACCTTTTTTTTTTTTTATTTCATTCACTTATACTCGCATGTTTCCCAAACAGACAAATGCCAGCCTATAAAAAATGCGCGACTATATTGACGCAATTACCCTATAAAATGAATATATTTTCATTTTTGTAAAGTCGAATGGTCGTGAATAATGGTTTGTGAATAAACAAAACTAATTAACAATTCCAAAAATGAAAATGTAAGAAACATATTTCTTTAGAAATGAAATAGAAACATTTATTATTCGAAAAATTAAAATTCAATAATTGAAATTCGTGAAGAAAAATATTCCATAATTGAAGAGGAACTTTTGACTTTTAGAGCTCTGAATCAGTCGTATCGAGAGTTCTGTGTGAACAAAATGTCGGGTGAAAAAAAGGTTCCCTTATGTTGTTGTAACGGTTTTTGGACGATGCCACTTCTAGGGGACATCGTACGAGTCGTGAGTTTCGCTGTTAAACAGTGTTTCATGATCCGAAGGTGCTTATCAGGTTCCATTTCTCCACAGACAACATTTAAAAAATCCCAAAAATGTTTTGTCTCAAGCCACGAATTAGCCAAAGCGACTTCAAAAACTTCAAAACCAAACCTTTGTGCCAAATATTCATGAAATAGTATCACGTGATATTGTACAAAGGCATCCACAGGCTGAATTTATCACATTAATTGTATTTTGCAAAGCATACGGGTCTTCTGTGAGCAAAGAGTGATGAGAATCGTATAGTATAATCGAATTCATTACGGCTTTAGAATGTGTTTAGACTTGTATTTCAAATGTCGAACAATAAAGATCAAGGATCAATTTATTTTGAATACAATGAGCAGTCTACTAATATTTCCATTAGAAACTTTAAATCAATGAAACTTTAATTTGAATTAAATTTGAAACAAAGGTCAAACTAAAATTTAATTTTCTTGAAATCTTTAAATTCGCTACATTCGAATTTTTTTTTAAAAGCATTTACACAATATTTAAGTACATAAATGCAACTTTTATGCCCAGCTCATATTATTTATGCCTTTTGTTTCAACTCAGAACTTTGAACTTACTTGAATCATTGAAATTGTTATTTGCACTGGCCGCCATTTGTATAGAAATATTGTTTTTAATCTAATTTAAAATATATGTACAATCTAAAATTAACCACTTTTTGTATCCTTGTGGTTTTGTTTCTTTCCAATTCCAATCTATATTTTATATCACACCATCTAATTTCTAGTCACTAGAGAGACTGGCTTGGCTGATGGTTTTTCACTGTACAACCGTTGCTTTTTAGAATACAAATCGAACTGAATTGACGAGCAGCGAACGGAATTGAATGCTAGAATGAGTTTCGAAAACGGTTTTACACAATTTTAAAAATGCAGGACTGAAAGTAATTATATACAAAATATAAGGTGACCTGCAGTTTTTCGGAAACAATGCTTTTCGGTCTGGTTGCAATTGTAGCTTAAAGCGTTTTTGTCATTATTTAAAGTTATGTTAACTATTTTGATATTAATTTGATTTTAGAGACCGACCGAAATCGCTTTTTTTAATTTCGGCCGAAACCGAAATGGCCGAAATTGTTTATTTTTTTTTTCGGCCGAAACCGAAATGGCCGAATTTTCATTTTTTTAATTTCGGCCGAAACCGAAGCCGAAACCGAAAAAATAAAAGAAACAATTGTGAGTTTTAATGTAATAAAGTGGTACATAATTAAGCTTATCAATAGGCTGAAATCGATGGCGCATATTCATAGTCAAATTTAGTAGCTGCTAAAATTTAGAACCAGCTTAGTAGCTGCCAGTTCAGTGTATTATCTGTCAACTTAGTAGATTACTAAAGTTAAGTTGGAGCTTAATTTGACTATGAATATGGGCCGATAATTTTAGGTTCAGATCATGAATTAGATGAATTTAGAAGCAAATTATCAAATGCGTGGAAGTCAAGAGTAGTAGAAATTACTGTCAGGGTAGTAGATTTCTAGAGAGGGTAATAGATATGGGTTTATGCGTAGAGTACTAGAAATTCTACGAGAGTAGTAGAAATTTCTGTCGGGGAAGCAGATTTGTAGAAAGAATAGTACTTTTGCATTGTATGAAACTCACATAATATTTTCAGGAGTAGATTTCTTATCATAGTAGTAGGAAATATCTTGAGGGAATTAGAAAAATCTGCTACCGTAGTAGAGGAGTAGAAATTTATAAATCATTGCGAGAGTATTAGATCTACTCCGATAGGACATGTCTTCTTCGTCGCTTCTGATTCTTCGAAACTATGATCAATGCTTAAATTTGTGTTACATACCGCTTTTATCCACTTGGTTGTTCCTTATGTATTTTGATACGCTAAATCCGAAAATATTTAATTAAATTTTTCCAGCACACACAATTGTTCTGCAAACGCCACAAAAATTGCATTTTTTGTGCTGTATAAATATCAGTATTTTTATTTTCGTATCCAGCGTGCAAAATACATAAGAATTTGTCTATCAAGTATATTTAACACACAAAAAGTTCAGTTTTGTCGATCAGTGTAATCTTTGTTATTTATTTGTTACATTTTTCTATGAAACCGAAATTTTCGGCGGAAATATAGAAATTTCGGCCGAAAACGAAATTTGGCCGAAAGCGATAATTTATTTTTCGGCCGAATCCGAAACACGGCCGAAACAGCTTTTCTTGGCCGAAAAGCCGAAAAACCGAAACAGAAACCGAATTTCGGTCGGTCTCTATTTGATTTATTTCATTTACATACTCATTACAACATACAAGAACAACATTGCTAGTTTGGTCACACCCCAAACTGAGCCAGCAAGAAGTTTGTAAAATTGTAATTTAAAGAATGTATAATGATGAAAAATTAGTTTTGAATAGTAAAAGATAGTTTGCATTCTCAATTGCGATTCTATACTATTACACCGTTCGACAGCACATGATTATGACTAATAAATTCTGTTAGAGGGGGTTAAAAAAGACACGGGTACTCCCAGTTTTTCCGGACCAATTCTTAGAACCGTTTAAATAGGATAATAATACCTTTAAGAAACATGTAAACTTTTTACAATAGGATGTAAACTTATCACTCTAGACTAAAACCAATTCAGAAATTTTAAAATTTCTTTACATTCATTCTACTGTGTGCCTTTAAAAAATTACGGGTCATATGAGGGGACAAAGCGGGGTACCATATATACTCTTAAAGACATTTGAGTAAATGAGTATACCCTTATTCGATTTGCAATCTTGAATTTTGAAATATCAACATCAAACAAAGACATCAGCGATTCTACAAATCTTCCCACCAAGGCTACGGGGGCTTAAGCAATCCACGTACTTTTATTTGCCATAACTGGATGCCATATATCCAGATCGGTAAAAAAAAAACGTTAGGCATTTATGGCAGCCAAGTTTATTTATAATAGAAAATATTTAGTTACAAAACAACATGTAACATGTAAACATAATACTCTTCGGTGTAATGAGCGAAATATCATAGTTTTCGACCAAACTTATTGAAATATAATATTCTTGTCCCAAAAAACGAAACATACAAGTAGTTCCTTGGAAAAAAATAAAACAATTTACTTTTCTTAAAGGGCGTCGAAATAAATAATCAAATTAAATATTTTTAAATTTTGTGTGATATTTTAAGGATCATTTTCTAGTTTAATAAATATATTATAAATTTAACAAGCAATAATTCTACTTGAAAAACTACGGTGATAAAGGAGAAAAAAGAGATTTAAGCTAAACTAGCTCAAGGAACGATATCGTGGCATAAGTTTGAGAAGTAGAATAACCCTGTATATAAAAACGTGCTTTACTGTTAAATACTATCAAGTATTTTGATTTGTATGTTTTCTAGGGATGGACGATATTGATATATCAGAATATTTAAAAATCATATATCGATAAAAATATCGCACGTTATCAAATACCCAAAATTTAGGCAGGAAATGATCGAATATATTCTACTGAAATTAAAATTAGGGTTTGGTAATTTTTTCATCTGTGTTGTCTGTTTAATGGCTGTGTTCTGAGCAGTAAATGTCCCTTTCTCTACATTGCACCTTGTAATTTAAATAATTTCTTAAATAGAAGCATTACTCGTATTTGGTCTAAAACTCATCACAAAAGCTAAATATTGTTTGACCCTCTAAGTATTTTATCGATACTGAAATTATCGGCCATTTGACTTTCCACATATCGAAAATACCGATATTGATAGTATCAACCGATATATCGCCCATTCCTAATAGTTCAACATTTTGTAAAGCATTTGAATAAAATCTATTTCAATTTGTATAAAAATGCAAACAATACGTGAGTTTACGCGTAAAACAAAGCGTGGAAATATTCTAAAGGTGAGTAAACTTAAAATCCATAATTCACGAATTAATTCACAATTTATTAGATTGTCCGCGAGCATTATTTACGGGATGACTTGGGCTGCGGTGCAGATATTTGCCGGACTTGTGTGCAAGATGAGAATTCCATAGCTCTATTAGCAGAACACCAAGTGCAAAGTAATCTGTTTGCCTTCCCGCATTTCCTGGTGTTGGACACGAATGTGGTACTTGATCAAATTGATGTACTGGAAGAAGATGCTTTGCGCAATGTAATTGTGCTGACGACAGTGCTGAACGAGGTTAAACACAAAAGCACATCGGTCTTCAAACGCTTCCGCGATGTGGTCCAACAGAAGCCGCGAGGCTTTTATGTATTCGTGAATGAGCATCACAAGTGAGTGTATTGTGTGAGGTTGTTTAGGGAGGACAGATTCGAACTCTTGTTACCACTTCCAGAGACACTTACGTGGAACGTCAGCCCGGCGAGAGCGCCAATGATCGCAACGATCGGGCCATACGGTTCGCCACAAGATGGTACGATGCTCATGTGGAGGAAGCCAGCCAGCAGGGCAAGATGTTTGACAAGAAGTCTGGAAGTGCACATACGCGTGTTGTACTGCTCACAGATGATGCGGCAAATCGAGAACACGCTAAGAAGGAGGGCATATTGGTGGCCAGTGCGGAGGAGTACATCAAGTCGCTTGTGGACTTTCCTATGCTGATTGACAAATACGCGCGCAAGAATTTCGATAGTGAAAAACAAGCCTTGCCCATGTTTCCCACGCACCTAAGCATGAATGAGATGCGTGAAGGTATTAGGGCGAAGCTCTTGCTACAGGGCTCCTTCCAGGCGTCTAGGGAAAACTACTTGGAAGGTTCTGTTACGGTGGAAGACTACGAAAATGGGGTAAGATTTAAAAATGAAAGCGAATAGTAAATACTTATTTACACTCCGCTTTGCTTACATTTTGTAGATACTGATTCAAGGGCGCGAGGCTCTAAATCGCGCAGTCAATGGCGACCTGGTGGCTATTGAACTTTTGCCCGAATCCGAGTGGTCCGAACCAAGTGAAATTGTACTCGAAGAAGGCGAAGATGAGGATCCCGGCGATGCTGTTGAGCGCACCGCCACAGAGTTGGCCGTCTTCAAGAAAGCCACCGTCGCCGCAGCCGACAAAAAGCCCACGGGCAAAATTGTGGGTATCATACGGCGTAAGTGGCGTCAATATTGCGGCATCTTGCAGCACAATCAGATGGACAATGCCACGCGGCATATCTTTGTGCCGGCCGATCGCAAAATTCCACGCATTCGCATCGAGACGCGCCAAGCAGAGAAGCTACAGAATCAACGCATTATTGTGGCCATCGATTCGTGGCCGCGCTCCTCTCGCTATCCACACGGACATTTTGTACGCTGCTTGGGCCCCTTGGGCGACATGAACACAGAGAACGAGGTCATTTTGCTGGAGCACGATGTGCCGCACAGCAAATTCTCAGAGGAGGTTCTTAGCTTTTTGCCCAAAATGCCGTGGAGCATTACTAAGGAGGTAAGTTTTGGATTTTGTTGTGCTGATGTAGGTTGAGAATGATTTTAAAATTAATTAATTGCCTCAGGACTATGAGCAACGCGTTGACCTGCGAGATCTCTTCATCTGCTCAGTGGATCCTCCGGGCTGTACGGACATTGACGATGCCCTTCACTGTCGCGATCTGCCCAATGGCAATCTTGAAGTGGGCGTGCACATTGCAGACGTTAGTCACTTCATACGTCCGGGCAATGCGATGGACAAAGAGGCGGCTGCGCGCGGTACTACCGTTTATCTGGTGGGCAAACGTATTGACATGGTGCCCGAACTGCTGAGCTCGAATTTGTGCTCGCTGGTGGGTGAACAGGAACGATTTGCCTTTTCGTGCATTTGGGAGCTGGACCAGGAAGCGAATATTGTGGCTAAGCGTTTCCATAAGAGCGTCATCAAATCGAAACGCGCCATGACCTATGAGGAGGCCCAAATTACTATTGACGATAGCACGCAGAACAACGAGATAGCCAAGTCGTTGAGGAACCTCAATCGTTTGGCCAAAATCCTGAAACAGCGTCGCATGAATAACGGGTAAGCAATGGGTAATGGGTTCACATAAAAACTTCCACTCAACGAATTTCAATTGCAGTGCACTTGTTCTGGCCTCGCCCGAAATACGCTTTCAGGTGGACAGCGAAACACACGAGCCGCTCGATGTCGAGGCGAAACAAGTGCGGGAAACCAACTCGATGGTCGAGGAGTTCATGTTGCTGGCCAATATCAGCGTGGCCGAGCACATAGCTGCTGAGTTCTCAGAGTGCGCTATGCTGCGCAGGCATCCCAGACCGCCGCCGGTCAACTTTGATCCGCTGGTCAAGGCAGCACGAAATCAGGGCTTCGAAATCAATACCGAATCCGGCCTGGAATTGGCCAATTCGCTGGACAAGTGTTGCAAAGAAGACAATCCCTATTTCAATACAATGATACGCATTTTGACGACACGCTGCATGATGCAGGCTCTGTACTTCATAAGCGGAACCCTGCAGAAAGAGGAGTTCTTCCATTACGGCTTGGCCGCTCCGATCTATACGCATTTTACATCGCCAATTCGGAGGTTAATTTTGCAACAAACAAATTTATATGACAGAGCTCATTTCATTGTACTTTTGACAGATATTCGGACATTATTGTGCATCGTCTCCTGGCTGCCTCCATAGGTGCCGACAGCACGTACGCCCAGCTTCTGGACAAGAAGTCGAATGAGGAGCTTTGTCACAATTTGAATTATCGCCATAAGATGGCTCAGTACGCAGGCCGTGCCTCGGTGGCTTTGAACACACACTTGTTCTTCCGCGGGAAAACACAAGACGAAGAGGGGTAATGGGTAAACTAAATTGCTTTGAAATTCACTAATTATCCCTTCACTGCAGCTACATTCTGTTTGTACGCAAAAATGCTTTGCAAGTACTCATACCGAAATTCGGCTTGGAAGGTACCGTCTTTCTGAATCCGCTCAAGGATGACAAAAAAAAGACACCCTCGAGCGGTGTGTTTACATTCAATGAAGATGTAAGTTTTTTTGTTATGTACAATTTTTACTTGGACTTATGCGATTCTGTCTAGGACCACACTCAACGCTGCGGAGACATTGTGTTCCACGCCTTCGATCCTGTTACCGTACGTCTGAGCATAGATTCACGTAATGTGCAGCACGAGAAGCTCGTATTCCAAATGGTTAAGCCTTACATAAAGGGTTTCAGTGCAGAACTTGAGCCCGAAGCGGATGTCGAGATGTCAGAAACGCCACAACCGCCACCACAAAAGAAGAGCAAAAAGGAGATGCAAAAAAAGAAGAAGCAAAAATAATAGATTTAAGTCATCTGTGTTGGGTTTCAGTAACCATGGAATGCTATTTTCCTACAGGTAACGCAAAATACTTTTTTTGATTTATTATTTAAATAATAAACGATGTTTTGATAAAGACAACAGACGATGAATATCTTTCCCTTCCACGCACCAATCTTTCCAATGCAAAAACTGAAATTTTGAAAAAAATAAACTTTATTTTCCTTAAAACCCAGGTATGACCCTGCCCCGCTTCGACAATTTCTTAAGTTTCTTATTCTTGTTGTCGTTCTTCCGTTTGTCGATGTTATCCTGTCGCTTCTTCTGTCGCGAATCAATGCCCGCCTCCACCTTCTTCTTTCGTTCGGACCACTGCTTCTTCGTCTTCTTCTTCTCGTCCTTGCGCTTCTTGATCGCTTTGTACAGCAACTTGGGGTCGTCTTTGACCTTTTTGCCCTCGATCTTTTCGAAGGCCTTCTTCCAGGCAATGTCGCTTTTCATCTCCGACGCCTTGTCCGTTTCGCCCATTTCTTTCAATTCGTTGATTTTCTTGTCCGTTTCTTTGATTTTCTTGAGAATTTCACGCGGGTTTTGATGGGATTTTTTCACCTTTGCGCCTGGATGCGCCGCAAAGTCGAATTTCGAGAACACAATTTTGCCATCTTCGTTGAACACGGGCTTTGGAATAACCAGCTTGATGTCCTTTTTGTCCTCGCCCTTTTGATTTTCATTCTTCATCGATTTGGCCGCCGAAACGAGCACCTTCTTGAATTCTTTGTTCTTCTTCAGTTTTTTGGACTCGCGTTTTTTCAGTGCCCGCTCTGACATGGGACGGCGCTTCTTGGATTTCATTTTGTTTTTGATGGTGTTAAGCCGATCTTGCAGTTCATCGATGGGCGCCGCATTCTTGGATATTGGCGCATTTTTGGCCACTGTTTTATTGTTGTGGAGCAGGTAGTTGTCGCAGTCCAGATCTGGATTGGGAATTGGTAATTTAATGAAGCCATGAAAAAATATAAAATGCGACTCACCTTCGACCGAGTCGGGCACATTGAACGTCATCAGTAAATCCAAGATGTGCTCATTTTCTGTGCGCATTAGGTTCATGAGACCCTTCTTGTCGAATTGTATCGTCATTATTTGTAAAGTTTTTTAAATAAAATTATTTTAAAATTTCTACTATAAACACGTGCGATCAACAATGAAAATATTCTATATAAACTGTCAAATCATTAGTGATGGGGAACTATTGAGTGATTCAACTATCGATAGTATTTTGAATGATTTTTTTTATTTTTTCTTCAGTATGCAGAATGAAAAAATTTCCCTTCCATTAGCAAACCTTTCTACAAACGAAGCAACAAGAAAACGGAAGTGAAAACAAAATTACAAAATAACAAAAATTTCAATAAAAAAAAGTTTTTCTTAAATTTTGTAGTTATTTTGTATTAATTTACAATATAATTTCTCTAAATAAACATTTCGAAAATTTATTTTGTCATTGGTTTGTATGCGTTTAAATAGTACATACTACTTTTAGTAGCAACCTCTAGAGCACACTACTTTTTTTTGTATATGGTTTGACATTTCTAACATAATTTTCCACTTCTGGAAAAATTTATAAATTTTTGTGGATATTTAAAATAAAATAAATTTAGTAACACTACGTATCTGAATAAATGAAATTAAGTCTGGCTGTGAACTCCTTCACACTTTCTATGGAATAAAAAAAAAGTATTACAAATTTTTTTAGTGGAATATAAAAAAAGCCACTTTCAAACAAATAGGGAATATTTTTTCATTAGCTAATGGTCACACTGATCTCTAAATCGGGAAACACTGGTGAAGGTGCCTTTTTTCCCTGAAAGTTTGTAACTGGCAATGCCACCTTGCTACGCCGTGACTAGAAACGGCTTGGAACTCTGGGCGTAGGATGACTAATTTTTGTGTTTACTAAAAAAAAATTTTTATTTTCATTAAACATTAAAGAAATTATTTAATTTGTGCCAAAAAAATATTAAAAATCGAGAAAAAGCGAACGCCATCAAAATGAAGAAGCAATTCACCAAAATCAAAATAGCGGCAGAAAATCTTTCAAGGTGAGTGAATGCATCAAATAAGAAATCCAGAATTCCAATACACAAAGCGAGACTAGTACGATAGATTCCCAATTCCAATGTCATTGGGCGATTGGGTAAAAATGGCAGCATAATACATAATTACAATTTGTATACTTGAACCTGCTCAGCGTTTATTTGCATATGTAATGTGTCTTCCCAGGTCCAACAAGCCCGATCGCAAAGACTTTGAACTGGAAACTATCGAAAAACAAGTGGACAAGTATCGCGATGTTTTGGATAAAATGGTGAGAAAACTGCCCACAGTGAGTAGTGCGACGGACCTGCAAGAGCGCGATAAACGCATCAAGAAGAACAGCCACTACAAAATTGGCCAAGCACTGGAGGAGTCATCGAAGGAGTTGTCCAAAGACATGCCGTTGCATCACGTTCTGTCAAATTGCGGTACGTATTTTGTGGGTAGCTAGTGGGGTGTGGGGTTGAGTTTTTAGTGTGGTTGTGGTTATCCGTACGGGTGGAGTCAAAAGGGAGTGGTAATAGGACATTGTCGGACGCACCGATAAGGGTTAGGGGTGCGGTTGAGTATTGTCCGGTGGGTGATTGTGGAGTGTGTGTGCGATGGCCTCGCCTTGTCTGCGCTTGGCCTTGTCATTTTCGTCATTATTCTCACGTCGTTTTCGTGTCGTTTTTCCCATTCTTGTTCGTGTTTGTTTTCATTTTTTGTTTCTAATTATGATTATGAGTGCATATATATATAGTTTATGGTTAAACTAATGTGTTTTGGTGTGCTGGAATTCGGTGTTGCTAAAATGAATTGAGAATGAATAGAAATAATTAATTAGAAACAGAAAACCGCATAAGGGTCGAGTGAGCGAGGCATGTCACATTTAGATAGAAGATGGCTCAAGTAGTTTTTGTTCATTTTAAGCATCCAAATATGAGCAAAAATTACAGAATTGTCTTTGCACAAATTGCATATGGGATAATGATCTTAAAAGTATATGCAATTTTTAATATAAAAATTACCACATTTCACATCTCACTCTCAACGCTGATGCACACTGTGTACTGTGGTGGGAAAATGAATTCAAATATTATGCATTTTAATTGTATTTAATTTCATTTAATTTTTTTGTTGCAACATTTGCTTGTGACTTTGCTCATTTGCTCATTACTCATGCTTCTTCCCCAATTGCAGGCGAACTTGAAAAGTCAATTGCCGAATGTATTGTGGAAAGTGAATTGGAAACGGAGTGCGAAGTGGTGCGGCGTCTCAAACTAATTCTGGACAATGAAATTCAAGAGATCTCGACGCTGAAACGAAATGTGTCGCGAACAATGCAAGAATACGCATCACTCAAACGCAGCTATGAGGTATGTACTTGGGTATATACTGGTAAAGGGGGAAGGGTGTGCATGTAGGGTGGTGTGATTGCGACAATTTGTTCGCTCCAAACTTCAAACTTTCAAAAAGGTGGGGGGGGGGGGATTAGGCCGCGGGTTATGTAGTCAGTGTGTTTTTCTTTTTGGCTTTGCAGCATATCCGCACACTTCAATTGAGAACGCCTGAATTATGAATTAATATTTTAGCGCTGAGGAATGCGATTGCCAATGCTCAAGTGCCCAAGTAACGTAATAAAAATTTAATTTACTTTTCTTTATTATATTTTCATTTCTTTTTCGCAAGAGATTACGGCAAGTTTGCGTTCGCATTCGCGTTCTAATTCAATGGATTGCTTTTGAGTTTCGTTATTATGCCTGTTCTTGTTGTTGTTGTTGCTGTTGATGACTCCAATCTAACTGCTCGAAAACAGTTTGTCATTGATTTGAGGTGTTTGATGTCCAACGAAATTGCTGCATTGACTTTGATACTTTTCCGCTAAAGCTATTTCGGTCGCTCTTTGGTAATTGTGTCAGTTCCGATTGTTGGACGTAGACTTACTACGGGATTTCATGCCCATCTAAAGTTGTTAATTGGGATGCTATAAGCTATTATATCATGAGATGTGGTTGCCGGTTTTTAAAGCTTTTTTTCTTTCTGAGTGACACTTCTCACAAATATCACTCCCTGAAATCATTTGTTAACCATCTTATCGGCGTGAAATACAAGCGCTTATAAAATAAATAACAAGATGAATGCATTGATGGTGGGCTCATGAATATCAAAGATTAAGTAACGATAAGCAAAGAAACGAATTGCAGAATGCCTTTTAGGCATTTGGGGGCAACAACATATTTGGCCGTAGTTGAATGACTCGAGGCAGACGAAAAAAAGCACAGCGTAGTAGAAAATTGTGACAAAATTTCTGGGTTTGAATTTATTGTTGTAGTACTACGTCTTAAAGACCACGGCATACGGTAACATTCGAAAATATCGTATAACATGTTCGGTTAGAAAAGGTTAGGAAAGGCTAGGTTAGGTAAAGTTAGTGTGAAAAATGCGCTATCGATTTGAATTCCTCTTTAATTTCCACAATTCTACGAATTAACTTGCCTCTTTGCAGTTTCCTTTGTTACTTTTCTTCACTTCAATCATTGTTTTTTTTTATTTTTACTTTTTCTCTTCCGTTTCATTATTATTCCCGCTGTTTCACTTCCTTCTTGCATGCATTTCCTTAATTTAAATTAATTCATTTTTATTTGTTGCTTTTTTCCTCCTAAATTTGCACAAATTTCTAACCCAGGCTCCTTTACTTTTAGGCTGCCAAACGCTTGGACGAACCCTACGCCAAAATCAATCACATCAAAGAGCAACAAGAGCAATGCGAAGTCAAGTTGGAGAAGGAACGTGACTTGTGGGCCGCTCAGATGTTCGAATTAATCGCCAAGGAGGACGAGATCGTCCAGTGCATACGCGATTATGTGCTCAACCAAAGAAACTACCATGAGCGGGCACTGCTCAAGGTGAACTCCTCGCTGGCCAATATACAGGACGTCATACAGTCGACGGTGAAGTCTCGCTTCGGCACTTCGCTCACCGAGCACCTGGAGTCGACGGATCGCGACATCGCCTACATACTGGAATTGTGCATTTGCTGTCTGGTTGAGAATGGCCTGTACGAAGAGGGTCTGCTGCGCGTCGGCTGTGCGAGTACGAAGTTGCGTCGCATGAAACGAGCTCTCGAGGCTCAGTATGTGAAGACACCGTTGCCCGTGGACTATCAGGACCCGCATGTGATCGGCTCCATTTTGAAGCTGTATTTGCGTGAGCTGCCCGAACCGCTGCTCACGTACAAATACTACAAGGACTTTCTGCGCGCTTCCGAGCGCAGCTCTGAGGCCGAACGAAAGGCCGACATCAAGGCTACGTTGGAGAAACTGCCCGCGCAGAACTATGCCAATCTGCGCTACCTCACCAAATTCCTGTGGCTGGTCACACAGAATGTGGATCAGAACAAGATGAGCTCGCAGAATTTGGCCATTGTGATGTCGCCAAATATGCTGTGGCTGCGTGTCGATAAAAGCAATCCTGCCGACTATATGGGCCAGGTGAATTGCTCCTCGGCAGTGAATGTGATCGTGGAGCTGCTCATCAGCCAGTGGGACTATTTCTTCAGCGGCGAAGTGGACTTTTTTGTGACGCTGCAACGCAACAAACTGTTTGTGGAGGGCAAGAGTAAATCGAATTCGTCGAATGAGAATTTGGATCGTCATGACGGTGGTGAGTGTATAAGTTTGTTTTGGGTGTTTTGTCCTCAGGCGGTATATGTACTGCAAATGACTCATTGACTAACACGTTAAAAAGCTACAGCAGTATTCTTTAATGTCTTTACAGATTCCCTCGAGAGTCCACGCTACGGTACGATACGCCGTCAGAAAGCCTGTGCACCATCACCGCCCGCCAAAACGTACGAGAAAATTCAAAACAATGCAAACTCACACACAAGCACACAAACGGCAGAAGCTACCGCTCCGACTCCGCAGAAGAACGGCGAAGTGGCCACCAATCATAGTCATCATCAGCGCGCCAAAGAGCTGTTTCCCGCAGCCAACAGTACAGCGTCGGAGAAACCCGAAAAGCCGCCGCTGCCCAAGTTGCTTCAGTTCCAACCAAATAACGCATCGGCGCCTCCCCAAGAGCAGCCGACAACACCGAAACCGGTGCCCATGACGCGCACACAATTCTTCGGTCTGGACAATCTGCCCTCGCCGGTTGCGGACCGCAAGAGCTCCGATAGCGTCAATTCGCTCACATTCAAGCCTGATCTCCCGCAAAAACCAAAAATACCGAAACGGCCCATGGTGCTGGGCTTGAATGCGACCAACAAGAGCGACGACGAGACAACGCCCACGCAGCCGAATGTCGTGGGCTCTATTACGAACAATTTGAAGAATTCAACCGAGAAACTAATTGATAAATTGCGTAATGACAATTGTGATAATCTTGCGGCAACGGCAACGCCAACCACAAAGGAAAATAATCATAATCAACAAATGATGGATGCTGAACAAATGGCCAATGTGGCAAATGCAAACTCGTGTACGAATGCAAATGCACAGCAACCATTGACATTACCGATGAGTGCTCCACCCACGCAAGAGACAACAACACGCAACACACCAACCACGCCCATTTCACCAAATATGATACTTACGCCTAAAAGGCCCACGGTGCCAGCACCGCCTCCACCCTCAGTTGTTAAAAAGCAAGTTGAGTAATATCACAATATACACAAGTACTAGTAGTTTTCCAAAAAAAAAAAACACTTGGTCTTCTTTGAGCGGGAAGGTTTTCAAATCTAATTCAATTCTAAATGAAAAGGAAGTTGAATGTGGGCCATAATATGTCTTCGAAAATTAAGTGAAATAATCCATTTCCAAATAGAAAAGCTCGAAAATCACTTTTAGACAAAAACGATTGCAACAGAAATCACGACATGAGCATGCATAATTAGTAAAAAAAAAATGTTGCTCTTCGAAAAATTTTAAATTCGAAATTGACGAAACCAGGCCAATTGGCTTAGTATTATTTGTGTGACGTCGTGATCTTTGTTTCAATCGCTCTTGGATTTTCGTTGCTAATTTACTTTATTTTAATAATGTGTATAATCGAAATACTCACCGGCAGAGCTTCAACTTAGAGGTGAAAACAGAAAATAATTCCCACTGATTGAGTTGAAATTTGTATTCAAATTTTCGTTTAAACTTGTTGTCGGTGGAAAATATACAAACATTTTATTTTCATTGATTTTTGGTATAATTTTGCTACTTCCAGATTTTTTTGGAATCCACAATCTTAACCACAAAAATTAAAATTCGACAAACACAAAAAGTTTTTTTTTTATTAACAACTTTTATTTATTAATTTAAATAAAATGTTTTTTTTATTATTAATTAGTACATACTTACATATTGGCTTTTAAATTTTTTTTAAAATCATTTTAAATTTTTTTTAAAAAAGTTTTAAAATTGTTTAAAGTTGTGTGTTCGGAAAATGTTTTAAAAAACCAAGTTAAAAAATTTTCATTTAAAAAAAATTTTTTGTAAATTAAAAAAAATTTTTTTTTTAGTCGTAAAATTTACAAAAATATCTTGCAAAAAAAACTATTTAATCAATTATAAAATTTAAAAAAATTTTTGTGATTAGGTATTTTGTGCTATGTACGCTTAGTTTACTTTATAAATCTCGAGTGTACATTAAGGTATTCTTATAAGGAAGTTTTTCAAGTAATTTTTTTTTCATTTTAAATGAAAATGATTTTTAATAAACTTAAATAACATTGCAACTGACACCGTGCAACCATAAAGAATTTAAATAAAAGTATTTACACGAAAGAATGGTTTCAACGCACACTAATTATAACTCGGCCCAAGTCACATGCCGTTCAATTGAGCGATGATTAAAGAAAATTAAAAATGAACACGCTCAAATTTGATGCCAGAGCCAAGAGCCGAATCAACGATCAAACACTCAAATGAACACAGCTGAGCGTCGCTCAATTGAACAATATGTGACTTTGGCCGTACCCCTCAACTTCCACTCAAAAATGACCAGGTGAATTCATACAACAAGAAACAAACAAAAAAAAAGTCGCTAATATTTAAAGTACATGATGGAGTATACATAATTCACAGTTCATGTAATCCAAAAACAAATTAAATGAATTTGTTTTGTCCTCTAGCGAGTTTCATTTCTACTAATTAATATTTGTTCAATTGCATTTGTATTTTTCGCCTTCAATGTGTCGTTTAGTTCAGTAGAATATAATTCTGCATATGTTAGTCAGAGACTCAAGCACGTATTGGATTATCGTTTGTATGTATGTAGCAGCTAACCTAACACTTAATAAAACGTATTTTAAGTGACCACATTAGAATTAGACTATTAGCCCACTTTCCAATTACGTTGCCAAGTTACCTTCTCTAGTTTTGCATTTACGTTTCTAAAATACTAAAATGGTCTATGTGCTAAATGGAAACTTAAGGGAAATTCGCTTTTCCATATCTTTTCCATGTTCGATTGGCTGGCGGCGACTGTTTTCAAATTGTATGGTTGTGAGCCAAGGTTTGTGTTTGCTTTATGTTTAATTTATATAATAAAAAAAGACAGTGCAAGTGTTTTAGTTCGACCCTCACTCACCCTTTTTTACGGACACTTTGTGTACGTTCTTTATGGAAATTTGTAACTGAATTTCGTAGATTTGGGCTGGTATAGTTGATTGTGAAATGGGTTTTTTATACATTATGAAAAAGCGCATATGATATGATTTTTGTAATAATTAAATATAAAATTGCTTTCCTTGAGTTATTGTTAGTCTTTGTTTTATATAAATGCAATGTATATAAAATATACAAGAAATACACATATGAACCTATTGTATTATTTTGTTTTTATTATAATTAATTTTATTTTTATTTCCAAAATATAAATCCAAAACCCTTAATGAGAAAAAAAACGAACCAATTGTAATGTGAGCATGTATGTGACATGTATGTACATTTAAAAAAGTAACCATATTTTAATTATAATAAAAGTTAACCGAGAAATATATGAAAATGTCTTTAAATTCGTGATAAGTGAGGGAATCGCAAGAACGCATGCTTGGTAAAATTCTAAGAGCAATTTTTCCAAAAAAAACGATGTCGATATGTATGAAAAAAGTTCCAACGCCGAGTGTATGTCCACTACTAACTAATTATTAAAAACGGCGCGGTGTAATTCTTTTACGCGCGACATTTTAACCTATTTTAAGTGTTAATACTACACAAAAATCAATGAATTTGAAACCTTAAAAATTCTCGTTGGAGGAAAGCAGTTGCCCGAAATGAAATAACACCGCAGTTGAAAAGGCCAGCTCGCTGGGAGCACTTGAAATCGCAGTTGTAGTCTTCAAAAGGCTAACGCAATGTTCTTACACTTGCAAGTAATCTAGAAACTATCAGTCACTTCAAAGATTTGGCAATGAAAGGAAAAAAATCGTCTTTCGGCAATACTGCAGCGGGAAACGTAAAATCCAAGCATAGCCATAATCACAATCACAACAACAAATATAACAATAAAAACAACAAAGACACTGCTAAAGATACAAGGAATGACGCCCAGCATAAAGAAGGTTGTGTTGACGATCATGATAAGGACTTGAATTCGGGCTTCGGCGATTACTTAAGAACACCGGAAGGTTGGTATTTTTTTTTCTAATTGGTCGGAGTGAAAAAGCAATCAAATCTAATTCAATTTACGTTTCTAATTCGGTCAGCTGTGGAAATGATGAAACTATTCGTCTTTGCAAATACAATTATGCTAATTTTAACAATGGCCTGGCCAAATCTCAAACAACAATATTACATGGTGCGTCAATGGATTGAATCATACCAAACGGAGTAGGAAGAGAGTCCAGAAATAACAGTATACAAAATATCCATACACTCACATAAATAGAAAATATCTAACTTCCATCGAGAACGTCAAAGATGGTGGGACCTTTTATGCAAGCCATCTTACTGATGGGCATCATCTACTGGTATTCCAAGGGCATGTTTTCGCTGATCAATGACTACTATCGCAGTGAATTTCATCGAAAATTAAAGAGCGGCGATCATTCCAATGATGCGACCATGGACGACTTTGCTGGACTGTTGAGAGTGGATGATGAGCTCAACTCGATAAAATCTAATCCTGAAATTGATACGGTAGTGGAAAAGCGCTACCAAATGCTGTCCGGTGTTTGTTATAAAAGTGCTAATTTGGTGGTCTTTATGGATTTGGTGCGGTCGTTTGAAGAAAATCGAAATTCGGAGTTCTGTTGGCTTGATAAAGGTCATGGCAATTCCTCTAGTTAAATAGGCAATTTTATTATTTATAGGCTTTAGAATTATAGTTATTGCAATAGTTTGTGTATTACTCAATTACCTATGTACTTACTAATAAAACTTAAATTTTCATATTACTAAAAGTGCCAAAGTGCTTTAGTATAAACATTCTTATTGTGGAATAAACTTTTGTAAATTTATTTGAAAAAAAAACCCTTAAAATTGCTTCTAATCGGTCAAATTCGATTGGTTAAATTTTTCCCTGGATAACTTTTTCGGTTAGTTTTAAATTTCACCTCTTCTTCTCAAAGCCTGTTGTCACTTGAGGTGTTCTATGTTCCTTATTGACTTCCTTCATGAAAACACATTTTCCACCACGTTAAAAAGTTTGTTTAGTTACCATAGTACATAGTAGTTACCTTGTAATAATAATTCAATTTCATATTGTGCAGTTTTATTAAACAAAAAATAAAAAAATTATTAAAATAAAATTGAATTCTAAACAATGGCCACCATTTGGTAAGCCATTTCAGTTCGTGTTGATTTGGAAAATGTACAAAAATTCACCTTACATTGTTTTACATACCAGCTGGACCTCGTACAGCGATCCAAAGACGTTGGTCAACGTTGGCATGGAGGCCGTTGCCATGCAGTGCGGCAGTCTCATTTGCTTTATCAATTTAAAGAGCGGCTCGAAAGATTACTACAACGCAGACAGTCCCGAAAATGGTACATCTATTTCACAACTGGCTGGACACAATCGTTTTCCCTTAATTGCATTTGCCGAAGCAGTACTGCGGCCCAACATTTACATTCTCAAATATCCGGAATTGTCGAAATTCACAATGTTCTCAAGTTAGCAAGTGTGCTGTGCCTTCTCAATAAAGCCTTTCCTCTAATCATCATCTTTTCATTGTCCCACACCGCTAGCCGCAACTGTACCCACCTACATCGATATGCGCTTTTCAGAATTCGACCACTTCATCGCATTGACCGGTTATCCAAATTATATGCTCTACATTTGGAATTTTCGCACTGGACAGCTGTTGGTTGAGCATGAAACGCAGAGGAAGTGCTTCAAATATTCAATGCAATGTTCTGGCAATCACATTCCGATGATAGCGCTGTACTCTCAGTCGCAATTGGAGATATCATTTTGGGACATGTACTTGTCGTCGGTGGCCACCGATTTGCATGAGGTGGGCAAAGTCAGTCTAGCAAAACCAAATGCAATGGACAGTTTGTTCACAATGTGCTTTGCAGACGATGGTAGTTTGTATGTTGTGGACGCATACGGCGTTTTGTCGACTGTAAGTACTTGCATGTAGCGAAAGGGCTAAGTTCACTGAATGACTGGGTTTTCCGAACTTTTTCAGGTTGAGATCGCTCAGTTTCGCATTACCCCTCAATGGTTTGTAAATGATTCCAATGATGCACCACCCCTCGCCTACAGTCTCTACTATAATAAGCACGGACTCATAGTGGCTAATTGCGAGAAAGTCTATTTTGTTAAGAAGAAGAATGAATGGGTCCTTGAATGGACCATGGACGTGCACTCAATGAATATCGTAAAAATGATTTCCAATTTCCAGAATGAAATCTATGCCACCAATGATTTGGGTAATCTGTACCGAGTCGAATACGAAGTCGATACGAATGAGGCCACACTCGCCGCCATTAGCATCGAGTCGAATGTTAATGTGCTGGAATTCGTTATATTGAATGGCATCAAGGAGGAATCTATTCTGATGCTTACTTCGATAGGTGATTTGCGTTTGGTGGACATAGTTCGCACGCATCACATATCGACAATAAATGTTGAGAATGCCCACAAGCTGACACAACACAATTTATTGCCTTTCGTTGCCGTGGCCACCACTGCAGGGCGAATACACTTCATTTCGTTTGAAAAGGTGGGGGCTCCCGTTGATCTGGGATCTCTCGAGTTCGAAGAGGGAATCATAAGGGACATGTGTCTACTCGATAACACTGCATTTGTGAAGGACAACTCCAACAATTGTCACGCTTTGCATGCCGATTTCAAGCAATGTCAATTCTTCACCGTTTGTTCCTTCGAAACGGAGCCAAAGGAAGGCTATCCTACGAATATACTTCAAATATTTCTATTAGACGAAACTCATGCTGCTGTATTCGCCAACAGCAATGAGTACAAATCGTATGCCAACGAGTTGTGGATATATCAATGGTGGCCCACATCGAAGCAAGTACGCAAAACGATTTTCGACTTGCCATTTAAATATCGCAGCATCACTCTGGGAATTTCGTCTCACCCCGAATCGCATGAATTCTATGGCATACGCGTTGAGGATTATGTCATTGATATGTTTGATTTGAAAAACTTCTCCCAGCTGGTATGGAGTATGACTATGAAGACCAAACATTCAAGTCATGTGATGGGCATCACTGGTAACAGCAATCTTCTAACATGGGGAATTGATGGGGCAATATATAATTTCAAGACGCACAAGAAATCCCCTAAGCTGTATGCGATAGCGCGACATTTACACACACATCATACACCGCAAACAGCAAAGAGAGTCGAGGAGTGCCATAATGCCAAGTAAGTTCAGACAAATATGAAGTGCGAAGTGATATCGAAGGGACAGATAAAATCGTTGATTACTCATACGCCGCATATGCCAATATATTTCTTTAAGCAAAAAAAAAATATAAAATGTCTTAATCACTACGATTTAAACATATGTTACCTAACACTCATTAACTATATCTGGACTTATGTAATATCAAGAAAACAATATTTGTTGGCTAAACAAAAATTGCCCATACACGGCGTATGAGTAACACAAAACATTAAAGATTTGATCTAGAAAGACTGACACAACGCGCGAGTGCCCATTCAGTATTTCACTACCTAAATAAATAAATTTTTAAAATTCAAATTGTGAACAGTCCCACAATTTGAATTTTGTCTGGTGGTGCTACCAAAAGTCTACAATAGAGGTGGAAGAACCCTTCCTTAACTTTATATCAAATTGATTTTCTTCGTAATAATAGATATGCAGTGTTTCACTATACGAACGGCATATTGGTGGTGTACAAGTTGCCCTTATTGGCTGACAACTTACAAGAGAATACCATCATATTGGAGACAAAAGGAACCATTGAACCACGACAGATTTTAGAGGAGTTAGTGAAACAAATAGCAACAACGCAGGAGCCTAGTGCTGCCGAACTGAAGGATCGAACGAATTTGGATCAGCAACTGGCCGAACTGGCGGACACAGTTCGTAACTTAATCGATTACGATATCTCTGTGACGGGCAATACGCATGGCATCTTTCGTAAATTCTGTTTGAATTTCATTTGGTTTGACATGCTGAACGAACAGGCGCGCATTCTCTTTGATATCGAACGCAACTCGTTGCTCGAGAGTATAGCGGATCAGACGCGCATCAGGTAAATTCAAAACTAAATTTTCTGGTAAACTGAAAACAAAATCATTAGCACTTCAGGGAATGGATACTGCGTCTGCTAACACGCTACACTCTGGAAATCTCAATAAAAGTGCGGGCTATTTTCTCGAATACGACATTCGAGAATTATGCTTTACGCAAGTCTTTGAACGAATTCGTTGAGACCTTCGATTTATATCGCTTCTATGAGATGGAACAACGGATGGATGAGAATGCTGCCACAGAGACCGATAACAACGAAGCAGATACTGCCGGATGGGAGGGAAAGGAACAGAACATATTTGCTATACATGGCAGTGCATACGAGCATGTCATGGCCTTGGAGTTCCTTGTACAAGATAAGAACTTTGTGACCGCAAATCAAATGTGCAATGAAGAAATTAAATTCAGAGTGAGTACATACGTGTATTGTTAGAACAGAGGAGAGAGAGACAGAGATAATTAAATATTTGTTTTAGCTTTTGGTTAACGATGCCCTGAAGCAAGAGTTCAACAAGAAATTCGTCGAGGTTCAGAAACTCAAACAGGAAACTATGGCAAGCATCTCATTCACCAATGGTGTATTGTCGGAAATCCATACCAACATGAATTGTATGTTGGGTCTACTGAAAATGGAAGCATTTGAGCCAGAGCCTCTAGTGATGCCAGAGTGGTGGAAGGATGAGATATTGGAACGAATCATGACAGTTAGTTAATATTAATTGATAGCTTTAATCGGTATAATTGCCAATTGTTTGTTAAGGTCAGTGATTCCGAAATCAAAGCGACCAATCGTCGGAAGCAGAAGGCTCTTGTCACAGCTCACAAAAGTGGACGCATGCTGCTCTGGGCCGAAGAGTTCTGGATGGGCGCCTTGCATGTCATGATGGATGGTGTTTTGGAGAAACTTTGGGAGGAGGAAATCAAAAAGGAAATACCCATACCAGAGTTTATGACCAAAAAGCAGGATCACGAGTATTCGCTCGAGGATCAAAAGCAACTGCGTGAGTATGAGGAAAAGCTGATTGCATTGTCGGATGAGCGGCGCAAGTACTTGGACATTATAAGTGAAAATGAGAGAAAAACGATCAAGCTGAAGGACAGCTATATACTGAAACTGAACGAGAAGTGCGCGGAGATGGAGGTGTGGAAGTTGAAATATGATTTTGCGATTAAACATTTTCGCTTGCGTCTGCTGAATACGAAAATCCGACACTATAGACGCATCCAGTTACGGAAACGCATATCATCGTTGAGGTTTGTATGGCCGATGAAGTTTCACACAATTTTGATTGCTTTCATGCACTTACCAGAGCGGATATAGCGCTATATACCAGTTATCATGCCACACATGAGAAACTGTGGGAGTACTGGGAGAAGGCGGTAATTGAACTGAAAAGCAAACTGGAAACGCTGTCCATGCGCGATAAGACTATCGAACGACAGTTTAGGGGACAGTTTCTCAGTTCAATACCAGCTCATCTGACGCACGAAGTGAATAAACTTTTCAAAAGACGTCCGAAAACGTTGCCGAAGTCCATGAATTCGACTTTGGTCTGCATGGAGGTGGCTGTGCGAATTGTACAGCGATCACATCGGCTGGACTTTCCGCTGCCCGCAGAGGTGCTGGAGTATTTGCATAACCTTGAACAGCTGGACGACATACAAAACAGCCCGAATCAACTGGATCCCAAGCATTGGGATAACTTTATCAAACTGCGGCGACAGAAGATCGAGAACGAAATGAAGATTAAAGGGACGGGCTATCAATTATTGGACGCTACGGGTGCATTGAATACGTATAGTTATGATGTGGCCAATCTGAAGACAACTAAAACCAATACAATGCAAAGATTGGAAGAAACAACTGGGGAATATGTGAGTAACTGTATATAGCATTCAAGAACCGAAATGTAATTTAATGCATTGAATCAATGCTTTGTATGGAAATATTTAGAACGAAGTGGTACAAAATCAATTCCTCCAGCTGACCCTAAGTATGGGACAGGTCGAAATAGTCATTGGTGGTTCATTGCCGAGTATACGCCGAAGTATTTTAATGCATGTAGATGATTTGAACAATGTCAATGCTTCGATTAAGGTATGTCCTTTTTTGTAATTATATTTTGGTCAACCGAAGATGATAATCTATTCGTTTCCGTATTTCCACAGGCAGCCGGGTCTAAGAAACTGAAGGCTATGCAGAAAGTGGCCTTCTTCCGACGCCAGGTCATCTTTAAGGAATGGGAGCACAAGGTCTATCGTGCGAATATCGACTATCTCAAGTATATGCTGCAAGTAATACAGAAGTGCAAGGTTAACTAATGACATTGTTTCATTTGAACCACATTTGTATTAAATTATGAATATTTCAAGGTTACAATCGAATTCTTACAATTGCTAAGAGACTGGCACAAGGTTAAGGAGTTGAAAAAATCACGAAGCAATTACGGTGTCTTGGAACGCGCCGTTTCGGAAAAGGTTTTATCCTTTCGCAAGAATTTAGAGCGCATGTATGTATGAACGATACAGGAACATTGAAGAGTCCCAAATGAAATTTCTTCTCTCTTTCCTCTAATTAAAGAAATGAGAAAGTTGATGTTATCAAAGGACAAATAGAACACATGAAGCATATGAATACTCTGATTAATAAACAAATCGAAGAGGTACAAATAACTGTGGCCATTTCGACGGTTAACCGTGACGTTATGGTGGAGGAGAAACGATTTCGGGAACAGAATGAAAGGTGCGTATACTTATCTCGGTAATATCTGTTAAAATCACTGTTAATTTCCACAGAATGGCTAAGATCAAACAACATCGCAGTTTGCTTGAAAATGTTCGCCGTGACTATGCGCACATTCTGGAGCTAACCACCATTTTGGAGTTGCAACGCTTACGCACATATCCGACATTGGGACCAGGACCGCCCGAATGTGAATCGTGCGAAATGTAGAATTGACAAACTTTGTTAATATTCGACTTTATTGAGAACTCAACAGGTTTACATTTGCATTGAACTAGATATAATAAATGTTTCAAAAAATTAAGAATATGGCTAGAAAAACACCAAGCAAATGAAGAAAAATCCAGGTCCAATATAATCTGAGAAAGGAAAAAAAAAATAAATATTCAGCAAACCATTAGGGATTTCCACAAAACGAATTCCGTCATGATTAATAATACTTGCCTGGTTATTTGAAATTTATTGGAGTCTTCTCGAAACTGTTCACAATGCAAGTACTTTTGTATACCAATGACAAATTCGCGTATATAAATGTCGTAGTTCAGGTGCTCCAGGTTCCAGCATAGGCTCGGATTAGTACCACTTTGGCGCAAGGCTTCAAAATAATAGCGACTGCGATTCTTGAAAATCCACTCATTCAGAGAAAATGTTTTCCCTGCAAAAGACACACTTGGTATTACTTGGAAGAATTTCCCTGTGAGCGCCACAAACCTGCCAGACATGCCTGACGAAACTTCTTCGCAATTGGCAGGACAAATTTCTTCTTCTGCTGAATACGCGCCAGAAGATCCATTAAAATGGCCGGCACATAGTGCAACAGAATGACAGCGATTTCGTGGAATAGAAAACTTTTTCGATACTTGAAATGTGGATACATGAGAAGGCGCTTCGTTGGATAGATGCGCGACCACTTTAAGGTGAGGCAGCCCAGTTGTTGCCAGGTTATGGGGTTTGTTACACCAGATGTTGAATTGGATATGTAAACTCTAAGATTAGATGGCAGAAAGAGGGAGATGGGCAAGTGGTCAGAAAGCCAATGGAATGCTTATAATTAGGCACTTACTTCCCCAGCGTGGCTCTCTGTGCGATCAGAATCATTGAATTTACGACAAAGTCCACCGGTATAATATCGCAAATGACATCTTTGTCGCCCAGAATACTACTAATCGTACCCTTGCCTATTTCCATCATAATTCCGGTGATCCCCTGAATGTTATCTATCCAGCCAGGATAGGGTTCTCGATGTGCGGCCGTTACAATCGAAGGCCTTACTATGACAATGGGCAAGCAGTTTTTGTAATCGTTAACAATTTGCTCGGCAATCGATTTGGTGAATGTGTAAGTGTTGGGATGTGGACCCTGTTGGCGGTTACACATATTACATTGGACTAAAAACCAATTTAAAAATTAGAATACTCCTACCTTTATATAGTTGGCCAAACTGTTGAAATATTCGTCGGGAATTTTCCTAGTGCAGTCGACAAAATGTTTCCAATTCACTGGTGGTAAAGTTGGGTAAATTAGTTCATCGACGTATTTACGTCCCGGATTGCAATACGCCGTGGAAACGTAAATAAAACTCTGAAAAGGCGAAAAATTACATATTCAATTGATTGGACATATTTTCAGTCTCAAGTCCTTTACAAATAAAAACTACTGAGGGGTGCAGCACAACTAACCTTTAACTGGGGCATTCCCTTGCATAGTTCCAGCAAGCTCCATGTTCCAATGGCATTGACACTCGCAGCCACCTTAAGACATTCATTGAAACGCACTGTTGCTGCACTGTGAAAAATGATATTTACTTGCGCGCACAGTACGTCTTTGTCAGCATCGCTTAAACCTGTTGAATAAAAATGTAGCACATTTATTTTCGCATTGCATTTGTGCTGGACTCTAACGTACCGAAGTTATCACTCTCAATATTGCCTTGGAGATGGACGAGTTTCTGCAAGCGTTTTGGATATTTCAAGCGTAACCGTTCGAAAATCTTGTGCTGCAAAAATTCATGATATCGCTCGTCGGATGTTTTTCCATTTTTTGTACGTATGAGTATGAAAATACACTTGAGCTGAGGGAAACTCCAAAGTAGTTTTTCGAGAAGAGTTTTGCCCACAAAACCGGTGGCACCTGAAATGTGTGCAAGCAATGAAAAATATGTTTTCAAATCGTCGTGTAATGTAATTTTGTCATCTTAATTTGCTTGCAGTAATGCATGGATTTAAGTCATGGTCTTTGAAAAAATATTTAAATATTAAATTTGGACTTTGTATTGCGTTTTCACCAAAGTGAAATTTTCTAAAATTACTTCAGCCAAGTAACTTTTCTTAATAAACTTTATGGATTGTCATTTACTGCAATTTATATTTGCTCTCTATTGTGCATTCACTTCACTGCAATGTGGGAGCAAAAGATTTTACCTCATCTCTTGCTCCCACATTGCATCCCAAATAAAGTGAGGAATTTTCAAAGTAAAATTTTTCCTAGACTGGTACTAAGTACTATGGCACCACATTTCAAATAACCATTGAATTCTTTTACCAGTAACAAATATGACAGCATCTTTGTAATAATCATTTAGTTCTGCCATTGCTCGTTCAGCTGAAGACTTAGAATTGTTTAATTAATTGTTGGCAGCACTTATCATTCACATTTCTTTTGTTTGTTGTTTATTTTCAAAGAGAAATATATTATTTTTATGTTTTTACGTTGCCGCCATGAGTTCAACTGAACTAAACATTGATGCTGGCGAATGTGAAAAGCATTCAAATGCTTCAGCCTTATTCAATGTAAATCCTAGGAAAACAAGTTTCACCGTTGAAGCTTGGGAAAAGTTGTGCTTTCTTTTTGAGTCAACATAGAAAATGCAGAAAGAAACGACGCGTCGAGTGCAGACGTAACAATGCCTATTCCGCACTCTTATTGATGATATAACTTGCGGTCTTTTGCACACTAGGAAAAATTAAGCAAGTACATAGCTAACATAATTGTAATAACTTTAACGTTAGTATATTCAAATCAAAAGAAATAATAGGACTTGACTAATAGACTAAGAATATATTTTTTTTGTCTCAGTGTACTATTGTGTACACTGTACATGGTAAAACTAAGGAAAACAGCATTTGAGTAAGCATTCTAAGGCCCAGATTCTCACTGTTTTAAATGGACTTTAAATGCCCGCGGTTGAACATTTAAAGTTCATTCATTTATGTCTATTGTGAATAGCAATCGCACTTAAATGTTGCCTAAGAAACTCGGCCTAAGCCCATAAAGCTATAGTAAAAGTTAAAACCGAAGCTGGGCACAAAATCGTTAATTAGTTAAAGTTTTATTTTTGGTGAATTTAAAATTTTTCTGAAATGAATTCCCACTTCTTTCCCTTCCATTACAGTTTCCCATTTCAAATTTCAGCAGAAATTGCAGCAGAAATTATACTTGAAAACTATTTGACAAAATCGTAGATTTGTGACGATTATCGTTTGCAAGTTGCACAATGCGAGCCCAGATCTAGAATATCAGGTCTAATTTGCATGTCAGTTATATTGTATAATGCGCAGTTGCATTGTAATCTAATCATGTAAATTAGAATGCAAATATATCAAGTAATAATTGCATAGTATGCAATAATAGTTTTTTATTCTTTTTCTTGTAAGATTGTGTGGGCCAAACTATTTCAATAATGTATAGTTTACAGCTTTTTTAAATTACATATTTATATTTATTTTAAATACCTAACAATTTGTATATCAATTATATAAAATATTTATCTATTTAGTTACGTATACGAAAATTAAGTTAATGCTTGAGGACATTTGCTAGCAATGACATCGTCATTCGAGAGGACAATTTGTAAGCTTATGCTAATCACAATTAAATCGAGTTATCTTAAAATCTGCTAAAACTAAAATCTAAGTAAGTACATAATCGATATGTGATTTCACAACTTAATATCTTTGTAAGTACGTATTCCGTTCACAAACGAGTATTATGCACATCATCCTCTACAGTCCAAACGGCGGCTGTCAAAGGCGATTGCTCCTTTTTATTCGACTGCATGGTCTCCGTCGCCGGTCTGGGCGTCAAGAGTAAGCAAGTGAAAACGCCACCGAAGATGCTGAGAATACAATAGGCACTAAGCGACAAGGCAACATCGACTTTTTTGAGTACATTCACAAAGGGTGCGGTCAGCAGCCAAATACGCGCCCACGTCACCACCGAGAATACAAACGGAATCTTTTTGTTCGGCGGCATCAACTCAGCCATACATGCCAAAATCATTGATTGGGCACAAGATACTGCGGCCTTGGGTATTAGAGCGATTATCATCCACAGAGTGGCTTTAAGTCCGGGGTCCACTAAATAGTTGGATGGAGGTTAGGAACTCTCTGAATTATGGTGAAAATGGTTCTACTTACTTGAATTCGCACCACTAAAGAACCAACCAAGACATCCAATAACGCCAGCTAAAATGTTGAAGCCACCCGCCCATTGCCACTTCCATTGGTCATGCTTGAGGGTAAAGTGAAGAGCTAGGAAGCAGCCGACTATTTCGGAGACACCTGAAAAGAGAAAAACGAGATTAGAAGGTGTGGGAAGATGGTTCAGGACATATTTTTTGCACGGGACACACAAAGCGTCGTATCGACAAATATGCGAATATTTTTTACAATTATCATAGCTGCCAACTGAAAAACATATATTTACACCATTTAAAGACTTTAAGATCGCAAATTGATTTCAATGGATCACTCTTCGATCCACTTACCAAACATACATCGGAAAACTTTTTGTACCAGATGTAAAGGGAAAGGTATTACAATATATAGTTCCATATTCAAAATCCCAAAGATTTATCTCCGACGGAATAGGGTTACCAGACGTATTCTTTTTAAGAGTACAGTCTCCTTTTTTAAGTAACCATTTTTACACTCACTATTTTCCTTATTCCTGGGACTTTATCATACCATCACTGAATTTATGTATTTTTATGACTTTGTCTTATATGCAATAGTATTTTAAGACAAATGGGACCCTCTCTAACTCTGTACTATTTTCATCTCAAAAGAATCTGGTAACCCTACCCCTGAACCCCATCAACCAACTTACCCATTGCAATAGTGTTCGGGACCAGGTAATCCCTTCCAAAGGAACGTATATTCAGAAGCATTCCCATAAAATTTATAATGTATGCGGCCAAGGCCAAGTGAGTGGCCACCATGTTTATCTTGGCGCGATGACCTCTCCAAAGTTGTAGCCAACCCGCTGGAACCGGTTGTGATTTCAGCGTTTCGCGTAATTCGACCAGCTGCTGACGAAAGTCTGATGGGATCTTGAAAGTTCTATCGTTTATTTCGGCTGCTTCGCGTATGATTTCCTCGACACGATCGATATCACGTTTGTGGCCATTTTTGAGCAACCAACGAGGCGACTCCGGTGTCCACTTTAGCAACAAGATGAGAATGAGTGTGGGAAAGGTAATGCCCAGGTAAATGTAGGTCCAGTGATTGAAGAAATAAGAGAGACCTGGTAGGATAATGACACCGATAGACCAAAAAGTGTCATACAGTATGATGGTGGCAGTGCGGTACACTCCAGCGGTGATATCGACGACTAAGAGAGAAGGTGTACTTAAATTGTTAGAGGCGACTGAATTTAACAATTTCTAAAGAAATACTTACTTATAGCCTGGCCAGAGGTGAACATGATCGCACAACAAACCGCCGACAGACAGCGGAAAATGCAATGAAGCGTAAAGTCGCGCGCAAAACCGGTGACACAGCCACAAACGATTTGGGTAACCATACCAAAAGCATACACATTTCGTGGACTAATGCTGCAAAGAAGAAACAGTGTGTAATGTTTACATGCGATGTCAAGCTGAACTTACCTCAACATCATTTTCGTACCAGCCACGCCTCCCAGTAGAACACCAAACAAATGCCAGTACTGGGTCCAGGCCACAAAAATATCACGCAAACACACTAAATCGAACTCCATGATGAGCGATTGGAAGTCGTAGTTGTACAGGAAGTTTGTGCATTCCTGACGCGCCACAATTGCCCCTCCAGCGCTGCCATCAATTTGAGTTTGTTCCAGGACATAACACTGATCGGACGATATAGATTGATTTTCATTCAAAGCACTGGAGTCACATGCAAATTCGCTGGGCGCTTGCAATTCGGGAGCGGTGAAAATGATGCAGGCCATAAACCAACTGGCTGGTATCTTGCAAAGGAATATGATGAGTACGGTGCGCAGTTGCCAGATGCCGAAATTGGCTATTATATTGCCTATGATGTCAGTAGGCGGTGGTGGACTAGGACTAACTGGTGGTGGTTGATTCATGGTGGAGTTGGTGTAGATCTGCGTTATGTTACGTTGCGGCATCTGGGGACTGGGCGTTGCGGGCGGGCTGATGTTTTGTTGTTTCGTGTGAAACATGATTGTTTCTGTTCGCACAGCGATATGATCTGAAATGGTCAAATGGAGCTAGTATTATGGCTCTTTATATACTAAAAGATTGTAAATTTTTTGGGGTGATTTGATTGTGGTACGAAATATACTTGAGAATATTTCAAATTATTTGGTGAATCCCAGTTGAACGCCTGCGAGCTACATTGTTGTTGACTTAAAATATTCCATGGAATTTACAATGTGAGCTAAAATCAACAATGGTTTTGAACACCTGACAATCAATCAGAAATTGAATTTAATATTATGGTTAAAAGAATTCAATCCTAATAATTTGTTCTTAATAATATATTCATAGCATGATTAACAACTGCCTTATTTTTTTCCCAAAGAAGAATTTTTATTTACGTAAATATTGGACAATAGGGGATGCTTAACTCGTTCAATAACACCTAAGTAATATAACACCAGCAACACTGTTATGCAGCACAAAAAAAGACTGGGAAGGGCGATGGTGAATGGTGAATGATGAATGGACCCAGCAAACACAGTCTCAAAAGTTGGAGAAAGTCTCAATTTGTTTAATATCAATAAAAGCAAGTAGTGTTCTCAAATCAATAAGACATTTGAATAAAATATCTCAATTCAGTTTCAAAATAATTTTAAAATTAATAACCAAATAATAAAGGGTGACCAGATAAGAACGATAGAAAAATAAATTTAAAAAAAACAACATCGTTGTGAGATATCAAATTGTTTCTGGCCTTTATTTGTAGCCACATTCATACCATTATGTATGTATGGAATAGCACATCATTTAATGGCCGCCTCGAATGTTGGTCTCGAGACTAAGGACTTGACGTAGCCCCAAAGAAAATAATCGAGGGGTGTCGAATCACATGATAGCGCGGCGTCCAATTGATGAACGCTCGTCGTGAGATGCGTTGAGTTGCGTTGCTTGTTGCATGTATCGCCGTCTTGTTGGAGCCACAGCTTCGATATATCGATCTTGTCCTCAGAAAGTCGGTTAACATCGCTCTGTACCGAGAACTATTCACGATAACGGTGCCTCCTTCCTCATTTCGAAAGAAAAAAGGTCAGATGATACCGACGAGTATGGCTGACCATTGAAACAGCAATAAAGTATATTCTTCTTCATTTTATATTTCTCTCCTGCCTCTCCCTTCAAGCAAGGCAAGAACATCGAAAAGTTTGTAAAGCAGCTTTCATCTTTCGAATCCCAAAACAATTTCCTACTCAGAATCTTAAAATATCCAAAGAGTCTGTAAATTTGTTTGACATTCAATTAAACTTAATTAAAGCAAATTAATGTACATATTCTGTCAAAGCAAACAAATGAAAATAAAACCAGTGAAAGCTACAGAGTCGCATAGACACAATTGATCGATTTCAGAATTCTTTTTCTAATATTTAAGCGTATTCAAGATCAATTTAATTACAGAAAACTAGTCTGTCCATTGGTTAAACTAATTTATTTACATTATCAATAGTTGGATTTCTCAACTCACTTAGGTCCACCAGTAAAAAAGTTTGCTAGAATGCAAAAAAGTAGTGGCGAATTATTAGTTGTGCTAATTAAAAGTTGACATTTTCAGATATTTTAATTAGGCGTGTATGTGTTGAATCAATATTTATACAAGACAGTGTAACCATTAGCATTAATAGAAACACTGTAGTAATTTGTTGTTAATAAATATTGCTAACAAGGCGTGCGTTAATTTCTGTTTTGTTTTCTTGAAGATATAAAATGTTTGTAAAATTGACAACTCGTGCCGGTGGGAGGCGAATGTGAGTTTTCATATACGATTGATGATGAGGGTGCAATAAATTAATTAAACCCTGAATATAATGTTGATTGACGTAAAGTGGGTGCGATCACGGCCAGGAAGAAAATCGATGTTGATCTAATCATGTCTTTCTTTTCGATAGCATATTCATTGGAAGGTTCGGCACTAAAAAATAGCAAATTTTATTTAATTTACTTAGTTTCTTACCTTGCACTTTGCGGCCACACAAAGTGCAAAGAAATTTAAGCACGAGCGAGAGTGCGACACGATGCGAAATAGTTTTATAAACTTGTTAGCCGGGACCCCCATATCTTAATCTTAATCTTAATCTTTATTTGCTCTTTCATTATCTTTATAATATTTGAACTTTCATTTAATTCTTTTTGTGCAATTAGCATTGATTGTGTAAGAAAATCGGAAACTGCTAGTTATTTGTACCTTCGAATTAAAACTTGAATTGATTATAAACGGATAGAATTAAAATGCACACAGCCACACTGCATAAGAAACTTATTAATTTCATACGAACAATTTGAAAACTTATTGAAACTTTTTCCACAATTTTTTTCCGCGCAAGTGGGGCCCAAGTTGAATGCGTCTGCCTTGACAGCCGAATCGAAACTAATACGATCGCGAAGGGGCCCCGCCTCAACCTCCTCCTGACCGAGGAGGACACACCAGCAGCCGTTGCGAGTAATTTACTTAATGAATTTGCGATTGGAGTCGACTGTTCAGCAATTGTTGCCGTCAAATTGCAAACGCAAACAAATTGACAACTTCGCGCTGCCGTTGAAGGGGTTGTGGGCTTGTGCTTGTTAACTGTAGTCTTTGTTCTGTTTTATTAAATTGTGACAATTTTGGTTTACTCTTTGTAATGCCCTACACTCAAGATAGGCATTTCGCTCGATGGGATGAAACTATTCGATCTATAAAATATGTACTCTTTATTGATTGGGGAATTGGGTCGGGAAAAGCATAGTTTCAGTTATGAATTTCATTTTGCATTCAGCCTGGGTATGTATGACTAAAATTTATTCAATTATGATTTGTTTTTAATGGTTCAAATGTTTGTGGTAAACAGTTCTCACCGTGTAGTTAAATCAGAATTCCCATAAAATCGCTTGTGTACGAAAGCTGACTCGGAAAGTTGGTTTCAAGACTAGGCTATGCATTTAATTCATTTGAAGCGTTTATAGGGTGTCGCTGGACTTGTAATTACCAACTAGTTTTTATTTACACTATTTTTTGGGTTTTAATCAATGAAACACGAATCCGTTGTTATGCCGGCGGAGGGAGATTGCGAACGAGTGGTGGTGGTCTGAAAAACTTTGCGTTGCTAATAAATATTTTATTTAAACAATTAATTTCAAAATAATTTAATGGATTGCCAAAATATATTCAGACTTTCGGGTTTGATTTTTGTATTCCAATTGAAGAATCCTGCAGTAAGTATAAAGTGGCAACTATGAATTTAATTAAGAAAAGTGAGAATGTCTTGGCTTTCTGTTGTTCCGTTCTAAAAATGGTATCGATTCCAACTAAGTGTCAACACTTATCCATATTCAATGGCGTGGCGTCATAAAATTTTAATTCATTTGGAGCATTTCTCTGTTGCTTCCGGCGGCAATGACAATGACATAACTTGTCGGTTATATTGTTATTAGCACGCTGCAAATACGACATTCAGCATGGAATTCAATTGTCCATCAGTTCGTCCATTAATCCTCCAATGCACTAGTTGCGTGTGTTTGTTTGTTCGGAAGTCATGCGCCGTTCTACATTCTATATTAAGACGTTTCGAATTTGAAACTTTTGAATTAATTTCTCATGATATTGTGGAGAATGGATTTTGGTGACCAGATAGCAATGATAGTTTTTCCAATTTTTTTTTTTCAGAAGCTGTCAAAGTTACCCATGAACATGAGTACACTCTTGTAGACCTAACGCCTACATCTGTATTTTTCTGACTACGTCAAGTCTTAATAAGCCAACCACTTAGGCCGAGCTCAAGGCCCAAAACTCGAGACGATATAGCAGGAATAACGCCTCAAATATTAGCCCGGCCGCTTGAAGCACTCCCAGCGAAGCCGATTCTTAAATGATGTGCTATTCCACACATAATGGCATGACTGTAGCTTCAATATAAAGCCAGAATCGATTTGATATCTCACACCATTTTTGTTTTATTCAAATTTTTTTTCCTTTCGGTCTTATCTGGTCACCCTTTATAATCATTTAGGTTTTGTATAGACGGGTTCCAGCTCAAGTGCAACCTTAATTGACTTAAGAAACAAAATATAATAAGGTCGGCTCACTTCGAAAAGAGACATTCTTGTTCATGGAAAACCGATAGAATAGATTTTCAGAGCTTTGCATTTTGATAGCACCGCTGATATCTTTACTATAGTAATAATTAATTCATTGTCCATGTTAGACTCTTCCGCTTTATTCAATTTAGTAATTTCTTAAAACTACACTTCTACATGTGGATGCATTCTACTGATAGCTACCGCAATAAACTTAACATTGTCAAAGTTCCACATTTGTACAGGTCTTCATAAAACTTTCATAATATTGTTGCTGTTGTGATTACGTTTATCTAGCCTTTATTTACTTAAAAATGTGATTAAGCGAATGATCTGAATGTGTCTATCTATATTCGATTCAATAGTATGACACATCCATTTGCCCAGACCCAGTGACAAGTTGATAAGTGATAAATACTTTTGTTAACAAATCCTATACACATGTAAGATGTATAACTAAGTTGTTATTTATTTACGAACGTTTTCTTTTGATAAATTTGTTTGGGAATTACACAATTGCCAATTTTTGCGGAAATTCTTTAATCAAATATGCAGCCGTCGTGATAATTGGTTTTGACGTTTTGAGTGAAGATAGTAGAATTGATTTGATAAATAAGCGCGCGATTTTACGCTTTTTATTTACAGAATAATATTGACTGTTTTGATTAATATGATGGTCAGATATGGAAACAATAAAGTTTTGACATTATCCTCGATTCGGACGTACAACAATCAAGTCGCGGCATTTACTCTTAGAAACTGATTAGTCTAATGTTTGACTTTGTTAATTTTGATTAAAAGAAAGAAATCAGTTATTGAACATTGGCCGTATTCAATGGCATTTTAATGTGTCTGCTCAATAATACTTTCAAGCGCCATTTCGCCCTTGTTTACAATTGCCAATGGTTTTGATAATCCAAATACGAAAAGCTTTTCCAATTTGTGACATAGTGACACAGTCGATGAATGGGACTTTTCGGAGTTCGATATGAAGATAGAGAAGGTGTATGATACTAAAATTAGTTAAGAGTATCAAAAATAAAGATAAACAAAATAATAATGGACTGGAAATATGAGCTGTATTCATAAAACTACTTTACAAATAATTGAGTCGTCAGGCATCAAAAGTGTTTATAAGCACCCCTCACAAATTTGAGTTAATGATGTAGTTTTGATCAGGGTATAAACAGCAAAAAATAGATTTAAAATGTTATATTTCCATACATTAAGCAGTGGCAAATTTACAAATCTTCACCAATTGAAGAACTATATCTTGTGGTTAAAACAGTTTAACAATATTTTACTCGCTAATAAAAGCATTTTTAGCCGAGGTGAAATCAGTTGTTTTCGTGGTGTAGTCGGTTATCACATCCGCCTAACACGCGGAAGGTCCCCGGTTCAAACCCGGGCGAAAACAGATTAACTTTTTTGAAAATAGTCTTTTCTATTTCATTCAAACAATAATTGTGAACGCCTTTGGGAAACCATACATTTTTCCCATTCCTTTTGCCTTTTTTTTTTTTTATCATTTTCCAATAGCAAAACAAAATGCGCTATCGACACTATTTTTGCACAGCAAAATGAACCTATCTTTTGTTACACACATCACACATTTTTAAGTGTATATTTTGTTTTGGTAAATAAAAAAAACACACATTCAACATTTTGGTATGTTTTATTAACACGCATGTGTCTACAAGTTGTGGATAAATATCGCTAATTAGCTCGTCATATAAAATGTTAGCTGCTTTAATTGTATACTCAACACAAATTAAAAAAAAGCCCTAGTATAGTTTCTAGAGTCCTTCAGAGAGCCATTTGAAAATGTTCGAAAACTCTTTTTTCAAAAAAGTAATCTGTTTTCGCCCGGGTTTGAACCGGGGACCTTGTGCGTGTGAAGCACACGTGATAACCACTACACTACGGAAACCAGTTGGGGTGTGGTGGACAAATCGCTTACAAGAAAGAAAAGGCAGTTTTTCCACCGTTACAAAAATATCTACCACATGCATGATGTAAAAACGAATTTTCGAAAGTATAATTTTGGGCATTCATCAAATAAAGTTAAAGGATAATTTCTTACATACTAACAATAATAATTATTGGTAAATTGTGAAATCATACTCAATCAGTATAACTTTTTTAAATTGTTAAAATAATTATAATTGAATGTTGGCGGATTCCCAATACCCCAAAAAATATAAATCAGTTGCAATAATTATAATTAACACTAACACTTGCAATTTCTTCTACTTAAGTCTGTTCTTCTCAACGAATAGGAGAGATCTGTATAACTTGAAATGTTTTTATACAGCCACACAAAGTACTAAATTAAAAAATAGCTACAAAATATTGTTTTTTAATATTGTATTTTTGTTTTTATTGTACTAAACAAAATAAAAGGTACAGGTATAATTTAAAAATTAAATTATTACTTCACTTTTTTATTTGTTGGAGTAACCTTTGAAAACGAGTCGAGAATCACATTAGTTATCGACTCGTGAAATAGGGTTTCCCTCAACGTTTGAGACTGTGTTTGCTGGGTTAATTCACTTTCAAAAAGTCATTTGAAAATTCTTACGACTTCTTGGTTTTAAGGGCAAGTTTCACAGTCATCATTTAAGAGTTAAATGCCCAACTTCGGCCAATTTAAATCGAATTTACTATGGAAAAACATATATACACGAAAATACTTCAATCCAAAACCTTCCACAATTTGTCAATTTACGTTCGAACGAGCACGTATTGCTCTAAAATGTTAACAGCATGGAGTTTATTGACTTTATGCCACTTTTGTTTTCATCGAAAATCTTGATGTCCAAATGTCACAAGCTGTTATGACAAACGAGTTTATTAGGCAATTAAATGTCTAATAACAAGATTATGCAAATTAGGCAACGTCCACAAAATCTACAAAATCATAGCGAAAAATTCAAAGTGATCGTGGGAAATTCATTGAATCAGTTCAAGCCACGAGTTTAAGGTCAATGGAGCAGAAGCAAAAGCACATCAGAATCAGAATTAAAAAATGTTTGCAAAAATCCAAAAACGAATACTCTTCCGTCTTTGTGCTAAACTTCAAATGATTCAGCATGTGATTGGATTTTTGCGTAGGCGTCATTATTCGCAAACTAAGAATTTTAGTATATAAACTAAGTAAACAGTGAGTGGAAGATAACAAGTAAGACAGCAACACAAGGCAACAGTAAGACAAGTCAAATAGAGAAGAAAAACATTTGTCAAGAGTTGAAAAAGACACTACAGGAACAATTCAAAATGAAATCCTTCGTAAGTCTCAATAGAAAATTAACTTTAAATTAAAATAATTTAAAATTATTTTCACAGATGCTAAAATCACTTATACTAACTTTGAGTCTGGGCTTCGCCTACTCTCAATATCAATATGCTGGCCAACAAGGACAACAAGGCGGTATTGGTGGCGGATTTCCAAGTAGTGCTGGCGGTTTTCCAAGTAGACCGAGTGGTGTTCCAAGCTCTGGTGGTTACCCGAGTAGTGTCGGTGGCCAAGTAGCTGGTGCCGCTCCAGGCAATCCAAACAATCGCATTTTCGGTCTTCTCGGAGGTGGCGGTTCGGGAGGAGGTGGCGGAGGATTGTTTGGTAATTTGTTAGGTGCCATTACAGGTGGTGGCAACCGTTATGGCAATGGAGGCTACCCAGCTCCCTATCCGGTTCCGGTACCAAGTTATCAACAATTCGGTGGCTATCCCGGTGGCTATCCCGGTGGTTATGGTGGTTATGGTGGTGGCTATCCAGGATATGGCGGCGGTTATTTCGGTTAAGTGTATTGTTTTGGACTTATTTTATGTTTTTGAAAATTCAACAAGGAAAAGTATTAATTATTGTTAAACTTAGATTAAGACTCAATTTGTTATTTAATAAATCAAAGGAAAAATTTTAATATGATGAGTTATTCTTTCAGTATTCAGACTATTTGAACTTGGAATTCCTTTTTGTGGAAGTATCCAAGCCATTGAATTTATAGAATAGAAGGTTCAAGGTACAAATAATCCCTTAAAAATGTCCTTGCTCTACAAACTATCTGACCGATCACAAAGATACGAAAACCATGCGAAAATCCTTGAAATCATATTGGCGTATAACGGTTTATATCGAGGGGATGTAGCTCAGATGGTAGAGCGCTCGCTTAGCATGTGAGAGGTACGGGGATCGATGCCCCGCATCTCCAAATACATTTTTTAAAACTATTTCATTTTTTAAAACAAAATATTTGTTAGGTAAAAAAATAAAAAAAAAACTGGGCTCAACCGGGATTTGAACCCGGGACCTCTCGCACCCAAAGCGAGAATCATACCCCTAGACCATTGAGCCTCTTAGCCGGAGAGGAAACAAAAGCAACTATTGAGCCTCTTGAAGGCAGGTGCACAAGAAACGACCACCAACTAGTGGTAAAAATGTGCTCAACTCATTATTTGCTTAATTCTTTTCAGGTACGAAAGGTAAAATAAGTAACCAACAAGCAATGAACTGCATTGCCGCAATATTAAAAAATTCAAATTAATTAAGCCTCTATGCCATTCTATGCAAAATGGTCGTGTTCGAATTTAAAAAAATCTTGCCAACCAAACGAAATTTTCTAAAAATAAATACTCATTTTGTGGGGAGTTAATTGCACAAAACACACAATTTATATTAGGGAGATTCATTTAAAGTGGGTGACCCCTCTGAAACGATTCAGTTGAGCAGCCAAAATATATGAAATTTGACAATTCTGGTTCTAATTAAGATTTAGTTGTTGTAGGTCATAACCCGATTTCCCAAACTTTTGGCGGTTACAGGCACGTCTAAATACATATCGGTATGTACTTTGATTTTTAGGACAACTATTTTTAAATCAGGTTTCTACAGAATGTTTAATACTGGCCCTGTCTTTTGTCTCAATGAAGCGCACAATCATATAAGCAAAAATAGATAACAAATAAGCGGAGCTGCACCTTTACATGTACCTGGGGATATAGGATAACATATTCATTACAAAAAAACAAATCATTACATAAGCTGCAAAAAATTAACATTTCCCATATTCATTTGCCATTAAAAAGAAAATAATTTTTGATAATTCTACTTGCACTTCTGCTATTTTGTAAAAAAGGTGTACTGAGAGATTCCATTTGACAGTAAGATCTACATTCATAAAGGAATCAACTAGGTAATCCATTTGTTTAATATCGAAAAAAAAATAAAAACCAATCTAATTCATATAGATTTTTCTATGAAAATTAAAAAAGTAACCGGGCTCAACCGGGATTTGAACCCGGGACCTCTCGCACCCAAAGCGAGAATCATACCCCTAGACCATTGAGCCTCATAACGGTACGCGGTGAAAAACCGCTTATCAACAGATTGCGCATATAATTGAATATTGATTTGATTGTTGCTAAATATAACTACCACACTGAGGTGAATAAAATAATCATTGGGTGTACAATGCGCAACGCCACTAATCCAGACTGAAGAAATACCGATTTTTTTGTTTTACTTTCATATAATCTAACGAAATACTTTTCCATCAATATTACCACAATATTACCACAATTTAAAAGTGCAAGTTGTGCAGTTTTCCCCTTACATATAAAATTATACATTTTTCTTTTAATTTGCAGCCGCATTTTATTACTTTTGATAACTACTTTTTTAATTAATCGAATATCAATTTTATTGTTCGACATCACTACAATTGCACAGCATTTGTGCAGTTCTTTCCGCTCCAAAATCAACGCGCAAAGTTTTCCACTTTGTGCAATTTTCTTCTCATATAATTTTTGACAGTTCTCGTCAACAACTGAACCACTGCGCGTTTCCTAGGGTTTTCCCACTATAAATGAATACCCCTATTATAACAATGCATCAATATAATTAACAAAATTACAACAACATTAAAACAATATTGCCACATTTCAACAACCCTACCGCAACAGGTACACTGCAAACTGTAACTAAATACATTCCGCCATACTTGCATTACCTCGCGCAAGTTTAAAAAAATATATGTGTAAAAAAATGTAAATTTGAAAACTTTAAATTTTAATAAATAAATTTAAAAAAATGTATTTGGAGATGCGGGGCATCGATCCCCGTACCTCTCACATGCTAAGCGAGCGCTCTACCATCTGAGCTACATCCCCATATGAAAATTTACGACAAATAACATACTTCGTCTACCATCTGAGCTACATCCCCATATGAAAATTCACGACAAATAATTTACTTGGTCTACCATCTGAGCTACATCCCCATATGAAAATTTACGACAAATAACTTACTTGGTCTACCATCTGAGCTACATCCCCGTATGAAAATTCACGACAAATAACTTACTTGGTCTACCATCTGAGCTACATCCTCATATGAAAATTTACGACAAATAACTTACTTGGTCTACCATCTGAGCTACATCCCCATATGAAAATTCACGACAAATAATTTACTTGGTCTACCATCTGAGCTACATCCCCGTATGAAAATTCACGACAAATAACTTACTTGGTCTACCATCTGAGCTACATCCCCATATGAAAATTCACGACAAATAATTTACTTGGTCTACCATCTGAGCTACATCCCCGTATGAAAATTCACGACAAATAACTTACTTGGTCTACCATCTGAGCTACATCCCCATATGAAAATTTACGACAAATAACTTACTTGGTCTACCATCTGAGCTACATCCCCGTATGAAAATTCACGACAAATAACTTACTTGGTCTACCATCTGAGCTACATCCTCATATGAAAATTTACGACAAATAACTTACTTGGTCTACCATCTGAGCTACATCCCCATATGAAAATTCACGACAAATAACTTACTTCGTCTACCTTCTGAGCTACATCCCCATTTACATACAAGTTTGTCGGTTTGTTTTTGCCCCGAACTGGTACGCATTCTTCTAAAGTTTAGAATCAAAACTTAAGGTTCGTTTCCAGCTCTAAACAACTTGTCAAACTTCATATAAAAAGCTACGAAATTGATAAGTAAATTTCCTTGCGAGAATTTTCTGATATCCACTTCGGTAGAATTTTCAACGAAATGCGGCAATCTGTGCCATCTTTAGAAATTTGGACAATTTAAGAAAAGTAGGTATTTATTATTAGCCGTCAAATTTAGAACACTAACCAAAAAAGAAAGCAAAATGGATGAAGAACAGCGGCAGTGCTACAAAGGCACAATGCAAATTTTTGCTTTGTCATCTGTTAAAAAAGTTGCTCTAATTTTTAGAGCAACATTTTAGAGTCTAATACAATTTTACAGCGCAAGAAACTTGGCCAAATTTTTCTTTAGTCGTTTGTGTTTTTAATGTAAAGACTCGAATGTTTTCCAACAAGTTTTTAGGCTGCAGGACGCTAGACTATTTATATATTTACAGCTTTTAATCTGGAAAACCTTATAGAAAAGTAGTTTTAAATTAAAAAAAAACTAATAATTAATAAAAATTTAAAAAAAAATTTGGAGATGCGGGGCATCGATCCCCGTACCTCTCACATGCTAAGCGAGCGCTCTACCATCTGAGCTACATCCCCATTTGAAAGATTTTGTCAGTTATCGGTTTTGTTATTGCCCCGAACTGGTACGCATTTTTCTAGACTTAAGGTTCGTTTCCAGCTCTAAAGAACTTGTCAATCTTTACATAAAAATGCTAAGAAATGGATAATTTAATTTCCTTTCGTAAATTTTCTTTAACTCGTTTAGACGCGGTAGAATTTTGTGTACCTTTTATTTAACGAAATGTGACACGGCCCCTCTTCAGAAATTGGTAATTGTTTCCAATTTGTTTAGAAAAGTTGACATTATCAGCTGTCAAATTTAGATCACTAACAAAAAAATAAAGCAAAATGGATGAAGAACAGCGGAAATGATCCAAAAGTCAAAACGCAATGCTAATTTTTGCTTTGTCATTTGTCAAAAAATGCTGAGCTCATATAATTTTACAGCATCGAAACTTGACAACATTTTTCTTGAGTCGTTTCTTTTGAGCTGGAAACGAAGCTCAATGTTTATTTATGTAACGTTAAAAGTAATTTCATTTAGTGTAATTTTTTGTTTATTTTTAAAACTTTATGAATTAAAGTATGCTTACAAATATATGTAACTTTTTTACGTTTTTGAATATTAATAACTTTTCTGTTCATATTAGAAACTATTTTCAAATTAAAAATTGTAACATTGAAGTGTTGGTACTTTTTCGACAGATTTGGTACTATTCTTTTTGTACAAAATTGAACTTTTTGTACAAAATCATCACTGCTACGAAATAAGCCATGTTTTCCAACACTCAGGACTAGAGACCGACCGAAATTCGGTTTCGGTTTCGGTTTTTCGGCTTTTCGGCCAAAAAAAGCTGTTTCGGCCGTGTTTCGGATTCGGCCGAAAAATAAAATATCGCTTTCGGCCAAATTTCGTTTTCGGCCGAAATTCCTATATTTCCGCCGAAAATTTCGGTTTGATAGAAAAAGTAACAAATAAATAACAAAGATTACACTGATCGACAAAACTGAACGTTTTGTGTGTTAAATATACTTTATAGACAAATTCTTATGTATTTTGCCATGCTGGATACGAAAATAATAATAATGAAATTTTTACAGCACCAAAAATGCAACTTTTGTGGCGTTTGCAGAAAAATGGTGCGTGCTGGAAAATTTAAAGTTTATTTTCGGATTTAGCGTATCAAAATACATAAGGAACAACCAAGTGGATAAAAGCGGTATGTAACACAAATTTTAGCATTGATCATAGTTTCGAAGAATCAGAAGCGACAAAGAAGACATGTCCTATCGGAGTAGATCTAATACTCTCGCAATGATTTATAAATTTCTACTCCTCTACTACGGTAGCAGATTTTTCTACTTCCCTCAAGATATTTTCTACTACTATAGTAAAATATTAGGTGAGTTTTATACAATGCAAAAGTACTATTCTTTCTACAAATCTGCTTCCCCGACAGAAATGTCTACTACTCTGGTAGAATTTCTAGTACTTTACGCATAAACCCATATCTACTCCCCTCTCTTGAAATCTACTACCCTGACAGTAATTTCTACTACTCTTGATTTCCACGCATTTAATAGTTTGCTTCTAAATTCATCTAATTCATGATCTGAACTTAAAATGATCGGCCAATATTCATAGTCAAATTAAGCTCCAACTTAACTTTAGTAATCTACTAAGTTGACAGATAATGCACTGAACTGGCAGCTACTAAGCTGGTTCTAAAGTTTAGCAGCTACTAAATTTGACTATGAATATGCGATCGATTTCAGCCTACTGATAATCTTAATTATGTCCCACTTTATTACATTAAATCTCTCAATTGTTTCTTTTATTTTTTCGGTTTCGGCCGAAAAAAAAAATAAAAAATTTCGGCCATTTCGGTTTTGGCCGAAATTAAAAAAAGCGATTTCGGTCGGTCTCTACTCAGGACGCTCAGATTATTTTTATATGTGCAGCTTATACAAAATAGTTTTACATTTAAACAAAATTAATGAATATAAATAAAAAGAAAGTATTCAAAAAGTAAATCTGGAGATGCGGGGCATCGATCCCCGTACCTCTCACATGCTAAGCGAGCGCTCTACCATCTGAGCTACATCCCCATGTGTTGACAGACTGGCAATTGTCAGTTTTACCATTTGACCGATCATTTTCTGTTTTATTAGCTTGATTGTGTGACACAAAAAAACTAGGTCAAGTTCATTAGACTCTTCGTTATTGTCTTTTAACCAAATGAGTCTACAATTAAAAAAGCTGATCTAACATGGTAAATTAAAATTGGTACTGGTATTGTAGTCGGTGGCAATCATCTCGTAAGTCGCTACACTCTATTAAATAAATTCAAGCTAAAATTATATTTGAAAATTATTTTGGTGAAGTTTTTTAACATTCTAGGAGTAATTCTAAAATCAATTCTACATTTAAAATTGATGGTAAAAATTAGAATAAAATTTTTCGTTTTCCAATTAAGTATTAAGGGTATTCATTTAAAATGGGAAACCCCTCGAAAACGTGCAGTTGCTTAAAAGTACTGTCAAATTTCATATATTTTGACTGCTCATCTGCACAACTGAATCGTTTCCGAAGGGTTTCCCACTTTAAATGAATGAACCTATTCAGTCAGGTTTAAATTTTACTTCTGAGTGAAAGTGGAATTAAAGGACTTCAATCAAGATGATTAAGAGTTTTGAAATGAAATTGGAACGAATTCTACGATGAAGCAAAGAATTTGGTTTCTAGAACACGAAAATGTCCCTATTCAGTTCGTTTTTTTTCACATTTCTGACCCCTAACCTACAGGAAGAAGATTTAATTTTGAAGCTGCAGATTTTCTAGCTTTTCTAAATCACCAAAGATTGTACGAAATAATGGACAAACTATCTGAAAAATGTTCAATTTTAAAGTTTTATGCAAAGGCCGACGTGCGACGTGATTAAAAGCAAAGTAAAGTGCCGGGTGTAGAGTATTTTTTAGAAAGAAAATTTCCCAGTAAAATGCACTTTTTATGAGGCTCAATGGTCTAGGGGTATGATTCTCGCTTTGGGTGCGAGAGGTCCCGGGTTCAAATCCCGGTTGAGCCCGGCTTTTTGCACCGAAATAGGTCAAATTGCAACAAAGTCAACTCTAGTCAGAAGAAACCAGTCAAGCTTATAATGAATCTAACCAAGTTGAAAGTAATTATTTTGTTTCTGTGATTCGGTGCTCGTTGAAGTCGGTAATTATGTAACAGAGATCATGTAACATTTCATTACTTGGATTAAATGAGCCTTTACACTATTTTCAAGCATCATTTAAGAAAGTGTCAACTTGAGCGGGTTTCTTTCGGATTGAGTGCATTTCTCTTAATCAACATGTTCAGTCAATTTTAAACGTTAGAAGGGTTAACACAAGATTTTCCAACTAAGCCGGGAAAATGAAGTCTGCATTGGTGAGTGGCTCAAAATATCAAAAGAAACATCCTTTATTAAACTTTCTTCAGCAGATGCTTCTGTTAATTTTAAGCCTAACCGCCAAAAGTCTAACAAAATCAGAAGAGGACGAACCACCACCACCGCCACCAAGTGGAAAATCCTTTTTTCTCTTTGGGGCATTCATACGGAAATTTCGTCAACGATGGATGGGCTATCATGACCCTAGGCCGCCCTATGTTGGTCCGGCATTCCCCTTGAATGGTTACTACAATTGTCCAGCTTATGGTTGCAATCCAGCTTTGACATATCGTCCAGCAGCCTATGAACGTCCGAATTTCTACCATCATCCGCAAAATCCCACATATCCGAATGGACCATACCCAGTGCAACAACCACAACAACAGCAACAACAACAGCAGCAGCAGCAGCAACAAAGTAACATTGTTGTCTATCAGAACGGTCAGGATCAACCGGGGGGATACTATCCGCCTGCGGGTCCTATGCCTCTACCGCCACCACCACATGGACATTTGCCACTACCATTGCCAGCACAAGCGCCTTATGGTCCGAGTGGCATGTCAGGTGGTGGAAATGGTGCTCCTGTGGGCTATCCTCAATATCCACAAGGAAATAATTTTGGCAATTATCCACCATCAGGACCTCCGCCTTATGGACCTCCTCCCTACGGGGGCAACCCTCACTTGCCGCCTTCGGGGCCAGCAGGTCATCCATCTGGCCCGGGTCCTTGTAGTCCCGGTTATCCCTGCAATGCTGGCAGGTGATGATAGGGTAAAGCAGTAGCAATAATTAAATTATTAAAAATATTTTTTGTAAAAAAATTCGTTGTTGCTTTTTTTTAAAATAATTGAAAGCGAGAAAAATATAATATTTAAGTGTCTACTGTTACGGTTGTTCGTCTCATTCGAGGCGGAACTTTGTCATCCATTATCAACCATGCATTTCATTTCACAGCTTCTCGAAACTGCTTTCATTAAACTTCATGCAATTGCAATGAACTCCCCTGTTATCTATATCAGGTAACTATTTCAAGCCAACTTCCGCTTCTTTTCATATTATTCATCAGCAGACTCTAACAAAACTCAAGTTAAAATTCTTCAAAAGTTCCTTTGGACCAACTGATTGTGAAACGATGCCACTTAATTCGATGAAGAAGGAGGTGCAAACCACATACCTTTTAGTGTCCATCATCATTGGTCAACATCTCAAAATGAATAAACACAGCAGCTCATGTTTTTTATAGTAGCTAAAGTAAAAAGGAAAAAAAGTAGCAAGTTCGCACATGTTGGCAATCTTTTCCACACAAGTCCTAAGTAAACATTACAGCGTCTGTCCCGAGAAGAAAACAATTCATTTTTAATTGAAAATAAAAGTGAGAATGGAAAATCTAAAAAAATTAAACAGAATATTGGGAAAATCTATTACATTCAAGGAAAAACTATTTATGCTTTTAATAAAAAACAATTCTTCAAAACCATTGATGCTTCCCAACAAATTGTTAATAATCCTGATTTTCACAAGCTTCTTCTTCTTCTTTGATTAACATCTTCGTCGAATCATCTGCATAGCCAAACTCGTATGCTTTCGAGCAGAGGATTTGTTTTGATTTCATCATAACCGAAAGTGCCTGAAAGCACAAAAAAGAAAAGACAAGTGTGAGTTAAAGTTGAAAACGAGCAAATATCTATGATGAAGAATCGGAATAACAACAACAGGCATAAAACAACAATACCACCAAAACAAAATAGAAAAAAAATGGTAAATAAACCCCCAAGGATAATGGATGGACACTTGGTCCACACATTCACTTCCACGTGGACAAGCAAATTCAGTGCTATCAATGCTGTTGACCAGTGCAATATTATTTTTCTACATATATGTTGAGAAAATAATAATAGTCCTGCGGGGATAAGATGAATTCGCAATGCGCGCCAAAAATAAATAGAACTGGACAGTTGAACAAACAGTCAGAGAGAGAAGATAGACAGACAGACAGACAGATAGGATTGTCAACACTCTTCTTATTCCAACAATGCGAGACACAACCACAGTATTTTGCAAAACTTGAAGGCGTTATAGTGTGTGTTTGTGTATGTTGGGAGTGTGTTTGTATTGTTGAAGAAAACAAAAGTCTAAAATCAGCATGACCACAATAATTATTTTGAAATTTATTGCCGGCGGACAGGTGTGGAACTTATGCTGACCGGAAACGGAAATTAAATGCAAAAGTTTTTGTTTGCCAAGTTTTTAAGTTTAAATGGAATGTTTGCAAAAGAAATGTCTTGAATCAAATCAAGAGAAACTGGGGATAACATTAGGAATCGGTATGGCAGTGAATGAGTGCATTTTAATTGACAAAAAATTAAGCCGGGCTCAACCGGGATTTGAACCCGGGGCCTCTCGCACCCAAAGCGAGAATCATACCCCTAGACCATTGAGCCTCATGAATAACGGTTTATTTATAAAAATTTTAAAATTTTCTACGCACCACTAATGACTGTAGAAAAAATGGTAAACAAGCAAATGAAACGACAACAACGACAACAACGACCTTGCAAGAGGTATCTGAAGTGAGCCAATTAATTACACAATAAAAAAACACTAAAATACTTTCTCAAAAATAAAAAACTCTTTGGTTCGTTGGCTGAATTTTCAGCAGACATCACAACGTAGCGATAAGAAAAGACATTTGTCGCGCTACCTCGCATTTTATTCACGATTAAGTTTTTTATATATTTTTTTTTTTGGTATTTGGTATTAATACATTTTGGCCACATTTCGATGTGTTAACTTAAAGAAAACAGATAAATTCGAAAATTTTTCAATACATTTCGTTTTTTATATGGGGATGTAGCTCAGATGGTAGAGCGCTCGCTTAGCATGTGAGAGGTACGGGGATCGATGCCCCGCATCTCCAGGAAATATTTTCCATACTTTATTTAAGGTCAAACTAAGTAAAACGTTTTACAGTGATTAAAAGCGAAATCAATATTCTATTGAATATTGTTAGCGATGCTCCGTAAAAGACACTTTTTTATGCCTTATCACACTTTAATTTTGTTTAATTTTATTACTAATACTACGTTTACATAGGCGCGATTATCGAGCTTATCGCTATTATCTCGTACGAAAATGGCTAAGAATATTTTCTTAAAAATAAATAAAATAAAAAAAGAATCGGAATATTCGCATATGAATTTCAAGAAAAACCATCCGATTAACTTTTCTCTTCCAATGCTGTTCGGTAACAATTTTTTAATACACAATTTCTATAAAATTACCCCGCCAAAACGACCAAAAATTTCACACGTTTCAGCAATATTTCATTATTAAAACTGGAAACTTTTTTCATAAAAATATGAGAAACGTTTAAGTCTACGACCGACGCACCTTGCCTGCTGTGAAATTTCAACGTCACACATTGACTTTTTTTGAACTCGTAGCCTCTTAATTTTATTTGGCACATTACACTCCACAAAAGTGACAAGAATTATCGCGCTTTATGCCCGAAAAAACCCCACCCCACCTCACCGCCTCCAACGAAACGATCCAAAGGGGGTAGGACTTTTTTGACACAGGGTGTCTTTATGGTTGTTGTTGTTTTCGGTGTGAATCACACACTTTTTGCATGAATTATGAGTTGTTCATATATATATTTATATATTTTTTTTGTATGTGGCATTCAACCAAAGGTGACAAAAATCAGATGAAATGAAAAAAAGAAACAAACACAAAAAACCAAAAACAGGCGCCAAAAAACACTCAACAAAAAGGAGCCACACGAATTCATAGCATTGAGACCTCTCTTTACACACCACCGCACACCCTCCGCTCCAGCTCTCTCCACACACCCCGGAATGTTTATACGTGCCAATAAATTTTCGCACGTTTTTATTGTAATTTCAAAAACGTACGAAAAATGTCAAGATGATAATAATGAGGTAGGTGCATACTCAACGCGAGGCAACCCTTATATGAAAGAAGCCTGAAAAATTGTTTCAAGATTAGATGAATTCACCATAAATTTCGAGATTGTTTTCTTTGTGAACGTGTTTTGCATATTTTTGAAGAAACCAAAAATAAAAGAAAATAAAACTTTTACCCACCAGCGAAAGTATGAATTGAAAATCTAGGCAGTATTGAAAAATAGGAAAAAAAAGCAAAAAATTTAATTTTATCTGTCATAGTCACCGCCACACACAGACCGAAATGGCCAATGGTTAATTAAAAAAATATGCAAAATCAACAATAAAATCAAATCCTTGACCACTTTCAGTTCCCTTTAGAACTACCAAAGCGACTAATCCGCACAGTTGCCATAAAAACAATAAAAACCACAAAACATTTGTACCGAAAATACACACACTCAAACACACAAAAAAGAAGAAGAAAAATAACACCGAAACCAACTTAACTAAAACTTTTATCCAAATAAGCAAAACTCAAATGGACTATTGTTCGAATTTTAGTGCTTTGTGCTTTGTGCGAATTGCATCACTGGACATTCGCATCACTACCACCACATACAATCCGGAACCACATAAATTATGTTAATACTTTCGGTATGTACGCCCACAAAATGTTCATAGAACGTTGACAACGACGAACGCCTGGACAAAGGCTAGTTGGCCCTTTTTTCGATAGTGACTGGACAAAAGGGATAATCACAAAAATACACACATACATAGTATAACTAAACGACATACTCGTAGACACTTTGAGCATTAAGAAAAGGACATCATTATTTGGTGGTATGTAGTGGTAGTAGTAGTGAAATCAGTAGTGCCTCAAAGCTAAGTTTAACACACACAAAAAGTGGGCATAAAAACAGTTTTAGGCGGAAATTGCTGACAATTGGTTTTGAAATAGCGGCGAAAGGGAAGTGGGTGAGTGTAAGTACACAGGGAATAGGGTTGCATATTTATTTATTTTTGTACTCGAATATTTTTTGAAGTAACTGCAGTACAATTAAGAACTAGTTACCAATTAGATCTGGACTAGTTATCAAAAATTAGTTTTGTGACAGTCAGAAACTGATTACTTCCTTCTTAAAAGAATTCCTATAAAATTAAAGTTGAGAATATTGAAAAAAACACCCGATTGAAAACGAAACATTTAAAGGAAAGCATAGCGCGAAAAAACTTTAAATATTGATGGAAGCTTTGACAACTCCATGATATTTGAATCCTTATAAGTAATGCCGCCCACATATGAAACCTCAGCCCCTCACTCACTCAAACTAAATTCGCACAATAACTACATTATCACTGGACTGCCACAAAACACAGAGTATTAATATAAGGAAATTAGAAAAGGACATCGTCGTGTAAGCGGTGTCGTGTTGACTGCTGATATGCGCCCGTCAGCCATGTAGAAAAAATACTCCTCGTTTTATAAGGCCACAATGGCCAGCACAGGACATTGGAAATTAAATCCATAAAATTGTTTTTGCCTATAAAGCTGTTAACGTGGTCATTGTGTTGTCTTGTTGTGTTATTGTTGTTGTTGTTGGTGGAAATGTAATAAAGCTATTGTGCTGATTATCCAGATCCTGATCCTGTTCCGTCGTTAAGTGCTGTTGTGTGCGTTTATGTATACAAAAAATAAAGATAAGCAAAAATAAAATAAAATATAAATAAAATGGTATCTGTAGATTACATTTGATGCTGGTGGGTGGCTGTGTTGAAAGTGAACAATTTGTCTGCGGGTGTATGAATCTGTGTATGCGACTGACCAATTACAATGACATATTGTAAGAGGGGCGAGCACAATCTGTGTGATGGGGTATTTATATTTTTAAATGAACTCTAATTGAAACATAAAAATTTCATACAACAAATTTACAAAAAGCAAAGCAATAACAGAAAAACAAAATTCCACGTTTTGTAAATTCATTTGTACATTTGCAAGGCAAATCGGAAATTTTCGTACAGCACGCAACATCCTGTTGGACATTTCCGTCATATCGCCTGCAATGACTTCGCTGTTGCGGGCATTGTCGTCTGCTGCAACGACAACAGGTGGTGTCTGTCTAATGTGTATAGGCATATCGACAGTGGAGTATTGGAATGGACATCACTGGAGGAGAGGCATCTGCAATAAGGCGAAAAAAATTGTTTACACAACATGACATCGAACATTCAATTTGCATGCACAACGAACGAACGAAGGTAGTCATGGTGTGCAAATTGACATTGTTTCAAACGTAGGCTGATGCAGCACATCATCATTGTCGTTCGGTATCGCTGTCATCGGGGCATAATAAACTTTATGGTGTGTACTGAAGCGGAAGTGTTATCTTTGATACGCTTGCAATATGCTTTTGAATTGGAGAAGTGCAACTGCATGAACGGCTTTCGAATTGATTATGGAATTTAAAGACTTTTTGGTCATATTAACTTTTATGAAGTTGGCAATAAAGTAAATATTTGTATAATAAATTTTTTTTGGTTTTAAAAAAATAAGTGACGTAAACCTCTTGCAATTCAGTACTCTGGTAACCCTACCTATTGTATATACATGGTACAATAAAAACACATTTGAACGATAAAAAGTCGAATTCTGATGGAAATAATTTCTTAGAGCCTATTGAAAGAGAATATAATGTTAATTGAATAATATCAAGAAATAGTTTAATTAAAATATTAATTTTGGGGATTGATGATAAAGAAATTTCTTTTTTCTTGAAGTTTTAAAAGTTAAATACTTATTTTTGATTTACAAGACCAATGTTTTTGTATATATGAAATATATGAAAATCAAAATCTTTTAGTTATTAATCCTGAGATTAAGGATACTAAAACTATCATTTCCATGACGAAAAATCTGACAAAGAGCTAATAAGAACTGCGGTAGTGAAAACGGGATAGAAAATTTTGCACCGAAAATCCATACAAAAAACGTAAAAGGTGGCAACTCCATGCTTCGTTTATTTACATTTTCATATAAAAACTGTCAAATTTCGTCATGCCCATGTCAGTGGAAAGTCTAAAAACGGCATGTCCATGCGTCATGGGAATGACTGTGTAAATAGGCTCTTAAATACAGTAATTCATATCAATGTAAAAGTGGATTAAAATGTTTAAACATTTTCCGGAAAAACTGCTATATATTTTTTTAAAATTCATTATTAAACTTTTCTTAATATAGAAAATTGTTTTTGTTCACTCCATAGAAAAAAATTATTTTTAAATATATTTAAATGTGCGGTGGTGACACAGCATCGTTGTGAAATTATGATATGAGACGTTTTCTTCGTGGGCTACCATACCGAAGGGGAACTACACAAAATCGTTTTGAGTCTACAAGAACTTAAAAGAAAAACGAAATATATATGAAATAAAATTTGTCATTTGTTTATATTTCTCAACGAATGAATGGCTGGGAATCACACTCGCATTGCTGCTTCAGTTAAGGGGATTTTATTCAGAAAACGATAAGCCATTAGCTATAAAAGCGCATTCAACAATGGAAAAGCCAAACAGTATCAAACTGAACGTGCTTGCAAGCTAAGCAAAAAAGATAAACTTTTAAGAAAAAATTATGTCAACCAATTGTGGAGGTACCATTTCCAACAATCCTGCGGGCGGCCACAATGTCAATGTAAATGCGGCACATAGAATTGGTGATGATAAAACCAATTTAGCAGCAGGAGTCTTTGCTGCTGGAAACACGGCCAAGGGGCCAGTAACCACAGGAGCATTTGCTGCAGCCAATCAGTAAGTTGAAATCACTTTGAAATTATTAAAAACTCAATTGACTTCTAGCAATGGTCATGGTCTCTCCGTGCAACACTCCAAAACCCCCAACTTCGGTTCAACAATGTCGGAAAATGCACGCGTTAATGTCTTCAAAAACGACCAGCATTCAATCGATGCCAATGCCTTTCACAGCCAGACGAAACTGAATAATGGTTTCAAATTTGACCAGCACGGCGGTAATGTGGCCTGGAACCATGCCCAGGGTCATGCGGCTTCTTTGGGCGCCACTCATACACCGAAATTCAATATGACCACTGTCGAGGCTGCAGCCAAGGCCAATATGTGGACTTCACCGAACGGGGCTAGTACCTTCGATGTGACTGGCAGTGCAACGAGAAATTTGAGTGGGCCCTTTGCTGGTAAAAATAATTTCGGTGCAGGTGCGGGATTCACCCATCGCTTCTAAGTGGCGGAAATATATTTTAAATTTATTTGGATACTCATTATACTTTTCAATGTATTAAATATTCTTAAAAATTTATAAAAATAAATATTTTATCTCATATTTTAAATATTTGTTGAATTTTCCATTTTAAAAGGTTTGAAATTAAATATTAAAAAAAGCTAAATTCCCCAAAGCTTTAACAATATCTACTTTAAATAGTCTGCTTTAATTTTGTGGAAGTGTAAAAATTACCATACCAGACAAATTTACACCATAATAAACGTTTAACGTGACAGGACAAGGAATACAAAACGGATACGCGCTTTACGATAACATTAAAGAAAGGAAGAACAAAAAAATAATGCCCGAATCTACAAAATGATTATGACCATAATTACGCGACATAAAGAGGCGATTATCTGAGGAATTTGCATACGAAATCAAACAAATTTCGAGTGGCTCTTCTAGATATTATAATTCTTAAAGGCCAAACAGACAGCCAGGCACTTTCACAATAAATAAATTTTATGTATTTTCAATATTTCAAATGAACATTTTTTCCAGTTTACTTTCACCAAAGCTGTAACCCAAAGATAAACAAATAAATACCTACATTTTCATCTATAATATTGACTTACGCCCCCCATTCTCTCCTCTTGTTGTACGAACCTCAAAAGAAGGAGCCAAAATTTACCATGGATTAAGGTGAGATTATGGCAGCTGACATGACTTTGGTGAAATTTCATGATTAAGTTGTTTCATTCAGTTTGGAAAGTGTTTATATTTGTGCTTAAAGCTTGAAAGTTGAGGGTAATTTTTTATGTGTGGCTTACTCGCCGCTAAGTATGCTAAGGTATTTGCTTTCTTTTTTTTATTTATTTATGTGGTATTTGAAATTTACTTTTCAGCTTCAGCTGATTTTTTTTTTGGAATGTTATCCCTGGTGAAATTAATAACATTGAATGAATTTTCATGATTCGCATTATTATTGCCAAATTATACACCTTATATAAAAAAAGAATTTGTGTTTTTTTGCTATTGGTTCCAACCACAATTGCTGAGGCGGCAACAAGGACCTGGCCAATTTTTATGTAAAGCAATTTATTTTGAATTATTTTTATGGCACTTAACGTCTCGTTGACTAAGCATATTATGAGACAGTGCAGCCAGCCAGGCCAGCAAGCACAAAAAGAGCGGCGTGGAAAATATAAATAGAACATCAACCGTAGCCATCTTGAAGAATATGTGTGACGATGTTCTTCAATAGGTTTCGCATAGAAAGTATTATTGAAGAAAAAAAACGAAATTGTCTATGTTGTGCATATTTCCATAGTCATTTTAAATAATAGATGTATTATGTTGCTTATAAATTATGCTTGTCATACAAATATTGAATGGGGGAAGTGTCAATGTTTGCAATTGAACTTGCCGCAATGGGAAACAATAATACAACATTTTTAAAATGGTAACTTTAAATTTGGCGTTAATTAAAAGTAATTAACCATTAAAAATAAATAAATAAATGTACTAAATACATAATTAAAAAAATTTTGGTATATTTTAAATTTGCCAAAGAAAAAAGCTGTTAAGTCTAGGGTTACCAGGCGTACTCTATTAAAGAGTACAGTATTCTTATGTAGGCCCTCCTCTTTTTATTCTTTTTTTCGCAAATGTAATATTTTTTCTTATTCCAGAGTGTTTCTCATATCCTAACTGAATACATCGGATCAGTTAGTTTTATTATTCGTTAGAAAAACGTTTAAAAAAAATCAAAAAAAAAATGTTTAATACATAAATGACGATGAGGTTTTTTAGTTTTGAGTATATTCCATTCAAAATATAACAAAAATCCTTAAATTCTAGGGTTAAAGAGAAATTTTTTAATCGGGCTTATAGGTGATAACCGAAATATTAGAAACAGCTTTGAATATCTTCAAATTATATGACCATAATAAATTGCTATTTATGACTGAATCATATATCGAAAAAACCCATATTTAAATAAAGTGGACTTGGCCCCACTTTCCACCGGGCCCTTCACTTAGACTGCCAGACATCTGGCAAAAGGATTTTATATATCGTATATGTTTTTAAGTTGATTGAATTTAAAAAAAAATTCGTTTGTCCTTTTTTATTAATCCTCTCCAGTTTTTATTTCATCGGTATCCTTGGCAACCCCATCAAACAAGTTGTTTATTTCTAATAAATAAAAGTTAATACAAAACAGTATTCACCACAGGACTAAATAAATAACAAAATACAGTTTTAATTCCACCGATTAAAGCATGGATTTTACATACGTGGAATTTCCTTCAACCGTCAGTTTAAATACTTTCAAAGCCTATTTCAAACTCACCGATACCAAACTACCGAAAATCCATGGTAAATCATTACAATGTGGCGACGCTGGCGAAGTGAATACAAATCAGCCGAAAAGTCTAAGGCATTTGGTACTCGATACCATAGCGGACAATTGGAACGGTAAATAGAAAAGGGTTATTGTTTCCATGTTACAATGAGACACAAGAAGAACAAAACAAAGTACGAAGTAAATCAAAATTTCACTTTTACACGCAATATAGAAAATCCCATCTTCAAGGAAATCCCACGACAAGAAGACCGTCACTACATACTCAGCACTTTGGATGTAAATCTGTCGCTGAAGACGCTCAGCACACACATCACTTCGGATTTCTTTTGGCTGAAATGCTACCAACACCGTTGGAAGACCTACCGCAGTCGAGGACGAGAGCAGCAGCAGTCGGAGTCGGCGAATGTAAAGCCATGGATTAACAGCTACATGGAGCGACATCTGCAGGAGTTTATTGAAAATGTTGAGACATGCGAGTATGATTTGGAGACGGTACAAGCGACATTGGACATTTGTGCGGCGTATATAAATCAACTGGAGATAAACTGCTTGCGACCGGCTATGGATGGCCACAACGGTGAGAGTTGATGGTGGCAACATTTAAATACATTTCATTTAAATGCCACTTCATTCACTTTTGTTCCCTTGGCGCGGATATTAACAGATCACATTCCACTTGATTTCATTCTGAGCAATCTGCCGGAATTGCACACGTTACGTTTAACATATTGCACGAAGACGGTGGCCATGAATTATTACTTGGGCTGCAATATGCTTTCGCAAAATGATGTACTCAATTTGGCGCGTGGACTGAGTCGGAGCTATGAGCTGGTGAACTTTTGGTAAATCGAAATGTAAAAGTAAATTAAATTAAATTAAATAAAATATTTTTAAATGAATTCTCTTTGTAGCCTACACAGTACCAAATTGGAGCCATATCAACTGCGTTATATAGGCCGGAGTTTGGATAAGGGTTGCCACAATCTCACATCACTCTCGTTAGTGCATTGTGCAGTGGGTGATGAAGGCATTCGACGATTTTTGGAATCCTGTACAAAGGAATCGTTTGGTACATTGAAAACTTTGGACTTGACAAATAATAGATTTAGTAGGTTTTCATAATATAAAAAATAATTCTTATTTATAACAATTCCCTTTCGACTCAATCAAGCTCCCGAGGGTGCCTATCTCTTGAGTCGCACTTTGAGGGGGCTGTCACTGGAAGAACTCATTCTGCGACTCAATCCCATACAGAGCGACGGTGCTGCGGCCATATTCTCCATGCTACAATATTTACCCATAAAACATTTGGACATTAGTGGCTGCTCATTGTGCGATTCAATTACGAAGTTATTCATGCAATTGGTTATACAAAATAAGACAATTTTGCTGTTGGATATTAGCAACAATGAACTGGGTGAGGTAAGATTGGACATGTTTAAACTTCTCGAAAAGCATCAAAAATTCTCCTAATATTTTATTACTATTCCAGGAATTCGGCAAGCATCTGTACAAAATTATTGGCTTCAATAAAGTTCTGGAAACAATGGATTTACGAAATACAGGACTACCGTTTCCCATGCGTAATCAATTTAAGGACATTTTACATGAAAATATTATTAATAAAAATGAAAAAGTATAGAAAATGATATTGTATTTTTCGCACGAAACCAAAAACAGTTCTTGTTAGAAGGAAATGAAAGGGCAGTTGTAATGGAGAAGACATGGACCAACTCCCTTTGTTGGTTCCTATACCTATACAATGCTACTATATGAAACAAGGTACTAAACTCTCTTAATATCAGAAAATAGTTGGATGAATACTAGTCAAAATTTTCTGGTCAAACTACAGCAATCATCAATCCAAATATATCTTATCCTCAACCGAGAGGAATGCAGACTGACAGTAGTGGTAACGGTCGGAAATGTAACGAATCGGATTAGGAGGAAGTACTGATTGGTGTCGTCATGGCATAATCCATGGCTCTGACGTCCACAAACCCTGCCTCTGTACAACAACAAATTATCTTTCTAATGTCGAAAACAGCTGTTTAACCAAAACAAATTTCTGCAGAAATTATTCCAACAAAAATCACTTGAACCACTTGAATTTCTGCAAAATATCCTTTTCACATGTGACATAAAATTTCCTTACCAATGGCTCTCAAAAGGACAATCAACCTTAATAAATCTTGACAGGATTATCTTTGCTTGATGTATAATGATGTGAAGGTAAGGCAATAAAAAAATTATACGTACACCCAAACACAGACATATAGAAAAACGTGAAGGTAAATAAATCTGCCGAAATGACAAATGATGACAAAACATTAGTTTAATAATAAAAACTTATGCCAAAGAGAAAAGCTTTATTTTATATGCTTTTAAACTGCTACTTACAAAGTTCAATGGTCAGCCAAATTATTTTAATTAGATCTGGCAACGTTCCGAACCCTCTTAAAACCATTAGCAAAGAAAAACACTTTTTTCTCACATAAACAAAAAAAATAAACAAAAACAACATAACCTAAAAAAAAGCATAACAAAAACAAAACACCAAAAACTTTTTCCAAGTGTTCACTTAGCAGTTTGCGCCACTTCAGCACAAGTTGGATCCCATTAAAAAAAGGGTACTTCAGCAGTTTTTTTTTTGTTTTGGTAGGATAATGAAAATTGTTGTAGGGATTTGTTGAAGTTGGCGCTCATTTGGGTTGTTGAGAGGTGTTTCAAAAGTAACTTATTTGACAAATTTTTAGTAAATTTCAATTGATTGATGGAATTATATAAAATGAACGAAATTCAAAAAATACTTTAATAAAATTTTTAGTTTATTTATTGCAAATTTCCCTTATCCATGGAAATGCTAAAAAGTCTTCCATTTACACATGTGTGTTTCCATATCCATAAACTCAAACCACGCGCATTTTATCACTTTTGCTATTTTTCAATTAAAATCAAATTGTATTCTTGTCTGGCGAAAGCGAGTTTCTTTTTGTGTTTATTTAGGACTCTTCCTTGTTTTGTTTATGTAAAAGTAAAAAACAAGAATGGTTCCTCTGCACGCTTAAAAGCTTTTTTTACATAGTGTATGGGTTGGAATAAATTTTGTATGGCAAAAAAGTAAGCATGAAAAATCAATGAAAATAATACTTGATAATATTTTTCTTTCTAAAATTATATTAAATTATTTAAAGGAATTTTTTCAAAATTTTTTCAAAATTCAAGAAATCAAAAAAAGTTAAATTCCTTGAAAAGTCCTTCATTCTATCAAAATACTTTTAAATTTGCTAGTGTTGAAAACATTTCAGTAGCATAGTTCACTCCCTCACATACCTACGCAGGAGAGATATTTAGCACCCCATAAATCTTTTACGGATTCACATGGTGATTTATGTATTTATGTCTCTGTAAAGTTTTACGAAAATATTCCGAATGGCAAAGAAAAAAATGATACAAAAATAAAATTGAATTCTTTGCAGTAAACTGACAACTTTCGGTGGCATAAGCAAAAATCAAAATTCAACCAAAACTTCTGCTAATTTCCAACAACAAAATGTTCTTCTTTTCCAGAACAAAATGACCAAAACTTTACCAATTAAATATTTTGCAAAATAAATCTGCAATTAATTCATTCCATTTAAGTTAATTGTCATTTTTCGCTAGACTCAGCTGGAATGAAATGACCAAAAAAAATTCCAAATCAAGTTAATTGCGTGCGTTTTTGGGCCTTTGAAGGGGTTATGACAGAACTGCAAAAAGAAACCAAAAAAAAAATAAAATAAAAATAAGGCGCCATGGCAAACCTTATGGCGCATACCATTTGAAGGCTATCATAATTATTTATGATTTTAACTTAAGGGTTAAATGTCCAAAGACGAGACTGATGCGAAAAGGCGCGAAAACTTTTCAAATTAAATTAAAAACATTTACAAATTGTTGATGAGTCAGCGTTCTGGCGAAGCGAAAAGTGAAAAAGAAAAAAATATTTATAAATGTTCGCTATTAAATGTCAATAAATCAACGGTAAAGCGTATTTGATAAGGGTTTCTGAAGTAGACAATTTAGATAATGTCTTCAATGGTATGGGAAATATCCGTTTTTTTTTAAATCTAATCAATTTGTTATTTTTGAACGTTGATTTAATATTTTGTATTAAAAAAATAGAATACACATTTTCTGTATATTCCAAAAATACCAACATTATTTAAAATTTCAAAATATGTAAAACAAAAATGTTTCAAAAAAGAAATTCTAATTTTGGAGATGCGGGGCATCGATCCCCGTACCTCTCACATGCTAAGCGAGCGCTCTACCATCTGAGCTACATCCCCATATAAAAAACTACGACAAATTTTGTGTCACATTAATTTTTGTAAACCAAATCTTTAACAAAAAAAAAATACTGCATTGTCATTAAATATTGGCCTAAATACCATTGCAGCTAGCCAATAGCTACGGCAACAGTGGGCAAAAATACGCCTCATGAATTTCAATCAATTAAATGTAAATAAATCTTTTATTTCCGAACCAGTTGGTGTCACTTTTATTGTTTGCTACAATTTTTAACAAACGTATGCCTAAGGCATAATACAATATGTAGATTATGGTGACTAATGAATAAATTTGTTAAGCTCTCCTCCTACAGCTGTATTTTTGTTTATTTCATGATGATTCCTCCCAAGATTTCCGCTCTAGCAATAACCCGTTGTAAGCTATTTTTAAGCAAAACTATTTAATAATATTTTTTGTTATGTTTCTCTTGTCCAAAAAAACAGTACAAAATTTTAGAGCAATTCAAAAATTACACATCGAAGCACATGTTAGTGTAATAAAGATAATAAAAATTTTTCAGCTTCCAAATAACGATAAAAAAGCATCATAAACTTAAATAAAACAGGATTGAACACTTTTTGAATCCAACTTTAACTGCCATGCCCATAGAATCCCTAGCCACGCTTTCACAGAATAAATCTATTGAATTACAGTTTCCTAGGTTCACTGGGGACTGCAGGAGAATATTCTAGAATTGTCATATTTTGAACTGCCACGCACCCTTCTGGAAAAAATCCAAAATCCGGCTCAGAAATCTGTTCTCACCAAATATATATTGTACAATTTACATTATATATTGGCTACGCCAATTTTTTGAACTTCAACGCTACCTTAATGAAGCTGCTAAAATAAAAAGAGATGAGAGAGACTGAAACTTGTGACCACAAAATCTATCAGGCCTCAAAATTCCATCGATGGAGAAATTTCGCTGCTCACAGTGTAATTTTTTCAGACAAAAGCAATTAAAGATTTTCATGTGTACATTTTTATGTTACACTATGTAATATTTTTCAAATCGTATGCATCAAACACCTGAATCAATACATATCTTTGGAAACGCAACAATGAATGCATCTTTTATGTGAGCATCACTTATTGAAATTTATCTTACAGTAATGGTTGTATTTTTCAGCTGGTGGCTTTTGTTTCTAATCCAAGTAAGAGGCTCAATGGTCTAGGGGTATGATTCTCGCTTTGGGTGCGAGAGGTCCCGGGTTCAAATCCCGGTTGAGCCCAGCTTTTTATCATTTCAATGTCTTCTTCTTCGAATGACCTTGTCCTTTGAACTTGACTCACAATCGGGTTCACGAGGGCATAGCTACAATTAATTAAAAGATAAGAGAGATACGAAATTAATGTTAAGTTTCGTTGGATAGATGTCTACTTCCTGTTCCTTGAAATGTAAGCTTGAGAATAAAAATTGATAAAAAAATTTGGATCGAAATGTTCTAAATTGCCGTCCATTTTAGCTTTATGTCCTAATTTACTTATTCATCCAAAAACAATCACTACGAACTCTTTAGAATCTTTGTGATAAATGCTATTCAAAAAAGCCATGTTTTTCACTGTAAAATCGACCAACAAAATTGATAAAACCGGAAAATCACTCCTGCGAATAATGAAAACTGAGAAATTTTGCACATAACTGAACACAAGCTAGTAGCTTTCGCAATCCTTTTTGCATTTTATACAACATATAACTCTGCAACCCTAAAAAAAGTTATTTGGCAAAATCTCTAAATTTTCATGACTACCCCTAATATTATAAAAACCTTATCTTAAAAAACGAAAATGTTTGATACTATCAGAATAAGTTGAAGTTGATAAAGGTTTCAACGACATCGAACCACGCTTTCACAGTCGCTTTTAAAAAGAAAATTTTGACAGCTGCAAAATAAAACTCGTCGACGTTGTATTGGGCGGTTGGTTTTGAAAATTAATGCCTTATTTAAACATTTCTTGAATTAGTTACGTTAATATTTTTAAACATTTACATCAGCCTTTCCTATGAGAAGGCAAACAGCCATCTATGAAACTTGTAATCTTTACTGTTGGTGCATGTTTATAAATAACTTCACTCTTGTACTCGCAATGCAACACCTGAATCAATATCGAATATTCATGCTATTGAAACCAGTTGTTTAGTGCATAATTTATTGAAATTTAACAACGTCATTCTGTTCGTATCTTCCAACTGGTTATTAAAGTTTCTAAGCCCTATATGAGGCTCAATGGTCTAGGGGTATGATTCTCGCTTTGGGTGCGAGAGGTCCCGGGTTCAAATCCCGGTTGAGCCCAGCTTTTTATCATTTAAATGTCTTCTTCTTCTAATGACCTTGTCCTTTGAACTTTTGACTCACTACATTTAAATGATAGAGATACGAAATTATTGTTAAGTTTCGTTAGATATCTACTTCCCGTTCACAGCTAACTGTTTTTCGAAATGTAAGTTGGTTTGAGAATAAAAATTTGGCAAAGAACTAAATTATCAGTCCGTTTCACGAACTCTTTAGAAACTTTGTGATAAGCGCTATTCTCGCTTGAAATCGAGCAATAGAATTGATTAATTTTCGAAAAACGTGAAATTCACTCCTGCGAATAAAACTGAGAAATACTAGCATTTTCGCAATCCTTTTTGCATTTTGTACAATACTTAACTCTTGCAAGGAGACACTGGAACACCTGCTATGTTTTTGTCCGGCCCTAGCTAGAACCAGGCTAAGGATACTGGGAAAAGCCTTATTAACTCGTTAATGGGGGTAACTACTCCATAGACCATATTGGTCTATGTGAGGCATATAGCCGCCACTCTAACCTAACCTAACCTAACTCTTGCAACCATAAAAATTCTTGCAACCCTAAAAAATATGAAAATTTATTGTTTTTAGATCAAATTGTAAACGCGGAAAGAAGAAGCTATTCAACTGTATTTTCGGCATCTTGAGAAAATTAAGAGGACGCTCACGAGATAAAAAAAATTAAATGTTATGCTATTTGGCAAAAACTCTCAAACGCATGAATACCCCAAATATCAAAAAACGAAAATGTTTGATACTATTAGAATAATTTGGTTTATAAAGGTTCCAATGACTTCCAACCACGCTCTTAAAGTCGATTTTAAATAGAAAATTTTGACAACTGCAAAGTCAAAGTCGTCGGCGTTGTATTGAGCGGTTGGGTTGGAAAATGGATGGGTCAAATGTATAGTTATTTAAACATTTCTTGAATTACTTAAGCTTCTATGAGAAGACAAAAAAACCATCTATGATCTATGAATCTTGTGTTCTTTACTGTTGATGCATGTTTATAAATAACTTCACTCTTGTACTCGCAATGCAACACCTGAATCAATATCGAATATTCATGCTATTGAAACCAGTTGTATTATTAACATTTAACAACGAAATTGTGTTCGTATCTTCCAACTGGTTATTAGTGTTTCTAAACCCTGTATGAGGCTCAATGGTCTAGGGGTATGATTCTCGCTTTGGGTGCGAGAGGTCCCGGGTTCAAATCCCGGTTGAGCCCGAACTATCTTTTTAACAATTCAAAGCCACTTTTAACAACTTTACAGGATACTATGCCTAACCATTTTCCGTATTTTATTGACTGCTCAACGTTCCACGCGAATTCCCACCAAATAAACATGCAATAAAATGCTTAAAGATTCCGCCTGCGACGCCTTCGCAGTCACATAAAACAAATAAACGCCAAAACAAAACAAACAAAATATAAAAACAAAAATTATCATACATTTATTTACAACAAAGAACTGACAATGTTACTTTATTACCACACATATGCGAATATAAAAATTCAATTCAGGATTTTGTGTTCATGGCAGTTTTTTATGATTATTTTACTCCTTTGCTGTTGTGTAAAGCACCATCAGCCAGGAATATTGTTCTCTTGACTTTTCCCAAAGCAACAACGAAATTTACATATTTCCTTCAGTGTGTGATCAAACTTATCGCATATGCGAGTATGAGCCTCTGGGGAATTCAACTATACAAACGACAAATTTCCAATCGAATGACGTGAGAATTTGTTGCTTTTCTTATGTTCTCGGAGACATTTTCATGAAATTGAGTAAACAATAAAAAATAATCTGTTAGCTTTTTGCATGTAGGGAAAAGTGTGCAAAAGTCTTTGGTTTATTTTCATTCATTTGCATACTTTTTATTGATGGGACATTCCATGGAATCCTTTAACGGCCATAAATGATGCGTAACTGCTTAAGTGGTGCTTCGTCTAAGGCTGTCTGTGGTAAAGTTGTAATAATTTCCAAATACAAAAATGATAATTTATAATTTTCTTTTATCACTTGTAACATTTTGTATTTTAAAATAGAGAATATTTAAAAAAATATTTTAATTTATTTAATTTTTCTGTGGCAAGTATTTATAAAATTCCCAATCTTCCTTTTGAAGAATTTTCATACTCCAAGAGTGAAGTCTGCTGTGAAGTCTATCTGCAAACTCTTTCTTTTATTGTTAAAATAAAAACTAAAGTCAAAACCATTTACTAAATCATTCACTCCGTTTCAATACTTCAATACTCTCCTGGCTCACGTACCCTCTTGAATTTATTTTATTCCATTACTCATTTCGATTTTCATGCATATTAATCAGTGAGAACCTTTCCAATATTTGCCAATCAATTGCCACAAACACAAATTGTCCATTTTCCTGTCCGGAAAGGAATTTTAAATTCAAATATAAAATAAAATTCCAATTGAAATCCGTTACAATGAGTGTCTCCGCCAGGGACGATTACAAAAATTCACACTGAACCTTATCACCATCCCAGGGAAGGCGAAGGCGAGGGCGGAGTACTGCAGACGGAGCAACCTTTCATTTGAACGTTGTGCGGATGTAGCCGATTTGGTCCAACCACAATAACAAAAATGCTGCTGCTGGTTTATTTTCATTTTGATTTTATAAGACAGCTCGGGCAAAGAATGGACCGTACTTGAGATGAAAATAATGAAAATGAAGTGGAATGGAAAAAATACTACCGAAAAAAAATAAAATAAAATAAAACACAAAAAAGAATTGAGTCCAAATTGTTCAAATAAACTGTCACAGATTTTAATTTCAGACCATTTGAATATACAATTGGGAATAACAATAAGGTTCTTCGCATGTTGCTGTGGTCATGGTAAAGGGGAGTGAGAGTGGCAACATTTCGAAAGTCATTTTATTAAAAAAGTTCGAACGGACTTTTGTGAATTTCTAATTTGGCGAGGAAAGCGCGAGCGTATTTCCATTATCTAACCAAGGAAAAAAAACGCTCATAAATATACAATGAATTTTGACTACTGTGCAAGGAAACATTGAACAAAAAGCACTACCTCATTAGCACAAATCAAAATTGTTGTCATTTGCACACACACACATGTCGCCGCATATATCAAATCTCATCTACCCAACATATCACATTTCCCATAAATGTGAAAATTTTGCAAATTACTACACATAAGCACCATAGCACAGAAAAAGAAACACTAAAAAATTATGCCAGACAATAACTCAGAACAATCAGCATACGAAAAAAGCATGCCAAAATTATTAACATTATCATATTCCAAGCAGCTCCGCCCACAGCCGAAGCACACCTAAGTCCACAGAGGATCATCAGCCACACTTAAATGGCCCGAAACCGCATACAACAACCAAATCCACTGTGAAAATGGACAAATGATTTTCTTCATTGCCTCATCATCACTGCAGCAGTAATCCGGTGAGTGTGTTTTTGCAGAGAAGTGATAAAAATGTGTCTACAAGTCCAAGCATTGCCACATACTAAGTGGACAAATCTACCGCAAATACAAAAATCACCCTCATTACAGATTACCAGTTTTTTTTTTTGCTGTTGTGCTGAATGGGAAAGTAGCCACACAGACATGGGCGAGAAATTGGCGACCAAACCGACACCGCTGTCAGCATTCCTGACACCAAAGTGGTTCAAGTGTGAGGATGATACAAATTTACATCGGACGATGGTAGTAAAACGATTGGTGGCATGAAAAAACAAAATAAGGATGGCAGTGAACGTTTTTAAAATTTATTCAATTTTTACCATAAAATTTGTTTATAAAAAACGTATTTCTCTAATTTTATTAAAAACATTATTTGGTATTTCAATTAAATTATTTAACTGTCGACTTAAAATATTGACATTCTCTGGTTTTTTTCATCACTAAAAGTATGCAACAAATTTTTTAAGTCAACAAATAACTAGTGAAAAACTAGTACAAAACTGGTGAATCACTAATTCTCAGAAGACAGTTACTATCTCAGACCAATGCCTACTACTGTCGCATTTAACATCTGGTTGTCCTACGAAGGGGTAAATTACCTTCCAAATGCATAACCTCATAATAGTGCACTAGTTCCCGATATTGCGCTCTTACTTAAGTGAATTTACTAGTGGGTCTCTGTCTACTGGTTACTAGTTCGTAGGTAGTAACACAAAAAAAGTAACTGTGGATTTTAAAATTTTTCTTTACTTTTTTGAGAAATCTTTTTTTGACTCTCAATATGAAATTGAAATACATTTTGAATTAACTGAACCATATTAGAGGTCTAACTTGAAACTCCAATTGCATATCGTCATCAGAACAAGTCATTGAAAAGTAGGTGTTTCCACTTGATAGCCAACAGCTCACGAGTGTGAGTAAAATAAATACTTGTCGCCAGCACTCACTCACTCAATGTCTCTTTAGACCTTACCTTTTCCCCCAGTTGCCAGTTCCCCCTGAACAAAAACTTACAACCACCATAGTATCTGGCTATCCAAGACAAATACTTGCGGTGAGTGCATAAAAGAGAGGCCATAACAAAGTCTGTAAGCAATTTCAAACTAAATGCTAGGAAATAAAGTTTCTTTACTGGAAATACACAAAAATCGGAAATAAGCAAAAATCAATCGATATCAATGGTGGCTATAGAGAGATGGCTTGGAAAACAAATGCTTATCCCAATTGAAGAATTGCGGGATTTGGTGCTGCTTGGTATATTTATCAAGGAGTAGAGTAGCAAGCACCTTCCCTTGTAATTTCCATTTGTTGTTGTTGTTTTTTTTCCCATTTGATTTTTCTACAAGTGGTTTGAGCGCGAACTTTCGTTGGCCTGCCTGCGTGTATTTGGCTAATGGTTTGGGCCATAAATAATGTCCGTTTGTACTTTTAAACGACTTCCTTTCATTTGTTGTTTTTAGTTTTCTTTTTATTTTCGTTGGATTTTTTTGCTATTTTTGTTGTTGTATTTTTGTGGATTTTTCTGCTTTTTTCTTACTAAATTGTTTCAACGCCAATACATAATAGCAGCCACACCCCCCACTTGCACTGATGCGCACACCCCTCTCAGTGCGAAAGAACACCCGTCAAAGATAGCAATCTTCGATTTCTTTTCTTGCGGATTTTCATTTCTTTCTTGGTGAAGTTTTTTTTTCTTATGCTCTTTGCTGTTGTATTTTTGTAATTCGTATTGTATTGATGTCGAAGGATATGGCAAACGTAATCGAAATCCGCCGAAATGTCGTGTTTTTACTTAAACTTGCTGTAATGTTGGAAATCGGAATATAAATCGTTTTGTATTAATACTGCAGCGTATTTTTTGGTGGTGGTGTTGGCATTTGGTGTTCTCGACTGGTGTTGGTTTCGATTGCCTAAAGATATTGTGGCTGTCGCTTGAGGTTCTGCGAAGATAAATGGCTCACTTAGCCATCCCAAGGGACGACGATTTTTAATAGGTGTGCGGTTTAACGCTTTGGAACATTGTACCATTGTTCTGGTCGTGAGGTGGGTTGTGGTAGGGGAATAGGTTAATTTGAGAAGAGAACAATGCTGCCTTCTATTATAAAATAAATTATTTCTGATGTGAAAATAAAATTGAAAAAAAATCGTTCAGTTCCTCAAACCATCAATGCTTGCCTATCTTGAATTTATATATACAAATTTTATCTCGCTCTAATATTAAACCCCTTCAAAGGTTCACTAAAAGGAAATTGAAATTTAGCATTTCTTCAGGTGGAAAGTATGCATGCAAATTGCAAACACATCATCAAGCACGCATACAAATGTTCTTCAATGCAGACACACGCACACACACGTGATCTTTGCACCGGAAATCTGCTTTAAACTAATGAAAAATACCCTCGAGTCAATAACATTTAAGCTAATTTGATAATCTGCATGCATTCGGCAAAGCACATCTTCCGCCAACGAACAAGCCACCCAAAAAGAGAGACATTTCCCACATTTTTTGGTGCGAAAATTCCAAAAACAAGACGAAATATTTCCCAAAACACCATTTGCATTGCTAAGCAGCGATTTAGCATGGAAAATATTTCTCCTAATTGGCTGTGATGGCACCCGAGGGAGTTGTCCTTGTCGTAATGCTAGTGACAGACAGTCCAACCGAAAATTTTTGGCCAGCCGCCGCCGCCGCTCGTCATGATGGTAAAACGATATGGTCGGCTTTAGCAGAGACACAGAGCCGTGCATTGACCAGCATAAATAAATTAGGATGGGAAGTTAGGTCAAAAAAAAAAGTATACACTAAAAATACCCTTACGTCCACTTTTATATGCCTATGCGTTGCGGGCGGCTAAGAGTTTTAAAAGGGCTATCAACGGTTTTCGGCATCATTATCAGCGTAATCATCGTTTTATTTCGTTTTCGGTAACAGATTCACAGGGCTTAAAGGATGTGTTTGTTTCTTTTCCGAGGGGTTTTTATAGCCAGAGAAAAGGATAAAACTGGAATGGTTCACATTCAGTGAGTTTATTATTTACTCTTATTTTATTTCGCACTGGCTTTTGGTTTACTTCTGTTTTTTCTGCAATATCTGCGAATCTCTGTCGGTTGTGTATAATTTAATGTTTAGGAGACTGGCTGCTGGCTTCTTATCTGGTTAAAGTACTAATCGCTTTGCACGCTTGAATAAAACCCGAATTAGCATTTTTGTAATGCGTTAAGGTTTTGGTTTGCTTTTGTGGTTAATGGTTTGGTTTGTTCATTTTTGTTGTTGTAGTTGTACATGAAATAACTTGAATGGCTTGACCTTTGACCAGAAGAACTGAACCGCATTGAAATGTATTTGATTTGATTTAGGTTTCTTCTGCTACTTTTAGAAAAATATTGAATTTCAGATGGTGAAATCGGTCTTGATTAAACATTTTGTTAGCCATATAAATATATGAATCATTTCCAAGGAAAATGTTTGCTAATAGCTAATTGTCTGCTTAGAAAATTACACTTACTCCTTTAACGTATTAAGAATCCAGGGACAGGAGCCCAGTTTTGCATTCCATGCTAACTTGTTCTCTATTTTCTCTAATATCCATTTGATATCCTTTCTTATAGTCACTGCCGTCAAGGAAACATCATATGAATTATTAAAAACTCAAACGTCTTTAAGGACAATGTAAAAATTCCTTTAAAAATCCTAAAGTTTTCTACTACATACCCCTTTGCAAATTTCTCCTGATATGAGTGTGTAAACAACACTGTCTTAACGTATGCGGTTGCATAGCCACACAAAACACACACGAGTATGTAAGTGAGTGCAACAAAAGGAAACGGAAACAAGCTCGTTACTTGCCTGCCGCGCGGCATATATGACTTTCTTACCGCACACAAAGTTGGTGGCAAGATTTATGATGTAATGATCATCACAAAAATTCTTTGCCGCCAAAAATTTGCTAATTAATTAGTTGAAATGTAAAAGAAGGCATAAATTGTCTTCTTGTGTTTGACTAATGGCGGTTTCATGCAAGGCATTATGTGGTAAAGAAATGTGCGGGAGGTTAGGTTGAGGTGGTTACAGGGCACACCCCTCACCATTACTCGTGTAAGAAATCAGAATTCATGGTAAAACGATATTGACTCCTTATGTTTAGGGATCATAGATACTGTCCAGGAAGTCCTTTACCATTTCTTGTGAAAACTCCATTACAAATTTCTCATTGAATATAATTTTTTCTAGTGAATCACTCTATAGATCGTCGTAGATGCACCATTATGATTTAACCAAAACTTGCAATATGTAAAATTTCTCTTGTATACACAGACACATAAATCAAACAATAAGTACTCTTTATTATTATTATTTGCACTTTTCATGCCAGCAAAGCCAGCACACATCTCGTTTATATTTATTTAAGCTACGCAGCAGACTCGAGGAACTTCACGAAAATGGCTTATTGAATAAGAACTTCAATACGACGCGTCGGCGAGCACTTGAAAAGTTTTCACCCCCCCTCTTCCCTCTCCCAACTGCTACCAACTCTGAAAATTCAACTCGAAACAACATAATTTGCATAAAATTGACGTTAAAGGTTACATTATGAAATGCCAACATTTACTTAGGCCCAGTGCGCCACAGGAACATTCAAATTCCAATTTGAAAATTTCAACTAACTGCGTGCGGACCTATGCGGTTTCGTATCATATTAATAACATTAAATCAATTTGGATTGTGTTTCTTTTTTGTGTTGTTGTTTCGTTCGCTGCTTACACATAAAACATGCGTTAAATTAATTTTTTATATGCTGCCAAAGCAAATTGTTCACAAATAATTGCACACAGTATCCCTAAAAGCCTTTATGAACTGAATGAGGTTGCGCTGAAATGTGCTTTACTTGGAAATTGGTTGGTTATTTCAAAAAAAAAATGTTAACCGAAAAAACTCATAAACGCATTAATTATAACATGCTGTGCTGATGCTCCTCCTTTTGATTCTCTGCCGGATATGTGTGGCATACCCAAAGATTTCGCTACTTGCGTTTCCTCTATTTTTTTTGTTTTGTTGGCGGTATGCATATCCTGTTCCTTGGAGGGAAAAGCGTTTACTCCTCTGGTGGGTTTGGTAAAAAAAAAACAGAAACATTGCAAACTTTTTAATCACTGACAGAAATTGTTTTTACACCCAAAAAATGGCAGTGGATTGTTTGATGGGTGTGGTGCATTCAGAAGCTGTTAAAGGGTTTAACATCCTTTGTGAGCTTTGGTTTTGGAAGAAAATTGAATAAGACTGTAGTTATAGAAATTTTGGCGTTATGTTTTTTTATATCTTTCTTACATAAACCCTTGATCTTGCAAGGGGGGCCTAGAGCCAATATGAAACGGTCATAACGTATGAGTTGTGATCGCTTTTACCTCGCTCCACGTCTTGCCTGATTCCTGAAGCTCTTTTTCCAGCGTTGTGGCCTTAACTTGTATGAACAATTTATGTCTTTTTTTTAAGTTTTGTGACAATATTTGCTACATCTCAGGAAGGATGGAACCCATTTATAATAAAAGGTTTTACTCATAAGAAAATATTTCTTCCAAATTGTATTTCAAATTTTCTGTACCACCTCCTTTATGAAATCAACGAAGAGCTAATCTACCCGAATAAAATTCCAAAGCGCACACACTCACTCACTAAACGAGTATGTCGTCGCCCAACGGCCACACACACATTCGTATGTGTCAGCAACATTTTGTGACAACACATTTTATATTGTGCCGTGATTTAGGACTTTCATTTGGACCCTGTTAGTTTTTTGCACATTTATTATTTTTAATAAATTTCATAATAAAGCTTTTGCAGTTAGTAACTAATGCGGCTATCAAATAGTAACCAGAAGGTACAAGTTTTTTTTTTTGTTCTTTGTTTTATATAAATCGGCTTAAATGTTATGGAAATTTGGGTTAGGAAAACTCATGTGGTAAGTTTCAATTGACAAAAAAACTGTTTCTGGTATTTCGAACTCAGCAAATGTGTGGATTGCTGATAGTGCTTACGTATAGGGAAATAAGTGAATATAAATATTTGTCTTAAGGTTAGGAAATCTCTTAAGTGTATGAAATGATTCTAGATTTTAAAAAATCAATTTATTTTACTAAAATATTTAATTTTATTATTTCCTCACTAGATCCTCTTCAAAAAGTTATAACCATACGATTTTTCCTTAGCTCTTTACTAAAGCCTAATGCCACCCTCTTCGCCTTACCTCACCCCATCCCACAAACAAAAGAAATTACCATTAAGTACATTTTGTGGAAAAACAATTTAATAACGCTTGAAGAAGAATCAAACTTGTTCCATGACTTCTTAAATGTTTTGTTGGCTTACCATGGTGAGGTTTTGGACCCAACAACAAAACCACCACACTCAGCTGGTCGTGTTACTTTTAAACAATTTTTGTATATGCAGCCGCGCGCGCTCCTCGAAAACTTTAAAAAACCATTAAAACAATTTAATCTCTCTTGAAAATAAGAGGCAAAACTTTCTTTTACCAGCGCGCTAAAAACTTTTTGCCATTTTCCACGATGTAAATCGTTGATTTGAGTTGATTTTTGTGAAATGGTTCCCTGAGGGACATCACTCCCATAGCAATGTGCCAATTGCGGTCGATGGGGGTAGCAGCAATCAGACCAAAGAATATATTTTTATACGCCAGCAAATTGCTTTGGGTGTAAAAGTGTTTATCCTCCTAAAAGTATGCTTGTAGTCCTCTGATTCGCATGGCTTTTGTGGGTGGTTGCACATTGGCGCTTTCGAGTTAATTTCACTTGGTGAGACACGAAATCACACCGAGCACACCGAGTGGCAAACATTTTCGGCTACAATTTCTTTGTTTAGTCTTTGATTTTATTTAACTTTTCTCATGCGGTTTGCTAATTATCATTATTTTTACAGAAATGCCTAAAGCGTGTTATTCTAGCAATTCCAAAGACGCGTTGTTTTGTTTTTTCTTTGGCTGAAATTGTCGAAGAACTTTCATTGCTTGCGGCGCGCCAATGAAGTAGTTGTAAAGACCATTATGATGGCGGCAGTCAACATAATTTTCATGTTCTTCTCTTCGTTCGAGTGTAATTTCCACTTCTTCAGCGGATAGAAAGAGAGAGAAGGGCGAAGGTATTTTATTTTATTTGATTTTTGGCGCGAATGTTTCCGCATTTAAACGCAATTTTTGATTGCCTCACAAAATATATTTTTGATGGTGATTTTTGCACGCGCGGCTGTGATTTTTATAAGGGAAAATACTTTTGTGGTTATGATCGCGTATATTTAATATTAGCTTCGATTTTGATAGGGATTTTTTTGTGTTTTTTTGGCTACAATTTAATAACATTTTAATTTATTGGAAAACTCCTAAAAAATATGCTATAATTTATTGTGCATTTCCCTCCATTACCCTCAAAGTTTCCGAAGCCCACCTTTTCCATAAACTGCCGAAAAAATGAATGATGCCCGCATTTGCACGATTCGTTAAACAAAGGACACGTTAACGTTGTTGTTTCCCCAAAACAAAAACCGAAAAAAAAGAAGAAAAAAAACCCAAACAAAAATGAAAAATTTGGTTAAATTGTACGAATGAATGGTTTTTATATGAGTGCATTCATTTCATTTTTCGGACAATGACAGAAAGCGAATTTTCTCTTCGTTTGTTTCAACTTTTATTTGTTTAAAAAATTTTACTCTGTGTGAATGCCTTCAGGTTGTACTTTGTACCCATGGCGTAGTCGTATGTGGACATAGGTTTACTTTTCTTTTTTTTTCATATATATATTTCTGGTGAAAAAAAAGAAATTTTCTCTCCGAAAAACGTGGCGAAAAATTGTAAAATTGTTGGCAAATATTGAATTTGCAACATACTCGCTGAACGGACAAAAGGATATGTTTACCAACATTTACATATATCTCTTTGCTTTTTTTTTGCCGTGTAGGATGTAAGGTTGATTGCTACTTGGGTTGTGTTGTACTCCCAAATGAAGTGTACATATGCTGAGTAAATATGGCCACATTAATTTTAAGTGTTTTGGCGATTTTTTCGAATTGAGAGTTGTGGTTTAAAAATTTTCTTACCTATTGTAGGATTGATATAATGTATTAGTGTATCAATTTTTAAACTTTTGTCTAATCTTAGAAAACTAAACTAAACACAAATCTTGTCTTCAAAGCATTTTTCTTGAATTTCCCAATTAATCACTCATACGCCCCGATAGCCAATTTGTAAAACATCTTCAAATGCAACGGTCCATTTTTATTAACCTCATATTTCTTTCTACACACATTGTCGTTAAAAACAATTTGTTGGTCATAAACATTAAAGTTACCAGAGGCTGCACGAAAGCAAACGATTTTCCTCTCATATTCCTCTAGTGCCTTCAGGTTTTATACACCCCAAGAAAGAAATTGCTCGCAAATAAACATATTTAAAGCGATAAAAGGTCGCAATTTTCTTCAAATGGAACTTATTGAATGTCTTAAGTTTTTTTTCTTTCTTCTATAGCTTCCTTTTTGGTAAGATTTTTTATGACAACGTTTAGAAGTTGTTGTTGTACTTTTCATGATTTTTTTTATTCTATTGTTGGTGCTTGGTTATTCTCTCCTTTCTGTTCTGTATTTACATTTGATCTTTATGTTCTTATACGCCGTTTTGCTGTTTTTGTTTTGTTTGCCGAACGGCATCTTTTTATGACTCAAGTGTGTTTGCCTTTTGGCTTTTTTATGTTTAAACAATAAAATGCAAAAAAAAAAAGAAAACCAAAATCAAACTTTCTTTATATCCTTTTGGGCACACGCACACAATCACACACATACAAATATGAGGTCATCCATTATAAGACTCATAAGACGCCAAATGGTTAAAAAGACTTTGGGTAAACACGCTTAGAAAAAATAATAATAATAATACACAATTTCATATAATTCCTCAGTGTCTTTTGACCCCACTGTTTGCTGAGGTTTCACGAGTGTTTTGCTTGCTTTCTTGTAATTTTAGTAAAGCATTTGTGTAAATTTATATATTGTATTTATTTTGGAATTTCAATAGACGACGACAGCACTCAGGCAATGAATGATTTCTTGTATTGATTGTACACAATATTGATTCAAGTGAGAGAAATGAATTTCAACATTTCGTTTCTTTTTTCTATTTAAATTTCTTCTATTAACCACTGACCATAGTGTCTCTCAAAATACTCCAAAAAAATTCCCTATGCCTTCAACTAACTCCTGCCAAAGAGTACAAGAAAGTGAACTTGACTCTTAATTAAAGTTAAGCCTTCGCAAAATACACCAACGACATAAAACGTAACAATTATGAATTTAACAAGAAATTATAACGTCTACAAAACGTAAAAAGGATTCAGCTACGGAATGTGGCCAGACCAATTGTTACTTATTTTTTGCTGTCGTTTCTGTCGGCAAAATACCAAAAGGAATACCAAGTTTAATTAGAATTTTATTGTTAACATAATTATGCAAATGGGCGGACTGGTAAATTAGGAACAATGCCAACTAAACAAATTAACATTAATTTCATTCTTTGTTGTGTGGGTTAAAATACAAAATTAGATACTTTACGTGTGTAAATAATTAATGATACTAATTTGTACAGAATGCTGACTGCCTCCTGGAAAAGCTTCCGGAGGACGGGTAATCTTAATTTGACAATTTATTTTCAAATTATGCCAACATCTTTTTGACATTATTAACTTGGAGCTCTCATACAACTTTCTCAAGACGAACGTGTTGTGGTTGATAACCGCAAGTGGTAGAGATGAGCGAAGAGAAGGTTTTGTGGCTTGTAAGAAAATTACAATGGAATGAAAACTTGAAATAATTTCAGTAAACTGTCAACTTGGTCAAGAAGCAAACATATCTGCTTTATGAAGAAAAGAAGAAGAAGACTCTCCAAACACACAAGCCCGCCAGTTGGCTAAATTATTCATAACGCCAAGTGTTTGTCCTTTTCCAGCCCGAGATAGTGAGACAAATGTCCCTCATATCGTTCGTGTGTGTGTTTCACTGCCCGCCTTCAGCATGTTGAAACTAATTACCGCACGTCCCTTTGCAGCATATTATTATTTGTGTGCACATGTCTTAAGGTTGTTGGTTCGTCGTACAACGTCTGATGTCCTTTCTAACTAACGTTTTTCCCTTCCAAACCAGCCATGTCCCGCATATGTTATCCTAATAGTTTCATAAGCTCCATTTAAGATTCGCTGACACATGTTTTATGAAGTCAAGTGGCAATTGCCATTGCCATTTTCGTCAGCCCAAGCTACCGAGTATACCGAATCGAAAATGGGTGGAATATATTAAATCACAGCTATCACTAACATTTAAACTATTATTATTTTAGTTGTATGTATGTGTGTGTGTTGCTTGCTGCTGGTTCGTTTCGTGTAGATAAAAACTAAATATTTACGTTAATATAAATTGATAGAACGAAGTTTATGTCTTCATTGAGATAACAATGCTATTGGTGGGGACAGACTTTGGGTACGACGGTCATGTGTGAGAAATTAATTGACACATGCATAAGGGTTTGTAGATATAAATTGAAGGGTAGAACTTAATAAAGGTATTTAAAAGCCTATAAATCGATTAAATTTGGTTAAGTTTAGTAAAGATTTTAGTTGCATATTTTTAAAGTAGCAGATAATATTTTTTTTCATCACAAAATTAAGTTTTTAAAATTTTTTTTTAATTTAAAAAAAATTCTAATAATTATTCTAATCTTTCCTAAATACCTTCTTTTGAATAGGACTCTCCACGAGTATATTTGCCCAACAAAAGCTCACATTCAATTAATATCAAATCAGGCATTAAAATTGAATTAGCTTCTGTATTCAACTGGCAAGGCGAGTAACTTTGCCAATTACACGAAATGCTACCGCCTTGTGTAAATATCTCAAAGATTGTTTAACAATTTTGGCGCTAATTTCAAATTTTAGCCAAAGGGTTGTAAATTTTGGCAAGCAAGTCGCAGCAAACAAAAGATGTAATTATAAGAAAACAACGGCGGCGACAACAACAGCCTAAGAAAACTAACTTTTCGGCAGAAACTTATGTTTTTCCAGAAACGAATGCAACACAACAGCATTTCAAAATATTTTGCAAACTAAACGGGAAAGCCTCTAACCAAATCGTAACTGCCACCTGACACCGCCACAAATACACATCTACAAAGTTGTCCTTTTGGTGTGTTCTGCTTAGAGCGCGCTGCTATCTCAAATATAAAAGCAATGCGCGTAAATTATATAAATTTTAAATTTTTGAACATGAATTTTGAAATCTATGCCGATGCGGACACATTTCGGTCGTGTGCCGTCGCCGTCGTTCTCCTTCGACTGTTCAACCTAGGCAGACAAAAGGATTGGGTAGTTTATATGGCTGGGATTGAGGCATTTAACCTACGCCACTATAATTCAGCGCGTTTATGGTATTTAAACGCAAAACAAACCAAAAACGCGCGCAAGGTTAAACGTGAAACCGTGAGGGTATGTATAAGAAAACATGATTTTACGACATCGTTATTACCAGGAGTCATAGCTCGTACTACTGGCTAAGTGGTTGGAGGCAGGAGTGGGTTGCCAGGTTCATCGTAAACGACACGATGTTGGCGTTATGTCGCAGGAAAAGTTGCAGTTATGAATAATTAAATATTTAACGTGGCATGACTTCAGCTATGATCTATGTGAACGGAGGATTATTTTAAAGTTGAACCTTATTTAAAGGGGTAAATTGTAAGGTCCAGGATCCATTACACAACTTTTTGTGCAAAAAAGTACAAATTTGTTGCATAGTGTAATAGTTGGCTTGTTTATATTGCCAAACACTCCCCCAACTGATATGATTGTTCGCAAGTAAACCATCAAACCCTTTTACAACATATTGCCAATATAAAAAAGATAATCTACCCGCCATGTCATGTTAACGCTCTTCAAAATAGCTTATCCAACTCAACCTCAAATCTTTGGCGTGCACATCAAATGGATTAGCCAAAAACTTGAGGGATTTTCACGTAAAATAAAGCAGCCCCTCAATGTCTGAACTAATTTAAAATGCTTTTGTTATGGAATTGCTAAAAGAGAGAAAAAAAATTAAAGACTCTAACCTCAAGGCAATTAAGATTCTACATTTTTCAACCTCCCCACCCTCGCCAGCGAGCCACTTCCATGGCAATTATTTGTTTAAAAGAAAATTGCTATTGTTTTCGCGACCGACCGTGCCAAAGTCTGTTAGCGGTAATGGAAATAATTGCGGTTGGACTTGTGTTTTTCGGTATGAGGCAAATCACACCAAGTGGAAATTATGTGGTGAGCGATTATAATTAACAGCAGATATGGAAAGTAAAAGAAAATAATACAAAAAAAAACTTAAATTCTAAGAAGAAATTTAAAAAACGTTTTACTTAGTTAAAGAAAAATAAAAGTTTAATGAAAAAAAAGAAAATTTCAATTGGAGATGCGGGGCATCGATCCCCGTACCTCTCACATGCTAAGCGAGCGCTCTACCATCTGAGCTACATCCCCATATGAAAATTCACGACAAATAACTTACTTGGTCTACCTTCTGAGCTACTTCTCCCGCGTCTCATAATGCTTTTAATATAGCGGCAAGGGCAGTTCAGTGCTTGTTGGTTTCTTATTTTACCTTTTGTAAATACCTGAGTGGAAATGAACAAAGAATGAAGCGAAACCAGTTAGCTGCATTATTTAATAGTTGATCGCAGTTTTACCACGTGTTGGTGTTCATTACAATGGCACACACAAAATTCGTTTCTGCGTTCAAGAGGCTCAATGGTCTAGGGGTATGATTCTCGCTTTGGGTGCGAGAGGTCCCGGGTTCAAATCCCGGTTGAGCCCGATCGAACTTTTTACCTATTAAAATAAAAGTGTATACAATAAATAGAAACTTTTTTTAATGTAATTATGCAATAAAGTTTCGTTCAAGAAATAAAATTAATTTTTTTTTACTTTTTTATAAATAGGAGAATGATTCATTCTGATGATGTTGTCTTAATATATGTAGCTAGAATCAATCTTGTTTGATGGCTTTGTTGGCAGACTGTGTTAAAGCTCCGCTTTGTATTCTGAAAAATATGAGCCGCAAAACGAACCAAGTTCAATCCCGAAACTCCGCTTTAAAAAAATGTAAGATGAAAAGATTAGAAGAATTTCTTTCCAAATGAAAATTATGTGCAATTTTTACACTGTACTACATAATAATGGACATTTATGTAGAAACTATATGGAAATTCCACATGTAAAAAGTATTTAATTAGATTGAAACAAATTGAAACAAAGATTGACAAACAAATTGTGTTATTATATGCAAGCAGGAAGCAATTGTATCAGAGTTCAGCCTATCTCTTGACTGTCAGATTATACTAAAAATAAAACAAAAATAGATTAATCTACAATAAAAAATATAAGAAATGAATAACAAATTAGACAAAAAGTTTCAACTGGAATATTAACTAAAGTGAATACTAATTTTAAATTTATTCACTAACACTTGTATTTAAAAAAAAATTGGATTTTTGACCACCGTCCACCTCTTTTATCACGGGGATGTAGCTCAGATGGTAGAGCGCTCGCTTAGCATGTGAGAGGTACGGGGATCGATGCCCCGCATCTCCAAACTAGTTTTATGAAAATACTTAAAAAATACTTTATTCAACTATTATAAGAAACTAACCCAGCCAAAAAAGGGTTCGGACACGAGGTAAGTCCATTTATAATAATCCGTTTTGCTCTCCTACGTCACAGTCTTTTTATGGTTAAAAATATAAGAGACATTTACTTTCATTTAGTCATATATCATATAAATTCTCTATATATATTTTCGTTAGTGTCTAGTATCTGAAGAGCGCCCGCCTCCTTCCACTGCAACGCAATTAATTTACGCAATTGTTGCCTTTTTATTTATTATTCCTTCTTATCATTAATTTTAAACTGTCAATATTTGCACTTTATCCCCAGGTTTACTCTACTGAAAAAATACAATTTCTTGCCGTCTCTTATTGTTTTATTTTTCTTTTCATTGCTTTTCATTATTGTTTTGTTTTCCAGCACTTTTCCGCCCCACGCATTTTCAGCAGAGCCGTCATCATCATCACGAATGCCAAAGTCTCGGAGCGTCATTGCAGCATTTGTTTAGTCTCTTTTATGCCAACCTGCTGATGCATATAATTATGGAAATTTAAAATTTCGCATTTGGTGCCACACACAGCCACAGCGGATTCGAAATCCACCCCCCTCCCACTGGATTTGAGGGCGGGCTGTTACACCGCGACATCGGTGGCAGCAAAAGAAAATGCGAAATGCGCCAAAAAGTAAACAAAACATTTCAATTTCTTTTTTTGCATTTCAAGAAATAAAAATTGTGAAACAAAATAAATGAAAATCTTTACATTTGGATAAACAAGTCGCTGCTGCTTTGCTGTGTGATTTTCCATATTCAGTTATTTGGATTTGTTTTGTTATTGTTTAGTCTCTAGGAAAAAAACGAGAAAAAAATTAAATCTTCCAAGAATGTATTTAGAGGAAGCCTTAAATGTTCTTGATGAAAGTTTTAGTAGAAAAAACTTCGATTTTTAAAATATCAATTGCCCTATTGAGAAATTGACCGTTGATCGCCAATATGCGAAAAGAATAGCAGTCTTTATCAGGGGAAAACTCCCAAAATGTTACTTTATTATAATTGTTATCTATATCTACTAGCAAATAAACTGTTTCCAATAGGAAACCTCATTCGATTTGGTCACTGGTGACTTCAAAAGGTGGACTAGATTTCCAGACTTCCAGATTTTATGTATAGTCTTTCATTGATGTTAGTTCAAAAAGGTATCAAATATATCTTTATTATCTTAAGTACTTAAAAACAAATGTTAAGTTTTAAAAATTACTTTCATTAAAGTTTGAGAGTAATTGCACCACCACCAGCAAATTACATATTCGCCGCAACTGCGCAAAATCGCCCTAAAAATACTCTTTTGTTTTCGCTTTGTTTACGTACAAGCAGTCAGGGTTCACAATTTGACCGAGAAATTCATTCTTTGGTTCTAAAATTATCAGTGTCATGTTCACGAAATCGGATTTATAGGATTAACTGTTGATAGAATCGTTTCAGAAATATTTTGTAGAGCATTTTCCAAGACAAAAGTGAATCATAAAATTGTGTTTATCGTGTTTTGGCGTATTAAATTAATTAAATTTATATTGACACTTTGCTACTACTTTTAAATTGGTTTTGCAAAATCACTGCGGCAACCCTCGTCAATTCGCTCAATTTCCCAGCTGTTTGCATAAACAGCTGATGCACGTGAAGCTAAAATAGAAAAAATTGCGCGTTTGATAGCCGGAATAATTATATTAAAATAACAATATTTAGAAGAATATTCGACACAAATTACTCTAAGTTCAGTTAAATTAAGTTATATCAACCAAAGTGCAAGTGAATTCGAAGCAATATTCGGTTTGAAAACACCATTTGTAGTTTTAAAAAATTGACTTGCAATGTTGAAATGGAATTTAGAATATTTTAATTAAATATTCACAAATAAGCATTTAAATAAGTTTACAAAGTTAACCAGTGCATTTTTTGTAATACATACCACAATGTTATCATTCATGGACACGCCAAAACTTCAGCCCATTTCCAATAAGCGGCCGCGCGAAAAAGATGGCAAAACGGCCCCTGCCGGAGTAACTGCTGCCGGAGTCAGACGGGAATGGGACAATGCTAGTCTCGGGGCAGGCGGAAGAGATATGTCGAGAGTGAAACCTACGGGTTGTACCCCAACATCGGATTCTGCAACTGGTGGTCCAGCGTCGTCAGCTGATAATAATCCTCCCGAGTGAGTAATGTCATAACCGCGCAGACTACTACTGCGTAGGTCGTTTATTATTGTACTTAATTGGGAATAGTGCATTTGATTTCCATTACATTTCCCATTAGCACTGAATGCTGGGAAACCACAACTACCACTGAATGATCTGTAGTAGTAAATGGCAGAAATTTCCTATAGTAATAATAAGGATCTTTAAAACTGTAATACGCCATCATAATGGAACATTTTTTGTAAATAACCATTCTTTACATTAAAATTACAATGAAATCTCAGTAACAATTTGTCTGCCCAGATGCATGTATATCCCCACCTTCCTGCACTCCCCAGTGGACCTGGAGGGTTGTTATTTTACAAATAGGTATAACTATATCAAATTCGAAATCCACGATCCCAACCAGGTTTCGTACAGGAATTTTAACCATTTTTGACTGTCTGCTGGTTCATATGCGGCATTTCTTATAGTCTGTACCCTCATGTCCACCAAACTACAATGACATATTTCCAATTTCCGCGAAATCGGTCAACCAATATTCTTCATTTTTTGGAAGTCTTGTCAGCTGGTGTATCAACTAATTTCTGTACTCTAGATTCGGCGGCTTGGGCTTTACGATGATGAATCTGTCAATAAATCAGTGTATAGATACTTGTAGATAAACACTTTTCAATCAGCTAAATAAATGAACCAGTATCCATTTTTATCATTAACATTATTTTTCGCTGTTAATATGGTCATATCTTATTTTCTTTTTTTTCTGGGATATGTAGTGTTGTAAACTCCTTTGATTCCTGACTACTTACATTGTGATTTAATCTATTTTGGCTTTTGCTAAATTCAGAAAAGTAAATTTCAATTTAAAACCAAGCAAGACCACATATGAAGAAGTTCACATACTCACAGTTAATATTCACATTTGACTGATACAAATCATTTGGCTAGAAACAAATCGACACGTTTTTGCCATTTCATATTTGGCGAACAGCAGCTGCTGCAACACAAAAGCACAAAAATTCATCGATTTACTGACTGACTGACTGGGGACCGACTGTGAAGAGTATTAACAGAAACAGCCAGGACCCAGGCACACCCATTGCCACTTATGAACGCATTAAAGCAAATATTTTGGCAATATTTCACAAGTTATAAAATTTCAACCAAAAAAAATACGAAATGGCAAAATAAACCAACAAAAAATGGATGAAACCGAAATCTCCACAGCCACTTGGAAAAAAATTTGTTGAGGTAAGCTATTTTGCACCCAACTACAACAACAGCAAAAAAAATACGAAAAAACACAACGGTCACATATTATGTTCATAATATGCCATACTAGCGTATCCTGCGAGTGAGCCAAGAAGGAAGGTTGGTATAAAAATCTCATAACGCACATGTTGTGTTTGTTTCTGTGCGCGCCATAAAATTAGCCTTGCCATTTTAGCTTCTGGCAGGATTGTATGTGAAATGGGGACGAGGCACTTTGGTGTTGATGGCTTCTCATTATCATAACATTTTGCACGCATTCAAGCATTTAAGTGGCACCACCATCATACAAAACGCCAACGTGAGGTGAAAATATTTAAAAAATTTTGCAAACGTGAACTTTTTTTCTCGTTTTTTTATAAAAAAAAAAAATGCCGTGAAAATAACAGACAAAAAACAACAACAAGAATTTTTACATGTCGGGAATTTGTATTTGCCTTGAAGAATTTGTAACGTTTTTAATATTGAAAAGGTCCTTTTAATAGAACTTAACCGGTCAAAATTATCTGTAGTTGTACACATAAATGGGCAAATTGGATTACAAAAAAAAACAGTTCCAGGATAAGTCTTGTATCCAGAAGAATGGAAAAGGAATGGGAATAGACCAGGAAGTGGCGAAAATAGACGACACTGAAACAAACTGGAAGGGGAACGAAATTATGATTAATAAGGTTTTGTAACCGTCCTTGTATGACTACTTCAAATTGCAAATCATTCTCTTCATACCAAGACATCACAAAATTCCATTAAATTGAAGTATTCATCACTTGGTTTCAATGACGTACGTGCATACACCCTCAAGCATCTTTACTTCATCTTCCTATCATAACAAGGCATACACGCATTGTGTTCGATTAAGACAAAACCACAATTACAACAAGACCAATAAAAAAAATTATTAATAGATAACAAGAACCTCTACCAGGCGGCAGCTTCAGTTTCAGCATATTTGCATGTATCTTGACCATTTCCGTTAGTTCAGCAGCCATTAGTAGCCGGATGAGTATGTCTACTCAATTTTCCGGCAAATAAGTCTACTCTACAGGACCAACAACCGTTAGTGTACAATGTCTAGAGGTAAATTTCGTTAAAAACAAGAAACCAAGGCAATTTCTGGTTTTTTTTCGCAACGCAAAACAATTGATTGGAATTTACAGAATTTCCCATCGACACGTCGTCGTTGTGGCCGTCAAGAGCTTCGTGAACGGTTGATGTTCAGCATATTTCGTCATTACATTCTTCGTGAGTTGGGGTTATTTTTTTTTCGGTTGATGCGCTGTTTGGTTTTGCCTTTGCCCGGAGCTTGTTTTGACTCTTTCGCATAAATGTCCTTCTGCCGCATCGCATTGTCCGAAGAGAGCTTCACTGCTCCTTATGGTTGGTACCTTTTGTCCGCAGAGTTACTTCACTTTTTTCGCCTGACGTTAGTAGGAAAGTATTGTTGCAATGTATGTTTTTGCAAATATAAGGATTATTCAGAGTTTGGCTAACGTTTTTTTCTTTAACTTTTCATTCTAAAAAAATAAAAAACGAAACGAGTTAAAACAATTTTACATGCGGTTTGGCGAAAATTCAATTTACACATCGTGTTTTCTGCTGCTCTTTGGAGTGGGTGTGTGTGTGTAAAACTCCTTACTCTCCTCATATGAATTCTCCATCGATAATTGCCATTTTCGATCTGGATGATTTGTCGTACTGGACTTGTGCTTGTTTTGGCTTTTACGTAAAGTAATTGTTTTCCTTTTTTTCCTCTCAAAGTTCGCCAAGTGCTGATGGGTCAGTTTTGTTGTTGTTTGTTTTCTATTTTCCCTTGCAAAAAATGTAATTTATTAAAATTCTTCTTTGGTAACAACCAGGAAAAAATACAAAGGAATTAACGTAATTAATTTTGGGCATGGAAAAAATTAACCGCGCCACATGACGGTCAGAGAAAAGGTCAACCTAACTCAATTTGAAAAATGAAATTAATAATAAACAAATCCGAGTGCGAAATAGGAAAGTATGTATGAAGGGAATTCTGATCTTTACGGTAGGCACGAACATTATTGGAATAGTCAAATACAAAGAAATTAACTTGAATTGAAGTAAGGTGCGCTCCTGAAAATCGGTTTTTTAGTCCTAAGTCCAGATTTTGGTGGTGTATTTGAAATTCCTGGACTAGACCCACAACATGGTCTATATGTCACACCAAGTTCCAGAATTCTGGGAGATGTATTTCAGGAGGAAGTTTGAGGTCCGGTAAAATTATAAAATTGAAAATTAGTTGCTTCAACTACGCTTTATCCAGTGTCCAACATCTAGGCACATCTTGAGTACAACATCAACGACATCTGCACAATTTAAAGTGGGAAACCCCTCGGAAACAGTGAAGTTGTGTCGATGCGCAGTCAAAACATATGAAATTGGACAGTTCTTTTAAGCAAGTGCGCGTTTCGAGCGTTTTTCCATTTCAAATGAATCCCCTTAATAATTCCTCAAATGATTAAATAGTTAAGTCAAAAGTATATTTTTTCTCATATTATTACCTCATTTGTCATGTTTCAAATTTTTTCCATGACACTCCAAGTTATTTTTCACCTTTCATTTGCATTTCATTCGAACTTCCTCCCCTAAGTTTTGGCCTGCAATTTGAAAACCAAGTTGAACTGCCCGTTGTGAAGACTTTCGCGCTTCCGTTCTTCATCCTCTTTCTATTCAAATTCTTTCATTTACAGCAAAAAAAGAACAACACAATTACTTGGTCCCAAAGAGAAATGGCCCAAAAAAAGTGTGAATCGAAATTAACACATAAATTTCCTGCCTTGGCTATTTTAGCCGTGTCCGAATAAGCGCCCTTTGCGTTAGACACCTGGATAAAGGTGTGCCTGCGGGTGTTTTCGATACATTTCGCATTAACTTACGCTTGAGGTATTTTTTTCTTCTTTCGTTTTTTGTTTTTATTTCTTTTGTATTTTTTTTCTCTTCTTTTTTGTGAGGAGTTTCCGTTCGAATAGCTACTGTCAAACTTTTTCAATAGATTTTTTAACGTTTCTTAGGCCAATTGACGTTAATACTACGTGATGTTGAATGTTACTTTCAATCGAATATAACTTTAACTTTTTGTAAATGATACTGACGGTTTTATCAAGTCAATGGGATAGGTTTCATTGAGTTTGTGGTTTGGGAATTGGTTTATTTTCTCAGTGGTTTTAATAAAATACTCCCAACTTGTTTAATTTACTTTTCAAAACCACCGCACAACACTCGTAAATTAAAAATAAACAAACTTTGTTTTTCCACTTTATTACATTCCCTCTCCCCTGCTCGAATGAAATGTCGCCCAGAAAATGAAAAATCGCGGATATCCTTTTTTCTTTAATTATGGTTCTAAATTAAAATATTCAAAACCAAATGCCACGTCTTCTTCACCATTGCCATCCTCCTAGGCTAGGCATTCTTCCGTATTCAAACAAATGCAAAATAAAATCAACTTCCTTGCGCGTATAACAATAAGATGAAATATAAGAATAAGAAAAGAATACGGAAATAAATAAACGTCGCGACTTTTTCAAATCTAAATATTGCAAAAGAATCGCAGTGGCAGTGGGGGCGAATGTCTCTGATGCTGCAATTTACTGTCAGTGCATAACTCATACTTGAGCAGAAGATCTTCGAAGTAACCGAACAAAAAATACCCAAATATACAAAAGCAAGACACCATTTTGAATAACAAAATTATCAGCTATGCAAACTTTCACCTTTTATTTTTTTGCTCTCCTTAAAAAAACAAAAGGAAAACCAAAAGTTAAAAAAATTCTCTACTAGTGAAAAAAATGCACCTTCTGCCACCCAGAAGGATAGTCTCTGCCCTTGCGGAATTCATTTGGGATAACATTATTAACACTCGACTAAATATGCATTTCTTATGTTGACGTTGCAGAAAAAAAAATGTACAGAAAAACTACCCAAGTTGGTTTAGGAAAATAAAGCCAGTGGTTGATAATAGGCAAATAAAAAATAACTGATTGCAAAATTTGGAATAAAGAATGGCGGCTGAAGGTTGTGTAGTTCAGGGTATTTGTCAGATATCGTTTCATTTCTTTACATTTTTACCAAAGAACCGATTTGTAACGAATTTTTTAATTACATAAATACTAGTAAAATGCCAGTCAATTAGCACGTATACATATTGCACCCCCTTGTACCCACCACATATTTTGAACTTACTCGCCCCTTTCTTGGAAAAATCAAAAATCTGGAAGAATATCTTGCCAATGGTCTCACAGATTATAAATTTGGTTGCCTCAGTGAGCCACGCCCATTTTTTAATTCCTATGCCCTTTATGAAAATCAACAAATTTTCGAAAAATGTATATATGCAATTAAAGCTCTCTAGGTCCACTGGTGGCTTCTGGAAAGAGACGCCAGACGACAGAGACAAATGGGATTTTATATATGATGACGGTATGGATAATGTAAATAATTAAAATATTTAAGGTACATGGTTCTACAGACAAAAGAACTAGAATTCGATTGATAGTCAAAAATTGACCAATTGGTTTTCTTTATAAAAAAAAAAAAACTTTTACTGGAAAAAATGGAAACATAAAAAGATTTACAACTAATATATAAAATAAATTTCGAATCCCCGAAAAATCAAATTTTCTACTTAACTGTAACTTATTAAAAACAATATTTTTTCAAAATGTGGACGGCTGTGCTGCCAACAGTGGTTCTGCAATCAAGACCCTTCTGTATGTCCGACCTTAGACTGGCTCAAACCAGCTCCGCTGTTTGAGTATTCAGTACTTCTGTATTCAATATCCTTGTGAGACTTTAATGCATAAATCGCACGATTTTTGGTTCCAAAATTTTAATTTTTTTTTTTTCAGTTGAAATTATAATTAAAAAGTAATTTGACGATTTTGTTTTTAAAAAAAAAAAATTAAAAGTCTTGTTAGCTGATCAAAAAAAGAATTTTTTTATAAAAAAAATCATGTTTTAAAATTAAATTATTTATTTTGCAAAATCACGTCAATTTTTATTTTCAAGGAAAAAATGCTATGTTGTTCTTCCCTTTCGAATGGTCCAACTCAGACTGAATCGAATGATTCTATGAGGACTGTGAATTCATTGAAGGACATGCGCATCAACAGTATTCAAGCGAATTCCATTCATAATGTGTTATAAAATTGGCGCGTAACTTTTGGAGTACATTTCAATTCAAATTGTAACTCTCTCTCCCAGTTTCTCTTTGGGGAATCGAGCACGTGCTGCAATTTGATTACAATAACAAAGTTACACTTAGGTTTAATTGGATCAACACCACGTGGTGTACGGTACTGGATTTTTTATCCTTTTTATATACATACTCTGCTCTCCCTATCAAATTTTACTCTCTGAACGCCGCCCACCCACAGCGTTGTTTCATTTTGTTTTGCATTGTTTTGGCTTGTTTTGCTTTTGTTGTTATATTTTTTTGTTGTTGGCAAAACTCCAGGAGGGTTGTTCTCTTCTGAATATGGGAAATTATATCTTTTGATTTTTGTTATTTTTTTTTGTTGGTGTATTGTACATTTGTATATATCCTTCTTGTGTCTGTGTATCCCTGCTAAGTGGCTTCTTTCGTGCGAATCCAGCTCTGCTCTGCTCCGCTTTTGGGGGTCTGACCAGCATGCGGTATTTTCTGAATTGGCATTTCATCGCACGACAGCTCCCAAATCGGTTGTTATCAACGCTTCAGCGTAACGCTTGCGGTTCATTGCGACGGTGTTGAACGGCCGTGGTTTTTCTTTTTTTGTGTGCCTTTTGGCATGTCCGATGGGAAAAATAAAAATGAATTTTTTCTTCCGGCATTTTTGCTTGTACGCATTGTTGTTGCCGTCAACGTTATCATCGTGCGATTCCGTTTCCGGTTCCTGGAGGCGCGTTCCGATATCATCAGCCATATCATCGCCTTTGACATTGTCGCTTATACGCCACGGTGTGGCATATTCGCTGAGTGAACGAGTGTGTGGACGCGCGACAATTGCTCGTTGTTCGGTGTTGTGAAGTGTGAACATTTCAATGATTTGTGTGTGTGTGTACGATGTTAATTCACATTTTTCCCACGCCTCCGCACAACCAGTGCCTGTCCCAGTGGTGACTGGTTAATGGATATTTAAGTGGGTGTTAATTTTTTTTGTTTCCGAGCTGTGCGTGTTGTGTTTTTATGCGGCCATTCCGGAAGTAAATTCTCGGTTATTGCAAGTCATAAATAATTTAGTGATGTAGAATTAAGTGGAAACATGTGACTGAAATTAGTTTTCGATTAACAATTAAGTAGGAATGTGATGAACATTTTTTTTTTTGCTATTTTGCAATTGAATTGCAAATTGGACTGATCCTTAGAAAGACTGATGCTTTATGTTGTAGCATGTGCAACCAAGTTGCCCCTTTCGTTTTTTAAATTATTTTAACTGTGATAAGATCTTAAATGGACAATATTTTTCATGAGTGAATCCAAATCTGACGATTTTACGGAAGACTCTTTTGGAAATTTCGAAAGGTGAGTGAGAAAATCCATAGGAAAAGGAGGAATATTAATTGAAATCTGAAAGTATTCACTAAATATTCTAAAAAGTTGCAAAATGTTACTTAAATTAAAAAAAATTAAAATAAAAAATCAAAAAAAAAAAATTGTAAAACTTAAAAAAAAATTTTAAATTTATAATTAATACTTCATTTGCAATCCATCAACAGTATTCTACGATTTTTTTGCAATCTTCTACTCCTTGCTTACCTTATTAACTCTTTAAGGCACATTTTTCAGTGCAAAATTTGAAAAAAATTCCGTGAATTTATGGCTAATTGTGAGAAATTTTTATTTTTTAAGATATGGTCTCACGCAAATGCAAATGAAACAACTTTTAATCAGTAGATTCCAGACTCTAGATAAATTCATTTGAATTTTGAAAACTCAAATTGTGAAAATTACTCATACGCAGTGTGTAACGGTTGTCGCATGATATTCACAATTGAAGGCAATGGATCAATAAAATGATCTCTAACACCGCATTTGAGTTGAAAGCTTTCATTATTTCGAATAAATTTTCATTCATTGACAAATAATAAAATGTTTAACAATACAAAAAGTACATACCTATTTAAAAAAACTATAAAAAGCTAAGTATTACTAAACCAAGAGCTTACAAAATATATCGAATAATATCTAAATATAAATCGGTATCGGGATCTTGAATTTTTCCTGGTATAAAAGCACTTCCAAGATGTATGGAGCCGTTTGATACATATTTTTCGACCTACTCTCGACCTCAATATTTTGCTGAAAACTTTAATACTCGAAACTTTTTGTGCAGAAAAGGCAAATACGGCCATGTAATGCACAAAATTCGATGTTCAAGTACAAAAAAATGGTTTCTGTATTGCATCAATTACTTTATTAATCCGATTTCAAAATAAAAAAATTATTTCAATGCTTCATAGTCCACACTTTTTAGGGCATGCAAAAATAAAACTATGGAAAATCAGTGGACTTATAATCTTATTCCTTCAGCCGTCCAGTACTTTCTGAAACTTTTTATATAGGAGACTGTCTTGGGGCAGCCAAAAGGGGGAATTCTTTCTAACGTGGTCATACATGGCGTATAAGTAACGCTTGTATCTAAATTGTTTTTCGAAATATTTTTACTGTTTAGTCTAGACTGCAAAATGCTTGTTTTTCCAAATACTGTGGAACGAGTCCTTTCTGAAGTACATACAACTTGTTAATTTTCATTGAATAAAATGTATTCTCCGAAAAATACAAAACGATCTACTACTTTTTTTTTGTTTTTGAGTAAAAAATACTGTTTTTGGACCCGAAAATAGATGCGAGCGTTATAGGTACTCTCTGAACAAGTCATTTTCATAGAAAAATATTTTCAAAAAAATGCTAACGAATTAATCCGAAAAACGACAAAACACTGAATTTTTAAGATTATGGATTAAAAGAAAGGCAACGAAACAGACCGAAACAGACCTAGGTTTTATGAACAGCGACCCCGATTTACTGTTAAGACAGTATGCTCATCCCAGAATTTATTTGGCTGTCGAAGTTTTCATCATCAAAAACCATCTCTCTGAAAATGGAGAATGATTTTGAAAAAAAAAAGTGTTATAAATATATCGATGCGCAAATGTATTATGTGACTTTTGGCTGAATTTGAGTCAACTGAATTTTCGAAGCCTTCAACATACATTTACTTTCAAGTTTTTGTAAATAACTAACCAATATTAGAAACTCAAGAGATAGTTGGAAGCGACTTGCTTGTAGTTTTTACCAAATAAAACATCATCATTTTAATTCTTTTTTTTCAAGTATAGTTGAAAACACTTTTCACCGAAATTCACCAAAATCAGTCAAATTAAAAACACTTCAACTTCAATCACTCAATTAAGAAATGATTTTCGATTCAGTGCTTCAAATTTAATGCTCTCCCCACGACGCTTAATTATCTCAAAAAATAAGTGTACGCAAAATCCTCTTATTACGCATCTGGCAATTGAAAGTTTATTTTTTTAATTAAATTCTGAAACACTTGCATAAACTTTTATTATTGTCTTCATTTTGTGCTGTGACATTTCACAAAAAACGAGGACGACTGGCTGATAAAACTCCACTGAACACTCAAACCGTCATCCACCTCCGCTATTGAAAATATTTGTCAATTTATGACAAATTTTTTTTTCATTTTTCATTATCGGGCATTATGACAGCTTAAGGAAAACAGACGACATTTTCGAGTACTAGATATTGTCGCGGATAAATGAGCATCAAATTATGATGATTGGGAAAAACCGATAAGGTGAAGAGAATGAGCAATTCGTATGTAAATTGGTACGATTATTTTTTTCTATAGAAATTTAACTAATTTAAATAAAATCATTAATAATAAGATTTTTTTCCTTAAAATGTCTTAATAATTTCAATATTTCTAAAACAACTTAATTTACTTAAACTCCAGCCACACAATTCCCTACTCCAATCAACCATTTTTCCAACTTATGCAACTTATCTCTTCATACTTCGATTGCCTCAACTGCCTTGCCTGTCTTTTTGCAATAAAGCGGATTATTGCCCGGAAAATATACTCTCTTGTATGAAAATTTCTTTGCATTATTTTAAAAGTTCTTTGGCGTACTCGGTCTATGGTGTTTGATTCCAAACTCCTACGTCCCCCTGCTAAAACGCACAAACACTCACACACACACACAGGGGAGACGAAAAAGACTTAAAAGTAATTTTACGTCTGACTAAACATTAATGTGCCAATATTTTATTGTTTGTTTGCAAAACAAACGGCAAACAACGAATTTCGAAAAATGGGTCTTGATTATGGTGGCATTGGCTGCGACGGTGATGGCTGATGATGGTTGTTGTCCATGAATTTTTCGATAGGAAGTCTGAAAAAGTTTTAACTGCATCAAAATGAAGTATTTACATTTAGCAGGAGTACTTAAATATTGAATTGATCACTTCGGCAATTTTCTTAGACATTTGAATTTTTTGCAAAATATTTACAATGGGCTCAACCGGGATTTGAACCCGGGACCTCTCGCACCCAAAGCGAGAATCATACCCCTAGACCATTGAGCCGCATAATTGCCGTTATTTGAGCCAAAAGTGTTACCAAACTTGTATAGCTTTCAGCGGTGAACTGCACTCAAACAATGAAGGCCTACCAATCAAGCGTAACTTGCATATTAATTGGTCTCAGAAACGGGTTACCTTGTTTCGAAGTTTACCTTTCACTTTATTATTTTATTGTGACAAGCTTGCATTTTATATTGCTTTTGACCATTGCGGCTAGACAATTTGTTACCAATTTATTCAAGGGGATGTAGCTCAGATGGTAGAGCGCTCGCTTAGCATGTGAGAGGTACGGGGATCGATGCCCCGCATCTCCAAATAATATTTTTTGCATGCATTAATAGAATTTTGTTCTATACAAAAGACATTTTTAATTAAATCCTTTTAAGCTGAAGCCTTTCGTTGAAATATTGCCAATTTCCTGATATTGACTCTTGAATTTTCTGTATAATTTTTTCCACATCAGCAAATGTGCAAATTAGATTTGCTCACTTCGGTTATAAGTACACATCGTCTTTACATTGATTAATGTAATTCGGCATTTGGCAAAGACACATGGAAAAAGTCCGCAGACGACAGACGATTTTTACAAACACTTGTGTGAAACGATAAACTTTTATATCCGCTAAAATAATGAATATTCAAATATATTGCAGGCTTTTCTTGAAGGCTACGAGAGCATGAGCTATTTGCTGAGTTGCCATGCTAACAGAATATATTTTGGTGACATTTTTCTATGTAGGCAGCCACTCTTTTGCCAAACAATGACAAACTGGCGAGAGTAACTTGCCATAAAAAAGCTTCTCGACCAGGATCCCTCGAGAGTTGTAGTGCCAAATATTTGTGTATTTTTTAAAGCGTTATTCTTACAAAATTGTTAAATTTTGTCACTTCTACTACTACGGCAGGTGGTTCCATTTCGGCTTATCGCCTTAAGCTAGCTGCATCTTTCCAAAGAGAAAACTTCGTTTCTCAGTCATGTTCTCAACTCATGTTGGCAACTCTGAGTCTTTGCACCTTCACATATAATTCGAAATATAATTTTTCACATGCCGCAGCATTTCCTCGTCTCAATGACACAAAACTCCTTTAGCTCCCTACTGGCAGTGAAATCAACCCGCGTAATTTGATTTCCTACACAACCACCGACCCCCTTCAAAGTCCCGCCCAACCTGCCGTCATTGTCGTACACAAATCAGCACAATATGCCAATGTTTGTTTACTTGCTTGCTTTCATTTGCAACCTCGGCTGTTAAGCAATTAAACAGCAAAAAATATTCCATAAACGCCTCGAGGTAAGGAAGGCAGAAAGGCAGTCAGGACATGCATCGTACAATGTACAAAAACATACCATACATGGCGTCATTGTCGACTGTGTGTGTGTGTCGGCACTTGGGGTATAATGATACATGACGTGCTATTTATGACGACAGCTTTTGTTTTAATTTTTAAGCGAAAACATTAGAGACGTTCTGCTCACTGTTTACCGAAACCAACTGCAGAACTTCGCCTTCATCGTACAAATTGTGATGTTGTGTGGTATGCCACCCAGAAGCGCAATGGCATCGCAGCGCCCTGAGAGAATTCCAACAACCAACAAAACGAAAAATAATAAAACTACCACTTCTGTGTGGGTGTGTGTGTGTATATTTTCCTGTGGTACTTTATTACCAAGCAAACAAGCAGCTCATCCTCCCCCCTTTGTCTTCTACATGTTGAGGCATCCCACATCAAGTTTGTAGTAATCTACAGCTTCCGTGGCATTGGAATTCACAACTGCAGATATTTTATACCCGATCGACAGTTGTTTCCCACATAAAATTTGTTTTCAGTTTGTTAGGAAGCAAAACAACAAAATGTTGCAATTTTTGAGGTGAAGTGTGCGGGAACATCTTCACCCTTGAACAGAAAAATATATTAATGGTTTTGTTTTTGTATTCAATTGTCTATTCTGAATTCTTCCTTTATAGATAAAATCTTTAAAAATATTGCGCTTTTCTCTAAAAAAAAATTATCCACCCACTGTAATTATTTGGCTTTTCTGATCTGGGTGGTAGAAAACTTTTTTGACGACAGTACTTGGCAAAATTTATGGCTTTTTATGTTTTTAATTGTCTTAAGTGTTTTACGATGTTTGTAATTTGTTTGTTGGCTCCGAAAACAACAAAAATATGCTTCTAATAGAGTTTGTTGTGATAATCTACTTTGGTTTAACAAAGGGGTTAACTCATTTCTCGTTTTGAAAATATATAAAACCATTTGGAGATGCGGGGCATCGATCCCCGTACCTCTCACATGCTAAGCGAGCGCTCTACCATCTGAGCTACATCCCCATGTTAAAAGTTGTTATATATTTTCTTTATTTGGCTCTCAAATTTGGCCAAACTTTGGTTCAAACCAAACCCATGCAAGCTTATAAACTGATTTCTTTTGTTACCAATTAATATGCAAGTAACGCTTGATTGGACAGCTTTGATTCGAACGCATGCAGCTCAAGGTGTTACAAAAGCTTTAAAAGTTTAGACACACCACATTCAGTCAGTTCAATGGTCGCTGTATGCCAAAAAAAACTCTTGTAAATAAAACCACTTCTTGTTGGAAATAATTAAACTGTTGAGTGCTTTGCCAAATGTTCAAATTCAAATTCTACTTTTACCCTTTCTTTTGTATTCTCATTAAAACCAAGAAAACACTTGTCTTCTGAAATGCTGGAAATTACCTCAAGCTGTTGCACATCAACCCTCTCATCCTTATATATCCTCTAATATAATACAATGATATTATTTTATCAAGCGGTACATGCTCGTTCAAATACGCATTACAACGTGTAAGCAACAATTAGTTTTTCTCATACATTACAGCAACTACAGGAGCGGACTGAGGTTTTTAAGAAATTAAAACTGAATTGAAAAGGCGTTTTTTTGTAATAACTCCCGACTTTATATACTTAAGAGAACCCAGCTATTTATTTCAAGCATCTAAAGCCTGATTGACTGTGCGAGACTTTAACTCACTAACATATTCCTCAGATTGTGTGGGTGGATTGTCCCGGAACCACCGTCAGGTATTTCATCGGGAGGCCGTCAGAGCATTATTGCTCAATTGTCCGTATTTTATCAGGCAACCTCGTTATAGATATGGGACATAGACCCAACCGTTAGTAGGAAAGGTTGACCCACCTGGTGATTTCCACCATAGGGCTTGTTTCCGACATTTGATAATACATAGAGCTGATATCTTAATGGTTTGTCCGACTACGAATCTCTTCCTTCGATATGGTATTTGCCCAATAGATCCGAAGAATACTGCACAGGAACCTATTGTCGAACGTCTGCGCCGAATGTCTGTAGCGAATGTATCTTTCTGCCTACTCTAGAGGTAACTAGAATAAAATTGTTGTTAAATTTCAATCTTCTTGCGGGCCCAAAAGGTCGGTAATCCGTCTCCGTTGCCGTCTTCTTCCACCTGAATTAGTTGTATCTTTTGCAACAACTCCTTGCTTAAAAAACGAGTTAAACGTTTTCATATTTATGCGAATCGTAAAACTCAATGATATACGAAATGAATGTCAAACGTTGGTGTTTACTCCTTGTTCGAGCAAAAGTTATCTTATACATTTAATTTTTTGTCAACTCAACCCACCACAAAGGCAAATACCTCAACACTGCTCTACCAATTATGTACGTACAACAAGTGAAACAAAGGTAACAACAACAACAACAGCATAACTTTTTGCTGTAATTTTAATTTTCATTGTTATTTAAGTTGAACACTTAAATGAACATTTTACTTTTTGCTTTTACACTCGCAGTTGGCAAAATATTTGCCAAGGACTTGCTCTTAAGTAGAAGAAGTAAAAGAAGCAACTTCTTAAAATACTGAAAGTGCTACTCGGGAAAAGGAAGGAAAAAGTAACATTTCGTCTACATTTTTAATAACATTTGTGTAGTGTCACGTATTTTTGTAGAGACTTTTTTTAATTGACTCTGCTGTGACTCTCACATACAACACGCACCCAACTTCATTAGGAATTTGATCAGTCTTTTGGACGGATTTTTTTTGGGGGACGGAAAATTCAAATATCATTTTGGTAAATAGGTGCAAAAAGAAAATCTCCAAGTAAATTTGGTTGAGCTCATTATGGACATGTCACACCACGTCGAGAGTCTTGTGAGTTTCCTGCCACAAATTTACTGGTCCAAAAGAAAATAAACACCGAAAGAATCCTTTTTCACTCATCACCAAATAAAATTTCAAAGTTGGTACGTTACTTGAATATTAATTTTTTCAGAAAAATTTATAGAACATGATTTTATAGAGGGAAGAGATTGTTAAAATTCTTAAAGAAATGAAATATTTCTCTTCATTTCCAACATATATGTACGTGTTGTGATTCTTCTCGTACATTTGTTAAAAGTTTAGTTCCACCAACTTGATGGGATTTTCAATTCAAAATTAAAAATACCATAAAATATTTATCGCTTATTATTAATGAAGGTGGAAAGTTGGCATTAAGCTACGTTTCATTCATACAACATTCTCATTTGTATGACATCTTGGCAACTTTTCGAGACTTTTGTAAAAAGTTGAATGTCAAAAAATGTAAATCATTTTCACCAACGACATGAAAATACTTGAGATTTTCGTTTACGTTTTTTTTTTTGTTAATTCAGGGTCGTATTTTTAATTAGTTTAAGGTGCAAGAAAAACAAAGATTTGTGGTTGTTTATATTAACATTTCTTTGCAGTCAAGTATTTGGGGAATGTTCCCTTTCTAAACTTTCACAGCCCAACATCTTGTCCGCATTACTCAGTGTTGAGGTTATAAATTTTAAATCTGTTAAATTAATCCCGCTTTTTTCTCTCACCTTCTACTTCTTACGTGCTTGTCCCTCTTTGTGTTAGGTGCACTACCTTTAGGCTGTAGGTGTACACTTTGTGCGTAAGGTGGGAGGGTTCCAAAAATATTCTTTTATTCATTAATTATTCTTTTATTGTTGTTTCAGTTAAGGAAATTAGGGAAAGGCGAACGGACGTACGACTTTGTACTAAAATTATATTAAAATCTTGAAAGTATAAAATACAATTTGGAGATGCGGGGCATCGATCCCCGTACCTCTCACATGCTAAGCGAGCGCTCTACCATCTGAGCTACATCCCCATGTTTATTTAATACCAAAACAACAATTTAGTACACCGAAATACTTTTAAAAGGTAATCTAAAGTTAAATGATAAAAGAAAATCACTGTGCAATTGAAAGAGTTGCGATTTGACAAGTCTTTGTCAAGTGGCTTGATAAGCGTGAATATAATTGGTAATGAATTGAAATGGTAATTGGCCGTTAGTTTATTTTCGGCTTGTATTCACCAGTTTGGCCAGCAATTGTCACGCATTCAATTCAATGTTTTGAACAAATTTATATTAGCGGAATTGTATTGTGCCTTGGACAATCAATGATGTTGGAAACTTGATTATTTATTGGATATTAATACATTTTTCGAACAAGCAATCATGTTTACCTTTTGGGATATGAGAAACGAAACGATTAAAGGAAAGTGGTTAGTCAATTAAATTATAAAACAAATAATAAGAGAGAATAAGAACGTAGTTGTCACTCATACATTAGAAAGAGGACAAACCTTAAAAAACTATTTATTTTTTAGACGAAAAAATTTAATCGCGTTTGCGAATTTAAATTTGGTCTTAAATAACCCCCATGTCCGTTTGTCTGTCCGCACGATAGCGGTCACTGATTTTATGGTGCGACCGTGTAACCTCAGTCATCGACCATAAAATAGAAATAAATCCAAAAGGCTACAGCTTTACCGACTCCGTCCGAATTCCATGCATATTCATCTAGTTGGGCGTGTTTTAATTTTGACAGCGCAAAGCCGTCAACCGCCCCAATTCCGTTTAATTACTCTAGATATTTTTTTTAGCATTGCTTTGCCGCTAGATCCCTAGTGTACACTAAGTTTAACAGTAATAATAATATATTTATTGCATTCATTTTGGGTCTCATTTAAATAAATACATTTCTCTCTTTCCATTTCAGCAAAAGCTTTAGACCTTACCAATATTTCTCTGGCGATCCAAGCTATCAAAAGAATTTTGTAAGTACTACTTGTGTTCATTATATAATTTTATTGAAAAATATCACAGAAAAATGTCGCCAACAATTTTTCAGCGAGGCCAACGCGGTGGCGCCAACGATCGTTACACAGATTATTATAATAAAAATCGCTATCAAGATAGGCCACGACACTTTCAGAATTATAGAAATTCCTATAACAATTACAATAACTGGAATAATAGATATGCAGGAAGTGACCACCCGCGGACTTACAATTCACGCTGGCAGTACAATAAACAAAATGTAGACCGTTACTTGCAAGTACCAGAAACTAACTTAGAATTATCAAATTGTCCGAGTGAACAGTCACCGAATACGACTGCAAACGATTCAAATTGTCCAAGTGGAGAGGCAACAAATACGAATGCAAACGATTCAATTTATTCAAGTGGAGAGTCAACAAATACGAATGCAAACGATTCAACTTGTCCAATTGGAGAGTCAACCAATACAAATTCAAAAGATTCAAACAGTCTAAGTAAAAAGTCACCAAATTCGAAAGATTCAAGTGAAAAATCTCCACATGTAAATTCGAAAGATTCAAAAAGACCAATTGAAAAATCTCCGCCTGCAAACACAAAAGTTTTAAATAAAAAAAAACCAACAATAAGAAAAAACTTGGATACAAAAACAGCATCTCCAACAAATAAAAAAACTAAAGTCCGTGCAAAAAAAAATACCCCCAGCACAGCGACATCAAATCAAGCAAATCTACCAGTTAGACTAAAGTCTCCCACGAATGTACCATTAAGATTAAAGTCTCCGACAAATTTACCATCAAGATTAAAGTCTCCGACAAATTTGCCATCAAGCTCAAAGTCTCCGACAAATACTGAAGAAACTGAATTAAATAAAAATGCACCAGACAGTTCTCAATCTCTTGGAAATTTACTATCAAGCTCAAAGTCTCCAACAAATACTGAAGAAGCTGTAATAGATACAAGTTTACCAGACTGCTCACAATCGCTAGGAAATTTACCTTCAAGCTTAAAACTTCCCACAAATACTGAAGAAACTGAAGTAGATACAAGCTTACCAGACTGTTCACAATCTCTAGGAAATGTTATAGAATTACCGAGCGCAGACATCAATTCGCATTTTGAATCTTTTGTAGAGGTGAACAGTTCTCCAAGCCGACAAACTGAATCATTACAAGAAACTGTATCTGCAGAAGCATTACCGTGCGATAACTTGCCATTGCTACCAACTGTTAGTGGTACACCCGAGAAAACTGAAACAAAAAATCCAAAAATATCAATAATTCCACTCTCTAGGCTCATACGAAACGAGTTGGTCGACGATATCCTCGATATAGTGGGCAATAGTTTAACATTGCCGCAATTCGGCTCGCCAAGTAAACAAATATTTAAACCAACTCTAGTACAGAGACACCGGAAATTTTCCAGCTGTAGCAGTTCGAGCAACACCACCGAAACTCTAGTGGAAAAAGTGGCCAGCATGGATAAAATGAATATAAAGAATGTCATCAATAGCAGTGGCACCAAATACGATGCGGCACTCAAGCTGGAAGCGCGCAAACGTTTGCGCGAGGAAATACGCAAACAGTTGAAGTCCATGAATTTGGAACAGCCCAAAGACTCGTCCTGTATGGATTTTGTGCCTGATGATATTGTGGACTCGATACATATTCCCGATGTGGTCTTAGATGAGATACGAAAGGTCTTCGGCATACAGATCGTAGGCGGGGGCAATGAGAATAGGGGCAGTTTGACACAAATTCCCGACATGGAAGAAGAATATGGTGCGGACCATCCAACAGACAATATTAAAACTCGTTTAAGCGAAAGCGATGAAAATAGAGAGGAGTTTCTTCCCATTGGGGTGGATCGCTTGCAGAAATCCATGAACGACCTGATGAATCGTTTGAAAACAGCGGAATATGTCAAATCGGCTGCAGTTAAATCTCTAATAAAGGTTCCGGAACCGTGCGATGATAAAGAATCGATAAAAGTCAATATTTCACAAAGTATTGTTAGTCCGGCCAAGGAGCCAGCTACAACAGCTAAAAATGCTCACCATTCTAAAGCGAAAACCCCGCATAAAAACAATATGCAGTCCTCGCCTCGTCTTTTGCAAAGTAGAGTATCAATTACACCCGAGAAATCGAATGACAACACTTCACAAAGGAAATCTTCTAAAGTTTCCCGTAAATGCCGACGTTCCAGCGATATAATCGTCATAGGTTCGTCGTCTTCATCCTCATCCAGTGACCAATCTTCATCATCATCATCCTCTTCTTCGTCCAGTTCCGATACGGAATCGAACGCCTCCACACGCAGCACATCATCGACTGTTAAACGCCGTAGGCTAAAACAGAAAGTCGATGCGGAGAATGTGGTCGACAGTTTCGAAAAGCTCATCCTGCCCAGTTTAAGCGAGAGTCTAGCCAAGCGATATCACACGAAATTCTCCACTTCGTCCAAGACGAAGTTGCACTTTATCTCCTGCATATGCACGAGCGAGTACAACTCGGAGACGTTTCGAAAGCTGGAAATTGCAAAAATCCAAAGAAACCTTAAGTCCGAGGATATTTCCATGGCCTTGGAATTTCTAATGCGTGAAATCGTTAATGTATTTAACAAACAAAAGCAAGTGGCAAAGAAGAGTGGCGCAAATAATAAGTCCACATCACACAGCACGGAGTTAATGAAACCACAAACGCCGAATAAAAAATCAATGCAAAATTCCTCGTCCGATTCGCATGAAAATAAAACTGATGAGGAGCACGATGCGGTATCTAATTGGATTCAAGCATCGCACAGCACCGAAGCAGCAGTAAAATGTAAAAGTGCCAATGCAGCAGAAAAATTTACTGCTGATGGCATTACTGAGAAGTACAAGTTGAGGTTAAACAGTCTCGCAGAGACGAATAAAAGGAAGGCCCGGCAATCAACGCCAACGCCATCGCCAACGAAACATCAAAGTGTGAATGAGCCCTCAACATTAACGAAAATGGGCGTGGGTAAGGCAAACGCTGTCACTGCAAAAATCATAAACAAAGTTAACAAAAAGGATAACGTCGAAGTGCGCCGTCACCAGCACAGTAGAGATGAAAGAAGTTTGGAAGCGTATGGAAAAGATAATGGAAAGCGAACAAATTGTATTAGTATTAGCAACGAACACAGTAATTGCGATGAAGCGGACGATGAAAATGACAATAATCAGGATGACGACGACGACGATGATGATAATGAAGATCATGATGACGAGGATGTACGCATTGATCAAAGTACTGTACATCAACGTATATGGAAATCTCCCGGTGAAAAGAAATGCCTGGACATTGAGCCAAGCTCAGTGGCCAAGCCTTTCGTTGATCTCGACTTGGCCACAGCCACTTACAGTACTTGCTTGAGTGGTTACGCCACGCTTTCGTCCACCTCCTCAACAATTATTGCACAACCACCCAATTTCCCACCAGTTGATCTGGATGCACTCAAACAGCAGAGTCTCATTGGGGAAGCTGTGGTGGGCAATTTGCGCGAAATTGATCTTAAGCTTATGGAGTTGCACAAACGTAAAATGTTCATTGAAGAAATGATTCTCAAATTTCAAAAGGATAAAATGGAATGCGATTTGCAAACTATACGCTTACAGAATGAAAAATTCATCTTGCTGAATACGGCTCTGACGGCAAATGCCACTGCAGTAACGAAAACGGAAATGATGAAATCGGAGGAAGAAATCGTCCCAAGGACAACGAAGAAAGCCGCACCAAAAGAAGCAAAAGAAATACTATCAAAAGCGGCAGACGATGTCACTGAAAGACCCAAAGCCAAGCCCAGACAATATAGAAAAACGTTATCGAAACCTAGCAGTTTACCCAGTACGAAAAAGGCAGCTCTGGCAGTTCAATTGAAAAGAAAACTGCTCGCTAAAATTGATAAGAAATCGCTGGGTAATAAAGAAGTGCCAGTGTCTTGCGATGAAAGCGTCTCTTCGCCAAAACGAAAGAGGACACCGACTGCCAAGGCGGAGAAGGATGCACGAAAGCTTCCTACAAAAAATAATACAAAGTTAATGGTCGACAGAGCCCCTAGTAAGCCCCCGGAAGTCTCTTCGGCAATTGCCACAATTCCACATAATTTCAACCCAATTGACCCCAGTCAAGTCGAAAACATCCCACTACCAAAAGAAAATCCAGGAGAACGAGAAGTCGGCCTGGACTACTCGGATATGCAGAGTGGCTATCTCGAGGGTATCAAAAGTCCCGTCACACAAATACGCGTATTCGAGGATTCTATAATAGCTGCCTCCGAGGATGGTAATCTGTACAAGTTCAATTTCCGTACGCTGAAGTTGGAAAATCAATTTGCCAAACATAGCGAAGCCATAACTCAAATTTACCTATGCCGAGAAAAGAAAGTGCTCTACACCACTTCATTGGATGGTTATTTTAAGAAGACTTCGATCGAGGTGGGTTTGCAGACATCCCTAACTTCAAGTTAAATTTCGTCTAACATTTCGAAATCCTCTTTTGTTTGTTTGTTTAAATTTACAGAATTTCGAATTGGACATACAATCTTTGTATTTGCAAGAACCCCTCCAGTCCATCGATGTGCAGTGGGGTACGGCCTTCATTGGCAGCCGTTGGGGCAATATATTTACCTATGACACGGCGGTGAGTATGTTAGTTAGCTAAAGATGCTAGCCTTATCTGCATTAAATATTTATTTATTAAATTGAATTTTACCAATTGGAGTGTTTGTTCCCCAATTAAAAAGATATATGTAGCTACCATCACCTCATACTCGTGGCAAACCTGTCTAGACAATGCAAATCGAGCTGTTTTTTTCTTTGGAGTGTCAACTCAAACCCTTACCAATTTGGCAATACTTCATTATATATTTTTTATCGCCCCTCTTCCTTTCGCTTATTTTTGGCTGGAAATGTACTTAATCTGTTTTTCATGTTTTCCCCATTTCGCTACTTTGAAGTAGTTGGTATGCCAAAGTCATAACGTTCGATTTGAAATTTATTGCTGCCACGTGATTATAATTCACGGTGCCTATTTGAGCGTAATTTATTTTGTCTTGCCAATGGCGTGTGATTTCTTTTTGTTTCTATTTTGTGTTGGGGGAAGGTTCCACACTTTTTTATTTAAAAAAAATGCCACAACTCCATATAGACGTCTGATATATGCAATTCTAAAAGAACCCTCCCATTTTTGAGGCGTTGCAGTTAGGGTTTTTTTTCCTTTGTGTTCTTCTAAAATGTTGTGCATCTGCTTATGTATTTACTTGCTTATGTTTATTTAAAGTTGTATTTAGTTGGATGTTGTTTTTGTATGCAATTCCGTACCATATACCATCCCTGGTTTTAGTTGCGTGTCTCATCGAATTCTCTCTTTAACGCTGCATTTTCAATAGAAATTTCTGCTATGCGCATGCCTGTCAAAGCAGGAGACTTGCACTTGTGGTTGCAGTGTACGTACTTCTTTTTGATGTTTTTCTTAACCAAAATATGCATTCGGTAGAAAAGTGTAAATTTACTGGAAAAAAATATACTTTTTCATATACTTTAAATTATATACTGATATACACAACAACCAACAATTGTATTTAATTCAAATCTATTCACTTTCCATTCGTTGCAATTGGAAAATTCTTGTCTTGCTTGCTTTTCTTTGGTTGGCTCTTAGACGTTTTGCTGGAAAATGCTTTTGTGGGTGTTTGCCGCTCTCTCATTGGCTGTTCTCAACGAATCACAGCGCTTGCAACATTTTGCTGCAAGCAACTCTTTTTTTTAAGTACATATTTTCTTTATTTTATACCCCCAACATTTTGTAGTTGCATCCACTAAATAAATACAATGAATATTGCGAAAGCTCCTCGCTTCGACATGAATAGGGTGCGGTATTGCAGTTTTCTTTGTTCTTTTTATGTGCAAAATTTATTATTTGTCTACTTAGGGAAATATAAAATGGCGTCCACATTATTAAAATGGACAAAATGTTCATAAAATGAAAAAAATCGGTATTAATTGGAAAATTTGCAGTTGCCTTCAGCTTTAAGTAATTTGCTGGAAAAACTTTATAAATATTTCTAGGGCCACACATATTGGACAACTGTAGCTTAGAATGTTGGCAAATTAAATCCATAGTATTACCACAAGTCTCTGTTTCGTCAGAGAAATGTTTCAGGTCCAACAATTTAAATTTTTTTTAGTAACAATGGACTAGAACGTGATGCCCGGTTAGTTATTTAGACAGACTTGTAGATATAGACTATAATATTTGTCTGATATTTGCACTGAATTTACAAAACTTTCTGGGAAGATCAGTCCGCTTAGTAAAACGCCAAATATGTCCCCAACTGGAAACAAATCAGACGAGTAGTCTATGTTAAGCACGGCAGTATGATCGTAATTTTTACTCAGAATCATCCGTAAATTACTCTATCATTTGGTCTTTGATTTCCTCCCGAACAATTTGACCCGCCCTAAAGCCAAGTAAATCCCTTGTCAGACTAGGCAACTTAAGTGGCGAACAATTAGAGTTTTTGGGAGAGTACGGAAGTACTGACAACTTGTGTTTTGGTCCATCAATTCGCATTTATCAAAAGATAATCGAAGAATTACTCGCTACGGAGAGGTAAATTTTCGATCCCATATTGGTAATATCGTAAATAGAGCAAATTCAACCTTGGATTATGTTGGATTGCGTTATGTTACAAAATCCCTTTACTTTAACATTGTTAGACCAATTTTTGAATACTCTAGAGGTTGTACAACGCAGATTCATTCGATTAGCCCTGTCTGAAAAGACGTCGACAAACTGCCGATATACTCCTTAACCATCAACTTCTATTAGGTACCATAGACTGTCCGGTGTTACTCCAGACGATCTCCTTTATTACTAGCCCACGTAACCTTACATGTGTACCTCTCCCCAGTATTACTTTTCACCGCACATATTATGGCTATAATGAACCATATCGCTAACTAAACTATTTCATTCGCTTTTAATCATATTAGTATTCACGACGTTAACTCTTTTTGCCTTAATGCATTTCTGAACATTGTAGTACGATTTCAAGAGATACGAAGTCGTTGAAAAAATCATTTTACTCAAACCTTTTAACATGGGGATGTAGCTCAGATGGTAGAGCGCTCGCTTAGCATGTGAGAGGTACGGGGATCGATGCCCCGCATCTCCAAACGGAATTTTTGCCAGCAATATATGACAACAATTACATTTAAAATTTTTATTCCAGGCCAATACTCTTGCCGAATCGTTGCTTTGTTCATCGGACGCCTCGATCATAGCAATCAAAGCCACCAAAGAGGGCCCACGCAAGGTCCTTGTCATATCCTCAAAAGGAAATATTGTACACTTTCGTGATGCCTCAACGGGATTATTGCTACGCACTTTGGATGTGCCCGAACATTTGCACATTTACAGTTTGCTGCTGGACTATGGCTGCATTTATTGTGGCACACAAAAGAAGGAAATATACAAATTTGATTTTACGGTAATATTTAGAGACCGAATTCACATACATATTATGTACAAATGCATATTTGATTGGAGCGTCCAATACCCTAATAAGGAATTGACGCATTGGCGGAAAATAATTTCCTGAATAACTATGCAAAAATCTAAGAATTTCTAATTTCTTGTAAAATAAAATAAAATGTACTTTCATATATTTTCGCAGACCGGTACGCGCTTGTCCGTTCTCACGTGCGGAAATGGTGCTGTCTCCTTGCAATTATACAAAAATAAATTCATTCTCGTCGGCTGCTATGATGGCTTCATTTATGTCTTGGATAAGGAAACGGGCAATCAGGTTGGCCGATTTCCTGGCTCCGGCAAAATGGTGTTAACATTGGAAGTAGCTGGTGATAAGGTGGATATTGAATTGTTGCGGGCTTTTTTCATTATTAAATTTAATATTTTCCTTTTTATTTTCCTAGATCATTACATCATCTAAGGATAAAACGATGAAAATAATTGATATACCCAGTCACGTTATTGCGAAAACTACTGGATAGGCCTTTAATGTATACATTTATCTAATGTACATACATACATTTTATTAAGATATATTTGCTTTTAACTGGATTATCGATTGAATTATGATTAAGTTACTTTATGCGGAAGAAAACCTTTTTTGAAATATACAATTAAATACTAAACAATTTATTCGTTATTCGTTTGAATAAATGCCTAAGCAGTGAGTATGTGGAAGTGAATGGTAGGTATAATGGAAATGTTTGATCCTGAATTGTCCCCCGAGACTCAAATTTTCCCATATAAACTGTATGGGAAAAATTAAATAAAAAAAAAATTTTTTTTTAATTTGGAGGAAAGCGAATTCTACAACGAAAAAACACATACATAAAACGGTTTTTACGGACCTCCAAACTCCTTCAAAAAATCCAAAAAATGTAAAAAAAAAATGTTTTTTTGGTGCAATTTTTGCCGTACCTAAAGGAGTTGGGAGGTCCGTACAAAACCGCTTCTTACATGGATTTGTTCTTTGAAGAGTTCTCTACCATTTCCACTAAATTCCCAATTTTTTAAGCTTTACTCCGAATTTATAAAATAAAGTTTATATGGGAAAATCCGAGTTTCGGGAGGCACGTGTTAATGTTGACCTAGTATGAATCGTGGATTTCCAGCGAACGAAAAATTGTCTCCATTCGATTTTGGACCACGCTAATACTACTTCAATTCCTGATCAACAACTCTTTTGGATCACTCTTAATTTTCATTATTTTGTAGTAAATGATGCCGGGAACGGAATGGGAATGGAACAAAATTTTGAAATATTCAGGAACGAAATTATCGGTAAAGTATCGAAAAATGTAAGTAAAATTACCGAAAACTAGAGAGTGGACTATCTTCGGCTATACCGAAGTTGAAATACCCCCACACAGTAGGAAGAAGTACCTCGAACATAAAAAAATGTGGTCTCAAGACCCTATTTTGAGCCAATTATAGGTGGTTTTGGAGCCCGGACCATGTCCAAAATAGATTTCTAAAAATTTCCAATTACATCCACCAAAAAAAAAAAAATTGGTCTCAAGACCCCATTTAGACCCTTATATATTTGGCTTCGGAACCTCGGACCATGTCAAAAATACGTTTCTAAACATTTCCAATCGAATACAGCAATAAAAAAGACTTGAAAAATGTTTGCCTTTTTTTTCGGTGTATGGGAGCCACGCCCAGTTTTTGTCCGATTTGGCTGATTCTCGAACTTGATCTCAGTATTCACGAGAAAAACATGTACCCAAAGTTTCAAGTCGATATCTCCAAAACTGCGACCGCTATCGTGCGGACGGACAGACGGACGGACAGACAGACGGACATCGCTAAATCGACTCAGGAGGTGATACTGATCAAGAATATATATACTTTTCCATACCGGACACGCCTCCTTATGGGCGTTACAAACGTTGTGACAAAGTTAGTATACCCTGCCACAGTGAGTGTGGGGTATAAATATCCGAAGAAGGTATCGTCCTGGTATCTGTTGGTGCACTGTATTTTAGCTTCGGTTAGACCGAAGATAATACTGTTACTATATTTGAACCAAAAAACTGTTTCAAAAGAGACGGATTCATGTCTCCTTTTCACTGCGACCACATTGGGCCTATTTCGACAGACCTCTATGTTTTTATAGCTCACCACTGAGTCTTGTTTTTACTAGTAAAGCTGAGATCTCACACTCTCCAAGCTAAGCCGCACTAGGTAGCGAAAGCAGTGACACAGTGGCCAGATAATTAGGGGCAATCTTATGATAATTAACAAAAATATGATAATTCTGTTTGTCTCCTTTAAATTTTTATTAGGATTTGATTATAAAAATAATTATTATACAAAATTTTACAGTTTATTTTTAACCAATAAAAGTTTTTTTTTAAAAGTATGTGATTTTAACTTGTCAAATACTATAACCATAAGAAAAAAAGTATTGGTGTATTTAGCTTTTCGAAAATAATACCTACAAATTGTAACAAGTTGGCTTCGAGGCGTGTCACTATTTCTTACACTTTTTAGTGCGTAATATTAACCGTGCGCGCATTCAATTGCATTTGATGTAGTTTTTGATTCAGTTTCAAATTGTGATCCTTCAAATACGAAATGAGATCAGCCTGGAAAGGGATGTAAAGAAATTGCATTGAAATTCGATTCAGTACAGAAAGTCAGCCAAAATCTCACCTGTTTTTCCAGCAAATCTGCGGTGTTGCCACCGGGCTGCATCAAACCCAAAGAGCCGCTGGTATTATTTGCACCACGCAGAGCATCGGGTGGGTGGCCAGCCTTATTGAATTTGAGCACTTTGGCTGGAAAGAAATTAAATGTATTTCACAAGAAAATCGGTTTTTTTTTCATCATTTACCAATGTAAGAGCTGTGGGTGGCAGCCAGCACAATTGTCTCTACGATATTGAAAGCAGTCACATACGACACGGGCGACAGGAAGCCCTGCATGCAGTGTTCCCAAAACGTATCGCCATAATAGTGATGTATCATCGCCTGAACGGCCAACAGCATTGAATTCCACAAAGATACCACATACAGTGGTATTCCCTTTTGCACGGCCGTAGCACGATGGAATTCGTGATAGCCATTCATGCGTAAATCGTCGTGATGTTTTTTGGCCACATGATCCAACAGCTACGATTGCGAAAGGAGAGAAATCAATGAAATTCATTCAACAGAAATGCAAATCAATATGAAGACTCGTGCGTACAAATGTTATCACCCAAAATGTAGCGCGCAAATATAGCATTATGAAGTAAGCCTCACAGCGCTTATCTTCGGGCCAGGTTGCAGCCAGTATGATGCCAACGAAGGAGATTATTGTCGAGATTAGCAAATGTAAGCTGAAAGCAGTGGAAGAGCAACGAATTAATAGTGACCGGCTTCGCTATCATGATAAAAATTCCTTACGGATATAAGTGCAAAAGTTGACAAACAAATCATTCGATAAGGGACTTTACCCAAGATTGCAACGCAAATTGTAATTGCACAAATCTTACATACTATACAAAACCACTCCCTTCCTCCTGCTCACACCTCAAACGGAGCACCTACTCACTGACAAGATCGCCTTACCTAAAAGCCGGTACGGTCTTCAGCTTGAATGTGCTGTCAGCATTCGAGGTCAATACGGGATCCAGCAGCTCTTGGTGATCGTTGGCCATGACGCCACCTCCAACCACGGTAGAGCCGCGCACAGAATTTTCTTCATCCATATATTGAGCTCCCTGAAACGAAGAAGAAGAGTATAGCAACCAATAGCGACCAACAACGACTAACGACTGACTGTATTCATGCTGAAATTGTGTCCCAAACTGACCATAATACGAAATCCGGCTGTGTGCGGGCGGTTGCTATTCGTTTTTCTTCTCTCCCCTATCTCTCTATAAATGCAATTTCAACATCAAAATGTGACTCAGTTTGCGACGTCGTTTTTATTTTCGTTCTTTTTGTTTTTGCTGCGATTGATAACAATTATTATTCTTCGCAATTCGATTGAAGAACGCAAAAAATTTGTTTTTGTTCTTTGTTTTCGTATATTGTTTTATTTTTCGGATTGTGTCAAATGTTAAAAGGTGTGTTCGTTTTGAAAATCAAATCAGGATTTTTACAGGGTTGAATTACTCTATAAATTGCAACTCTGTATGTCCAATAAACCGTCAAACACAGCCAACTTCGCATTAAACATATTTTGATTTTGTTTTTGATTTCCAATTGCCGCTTTTGTCGCTTTTTTCGATACAAAAATAAAAAGAAGCCACCCAAGTAAATGCTAAATTAAATCAAAATCAATGTCATTCCACTACCCAAGAAGAGTTAAAGATTTGCCGCAACTAGAACCCGATTCTGAGGATGACTTCAATACGCCACAAAAGGCCAACACGGGAGCCAAGTTGGAGCGAGCGTAAATAGAATTTGTTGTATTCCAATTGCCAATTGTATACTATTATAATCACTTAAATTGCAGAAAGAATGCCAACAAAGAAAACGAAGGAGAAGGCAATCAATCCAGCAAGATGTCGTCCAGCACTAAAAGCAATAGCGCCTTCCACAATATGCGCATGTAAGTAGGAACAGTACTCTTTACAAGCACAACGATTTTTAATTATCCTTGTAGTCCGAAACGTAGCGCGGAGCTGCCCGCCTTGGAGTCGGATTCCGAAGAAGATGAAAATGTTAAAAATGACCATTTGAACTGCGCCATACTCAACGACTCCTTCATTATGAGTCCTTCGAAGAGCGAGCAGGACGAATCTTCGGCCATTAAGGTCAACAAAGGCGATTCGAGTCTATCGTTTATCATGAACTTCGATAAGATGGCACTTAACACGGACAAACAAGTTGTGATCAAACAACAACCCAAAGATGAAATGCCAACAAGACCCACTCCAAAGCCATCTTCAGTAGTTTCTTTGCAAAACAAAGTCGATAAGCGAGTAGCCTCGAACAGTAGCAACACACTTCAACGCTTCAATTCCGAGCAGCCACCCCAAATTCAGGCCACAAAACACGACATGGAAACACCATTTAAGTCAACCAACTCTGAAGTTGCGACCACATCTGCTGCGACAAGTACCACAACGGCCACAACAACCGAAGCTCAATTCGCAACGCCACAAATACGGTCGTTCTCTGTTCAGCGGCGCCCGCGTGATCTGTGCTCCACCCAATCGCAGAAGACGCGTTCGGCCATTGTCAATGAGTTCCGCTCGCAAAAGGTGCTGTTTCAAACGCCCATGGCCATGACGCGTGTCCCCCTGCCAAACGACAGTATCACACTGGGACTCTGCGACACTATTAACGAAACCTGTGACACGCCCGGCACGGCAGAGAAGACACCACAACGTAATGTGGAAAAAAATCACGCAGCCAAATCGAAGAAATCTTTGGAGGGTTCATTTATGGCAGCCGAAAATCAAGCAGACAAGAACAAGGACCATGCAAGTGAAAAGTCTGCAGCAACTTCATCCTCTACATCATCGGCCACTACCTCAACGTCAGGCAAAGAAACGATTTTGAATATAAAAAATTCCAACTATGCTATCCTCAAGAAATTGGGCTGTGGTGGCTCCAGTTCGGTGTATCTGGCGCGACGTCAAGACAATGGCCTTGAATGTGCCTTGAAGGTATTACATATTTTTTAAATTAGTGTAAAATCAGGGAAAATACGAGACGGGCTTTTAAACGCATTTTTAATGAATACGTTTTTTTTGTATCTGACCTCTGTTCTCTAAAGGAGAACATTTCATTAACTTTTGTTGATTAGATTTAGTGATTTTTTTCGTCCCACCCTAGTGTTGAAAGTATATAGTTTCTCTCAATTTCAGGTGGTTGACTTACATGGTGATCCGGCTGTCGTTGAGGGTTATTTAAATGAAACTAAATTACTGGCCAAACTGCAGGGAAACGTTTGCGTTGTGGCGCTCTTTGAATAGTAACAAATTTACCAACAAAACAACCCGTAACAAATATTTGACTCTCAAATCTTTTTCCACAGTCAACTTGTGCAGGCCGAATCCAAGCTATACATGGTCATGGAAAAGGGCGATTCGGACCTGCATAAAATACTGCAAACCTACAGCACAAGTCTGCCGCTTTATGTGCTGATGAATTTTTTGTATCAAATGTTGCAGGCAGTCAATTATATACACCAAAATGGTAATTAGAAAAAATATTGGAAATTTTCTCTTTCATGTAATTACGTGCTCTTATAGGTGTCATCCACTCCGATCTAAAGCCTGCCAATTTCCTAATGGTAAATGGCCGCCTGAAGCTGATCGATTTTGGTATTGCCAGTAATATAGCCATCGACTCGACAAGTATTATAAAATTCTCACAGGCGGGCACCTTTAATTATATAAGTCCCGAAGCGCTGACAGACACATCGACAGGCAGCAGTCCCATGCGTGCTAATCAGCCAAAAATAAAGGTCCAACCATTTGTATACTAAAGTGAAATTTATTTGAAAATATACGAAAATTCTTTAGATTTCCACCAAATCCGATGTCTGGTCGCTGGGTTGTATCCTGTATTTGCTGCTGTACAAGAAGACTCCCTTCAGCGATATTAAAAACATTTATGCCAAGATCAGTGCAATCTCAAATCCCTCACATGCCATTGAGTACGCCGCTATACCTCCGTATTATCCTGTGATGCTTGTGCATGTAAAGTGCTAAAATGTTTGCCAATTTGCGTATCATTTATTTCCGTTTTAATATTTCCAGATGACCAAAAACTGTTTGCAACACAATCCCAAAAAACGTCCCTCTTGCGCTGATCTACTTAAATACCCCTTCAATATGGTCATTCCAATACAGAATCTGACCGTTCCACACAAAAAACTTTAAACTTGCACGAATTTCCTGTTCATTCAAACAACTCAATTTTGTGTATTATCATTATCATGATTATGGTCTGCTTTTCTTCGATTTTAGCGCATAAGTTTATATTTTTGTATTATCCACTATATATATATACACGCAAAGAGATAAAGATTATAAATAAAATGACAAATTTTTTATATTTGAAATACCAGAATGGGTTTGAATAAATGCAAACTAGGGTGACATCGGTTGACATAACAATGTAGTAAAAAATAAACTGCCTAAAGAGTACTAAGTGAATTTAAACTTTGAATCGACATATGAAGGGAATAAAGGCAGCCTTAGGAGGCCAAATTCAAAAACAAAATTTTAAACCTAATTTTTTTTAATTTTTTAGCTTAATACAAATTTTTTTTTCCACAAATCATTCTATTTTAGTACGTAAATACTAAAAAACATTTTTAATTAAAAAAAAAAATTTTGGGTTGAAATTTTTAACAGGGGTTAGCATGTATTTTTTTGGTTTTGGAAAAAAAATTTTTTAAATAAAGAAATCATGTGCTTGTATAAATTTTATAAAAAAAAAAAAAACATTTTTAAAAATTTTAAAAACAAAAAAAATTAATTTTCTCCCTCTTTTGATATAAGGATTTTTATCGTCGATATGGTGTGGACATGCTCAGAGGAAAAGAGCGATGAAATGCATAGAGTGTCAGTACATTTCATCGCTAGCAGTGTGCTAGGCGGTTCGAACTTTGTAGTAATATTCACACAGACGTTGCTAGTTTGGTGCCTCTACTTTATTAGTTGGAAAACTGTCTTTTGTCTGCCAGGTTCCTACTTTGCGCTAGCACTGATAGAATTGTATCTGGATTTAGGTGCGACATATAGCTCTTAGGTGCATTCCTTTATCCCGAACCATTTCAGGATTTGTCCCTTTACCGCTCATCAGCGATTTCTTTTGACTGACGTGATTGTGATGTATTCAATTGCTTGCTCTTCTGGTGGAGGCATACCCGTACTTAGCAGCAGATTTTACATGGCTTTTAGCTGTTATTCGATTTCTATAAGATAGATTTTGTGGAATTGCAATACTCATACTCACCACCTCGTACAGGAATTCCAAAGCATAAAAACAATATTTTTTTTGTTTATTTAATTTTAATATGTTTATTTTTATTTTCGTTTATCATAATCATAATATATCATAATTTCTTCTTCTTCTTAATCCTTTCATCTTTATCATCAACATCATCATCATCATTTTCATTTAGTCTGAACTGTTACACAAATATCTCGCTCAACGCTCCAAATGCGCTCACTACATGTATTTATTTCGGTTATTTTCTACTCATATACTCATATAGAGCAGCAAAAGAAGCTGATTTTTGTTTTCTTTTAAATTTTCTCTCATATTTTTACCTATACGCTTTTCTCCTGCCTGGCCGCGTGTGTTTCACAAATTAAATATTTATTTTTAATTGCATTTCGTGTTTGTGTGGTGATTTTTGCGCGGAATTTTTTCACCTTTGCTTGTTGCTTGTATACATTTTTACGAATCATATTTATATATATACAAACATACGTAGGCATATACATACATGTATACTAATTTCTTATCAGCTTTGCAATGCATCAGAATCGGTTTTGTTAATTTGAGTTTTAAAATTATTATGCTTTCATATTTTTTTCATATTCTTTTTGCTGAACAATGCTTGAATACGTTTTTTATTTGTTGTTGGATTTTTCGTTTCTTCTTTTTTTTTTTGCTTTCAATTAAACACATGCAGGCCTATAATTTGTTAGTATATTATATAAAAATAGATTCATTATTATCATATGCTTCTTAAGTAAATGTTGCTGTTGTTTTAAGGATATTTTTCTTAAATTTGCTTGTCAATACGTGGCATATACGTTTACATATGTGCCATATTCCAAACGAAATACAAGACATTTAAGTAGTACATATGTGTGTATAATAATGAGAATTATCTAAAGAATACTTTCCATTTGGGGAACGATAAATTCATTAAATCGATAAAAAAAAAGGGTAAAATACAAAAAAAACGTCAACGAAACAAACTACGACGGGTGCAATGGTGTAAGAAAATACGACCACTTCATTGAATAAGTTAAACATAAAGTTTTATTTAATTTATAATAAAGATTGGCATTTTTTTTAGTTTTCTGTTTTTGTTTGCAATAAACTCATATTTATATGTGGTAGGGTAAATACGCAAGTGTTGGGATTTTACAAAAGAGTGTAGAACGACAAGTTGAATTTCCTTTATATAATTTGTTTCTTCTCTTCATTGTTTAACATTTCGCATATATTTTTAGTTTTTGCAATTTATTTAAAATAATATATATAAATGCAAAAATATTTGTGGAACAGCAGCCGTGGGTTCGTCTGAATTTTCTCTTTAGTTCAGTTTCAGTTTCAGAATTTGAATTTAATTGCTATGAATTAATTCATTAATTCCGTTCAATGCATGTTCATGTCTTAATCATTGCACAAAATTAGCTTAAGTTTAACTTGTTATTATGTTTGCTTTATAAATGTTTCATGTTTTATGTTGCTGTTGCTGGTTTCTGTTGCTGTCTCAGTTTTTCCTCTGCTGTTTGTTTAACTTTTCACTTATTTTATTTTCTGTTTATTTAATTTTCTGTGGAAGGCATTATCTCATTAACTGCATCTTATTTTACCGCGTAAATGGGTTCCAATCATGCGACATTAAATGTCCTGAAAAGGGCAAGAAAGAAAGTGAATTAAAAATGGAATTTGTAGAAAGCTCAATGGATTAAATTAGGTCAAACTTTAATTTAAAAAAAAAAATGGTCAAAAAATATCGAAAAATTATCGAAAAGTTATCAATAAAATATCGATAAAACATCGAAAAATTTATCTAAAAAAGTAAAAAAAAAAAAAAAATGGGGATGAATTATCGATAAAATATCGAAAAATTATCGATAAAATATTGAAAAATTATCGATAAAACTATCCATAAAATATCAAAAAATTATCGATAAAATATCGAAAAATTTATGAAAAAAGTAAAAAAAAAAAAATTGTCATAAAATGGGGTTACAATCTAAAATATCGAAAAATTATCGATAAAATATCGAAAAATGTTAGTTAAATTAACGAAAAAATAATCGAACTAGTGCGAACAGAGTATTTAAACTTCGACCTTATTTTTTTTTTTTAATTCTTATTTTGTATTTTTTTAATTTTTTAATTTTTAAGTTTGTTTTTACAAAATGTTTTTTTGTCCCCAGGTGAACCGTATTAACTTACTTGTTCTCCGTTTGAATGTTGCAGCGAATGAATTTGCTCATCCTTAGAGCGGACAATACTACGCCAATTCTCATCCTGTTCGCGGGCGCGCCCTTCGAGTTCTGACAATGTGTTACTCTGGGGAAATTTAAACGAAATTCAATCAATTGAAATTGTTGAAAAAATTTCCCTAATTCAAATTAATTTTCTATTCGCAATTGTACTTACAGTTTTTGTGACAAGTTTTGTCAACTCATCGATTTTGGCTCGCAGTTGAGCGTTTTGTGTGTGGAGCTTTTGTGTGTCCACGGTGGCGGTGGTGTCGCTGCCACTACCGCTACTACTGGAGCTGCTCGAGCTGTTATTGATTCGGCTATTACTATTATTTGTGGATTGCTCACTGTTTAATAAATTATTATTAGAGTGTGAATTGTGTGTAGAGTTATGGTTACTGCTGTTGCTGTTCGATTGAGTTGATTTATTATTACTACTGGTGGTGGTGGCATTTGCATTTGATTTGCTTATTGATTGCTTGACGTGTATGGCTAACACTTGTTCGATCCACTGATCGAAGGATGCCGAGAGTGCTGTACCGGCGTTGGCCTTGACGGCGTCCGGGTACAAGCGCTGGAATAATTCGCGGATTTGTTTTTGATCCTTCGACGGATCTGTGGGAGTAGCGGATGTGCTGGCGGAGAGTTTCTGTGTTGCAGCCAACATCTGTTCTTGTTGCTAAGAGGGGAAAACCAAAATTATTATTTAAAAATGCAAATAATTAGGATGAAACAGTTTAAGTGATTTGAATAAAAAACTGTCGAAAAAAATGAAAAATTTTAAGACAAACAAACATGCACTTACAACTAAGTTTGCATTTGCGCTAGAAATCATTTTATTTTGTTTAACTGTTGTTTCAGCATTTTGTAAAGCTTCAACCAACTTCCAGTTTTTCATACGTAAATCCTACGACGAAATATAAGAGATTAGTGGAAGGAAAAACATGTACCAAAAGATAGTATGAATAGATTTGTGAAAACTGGAAGCGTTTTAGATTCAAATGAGTTGGTGTTGAAGTGTGAGTAGAATAGAAATGAAAGAAAGTATAAATAACAAAATAAATCCATACTCCAGACTAATCTCTCTCTCGAATCACTGAACTGAACCCTTTACCATTTAAAAGTTACAAAATGAAATAGTTTTTATTTTTTTTTCTTGTTCTTCTGTCCCCCACTTACATTGTTCTTCTCCTTTTGCTCGTGCAACTGCTGCAACAGCTCCTTCTCCCGGCTATTGGATTTCTCGGCGCTCTGTTCGACTTCCTGCAATTGCTGAGTTTTGCTAGCCACATCGGTCTGCAGCGTTGCAATAAGGGTTTGCAGGTTCTGTTGCTGTTGCGATTCTTGCTGGGCGTTTGCCTGAACGCCAGCTAGTTGTTCCAATAGCTCGGCATTTTTCGAATTGAACTCGGCCAATTGCTTCTCTTTCTCGGCCAGCTGCACTTGGAGAGCATCGAGTGTGACCTGCAGACCCGATTGCTCCTTAGACTGTTCGACTGTCTTGCTGCTGATGCCCGCCAGTTGCTGTGACAATTCAGTGTTCTTAGCCTGAAGGTTTTGGATTTCCTTTTGCTTTTCACTCAATTCAGCATTGCGTGCGGCAGACACTTCCGATTTGACCGTCTCCAGGTCTTTGTGGGCCTCGGCCAAGTCAACTTTGGACGATTCGAAGGCATTCTGCAAATTGCGTATCTCCACTTTGATTTCGGCATTTTCCGTTTCGAGTGTCTTCGACTGTTCCAGCTCATAAATGCGATTGTTGGAGACTTGCTCCAGTTCATCGCGTTGCTGTTCCAGAGCACGTATTTGCTGGGCCTGCGACTGTAAAATTTCATTCTTCTGCTGGAACTCTTCGACGGCCTGGCGCGATGCATTCACCATTAGGGTGAGCTCAGCCATGCACTTGTCCTTGTGGGCCAGCTCGTTTTGCATCATTTGCAGTTGGGCCAGCATATCGGGATTTTGTTTCTCACGCAAAAGTTTCGTTTGGAATTGCTGACGTTCGACGGCGAACTTATCATTGACCGCCTGCAGCTCTTGGCTGAGGCCAGCAATTTCCTGATCTTTCGATTGTATCTTCTCCGTGTACGCCTTGATGTTGGAGTTCATTTGAGCGCGCTCGCTATTGACTTCGGTGCGCAGTTCGCGCAGTTTGGCTTGAATGCCAATGGAGGCTTCCTGCTCTTCGGTGAGGGCACGTTCCTTCTCCTCCAGTTGGCGCTTCAGCTTCTGGCAAATGTCATCCGACCATTCCGAGTGCGAAGAGGGCGTATCCTGTTGTTTGTTCAGCAAATAGTCGATAAGAATTTGAATTTCCGATCGATTGAGCTCGGAACGACGGAAGAGATTCATGAGGAGAGGCACGCCAATTGTGTCGGTATCGGAGAGCTTATCCAAAGCGAGTACCAGCTCCTTGGTGGCGGCGGTTTCCTTGATTTGTTTTTTCGTGGGCTGCTTGTTTTTGTTGTTGTTGGAATTTTGCTGTTGATTTTTAGGCGAACCTTGGCGGGTCTTTTCTTCCTGCTGTTTCAATTCTTTGGTCAATTCTTTGGCCACATCAACGGCCACTTCGGAGACCGTAGCTACTTTCTCGGCAGCAGCATGTTTGTCCTTCTTAGGGTTCTTCTCCTTCTTGCCCGGCTGGTTTTGCTGTAGCGGCTTTTCTTCTTTCTTTTCCAGATGCTTCTCTTGTTTCTTCAGCTCGACAACATCCTTTGGGGGCTTGGCCTCAAAGTTGTTCAATGGCTCGTCGGCTGTCAAATTCTCCTTGACTGCCACGGGTTCGTTCTTATTGACCAAAATGCCCGCCTTGCTGCCCTTCTTGTCCTTCTTCGATTTTTGCTTTTGCGAATTACCACCACCAGCACCAATGTTTTCCTTATCAGCATTGCTGGCACGTCGAGTTATTTCCGCATTGTTATAGGTCAAGACTTCCGGTTCGGGTTCGAATTCAACATGTGTCTTGGACAATCCCTGCGGCTGTTCGTCTTCCTCGACGGATGGCTGTTCCGACTGGGCATCTGAGTCCTCCTGTTCGGTGGTGTCCTTATGCTGTTCCTTTTGACGTTGCTTCTTTTCGCGTTTCAGTTCCTTTTTCAGTTGTTGCAATTTCTTCGGCTTTTTGGCCGCAGCCTTGGTCTGACCGTAGATCTTTTCGCTCATGGCCTTCTTCTCGGCAATAATTTCCTCGAATGTCTTGCGACGGAAGAACTTATTGATGAAGAGCAGCGAGCAGAGCGAAGCGAGAAATACGCAAGAAATAACAATCAAAATATGGAAATCCATCATTGCATACTTTTCCAAAAAGGTTCTGGAAAAAAGAAGAAAACATTTCCTAATTAGTATAAAATTTGATGGAAGACCGGTGATGCCACTAAGCACACGCAGTAAAAGTAAAACGTAAACAAGTTTAATAAACATAAAAATGTACATTGAATCTTTTTTTTTTGTTTTGACAAAGATAATATTTTAAAATGTCATCAATGACTTTTATAATTAATTAAAAAAGTTCGAGTTTGATTTTTGTTTTTTTTTCATAGTTTATCAGTTTTTAAGTTAGATTTAAATTTTGTATTTTATGTACCCACCTAAGAATTTCTTATGAAAATAATTTTATTTTAACAACAATAATGCATTTAAAATTGAAATAATAACAACAACAACAACACACGCCTAGCTTATCACAAAATAGCAACTGAACTCATATACGGAAAAGACCAAATACTTATCAGTGAAATACCATTTTATAGAAAACAAACTCATAAAAAGAATCATTCAAAGCTGATATACGTCGAATTTCTTTCTATTCACACAAAAGGCCAAAGATATGAGAAAAAATTTAATAAATTTACAATTTTTTAAACAAACGTTTTGATATGAAGTTTGATGATGACGTGGATTTTTCCAATTTGTGTAAATGAGCACCAAGCACACACATAGCCACAACAGCAAGATCATCGACAATTCATTTAATATAAGTATGTATGTTTGTATGTATGTACAAAAAAATTAAATTCAACACGTCAGATTGTGCCGGCCGGCCGGCACTGTGACCGCCACTACATGGAACAATAAAAATTAAAAAAAATAACCATTTTATATGCATGTTAATTGATATTATTTACCCAAGCTCAAGTTGTACTCATGTATATTTTTTGGGGGAAACACAAATACACGCAAAATTTACTTTGATTTATTTATATTGGCAGGTTTGGGCTTTAGTTTGGAAATAGAAATGAATACTTCGAAATTCTAATTTCATTGTGAAATTGCTGTAGATAAGATTCTGTCGTTTGTGATATTGTGCATGACCTAGACTAGGCGCTTTAATGAGTCTTATCGTCATAGATGAGATTGTCACGTTTTGTACAAAATCCCCTAGCCAGTGCTGGAAATAGCTATGGTAAATTAGACTCTCAAATCTTTATGACATAGTCTCTCAGTGTATACGTACCTACCAACATTTGATGTTAGTTTCCTCAACTGTTTTATTTTTTTCCTTTTTAATACCTACATGCACACCATATTGATTTAAAAAAAAAACATTTTTTTGGGTTTTTTTTTAATTAGTGGAAAATTAACCATTCGCTTATTCCCTGCAATAAAGACACAACTTAAAATTCGGGGTTTTAGAGTTATGAATGCCATTAGGATCCTAAGATATTTTTAAAAACATTCCAAGTGCTGAAAATAATATTTAAAATTTTAAAACGTTATTCCCAAAAATACGATTTTCTTGAATTATGTCGTTATTGCAGGGAATGAGCAAATTGTTGTTCGAAATAATTTTACTTAAAAAAAAAAGGTATGTCGAAAAATCGGTTGAGATTTGATACTAACTATTAATAATTTTTATTAAGCTTGATATTTATATTTAAGTATTAAGCTTTTTTTTTTTTTTGCAAAATATTTTTTTAATTTTTTAAACCGATTTGCCTTTTAAAATTTTTGTTTTCATGCATTTTTTTAGGGGTTGCAGCGACCCCAAATTAGTATAGATACAGTAGTCCCGTCTATGTGAATTTTGGTTATCGTTCATTTGTATAAAAGTGTTACTTTTGTTCCTTTGAAAAACTTAAAATTCATTTTCGAAATAAAATACGAGGCGCCTTTTTATTCTAAACGTGTCATATGTCGGTATATTAATTTAATTTAAGTGAAAAATGCCAACTAAGAAGCCAATTGCTGTCACTAAAGGTTTTCTTTGTTGTCGCGAAATTCAATTATGCTCACATAAGCTTTATTGAACAATTTAATACTATTTTTTTGCTCTTTCATTTATTTATATTTCAAATAAATATAATTTAAGAACTTGAAATGACAAAAACCGAAATAAATAGGCTGCTCGAAATAGCTCATATTAACACAATTGTGGCTCGTGTCATTTTACTCTGAAACCAAACGACTGGGCGACGGAACACAAACAAACAGTGAAATTATTATTATTATCATCATCATCCAACTTGGCAGCGAACAACTTCCTTTAGTATAATCCACATCATGGTGATGTGGACAATTGTAAATTTGGAATTGCTTGAAGGAAGAGTAACAAAATAAATAGTTGTTGAATTCCATTTGAAACGAAAATTTTGATAAGTCTCTTCATTTGGTTACAGCCAAAAGAAGAAGGTAGTACACACAGCCAGAACACAGCGAACACACTCACACCAATATAACCTGCTGGAAGAGACAAGTCGTACTGTCGTAAATTTGCGAATATCAACCGAAAAGCAAATTCGCCAATAACACACAAAGCCAAGAAGAAACAGAAACAGAAGAGCAACAACCTTGAGTTGAATTTGCAATTGGCAATTTTAAAGCATTGTTCGCTGCTGCTGGCTGATATATTTTTTCCTTCTCCAACTTCGTCTTGAATTTACGTCAAAGCACAAACCAATCTATCTGCCCTGTTTGACTGCGCCTGACACTGCTTGCCCCGTTCACTTAATAAAGGAGGCTGACTTGAATGGCTGATAGCAACAACAACCAGCGGTGACCGGCTGCCCGGCTGCTCTTCTGACGCTCTTCAGCTGAAGAGTTCAACATTAGGCAAACACTTACCAGCTAGGTAGTGGATCTTAGAGATGTGAATAAATTCACCACCAACACGAATTTCTGTGTGGGAACTTTGGATATCTTCAAACAAACAAAAAAATTTGCGGGACTGATAAATTACGTGGGACTGGTTTGAAATCACTTTGGCTGCTTTCATGCTTGCTTGCTTGCTTATGGCCTGAATATATAGTTTTTTCCGCTGCTTTCTTATATACTTTTTCTTCGTACTTTTTTTATTTTATATATATTTTGTTGTATCGCTGTTTCACCTTGTAATGGAATTTTTGTTGCAAAAACAACAAGAAGAAACAAAATTAAAAAGGAAATTATATGGTAGACAAGTTATCATCTTCATCATCATAGAGAGAAACTATACTCGTGCTGAATGAATAACGCGTTGAGGCAGAAAAACAAGTTAAGAAATGTGTTGTGTTTGCAAAGAAGAAATTTCGCAAAATTTACTTAAGTAGGTAATACATCTTGTCATACTGGTTTGAACGTTTTTAAAAGCTGTTTTCGGGGCTAAAAATAAACAACAGCAAAAAAACACACATAAATGAGTATTTAAAAATGCAAGTAAATAGTATTAAGTAAACACTGAAGTAATTTTAATTATCTCAAAGCAAATGTTGCAATTCAAAGTAAGGAAAAAGTCGTTGTGTTCGATCCCTACAGAGATCAATTGAATTAGGAAATAATGCTGTGGAACTAGTACATTTTTTTGCTGTTAGATGTCGCTGTGTTCAATATTTGAGTTCAATCCACGTTTTCCCACATACCAAATTTAGATAAAAAAACTTTTTTTGAGATAAATATTTGCGGTTGGAATTCACTTTACTCTTTAAACTTTTTTTTTATATGTCTAATAAATTTACTAATCTTTATTTGTACACCGCAAGAACTTAATAACTCACTTACCTAAACAATTTATTAACGAAATTTCAATTGAAAAAAGTATGAGTCAATACAAACACAGATCCGGCATCGAAAATGAAACCGATTAACACAACGCTAACTATGCGGGGCAAGTGATCGGCATGTAATACACTATCAAAACTAAATATACAAAAAATAGACAAAAAAATACAAAAAAGTAACAGATAAATGCCGGTAAAGGTCATCAACCGGATGAGATGAAAAGAAAGTCAAAAACGAAAATCAAATAAAATAACATAAAAATACCAAAGCCGAACGAATGAATATCGAAAAAGAGGGACAGGCACATAGGAAAAGCATGGAAGAAGCTACACAAGCGCTGAAAGACTTGTGTATGCGCCGCTGTGTGTGTGTATATTTAACAAATAATAATGCAAAATGAGATTAACAGAAGAGTGAATGAATTTCAAAACGACAAAAAGAAAACTAAAAATTGTAGTGACAAAATGAATCAATCATACGTACACAGCCATATGTAGAAAGTAATGAGTAAAAGAGTATTTTACAATACTACCGGCCAGTCGACCGACCCACCGATTGACTAATAACCGGCTGACTGATAGTGATGGACGCATACCTCACACACATGAGAGTCTACATATACCGATGTGCTTGTTCATAGTGGCCACAAAATTGAAATATTTCACTGACTGGCAGATATTAACTTAACATAAATTACCAGACAGCAAGTATGATGATGGGGCACGCACACACACAGACACACATACAAGCACTCAACAAAAATATATATATTAAAAAATCAGAAAAATTGCCACTAAGTAGAACACAGACTTCTGTAGTACTTTTTGGAGGAATCGAACTGTATTGAAAATATGTCATATTTTTAAATACCCTTTCTAAGTGAAAATCTATAAATTGAATTTGTTATTTTTACTTTATTTTTACACGAGTCTCTTTTTGAAGGTGATGGATGGAAATGAATGTGAGGAATTTTGTATGAAAATTAATGCTATCCCAGACAAAAACTAAACAACAACAACAAAAAAAAAGACAAAAACAACCACAAAAGTGAAAAGTCAAAATTTAAAAACATAAAAACCTAATTTGCGACTATTTTCGTCTATTAAATGCATTTGTAAATAGATGAAAAATTTAATAAGAATTATATTCTTGTAAAATTGTCTACTGGCCCTCAAAAGTATTGTCGCGTCTAATTGCTATGTAACCAAAGAAAAAAAAAATAAATAAAAACCAGAACTCTGCAGCATAATTCCGCGATAGTGCCACGCGAAAGCAAACAATTCATGCACAAACTATGTAGCATAATGTAGAAAAAATAAAACAACTGTTAGGCCAAAAAAAAAATGAAATAGAAAACAGCAGAAAAATATAATAGAGAAAACCAAAAAATATTAATGAGTGGAGAAGTACATCAGCAGCATAAACCAGCGCGCGCACAGCAACTGCATATTTGGCCTATATTTCACAGTCTTTGAGCTTATTATGTTCAATTGGATGTTCGTTTTTTTTGAACATTTTTTTTTTTAGCTGTTTGTCGCTTTATATGCACTTGCTTGCAGCATGCACACACACTGGGCAGCCCCGTCGCAAACAGTCCAACCTGACAGACGGACGGACATAGAACGGCTAGATAGAAAGACCGACATAGACAGCCGCTCTACAGGCGGCCGTGCGGCGTATGAGTAATGAATTCAATGAGTTCGACATTCGCACATGAATGTGGCACAGGGAATCATCGGATGTTGTTGCTGTGGAATTGTGTGTGAATATGACAGATAACACGAAAAACTAGAATTTACTATTGCACTACTTCCATTCATTTGTTCATGTTCATTCATTCTAGAAAATGCATTTGATTTTCGAAAAGTTGCTTTTTTGTCTTCTTTAAATTACTTAATTGAAATTTATTAGGAGAACATCGAAAATCAGCAGGTGACATCATAAACCGCTAATATGAAATTCATTATGCAAATAATTTGAAATGTTTTTTCTAGTGATTCATTGAACTGTAAGGCAGGCACTTATCGATTCAATGAAAACTTAAAACTAATTGATGACTTATTAAAGCTTATCAGCTTGTTAATAGATTTTAGCGTTATTATTTTATAGAACTAGCTGATAAACGATTTCATTTAAAATTGTGAAGTACATACGAAGAGTCCCTTGATTAAATGTGTATCTTTTGCATAGTTTGTTGAAAAATTGGATTCATTACACTGTGCCTGTGAATTATGAACCGTACTTTTTTTGGGGCGGGCTACGCTGGTGGTGGATAAAGTTAAATCGGAATTAGTCACATTTCTAGGTTAGGTGTTTTGGCCATGGCTATAGAAATTTTATATATAAAAAATGCAGATATTTTTTTTTTTTTCAAACAAAATTTTTAAATGTTTTTTTTTCTAAATTTTAGTTTAAAAAATTTTTAAATTTTATTTTTAGAAAAAATTTGAAAAATATTTGAACATTGAAAATTTTTCCTTTGAGAGCAGACCTACATTTACCGATTTTATTATTTTTGAATTTTTGAGGTTATGCAAATCCAAAAAATTGTAAATCGTTGTCTTAATGAATTCTTGCTTTTCTATACCTGCCACATCTCGGTGTGGCAAAAGAAATATAATTTCGTGAACACTTTAAGTTTAGGGCATATTGAATTATGAACTTAGGGTTAATCTTAATCTTTTTCATTATTTAGCCCCTAGTAAAAATAAATTTCACAAAAATAGTCAATTTGAGCTCAACGTTTACATTATTTATACCTAGAATTGGCCATTACATTTAATGCCACTAAATAACGCCATGACAGTTTAATTATAAATAATTTATTAGCTTTGTACAATGTAGTTTGGGACAAACTTAACTTTTATCTACAAAAATTAATCAATCATATAATAGAACTGCTCAAGAGTGAAATTCATGAAATAAATAAGGCGAGCAAAGTGAAAATTTAGTTCTATTGTTTCTCTAAACCATACTACCCTTTTAAAGAATGTAGATCTTCTAATTTGAAACTTTCTAACATACATATGTATGCATTTCAAAGAAAATTCTAGAACATTTCCTCTTATTAGTTTTCTACGAAATATTTCATAACTAAATTTACGACTCAAGTAGTAACACCCGATTGCCACAGAAATTAAATTTTTTTGAAATAACAAAAAATTCATATAAACCTATTGCAACCTCCAATAGCGTAGAACTGAAATTTTCATGACGTAGGCACAAATGAAAATACTATCAAGTAAAGATTGTTAACCACATCATCGTTAAAAATTACATTTTTCTGAAAAATGATAAAATTCCGTCCGCCTGCCCGTCTTCTACTCACCCCAACCCAACCCAGCCCAAGCCCATACAGCCAGACACAAATTGTTGGCACATAAATTTGTAAATGCGCCGAATTATTTTCGAAATGCCTGCGATTCGTATTAAGCTAATTAAGTGCTTAATTGGCATAGCCAAGCAAATATCAAATTGTAGAATAATATTTATGAAAAGAAAGAACAAAAATTAAACTATAATGTGAAGGCCCAGAGTTGTTAACTACAATCTATGATCCCGTATAAAAGAAATTCAGAGATGAAAGTGGAAAAGGCAAAAGATGTAAATGGAAAAAGGAAAAGATGTAAGTGGAAAAGGGAAAAGATGGTGCATCGCGCATGAGAACAACGAATAGTTTGCAACTGGGACTGGCATGTGAGTGGTGATGGTAAGTGGGACAAGTGATGACTTTTCTGACTTCTATCAGAAAAAGGGCGACAACGTACGCACAATATCCAAAGAGACAAGTGGTATAATAGCTTCATAAGACGCCCATGAAATTATACTCCCAACCGAGTCTTTCCACTCATATATAGTTATACGGACAAACCACATTTTCCAATAGAAGAAAAAAATACTTTGTATGAAAAAAAATTGCAACGTTGGCACCGACTTGACTTTTTTTATTGACAGCAATGAATTTGCCTGCAATTCGAGAAGCAGAGAGTAGCAACGAAGCCGCCATTGCTGGGCGAGAAAAAATGGGCAATTTTTTTCTGAAAAATTTTCACTCTAAATTTTGCGTACATTTACCACAGATATTGTTGAAAATTATAGGTAAAAAGTTAAATTGGGACTTACACTTAAGGTTCCACGTAGTATTTTATGCAATTAGACACTTTTTAGCATTTAATTTTCCAAATTAAAAATACACAAAATTCGTGTCCGCTCTTCACAAAATAATTTACCCAACTAGAAATCAGTGATGTTCCTTTTGAAAGTGGAAATGTCAGTGTGGCCAGATAGCTAAATCAAATTTCCCCTAAAAGTACAGAAAAAAGCTAAAGGCACATCCATCCATTTTGCACACTTCGCTGGTACAACATCCATCGATTTTGCACACTTCGCTGCATCCAACCCGTTTGACCCTCAGCCCGTTTAGCTGTCAACCCGTTTGGCCCTTAACCCGTTTGGCAAAAATTCGATCAGCTGCTTTGTGTGCTGCCAGAAACGAAATCGATGATTTTACTCATTAAGCCCGCAATAGAATATCGCGTCGACAGCAGCAGTAGCAGTAAAACTGTTCGCTTTTTTCGGAATTGTATGTTTACTGCCGCTGCCGTATTGTGAATACTACTATACAAAATGGTGTATTCTAAAATTTGGAAACAGCTACTGCTTCTGTTGACGCGATATTGTATTTCGGGCTTTACTTGTATCGAATGGAAAATCCGATACTTGCAAAAATATCGAATACGAGTATCGAGTATTTGGTATCGAGTACTTTTTCTTAAAAAGCTTTGAAATATTGTATTGTTTTTGAAAAATAATTTTTTTTTTACTTTTTTGATATAAAAAATTTCAAAAATTTTTAATTTTATTGAAAAATGTTTTTTTACTGTTCTGATAAAAAAAACTCGTGTTTTATAAAAAAAAATTAAAATAATTATCTTTGGTTCGACTGATTCTAAAATAACCCCTTTCAGTTATCGACCGTTTTTCATTAATTTTAGAACACATTTCTATATTTTATTCATAATCTTGAAGGTCAATTGATGTTCCGATTTCGATAACTCCGTCCGCAACAAAAATAACGACAAAAGATTCGCAAAATGTGTACAAAAAAAAGTATGTACCATCACTGAAAAAAATAATTTTTGTTTTTTTTGAGAAAAATGCAATTTTTTCATAATTCTAATTGCTTCTTTAGTTGAAAATGATTGAAATTAAAGCCAAATTAGTCCGAGCGGACTCGGCAATTTATGCCACTGGTGAGCGTGTGGAGTGCCTAATTGAATTTTCTCACAAATTAATTAGTGCCGAAGACAGAAACGGAAATGAAAGGTAAGTGCAACCCGAAAAATGGTCAAAATTTTAAAATGTAATTTTAAAATGAATTGAAGCGATCGAGTGGAGAATTTAGCCTGGGCATCAGTGCAGCTGCACTGCTATCGCAAAACCAGCTACAATGTCCATGCGTCGGACAGAGGTATCACCGACCTGGCAGAACTCATTGGCAAAACAGCACTGGACGCCGTAACACAAGCTCCAGGCGACATCATCGTCGCCACCAAGCCGAAAATACTGTTTTGCGACTTGAAACTGCAGCCGGGAGAAACGAAAATATGTAAGGTTCTATATCAAGTCCTATGTTTTACTGTACAAGTTCTGTTTAGATTTCTTTAATGAATTTGTGCCGCGCGATGGCCCGCCCACATATCGCGGACATGATATCAAGTACTTTTACAAGATCACAATTGCCACCCAGCGCGTCAAATCCAAAGTCCAGATGCTTACCATGCCCTTGCGAGTGCTGCCCATACCGATTATAGCGCGTCCAGACGAACTTCCTTGCACCGAAGAAACCAACGATGAACTGGCACCCACAAATCCGTTCTTAGAGAAGCGCGAAATCACCGAGCTGGAAATATCATGGCATCACTTGAAGAACTTGACGGCACGTCGGGCGCCAAAGTTCTATCGCATCTCCAATAAACGCGGCTTTGTCGGACGCTTTTGCCTGTTCAAGCCCGCGTACAAATTGGGCGAGGATATTGTGGGCAGCTTGGATTTCACCAACTGCAAAGTGCGCTGTGTCCAGTTTGCGGTCAAACTGCAATCGCAAGAGATTTCGCTGCACGACAACGCCGGCCAACAAAGCGGCAGTGACTTTAATGACTCGTCTTCGGTGAGTTCGTTGGATTTGGCCAGCATTGCCAGCGGCACGGCAGCGGATAATCTGCACAAGTCGGCCACATCGGCCAGTTCACGGGACAAGGAGATCGAGGAGCCAACTGGCATACTCACCACATACACAACTAGTCACCAAGTGTGCTATTCGATGTTGCAGACGCAAATTGTCATACCCATACCGTTGCATGTGACGCCTTCGTTTCGCACGGATTTGGTCGATGTGAGGTGGCGTTTGCATTTCGAGTTTGTCACCAGTACGATGATGGACTTTGGCAGAGAGAATCCGGCGTCGGGCGAGTTGAAAGCACCGGCTGAGATCCCCGTTGAGACGATGGTGTGGAATTTACCGATTACGATATATGCGGCCAATCCCTTGCAGATTTATGCGCCCAGCCAGGCAGTCACTTTATTGATTAAGTGAAGAGGAGTGCCTTTTCAAAACATTCCAGATGTTAGAAATAATTACGTTGCAATAAACTTTGGATTAAGAGGATTTTTGTTCTTTTCATTGAATTCTGGAAGAACCTCGACCCAGTCTGTGGTTCAAATCACTCCGACCGGTATCGGAATCTTGTGCAATTATTTTTATTAACGAGAAGTTAAAATATATTTAATCTCGAAGACAATTTAAATAGTTTTATGATTTGAGCCATATGGATACCTTTAGAATCCAACTTTGCCCAATTTAGTGTCAGTCTTGGGATTAGCCGTCACATCTTGCACGGCCACAATAGTCTCGTTTATGCGCGTCTGAAGTTCGCGCAAATTTTGTATTTGCAGCAAACGCAAGATACGCACCGGATAATCCAAGGCTTGGTCACTCGCACACACTATGTCGTCGCCCTTTTCGAAGGGAAACGGTGTGCCGACAATGGCTTCCCGGTTCTTAGCCGCAGCCGACAGCCGTTCATGAACAATGCGGGCAATGGCATCCAGCTGAATGAGATGATTGGGATGGTGGGCCACTTTTAATTTATTCGCCAAAGCACGCACGCCTCCAATGAAGTCCTTGTGATTGACTAAAGGCAAAATGGAATAACAAACAACTCGACAACTACTTGCAATTTCCATTCCACTCACAGTCCATGTTATCGAAGAAGTTTTGCGCCTTTATACAGGGCGCCATGGATTTACTGTTTTGTTGGCCAATTTCCAGAGCATTGATGTTCTTGAAGTTGTCGGGCGCATCCAGGAATTCTAAGCGTATGGCATAGTTCAGCACCCACGACAGTTCCTCCACAGGCGTTTTGAATTGGGGCATTCCCAGGTCCAATTTGTATTGCTTATATGCCTGCTCCCATACATCCAGCTGGTCCACTTTGCGGAGATCCCCACGATCTTCAATTCTGTATTGGCGTATTTTCTGGTCTTCCAGCCAAAGTATAGTGCTGGCGAAGATCTTGCGGTCTGAGAATTGGAGGGAATTGGTTCACATTGGTTGAAGTAGGGCTCTATTAGAAACCTCACCATCGTAATCCACATTGGTTGGTGTGGGGTGTTCCAAGGCTTCCAATTTCATTTTCAGCATTTTCGTTTTGATTTTTTATACTTTTTGGACTATTATTTCTGCAAATTGCAAAAATCGGCAGTGCATCAGAAAATAACTGCAGAATTGTGAAATGTCAAAAGTTGTATATAAAAAATTGTAATAGATTGTGAACGAGAAGCTGCCATATATTTTGTTTGCATCAAGGCTGGAACGGAAAATATGGCAGCAATATTCACACGTGAGGAGAAATGTCAAAATAAACAGTAGCCAGAAGCACACAACTGAACTAAAATTAAAATTTAAATACAAAATAGTAAATAAAATAAAAGAAATGGCATTTTCCGGGCTGACAAAACCAAAGCGCGTGAAAGGTAAGCCAAATAATTCAAACAATGTAAATGACAGTCACATAAAAATGTTTAATTATTCCCAGTCACAAAAGCACCCGAGTCGGGTAGCGAAAATTCCAGTGAATCGGAAGAAAGCACACATGTAGAAGGCAATGCAGGATGGGCCGATTCGATTGCCAAGGTGCTGAACACCACCAAACCGAAAACGAAGAAAACCCTGGTGCTTTCACGCGCAAAGAAAATAAAAGTGGGCGACAAAAAAAAGGCGGGCGAGGGCAGCGCCGATTATGGCTTCGAGGTGGACGGTGAAGTCAAAGAGGAAAAACCCGATCCCTCACAGTTGGACGAAAAGTCAAAGCAGCGCAAAAACATGCCCCTCGCGTTGCGTGTGAGACCGTCGTGGAAGGATATTGAACGCGAGCGTACGTTGCGCAAAGTGGCTACCCGCGGTGTGGTGCAGTTGTTCAACGCCGTGCGCATTCAACAGAAGGATCTGGAGCTGCAGTTGGAGGAGGCCGGTCCGTTGGACAGTCGTAAGGATGCCATTCTGAATAACATCAACAAGCGCAAGTTCCTCGATGTTCTGATGAGCGGCAATCGCGCCAAATCGGAAGCTGTCGACAATCCGGTGAAAAATGAAAAACTCAAAAAGTACGAGAGTACAGATGACGAGGAAGATGAGGAAGACAATTCGGGTGGCAAAAAGAAATCAGAGTGGAATGTTCTGCGCGACGATTTCATGACGAATAAAAAAATTAAGCACTGGGATGAAGAGGAGGATAGTGAGAATAACTCCGGGCCCGGCGATAATGATGACGAATCCGAAGACGATGATGATGAGTGAAAGTCTATTTATTGCTTTGTTGTAAATTTTATATTTAAGCAAAATAAATATAGTTTTATAAAAAAAATCTATTTTAACTGGCTTTTATCAGCTTTGAGGAAATCCATGTTTAGAAGTCGAGCGATTCCCAGGCAAATGACTCCTGCAAATATTCATATCGAGTAAAGGTTTATAATGTGTGGTAGTGGATAGTAATCTACCTGCCGACAAAATCCTCATCGCATTCATTTCGACTATTCTGCGCTTCTTCGACAGTGCAAAGATGTAAGCTCCAATCCCTATCACGCCCGTCCCTGTTACCAAACGGCATGCGAAACAATCTTTTTCGTTTGTTTTGTTCATTTTAGAATTTAGAATCAACAAATTAAAGTCCGAAGATTGTAAACATTCGCTTTTAACCCCACTTTCGAATGTCAAAAATTGTGAGGAGCAATTGTAATAGAATAAGAGAGTCGGTCGTCAGTCACGGTTGCCAGATTTGTGAGATTTATCTCACATTGAAATTTTTTATGGCATGTGTGATGTAATTTTTTTTTACTTTTTTCTGAGATTTTTGTGAGAATTTTATCTTGTGCGAGATTTTGTGATATTTTTTAATTGCTGTGAGATATTTTCTCACATGAAATGTTTTATTTCACGATGTGAGATTTTTGTGAGATTTTTTATCTGCTGTGGTGAGAATTCTTAATTGCTGTGAGATGTTTTCTCACGTTTTTTTGTGAGAAATTATTCTTGAGTAGGCATATAATATGATTCTTGACTCGTTCTCAGACGTTAGTTCTTGACTCGAAATCAAAGTTTTTTTCTTTAATGCCGAACATTTGAAACCGACTCGAGAACTAACTCCGTTTTTATTGAGAAAGCTATGATTCTCGAGTCGTTCTCGAGTCGATATCAAACCTAAATGTTTGCTGGGGATTTTTGGGTTTTTCCGGAATTTTTTTCGATTTTCAAAAATTTTTTAGATTTTTTTATTATTTTTATATTAATTAAAATATAAACCCGCATCTTTTGAGCTCTCTTAGCAGAAAATGTTATTTATCTGTCATAATTGTCGACAGTAGGGTGAAATGTTTCGATGCTCCTCCCACTTTACATTTACGAAGAAACATCCAATACATACAAACACCACTATTCAACACATCCACTTGGAATCTTGAATCTCGTTCGTCGGAATCAACCTGAAAAATTGAAAGCATTTCGCAGACCTCTTGCTATTGCTGAGCGCCTGGCTTAGTGTCAGTTTTCTGACAGAATTGGACAGTAAAAGAAGATTTACAACGGCGAAGTGCTTCTTGCTTGCTGTGTTGGGTACAGTTTTGCATGCCTTGCTTTACCACCGCCAATGTGGAATTGCAAATTGTACTAAAACTACCGCTTCGCTTCTGGCAAATAAGAAAAGCATATTCACAATGCAGCAGCGACTATATAAACCAGCCAGCCAGCCAGCAAATAATGAGCATTGGCTTTTTTCACCGGAATTATTGGAACTTCGAGTCCGCTGATCATTAGGCGAACAGAAAACACGCAAGACAACGCACTGAAATGCCTGAAATATTTCTTTCCATTTTATTAAGTGATACTTTTTCTTTTGTTCAATTGTGTTTGCTTACTGGGCACGTTAATGAAATTAACACACGCTTGCCGATAAGAGGGGTATTCGCTTTGTTTGCTAAACCCTGCTAAATGGTTAAAGTTAACATGACACTCAGCTTTGACAATTTATCAATTTAGCAGATTTTAACAAGAAGCGAATACCCTTCTTATTTGGGTTCGAGTGTGTATTCAAGCTCCCCAGTTGGAAATGACTTGGAAATTCGTTGGGTTGGAATATGGGGCCTTTTTCAGTTCATAAAATGGAATAACTTTCGTGTTCTTCAAGCTACAAGACCCAAATTTTGTATTTAGGTTCGTGTTCGGAAAAAAGGGACAAAAAATTTAAAGTGGGTGGAAAAAATGAGAAAATAAAAAGAGTACAAAAACAATTTTTTTTTAAATATAACCCTTAAACCAACTAAAAAGCAGAAAAAAGCATTTCCTTTAAATTATTATTCAAACAATTTTGATTTAAAATTCAAGGTAAAAAAACCTTCTTCATAATTTTTATGATATTAGAAACAAACCAGTAAAAAACCCTTATTTTAAATCGATATTGCGGAAATTAATTTAAAAGAAATTTATTTTATACTTTTTAGTCAATTTTGGGTTATATTTAAAAAAAATATTTTTTACTCTTTTCGTGAATATTTTTACTTTTTTTTTACCCCATAAAAAAATTTGTAATTATTAGTCAACATCAGAAAAAAAAATTTTGTTTTGTTTTGCATTTTTCTGGTTCTGAAACGTATTTTTATTTTATTTTTATTTCTCTCCACATAAAATTTGAGTTAATTTTCTCATATTTTACCCACTGTAGCATTTCTACAACTTAACCGATTTTTGTGAAATTTTGGAAATGTTTTCTCAAGACCAGCCTCACCTACTTCCTCACACTTACAAATAAAACAACTCAAATTTTTTTTCCCTGAAAAGAGAACGAACAACATTTTATTTTCTGTTATTGGAATACTTTTGATAAGTTTTTACATTTTAGCATATAATTTACAATGGATTATATAATTTATTACAATTACAATAATTAAGTATTTTAATTTATATAATGATGATTGATATCTTTCAACAGTAAATACATACGGCAACAAAAGTACAGAAAGAAAAGGTTCGTCTTTTAAGCTTTAGTTTACAGTTTAAAGCAGACACACCCAAAGAAAAAGAATCGTTCAAATTTTATCCAGCACACATTGTTAGTTATTGAAGATGTTGATTCTGATGCTGAACTGGAGTACAACATGTGCAAAATAAAATTTAGACAAAAATCGACGAGCGTAATTTGTAATTATAAGAAACTATAAATAAATAACACTGTAACTAAGTCATTGTGGGCGTACAATGGTGGTAGTAGAGTACGATCGCAATTTTGAGGAGAAGAAACATTTTTCAAAATCACTGCACACGAGTTTGAGAAACTGCAACACATTCGATTGTGATTGATGTAATTTCTTTACATTGTTTTTTTTTTCTTTTCAAAAAGTTGTCGGAATGACTGACTGACTGCCTTGCGCTTTGATATTAAGGCTCTGCTGTGACGCACATTCCAATTATTATGAAAGAGAAATAAGAATATATGAAATTGACGGCAATGAATGAGAATTTAGGATTTTAGAGCATTATGCATTATTGTGTGGAAATTTCCAACATCGTTTTTGTTGTTGTATTTTTTTGTGGTTGTAACTAACTAATTATATACATAAAATTTGATTAGGTCTCGTGATTGGACAAGGTATAACGATAGAAGGTAGAATGTGTTCGCACTCACCGAAATTCACTTTCAAAAATTTCCCCGTGATTTCGATCGGTCACATTTTACCTTCCATGGAATTTTCGAAGTACAGGTAATAACATAAGTGGGATCAAAAATGATGAATAATAGAACTAAATAAAACTGTTTTTGTATACACCGATGGTGTGCTTACTTCTGCGGCGACGCCCACTCGTGCTTTAATTGGTCTTGTCGCCCATCTTCACCTTGGAGGTCATGTAAATACCCACAATCAGGCCGAAGAGACCGATGGCCGAGCCGAAAATCTCCACAATCAGAATCTTGACGAACAGATTCGAGTTGGCTGCATCGGCCAGCGCCGCACCCGAGCCCACAATGCCCACAGCAATGCCGCAGAACAGATTGACGAGGCCGACAGCAAGGCCAGCGCCGAACATGACATAGCCAGCGGTCCAATTGTTGTTCATCACCGACTGACTGCTGATGGCCGTCTGCATGTGGAAGGACTCCAGCAAACCGGACAGAACAATGGCCGTGATCAGGCCGTAAATGGCCACCGCCTCGCAGAAGATGACCGAAATCAGATTCTTTGTCTTGATGCGGGGCGCCTTCACACCTGCGCCCATGATGCTGGTGCCTGTTGTGTGTATGCCCAGAGCAGCACCCACCACGGACAGCGCTACGGCAAGACCAATGCCCAGACACGCCCACATGTAGGGCGATGTGCTGGCCAGGAACCAGCCAACGCTGACACGTTCACCCTTGCCCGTCAGGACATGGTACAAGATGAGCACAATGGAGCTGGCCAAGAATAGCCACAGGAATGTATGTAGAACTACACTGCGTATCTGGGTGGCCATGGTGTGTTTGGTTTTTCGCGGAAAATCTGCAATGAACGATGAAGCGATTTATTGTCTTTATTTTCCGAATATTTACGCAGCAACTATTGGAAAATTATCGAGGAAAAACTCACAAAATCTGAGATTATTTTCAATGACAGGTGACTCCGTACGAAAAACTTTCTGCCCTAATCACATGACAGCAAAGCGAGTGCTGCTCTCTAGCGGAGAAAACTTATCAATTCTCTACTTCTTCTTTGTGAAGAAGTAGAGAGTGCTGCCCCCTAGCGGGAAAGACAAATTTTATGAAAAAAATGCAGGGTAATTTCCCTTTTTGAGGGATTTTTTGGTCGGATTTTACCTAAAAGGGAAAGAGGTACTTTTTGTCAGGGTTGGCAACCGAAACCGTAACCGAAACCGATTCGTCCTAACCGATTGAATGGGTTCAACCAAAACCAATTGAAAAGGTTATGGGTTTTTAATCGGTTTTCGTACACAAAATTCACTTGAATTTTTTTTTTAAGAGAAAATTAATTGTATTTCATTTATTTATTTTATATTTTTTTAAAACAAGGATATTTTTTTTAAATATTTAAAAAATTTTTTCATATTCTTACTTTAAGACTGAAAAAAGGAAGAAATAAACAGTTTCTAATATTTGTTATAAATATCGTTCTAATTTTTTACAATAAGTATTTAAGGTACTTTATGTTCTCAAAACTAGAGAGTGAACTATCTTCGGCTATGTCGAAGCTGAAATACCCCCTCAAAATTGGTTTCAGAACCCAATTTTGACCGATTTAACGTAAACCCAAAATTTCACATCGATGTCTCAAAAAAAAACATTCCACATTGGCTAAATCGGTTTTCGATGCTGATCATGAATATATATACTTAGCGGAAAACTAGCGGAAAACTAAAAATTTAGGCAGAAATTTGTTTGAAAATGCGATTAGATAAGGAAATTCCGTAAATGTAGTTAGATTCAGCACCCTTGATTTATATTGAATTGATATAAGATTTCTTAATATTGGGCCATCTAGAAACCTTTTAAAACCTAAACCGAAACCTTTTCAATCACTCCTACCAACCGAAACCTTTTCAAAATCAAGGAGCGAAACCGATTGGCAAGTGGGAGTGAAAACCTTTATTCGATTCGGTTGCCAACCCTGATTTGGAATTTATAGCAAAACATTTTATTTTGGCTGCGCCGGTCAATTATACTTTTACCTAAACGGTTCTATGACTTCTTTTGGCAGTCAACTTTCTTCCAAGACCAAATTCAATGAAAACAATTAGCAATTTCTTAAAAAAAAGAAAACTTTTTAGTTTTTTATTGATTCACCCACAGAGTTATATTAGTACAGTCCATTATATCGAATAGTAAAAGTTCTCACGCTTCAGGATCAATCATCACCCTTGGTTGCGCGGGTGTAGATGACTTGAGAATGATGTTGCACGACCTGCTTGATCAGACCTGGAATGATGAAGAGACCATGTTTTAGTATATTGAACACTGGGCAATAGCTATTCGCAAACTCACCCTTGTCACGCAATTCAACCAAAGCCCTCTTGGCCAGGGAACCACGAATCTTCAAACGTTCAGACACCACCGAGGGGGTGATCAGTTTGTATTGTGGCACTTCCTTGTACAGCTTCTCATAAGTTGCCTTATCGAACAAGATTTGATTGTTCAACTTGTCCCTGACCTTTCCCTTGGACCACTTCTTCTTCTTGGCCTTACCGCCGCCGGAGCCCTCCTTCTTCTTTTGGGTCTTTTGCGGCTGCTTGGCCGACGATTTGGCGTCCTTCTTTGGCGGCTGTAATTTTGGTCGGAAAAAGAGAAATTAATTTTCGATTCTATGGAACTAATTTGAGGTTATGTTTGAGCTGGAAAATTGTTGTTCCTTTCAAGGCGTTTCAACTGTCAGCCACCATGTGCCACAAATTCAACTTTCACCGAATTTTTTTTAGCATTCTCATTTAGTTTTATTTTGGTTACACTTCTTCACTAACTTTGCACACATTTCCTCTTCGAAAAAACAACAATTCTCAAGCAAAAACAGTATTTTTTTTCCAAAATGTTCACCAGCACGACTTACCATTTCGGAAACCTCAATGCGAAAAGAACGGAAATTGTCAGTGCTACCACAATTCAAAAGTGAAAATCTGACAGCGAATGGGTGTGAAGTAGGTTGCGGTTAAAAAACGAAAGGCAATACGCATTTTTGGCCAAGAAATTCTTCGATTGTAGTTTAAAATCTCAAATCGTCGATTATAATTCGAAATTAGTTTTGAAATAAAATCTTTCCCAAGTGGTTTATGATAGTTAAATTAAAGTACAAAAATAGCTTTCAGATGGCAGTATTTTTCAGTCAAAATGGTCGAAAAGGGTGGAATTTGAGTCATATTAGTCGATTAATTTATGAATATTGCAGCGAAGCACCGTCAATTTTGCTTTTTTTTTTTGGGTTTAATGATTTCGCTACCAAAATATGCTCCTCTCTCTTTTACACTCATACATTTTTCTGTAGATTTAACTATAGATTTTTAACCTAATGCGAGTTTTTTGTAAGAATTTTAGCTCTTGTGAGATTTTTTAATTGCTGTGAGATATTTTCTTAATATTTTAATTCGTGTAAGTTGTGTCTCAGGTGAGATTTTTTTAAATTTTTCATGATTAAGTTGCGATAACGAATTTTATTTACAGTAAAAACCAGAAAGATTCCCGCCCAAAACCTGGCAGCACTGCTCGGTATCAAAATAGACGTCATCAAATTAAACGTCAAGCGTCAAAATAAATGGAGAAATTGGAAATCCACACGAACGAAAAAAAGAGTCTTTATTTTTGCGGCGGGCGGAAAAATAAAATTTAACTACTTAAAATCGGAATTACAAACATATCCAGGCCAGAACGAAAGAAACTGTCAGCAGACAGCAGAAATTTATTAGTGTTGTCGCCCAGCAGAAAGTAGTAGGGGAGGGAAATAAAGTAGTAGGGAATAGGGAATGATTTAAACTCGGAGGGGTAAACTGGAAAGTGAAGAAAAAACCCCTTAAGCTGCCGCAAAAAGATTAACAACCACGTATGCAACTTGACCGATGAAACACTTTTCTATTTACAAACTCGATCCATTTCCAGATCATAAATCACAACACACAACACAATACCATGTTGCCACTTACACACAAGGACCGCAGCAACCTCAGCTACCGCATCAAGGAGAAGCTAAACAGCTGGAAGCGGCTCATCTTCTCCGATCGGAATTCGCGAAATCTGTTTCTCTTCCTGCTGCTCAATTTGAGTTTTGCATTTGTGGAGCTCTTCTATGGCATTTTAACCAACAGTTTAGGTGAGCTTGGACAAATTGGTCTAATTGGGAAATGGGAAATTTTTTAGTAGGCGCCAGATTTTCCATAATTTGGTATCCACTCATTTTGAGAAACCCTTAAAATCTTTTCATTTCACGTGTTAACCTTATGTTTATCTTATCTGTTGTTAATAAGTGTGATCGTAGATAGGAATTGAGGTAAATACACAAGTCTGCTAAGTTTATATCGCATTTAAGTTGGTTTTTAATCCTCATTATTGCCACAGATTAGCAATGTTGCTTCATCACTTCAATTTGGTATTTGATTTTATGAGATTTTTAGCATTCGGAACAGGGATTCGTTTGCAGAATTTTAAATAATGTAATCACGGTTATCGGCGATTCCGGGAGAAAATTTGGTTCAAGCGGAATTTTCTGTTCCCCAAAAATTGAATAATTCTCTGGAAAACCCGATAGAGTAAAGACAAGAAGTAAAAAATTCCGAGTGGAAAATTAAATTATTTTGTACAAACTGAAATCAAATTTTAAAAAATTTGTTTTTGTTTTTTCCGCTGATTAGTCTTTTGAGCCCCTATAAGAAGTTGATTAGACAAAAAGTGGGGTTTCACTTCACCCTACCGACCGTGATTTAAAATCCGTTATAGTTTAACTGGAACTTTCCGGGTACTTATTTATTGTAGCCTTAGACACGCCCAAAAGCTTCGCAGCATAAATTGATTTCATTTATCTTTGCAGGCTTGATCTCAGATTCGTTTCACATGTTCTTTGATTGCACTGGCCTCCTCGCCGGTCTCGCAGCTTCCGTCATTACCAAATGGAAGGCCAACGACAAGTTCTCGTACGGCTATGTGCGTGCCGAGGTCTTGGCTGGGTTCGTCAACAGTCTGTTCTTGCTCTTCATAGCCTTCTTCATATTGTCGGAGGGCGTGGAGCGACTGATTGAACCGCCCGAGGTGAAACACGAACGATTGTTTGTCGTCTCGGTGCTGGGCTTGCTGGTGAATCTGGTGGGCATTTATGCCTTTCAGCATGGTGGACACGGTCATTCGCATGGCGGAGGAGGGCATGGCCATTCGCATGGTGGAGGCGGTCATTCGCACGCAAATAATCACATCGAAATGAACAACCACAATCATCAGGCGATATCGTTGGATGGAGGAGGTACTGAATACAAATTTTAGTTTTTTTATATGCAAATTTTGAATTAAATTGCTTGTTCCAGCTCATGGCCATTCACACGATCATGGTGCTGTAGCCCATGGCCACTCCCATGGCGGCGACATGTCCGGCAGTAATTCACAAATTATGCGCGGCGTCTTCCTGCACATTTTGGCAGACACGCTGGGCTCGGTGGGCGTCATCATATCGGCCGTACTGATGCAAATGTTCGGCTGGATGATTGCCGATCCGATTTGCTCCATCTTCATTGCTCTGCTCATCGGCATGAGCGTGCTCGGTCTGATCAAAGAATCCATATTGATTCTCATGCAACGCCAGCCCTCGAATTTGGATCGTTCGCTGCCGCAGTGCTACCAAAAGGTAACCGGTCTGGCAGGCGTGTATGCCGTCCAAGAGCCTCATTTCTGGACGCTCTGTTCGGACGTGTATGTGGGCGCCATCAAGCTGGAAGTGTCGAAGAATGTGGACCCCAAGTACGTGGTGACGCATGCGCGTATGATTTTCGAATCGGTGGGCGTGAAGCAGATCTTCATCCAGCTGGACTATGTGTGATAGACAAGCAACAAAGCATCCCTTTAGGTATTTTATTTACTTTTTTTTTACTAAAAACATTAGCAATCAATTATAAATTTTTCGAATGGAATGAAAAACGTATGTAATTGTGCATTTGTATTGAAAACTTACCGTAATCATGTTATTCTGTTTTGCAATATGTATTTCTGTTGAATTAAACTATATTAATATTTGTTTTTTTTTTTTGTAATTACAATTGCAGAGGAGAATTTGCAAACATTTCAATGTATAAACTAAATAGTAACGAAAATGCAAAATCATTCCAATTTACGAAAGAATCAAAAGGGCGAGTTCCAAATAGATTGTAACAATATTTCGTATAAACAAACAATTTTTTTATTTTTGGCCAAATCAAGTGTAGAACAAAACCCCGTGCAACCGTTTTTGACTGAAACATTTCAACCATTTCTTTTTCAAATGTAAAATGTTTAAAATAAATTTATGATTATTGTGCAGCAGTTTTGAAACAACAACAAAAAATACTTATGAAAAAATAAAAGAAAACTAATTTAAATTTACTTGTAAATAAAGAAATCGAAAACGAGAATTTACTTTGCGGTGTTTGGTTTTTGTAACATTGTTTAATGGACTAGCTGTGGCTTCGCTCAAGTATAAATACAATTTAATATCCACTTAAACCAAGTTATCATTCTTATGGCATTGACAACCGAGTCTCAATTTCGGAGATATTCAGGGTAGTTTCCACCCCACGAGAGGATTTCTGAAAGATTTATGATCTTAAAAACCATCTCTAAGCTTTCAACTGCAAAAAAAACTGTTCGAAATCGGGAAAAAAAAAATTTTTTAAACGTTTAAAGTAGTCTTTTACTACTTGCTTACGAGAGGAGGAAGTCTTACAGATACATGTTTTTCTAAAAATTGCCCCGGATAATGAGTGAACCCGATACCTTCCGATTGTGATACGGTACCACTCTTCCTCTTAACCAACAGCGTTAGTCAAATTATAAAAAAGCCCCAGAAAAAAATATCAAGGAAAATGTAAAAACTGTGACTTATCATATTTTGCCATGTCACCATACATTGTTACCTATTTTCTGTAGGTACATTTTTGGCTTTGGCTATAAACGTAGATATATGCGAAACTGTAGGTACTAAGAAACCCGACACACAGAACAGATTAGATGCGACACGTTTTCGTTAATTTTTTTTTGCCAACGATATAGAATAGTCGAAAGTTGCAAGAAAAATAAATAGAAAAGGAATAGGCGAAACAACACTCACTCTACCTGCTTTTTGGTGATTCATTCGATTACTTTCCAAAGAAACAGATTTTTGCTGTTGTTGTTTTTGTGTTGAGATTTATGAAGGATTCTTCGGGGAAAGCAGCTGCCTGATCAAGCACGCCACCAGTTGCAATTGCTTAAATTGATGCTCAACTGTACTTTTTTAGATCAGGAAGTAATGGTATTTACTGCGTATCTTGCTTTTAGAACGCTTTAAAATAGGAATGTAGAACGTTTTTTTTTTTAAAGAAAAAACATTTAGTTACATTTTTAAGGTTTTCTCTAATGATTTCCCTATTTAATATTTCTTCTATCCATATTATATTAAATTATATAGACACTTCCACCATTGATAAACTATAATGGAAAGAAGAAAAGAATTCCCTACTTTCCAATCTCCATCGTTCATATCTTCCTTGCCTCAGCGTACCATTTTCCGTAGGCCAAACATTTAATTACAACTAATAAACCCTATCCCATTGAGTGTAAGGTATAAAATTATGAATCGGTATAAAATTAGAACAAAATGTTGACACGTGAATAAAATAAAAGAAAAAAAGCACCAACACACTCTTTAAGCCCCAGAATGACCTTGTTTAAGTGAATTCGAAGAAACATTCTCGAAGAAAAGTCGAAATTCTATTTTTGCCATGTACAGCAACAATTTTTCTGCATTTTGACCATATTGCACACATTTCGTTCGGTCTTTCGCATGTGACAACAGAGTGCCACCCATTTTTTTGTTGGCGTCATCGTCCGTTCATCCGTTCTGTCTGCAATAATAACTTTGTGACGAAAACTTGGAATTTACTTACATAATATATAAACAATTATTTTGCTATTGATGACGACAATTATTCCAACAACACACTGTTCGTTTCACTACCCACTACCAACAACAAAATGGCCAATATTCTTGTTTACACGAAAGAGGGCAAATTAGCGTTTCTCGGATTGAGGTTAAGTTCTGGCAAAAAAAAAAGCAACAATTGTAAATAGGCCACGAACGTCATCCGGCTCGGGAAACGAAAGAAGGCCCCAGAAAATGCGGCTAACTATCGTCATTGAATGCAAAGTTCAAAATACTCTTCATGGCTGCGCTGTTGCTTTTTACACCCCACTTTCCCCCCACAAATTTTAACGCCGCCACACATCCATTACTCTCATGAGTCATCAATTATTGCCTGTGTATGAAAAATTTGCAAAATAAAGAACAAAGTAATTTTTTGGGTTTATTTATGGTTTTTCCTTTAATTTGTCTGCAACGTTTTTGAGTGTATGTATGTATGTTTTTTGTTTAATTCCTTTTCAGCAAAGTATACTTTACCGATTCTTACAATATCGTTTCGTTTTGTTTTCTTTACGAACTTAAACAACCAATTAACATAAAAACCAAAAATATTTATAAAAATTTAAATTTACTCGAGGTTACTGCCACAGCTTTTACAATCATTACAAATATTACTAGGCTGCGCTGTTTTTTTTTTGGTGCTGTTGTTGTTGTTGATCCCTAGCAGCTCTTTCTTTTTTTAGTCGCATTTTTTTAAGGAAGTTACTAACATTTCGTAAAAAAATTTTAAATACATAATAAATGTTATTAGTTATAATAAATAGTTACAGCAATTTGTTGAATGTGGAGACCAAGGTAGGAAACTAAACAGAAAGAAATACAATTTGGAAAATATCAGAAGTTCGTCCGAGAAACATGGTCAAATTGGCTTTGAATTGATGGTCAGCATGTTAGCAATATGTATGTATTTGAAGAAATAAATTGAAACTAAAATATAAAAGTATTTTGCGGTATTTTGCTAGGGCGTCGTCTCTTAGCACTTCTCCTCGTCGAGTCCATGCTTGAAGAACATAAACACGGGCGTGCTGACTCCGTCGATGTCGCGGTATTCACACATGGCCACCATGCCGTCGCAGTCCATCGATTCACCTGTGAAGAATTGCAAGTCCTTGAAGCGGCCGAGGATGTCCTTCATCACTTTGTTCATGTTGGTCTTGAACACGTCGATCTGGTCGGGGGCCTTCTCCTCCAGCTGGGCCAGCACCTTCTTCATGTAGTCCTTGAGGTAGAGGGTGAATGATTTCTTGTCGCCGAAGGCGAACGATTCGCACAAGCGGTGATTCAGGACGACATCGACGCCGGTCTCCACGTTGCTGTCGGTGCCTTCGTCGGCCTCCTCCGCCGAGGGATTCATGCCAGCGATAACGATATCGCCCTCGACACGGGACACAAGGCGGCCGTAGACTTCGTAAATTACCTCATCCACCAGCTTCATTTTGTAGGTGTCGGCGAACATCTCGTCGCCGGTAATGAAATCCTTGTAAATTTTCATGTTTGCAGATTTGGTTCTGTGTCCTTTACGAGGAGTTTGTAAATGAAAGTCTGGACTTTTACTAATTTAAGCACAACCGAAGACACCCAACGAACGTGCCACGCGCTCACTTCAGCGAAAAAGAAGGAAAAGATGGCGCGCCCAGAGTTCTAAGCTGTTTAGACTTGACGGCGACGGCTGTCAGTGAACGGGCAGGTAGACGGCGGCTAGGCGATAACTTTTGACAGCAAGAAACGCAGCGGTTTTTATAAATATTTTGTTTAATACTTCAAAGATCGCAAATGAACGGCCTTTTGTTCGTGAGTTCGTGCGATCAAAATGCACCTGATAAATTTTGTATCGAAATGTCAATAAAGAATATTTTTGAATTGACAATATTTATATGAAAATGTAAACAAATTTGAGTGGATTTTCAGTGCAAAATTTTCTATCACGTTTTCACTACCCCAGTTCTTTTCCACTCTTTGTCACACTCTTCGTCCTTAACTTGATACTGTAAATTGGCTCTTTAAAAACATTTATATTTTATTACTAAACGTTTTGTATATATTTGTCCTTAAGTCGGCTAACAGCGCCGGCAACAAAAAAAACGACGCCGGCAACAAAAAAACGACGCCGCCGAACTTTGACAGCTACAAGATGGCGTCTATTTTTGCAATGAAAAGTGATGTGAAAAATGTATGATACTCGATATTGTAGAGTACTCATCAAAAAGTATTCGAGTACTAGAGAGTGATATTTTCGAATTATATGAAACTGGGAATTGTATGAAAATTATCGAATTAAAACTTTTAACAAAAAAAAAGGTGCCAATTTATATAAAAATACACATTTTTCTGAAACTTCGAGCCAGGACAGAAATTATTTATTCAGGAAAATAATTTCGACCACAATATGTTTTGCATATTTTGCATATGCACTGTATATCTGCATATATCTTGCATATTTTGAATATTTTCTGCACATTTCCGCATATTTTTTTATGTTTGAGAACCATTAAATTTATGTTTTCAACAATTATCAAATTAGAATAACAAGATATTCGTTTAGTTGATTCGATGCAAATAGTTATGGACTCCAAGAAAAATTTAGAAAATGTACCTGGTTTTGGATTTTATGCTTTATCATTTATTACTCATAAAATGGTCTTACCCAAAAATCTTCTTTTTGTATTAATTATTTTCAGACATCCTACAACTTGTTGAGTGAAAATTATCGAGTACTCCCAAAAAAGTACCAGGTAGTATCCAGTATTAAAAGCATCGCTTTTATGAATCACTGGTTTTACCTAATCTCGTATATCGTATATTTGATATCGTAAATTAT